>OX451738.1:1029824581-1031024581 GCA_948472305.1 Vicia faba
ATTTGATCTCAAATTCAAAGTTTGACTTTTCAGTGTGCTTTTGACCATTTTGCCCTTGTGGATGACTTTCTTGGAAAGTTTGTAATTCAAGATTTGAAACTTGATGGGAACAAACCTGAGGGTTCAAGGTGATCCTCTGAGAAATGAGAGAGCAAATTTTGGGGCACAACACCGCACTTTATTGTTTCCAAAGGAAATGGGAAAGAACGAATAAACCCAAAAGGGAGGGGGAGAGAATCTAGGTACGGGGGTTGGTTATGCAAAGGGAAGGTATTAGCACCCTAAACATCCACGGTACTCCGCATGAACCTCTTTGAAAATTTGTGTATTTTGGATATAAAAGGTGTATACAAAATTAGATGACGGAGATGAGAAAAGAAATATTTTTTACAATTTTGCACTCGCCGCAGTTACGAACATTTAATGCCTACGTACCACCTTCTGTGCAATAAGGGATCAGGATACTCATAATTTACCTCAAAAATTTTAAAACACATATGTGTTGGTAAATTTTAAGAGAAGAGACATCATCGTCATATCCGAATGGAAGATATACTATTACTCACGACTATGAGAAAGGAGAAATTGCATCGTCTCAAAGTGGAGAATATGACTTGGATTTTAAAATCAACAAAGCCTCACTCAACACCCAAGTGGAAAATATCTCACTTCACCATATATCATAGAAGTATAGTAGCTTGCATCACTATAAGAATCGACAAGTGTTTGATCTTTTGAGAAAAAAAATTTAAAGTAAAAAAGCCAAAGCGGCAAAAATGGTTTGAATGAGGTTAATTGACTTTTAGTCTTCTCACAAAAAACATAAAAGTATGATTACTATTGATTAAGAAAATATTTTTAAAAATGCATGGACCTAAGTCCAAGTTTATTATGAAAGAGGTTCAAGTTAGAAAACAAGAAGAGTTTTGAAAGGAGGGAGAAATGTTTTGAAATTAAAGAAGATGGGAGAAGATGAAGGGACTATCCTAAAGCATAAGGTAAAAGCTAGGGGAAAAACAATCTAACCAACAAGAAGCAAACACTTAACATAAAAAGTCAATGTAGAATTCCCATCCTTTGGATTGAAACCGAGCGAGAAAAAATACTAAACCTCTTAGGAATATCAAACTTTAGATGAATTAAGTCTTCATAAAATATGGGCAGAGTAACAGTTGTATACAGAGGAATTCTCAATCGCAGACAAAGCATATAATCAGAATGACCTGCACTCAAAGAAAACCAACCCAATGTCTTGGATTAAACTCCAAGAACTTCAGACAAAATAACAACAGAGTCACGAGGTCCCAAGGGTAATCAAAGCTTCTAATTCTAAGTCCAAAAGGTCCACAACTCTATTATGCCAAGGATATTAACCAAATAGTCTAAGTGACCTTAAAGTTTTTTTTATGTTCAAGTTGGTTATTAAGTGTCTTAAAAAAGAAAAGAAAGCTCAAGTGATCAAAATAAAAAGGACATAAAGATAAATGCTCAAATGAGCAAAGATAAAATCACATAGAGATAAATGCTCAAGTGAGCAAATATGAAAATATCATAAAATATAAAGGCTAAAGTAAATGGTGCATAAAGTAAAGACATAAAGTAAAGGGGATAAAGTAAAAGCACAAAGTAAAGTTAATTGTTATTGAATTAGAATTTATAGGTTAGTTGAATGACCATCTTGAAACTTGCATTTGAAAACTCATTAGAAGATTGATAACATCAAAGCTCCTCAACAACAAGTTTCATTTGCTTTTTGGCAAGTATATAATTCATTTCAAGTACTCAAGGCAAGCATATATGTTCAACGATGTTTAAATGATTCACTTAGACCAAAGTTCATGAAAGTTAATTAGAGAATTGATAAGATCAAAGCCTCATAACAATGAACCTCAAGGTTATTGGATCAAAGGTTTCAAATTAGACATACTTAGGCTTGCAAACATAGGTTTGGGCCACGAATGATCATTTTTCGAATCGGGACAAATTTAGCGCTATGTTAAGCAATCGTAAGTGGACTTATGTAGAAGTAACACCTATTTTGTGGCCGGTCAATAACAATATATGTACCACATGTTAGATAAATAATATATAAATCATTCTCCAACAACAAGTAGCACAAGTAAGAAAGAGATAAGAAGAAGAGGGAGGCAATGTATCAGATGGAATTAGGGTTTCAAATATCATCAACATCATTCATCCATTTTGGTGGATTTGGTTTTTCAACCTATCAACACCCAAGATCCAATGAGGTTGAGGAACTTGTCCCAAAAATAACACCCAAATCAAGACCAAACAAAAATAATAAAATAATACTTAATAAAACAATATTTAAAATGATTAATAAAAGGGAAATAATTGGTAAAATACACAAATTATATTAAAACATCAAATAAAAATCCTAAAAAAAAGTCAGAGGTCAAACATGAGTTAATAAGTATTGACAAAATTTTTTTAAAGTCATAAATTATTTTTTAAAATTTAAAGAAATAAGCAAAATAAACCAAAATTTGTGAAAAAAATAGTAAAATCAGAAATAAAAATAAAATGAGATTACCAATATTTGTCAAGAGGTCATTGGATCCTTCCATAATTTTTCCAGAATTTAAAAATCAATAAAAGTATTTTTAAACAATTAAAACAAGTTAAATAAAGTGAAAAATCATAAAAAAAATACCAAATCATTAAATAAAATTGTGAAAAAATAAGAGTCAAAAAAGAAAAATCAAAAGTACTTTAGAGAATTTTTTTCAGAATTTTTGAAGTTGAAATAAATTTTTTTATGAATTTTTGAAGTTTAAAACAATTAAATCAAAAAATCAGAAAATAAAAATAATGTTAAAAAGATGTAGACCATTGGATCAATCACGAAATGAGGAATTGAGGCTAACCTCGACAAATGTCGAGCATTTTCCAAGTTTCCAACGCCCACTTCAAAAAAAATCCATTCAAATCCTGAACGGCATGCTCACTTCACTCTTCCACTTCGTGGTGAAATCCGCCCAACACGCGCCCCCCTCTTCAAACTTCTCCGCAAACAAGCTACCTTCGAATAGACAGACGAATACGAGCAAGATCTCACCCACTTAAAGCAAGCATTGTCGCAACCGCCCATCCTTTCTCGACCAGAGAAGGACTGCGTTAGTAATCTAATTCAAGGGATCTGGCGCATTGTGCATATCATGGTCATTAGTGAATAACACACATGATCCTTTATTTTAAAAATAGATAAAACAAGCCACGCGTGGGACTTTGATTGGTTGAAGACGTCCATGTCATTGTCTTTAACATTCATATCATTGACAAAGTCAACCAAAACATGCGATTTACAGGTCCCTTAAACAAAAAAATTAGAGGTTCAAACTAGTGCCATTCAATTCGTCTCATCAAGACGAAAACAACTGTACCCTCGGTAAAAATTTATATAAAACACAGCTTACTCGATTTTGAAAAAACCAGAAGAAAAAAGTTGGAAAGGGATTTGAAAATTCATGAGCAAAACTTACTTCCAGTTAAAAACTAATGATGCAAACATTATCAGAGTGATGAGAGCTACATTATAGCAACAAGTTTGAGGAGAATTGATAGAGAAATCTACCCGTTGAAGTTAAAATTCAGAGCTCTAAAACTCGACTTGGCTAGCACGATTCAGGGGTCCTCAAGGCTTGGTTCTTCTTTTGTTAGCTTCAGGGATATTGAAGGATGAAGAATAAACGAAGAAATTGGATTGAAAGATGCTTTAGAACCAAATTCGAAGTTGTAGAATTATGGGTTATGAAGGAAGTTCAACAAAGGATCTTTGGCTCTCTAAAGCTTGTCCAAATGAGTGGGATATCACCCTTTATTTATAGGGAAGCAAATGGGATGCTCAAGCGTGTGGAATGATGAGATTTTGAGAGAATTCATGTGAAGTTGCAAGCGTGAAAAGTGTGACTCATATTTGCTCAAAACTCATCCAAAACATGTGTTTCAAGGTTCTAATCACTTCTAGAAGATTGTTAAGCAAGATTAGAAGTAAAAACACGCAACAATTTTGTGATTAAAGTCCATATTAACTAATTTTCAATCTGACTGTTTTTACAAAATTAGTTTCAAGGTACCAACTTTGAATCCATGGTGCACCCAACTCAAGAGGCTTTATCACATGATTCTTGGAGCATCTGAAAGACAAGGTCACAAACTTCACAACGTGCCAAGAAAGACACCATTTGGACACTTGAGCAAAAACTTATGTCCAATTGAATTTGTGAAAAACACACGGATGTTTTGTACTTAGAAAAATTCCACGTGTTGAACTTCAAAATGACGTATAATGTTCTGCAAAATTAAATGACTATCCACTCAAAATTTGGTCTTGATATCTGAAGATGACATGAAGTAGACATCTTGAATTAAAGTGTGGAATTAAGATCAATCAAAAATCATAAAAATTGAAAGAGTTATAGTCTTTGGAAGATGATGAAAAAATTTGGGAAAATTCACAAAAGACCTATAATCTTTTCAATTCTTCAACCACTTTCCAAGCATTCTCAAGTCTTGCACATCAAAACAAAGTTGCAGTAGACATCCCAAAGATTATTGTGGAAAAAGAATGGGCTCAAGGAGGCTCTTCAAAGGATCTTTAAGGAGGCTTATAATATTTCTCAATTTTTAGTGATCTTCCATTCAAAATTAGCCTTAAACTTCTGAAGACAACTTGTTAAGGACCCTTTAAAGAGAATCATGGATTTGGAGTTACTAGAAAATCTCAAAAAATAAGCAATATATGGTCCTTGGAAGTCAACAAGCTCTAGGTCAGAGAGTGTCAAAATGACTTGAAACCCCTTTCAACTTTTGATGATTTTTCTTGCACAAATGGATCTTGTCATGTGAAGAGAGGTTGTTGTAGATGGTGATAAGAATCCATAGAAAAAGAACCAGCTCAAAATTTTTAAAATTGAGAGAGTTATGCACTTATGATCACTGAATCTAGTATTTTCTCAATTAGGTCAAACTTGTTGAGTCAACCTTGAATATATTTGATTTTTTGGCAAAATAAGCATGATGAATCATAAGAGGCCTTGAAATGATGTTGTCTTGAAGCATACTAAAAGATGGAGCTTAAGTCTCAATAAAGCTTATTGAATAAGGCATGGAAATAAACACATGAATATATGAATCTTCTTGATGAATGCCACCACCAACTTTGAGGAACATTTTACCTAAATAAAGTGAGAGAGATCCTTGAACCACAAATCTTTGATGCCATAGACATGACCTTGAAGATTGAGCTCTTGCAATCCATTAGAAAACCATTTGATTGAGAATCACCCCTTGAACCTTAGATTAGATGGTGAGATGAATGCAATGGTGATCACCTACAATATGAACATTTAAAGAGACATATATACATATTTTGATGTTAGTTAAAAGAACACATGTACAAGATACACAATTCAAGGTGCTTGGTGATCCCTCAAGAGCAAACTTAAATATGGGATAAAGTAGAAAGAGAGAACCAACCCTATTGTGTGATCTTAATGTTTTGATAAAAGTGAGATGATACAAAATCTTATGGGCAAAAATTGGGTATAACAGCTGCCCTTATTTAAGTGTCTTCTATCAGGATATAGGAAGGTTAAAATGTTAGTCTCGGCGCGATTGAAGATACTTAAATACAAAACAAACCCTATTTTGGCTCTAAGATGCCATGAAATGCTTATGATCATGAATGCAAATGACCAACTCCAAATATGACACAGGACACCACTGGGTAAGCAGAAGATAAAACAATAGATCAAAAAGAGAGTCCGATCAAGAAAATAAATTGCTGGAAAATAGAAGACTCAACTATACTATGGTAAAGCCCAAAGAGGAGATAAAGTATCACTAACTCAATAAATTAAGGAAAAGTAATGGATAACAACGATCGACAAATAACTGTGAACTACCCACTCCTAGAGGGGATAGAAAAAAGAGTAACGTCGACTCAGAGAATAGGAAATTACCAACTCGAAGGATGCAAGTAGAAGTGGTCAGATAATACCAGTAAAACAATATTAGGGTAGGTAAAGAATGATTGACATTGGTACCTATAACCGGAAACAAAAGTTAACATCAACACTTATGGTTGGGAACAAAAGGAACTCTATAAGAGTAAAGTGAATCTCAACAATGAACTATCTCCCACATAGAAGATACTACCATCCATTGGAGAAAAACATCTCAACAACGAACTATCTTCAATAATGACGAGACTACCATCAATTGGAGTAAAACATCTCAACAACGAACTATCTTCCATAATGACGAGACTACCATCCATTGGAGTTAAACATCTCAACAACAAACTATCTCCCTTAATGAAGAGACCACCCATCAGAGTCAAACATCTCAATAAAAAACTATCTCCCACAATGACGAGATTACCATCTATCAGAATACAAACCTCAACATCAAACTATCTCCCATAGAGACGAGACTACCATCCATCGGAATACAAAACTCAACAACAAACTATCTTCCATAATGACGAGACTACCATCCATCAGAGTAAAAAATCTTAACAACAAATGATCTCCCATAATGACGAGACTACCATCCATCAGAGTAAAACATCTCAACAACGAACTATCTCCAATAATGATGAGACTACCATCCATTGAAGTACAAACATCTCAACAACGAACTATCTCCCATAATGACGAGACTACCATCCATCAGAGTACAAACATCTCAACAACGAACTATCTCCCATAAAGATGAGACTACCATCCATATGAGTACAAACCTCAACAATAAACTATTTCTTACAATGAAGAGACTACCATCCATTGGAGTAAAACATCTTAACAACGAACTATCTCCCATAATGACGAGACTACCATCCATCAGAGTAAAACATCTCAACAATGAATTATCTCCCATAATGACGAGACTACCATCCATCAGAGTAAAATATCTCAACAATAAACTAACTCCCATAATAACGAGACTACCATCCATTGGAGTACAAACCTCAACAACGAACTATCTCCCATAATGACGAGACTACCATCCACCGGAGTACAAACCTCAACAACAAACTATATCCCATAATGACGAGACTACCATCCATCAGAGTGCAAATCTCAACAACAAACTATCTCCCACAATGAAGAGACTACTATCCATTGGAGTAAAACATCTCAACAACGAACTATCTCCCATAATGACGAGGCTATCATCCTTCAGAGCACAAACATCTCAACAACGAACTATCTCCCATAATGACGAGACTATCATCCATTAGAGTAAAACATCTCAACAACGAACTATCTCCCATAATGACGAGACTATATCAATCAGAGTAAAACATCTCAACAACGAACTATCTTCCATAATAACGAGAGTATCATCCATCGGATTAAAACATCTCAACAACTAACTATCTCCCATAATGATGAGGCTACCATCCATAGGAGTACAAACCTCAACAACGAACTATCTCCCATAATGACGAGACTACCATCCATCAGAGTACAAATCTCAACAACAAACTATCTCCAACAATGAAGAGACTACCATCAACTGGAGTAAAACATCTCAACAATGAACTATCTCCCATAATGACGATACTACAATCCATCAGAGTAAAATATCTCAACAAAAAACTATCTCCTATAATGACTAGACTACCATCCATCGGAGTACAAACCTCAACAATGAGTTATCTCCCATAATGACGAGACTACCATCCATCGGAGTACAAACCTCAACAACAAACTATCTCCAATAATGATAAGACTACCATCCATCAAAGTATAAATCTTAACAACAAACTATCTCCCACGATGAAGAGACTACTATCCATTGGAGTAAAACATCTCAATAATGAACTATATCCCATAATGAAGAGACTACCATCCATCGGAGTACAAACATCTCAACAACGAACTATCTCCCATAAAGAGGAGACTATCATCAATAGGAGTACAAATATTAACAATAAAATATTTCCCACAATGAAGAGACTGCCATCCCTTGGAGTAAAACATATAAACAACGAACTATCTCCCATAATGACGAGACTACCATGCATCAGAGTAAAACATCTCAATAATGAACTATCTCCCATAATGACGAGACTACCATCCATCAGAGTATAAACCTCAACAATGAACTACTCCCATAATGACGAGACTACCATCCATCGGTGTACAAACCTTCTCTGACATTAATAGACTTACTGGGGAAGAATAGGTTGCTCAAATAAAGAGACCTGCCACTTGCTGTTTACAAAGAGGATTACGATAATACTGCTGGGAAATGAATATTGACTTCCTGGGGAAGTGCCAATACATTCTTGCCGAGGAGATAAAGTCTTCACGTGCAAAATAAATGCATATTCTCAATCCAGGGCCAAAGCCTACAAAAATTAAATAATATTGTTGCAGGGGACCACAAATTTAAAGCAGGAACAAACTGAAGTGAAACAGTTAACCAAGACACCAACCAATAAGGAATAAGCTCAAATGGGTTAACATTCCATCCAGATAATGAGCTGAATAGGAAGGCTAAAGAAAAATTCTTCCACGAGGGATAACTCTGGGGAAATTGAAAGGATATACATTTTCTACTTAAGGTTGACAATCTATTGGTGAGAGAGTAACATAACTCTGCAAAGAGGGTAATATGCCAAAAAATATATCAATGAATGCAAATGAGAAATGAATTTTAATTCAGTTATGCATGATGTATGTATGAATGTATGAATGTTATCAAGTATATACTGGCAAAGTAGACATACAACACTAAGAATAACCCGACAAAACAAACATGGGTAAAGATAACATTCGGCTAAATCACATCCAGGATGAACATTCCATAAGAGAATAAGTGTAGCAGAGGAAACAAATTCCTACTTCACGACTTACCTCCACTGGGAAGAAACATGGCTTGAAAATAAGCACATCATAATCTGATAGCAATAAACCAATACAATTGCAGGGATATAACCCCTTCCTCTGGGCTTCACCGGGGAACATCATACAGACTTTCCTAGGGAAGACAGTGCCGCATCGTCTAAACTTCAACTGGGGTTTCTGTACTGACTTTATTAGGGAAGACAACAACACACCATCGAGGGGAACTCAACTACAATATTCAATATCAAGAGTAATGGTTGTACAAACTCTTCTAGGCAGAAATTATGAAACTTCACGGGGATAACAACTTTTAGAGAAAAGCACCATCTTTGCTTCATTTGAGGATCTAAGAAGTTAACAACACAATAGGAAGTCAAAGTTATGGGGATTTTAAATCAAACTCAACACTTGGCGAGAGAAAACCCAAAAAATTGGATAACTGTCTCAACACTTCTTAGAAAAGATAATGTCCTTGTTTGGATACTCAGCTGGAAAAAATCTGCGTCAAGTCCTGACTGGAGAATCTGAGATAGAGGCATTAAACCATGCAAACCTTAAACCAAATAATCAACCTGGAGAAAAATCTGAACCAATACTTAACTAGGGAAAATAGGATTACATGCCCAATATCACACCATATATCAATTGGTATGAAATCCAACTATCCAAGGAATGAAACACAAGAGGATCATGCGCATATCACCAAGAGTAATCCCGAGATACCTCTTGGGGGATCTTTTCAAAACTTCGGAGTTTGTCCATCCTTGGAATCCATTACTTTTGTTCTACTTGAATCACAAAATCTGAAGTCAAAGTAATTTGTAAATTCTTTTTAAAAACATTTTTATTATTAAGTCTTTTTGTTTTGAAAATTACTCTTAATGATAAATGAAATTTTGTAAACAGAATAAAATAAGAACTACAAAGAACTGGATAAAGGCTCAAACTTTATTAATAGAATGGTAATCCACAAATGGCGTGACTCCGTGGATGATTACAAAGTTTGGAAAATGGTAAATATATGAAAAAGAGACATTGAAATACAATGACCATTATTCTCCCTAACAACTTTGAACTCCTGAGTAGAGGCTTTAGTCGAAGTGTGGTGAGAATCTGAGAAGATTGTTGCTTCAAAGATCAAGTCTTATCTGACGCAGTTACTTGCCAGGAAATCCTTACCTTTTGCCCAGGTCCCCCTCGCGAGTTTTCTACCTAGAGGGAAAATTTGTTCTATTTGTGTCTCTAACTTTTGCCTACACCGCCCTTACGGGTTTTCAGCCTACCGAGACGCTCTTTTTTGCCTAAGCTGCCCTTTCGGGTTTTCAACTTAGCAAGTTGTTCTTTTATTTATTTAGGCGAAGTATTTCTTGATTGCATCAGTATTCATGGGACGTGGGAACTCCTCGCTATCCATAGTTTCAAGAATCAATGCACCGCCAGAGAACACTTTCTTGACAACATATTGGACTTCATAATTGGGAGTCCATTTTCCCCTAGAATTAGTGTTAAAAAACATGATCTTTCTGAGCACGAGGTCGCCTTCTCTGAATTCACGAGGCTTGACCTTCTTATTAAAAGCTTTCTTCATTCTTTTATGATATAACTGACCATGTGTTTGCCGTGAAAATTGGTAAACAACCGTTGATCTTCCAAAAAGGGTTATTTTGGTTACTTGCAAGATCGATCAGTTTGATCCTAGGACATATGCTAAGTGTTTGTGTGGTTTAATAAGAAGTCTTAACGCTGTTCATGAACAAGTTCGACATGATACTAAGAGTAAAGGCAGGATAAAGGTAAAAACTTGATAAAAACGCAAATAAAGTGCATGATAAAGTAAATTTACACTAATTTAAAAGGCTGTAATGGTAAAGTTTGTAGAGAAATTTTAAATGGGAAGGATTGTAAAGAAATGTAAAGAATTCAATTATAATAAAGTATGGTGATTCAAACGTGCATTCTCAACAATCTTTCTCTCACAATGGGTACTTGAATAAAATTGAGTGACTTGTACAATGAGTTGAACACACGAAATTCTACACAAGATTTCTATATTTATACTAGTAATAAGTAACTGTCCAACGGTGTCTTCGTTCCAGGATGAGGACAAGTGTCCGCTACATGCTCTTCGACCCCTATCTTCATGCCACATCGCTTTTCCCAACTTCCAAATGAACCGTCTTTCCCTCCTTTCCTCAGATTCAAATCCACTTGCTGCTGATGCAAGAGCTTTCCGGTCGAAAACTGTCTTTAACTTAGAAAATTCTCTAAGTGTTTTCTCCTTCTTAATAAGGATGACTTCGACACAACTCCTTTCATAGGCTCTTCTGTTGAAGTGTCTCAACTTAGATTTCTTCAATCTATTTTTAGCCAATAAGGCCAATATATGCGAGTGTCGAATTTAGGAGCTAACAAATTGCCCCCCAAGAATGTCAATTTCGACACAAGAAGAAATAGTCATTCTTTGATGCCTCCATTCGACACCTGTCCATTTCTTGGTCACATAAGTTCACAGTGAACTTTTCATCTTCTACCAACCACTGCTGACATCAGAGCCATCATTACGCTTTTTCCAATACGTCACTATCAGTCAACCGTTATATGTTACCACGATGACTATTATCCTTATAATCTAGGAAATCATGGCAAGCGTTGCCATCACTTATTTGTACAACCTTTTCAAGTATTACCATGTGTCCCACTCACTCTGCAACATTAAATGACTTTGAGGGAAAACACTCTTCCCTGGCTCCTATAAATAGCCACAAACATCTCCCTTTGGAATTTTTCCAAACGTCTAATATTCTTTGTCTCCTTGCATTCAAAAAGAAACCTTAAGAACTTAACCTCTTTCACAATCTTTCTATCAACAAAGTCATGGCCTTTCTTTCAAATGCTCCAAATAACCCAAAGACAACAGACGCTTCTGATTCATGACAACAACTAGATGTTTTCCCGACCAACTTCGTTCCTGCTTCGTCTGGGGAACAAAGGTTCATTCCTGAACCTATGACCAAAGAAGAACGTGATGCATACGACCTACAGGTACTCATTCCTTTCAGGTATTCTGGACAAATGTATGCTATGTCCAGTTCATTGTCTGTGTGTTTTGAAAACCCTAAACAAAACAACAACTTTTTCCCAACTCACCCTATACTCAAACCCATAGGTTGCGCAAAGAAGCCTAGAAATGAACCTGAAGATACAACGCCTGCCAACCAACAACATTCCCAGATGAAGGAGGATATAAACCTTCAGTTCATGAATAAAGGGAATAGAATCTTCAGGTCTTGCCCTAGCTTGACCTCAGAATACTCAGAGTGGCTGGTTAAGATGGAAGCAGCTCAATCCCAAATCTGGGAAGATATGGGAATTTATGACCTAGTCATGCTGTCGAAGACTAGGTTAGCTTATTGTCCTCTTATGCTGGTGTCCTCTTTGTATTTCTGGGACAACACACACGACACCTTCCATTTACCTTGTGGAATGGTGACACCCACTCTCTTTGATATTATAGCCATCATTGGCCTTCGACCAACCAATGATTACTTTGACCCTGATGATATGTCTGAAGACACCATTGGGTTTTCAGCCACGAAACCTACCTATACCACCTTCATCAACCACTTCCATGATAAATCAACCTATATTGTCTTTGAAGTGGAACATATAGCTTTCTTAGCTTTATGGTTATCCCATTTTGTTTTTTGTACTAAGTCACTCCAAGTGACAAAGAAAATGCTTACTCTGGCCACTCAACTTCACCATGGCTACAACCTCTGTTTGGCTGAATTAATTCTGGAAAATCTTTATAAGTCCATCAGTAATGGCGTGACTAACTCAAATTTATAGGAAATAGGGAAAGCCTGCTTCTTTCTGGCCCTTTCTGGCTTCTCCAACTCTGGCTTAATGCCACTTTCGAATCATTTCTTCCTCAGAAGAACATAATAAATGAGAAGGCTCCAGAAATTCTCAACATGAGGGTCGAAGGTACCATATTTTCTCTATTGACTCCGATAGATGAAGGCCAACAATTCCAAAAGGTTTTTACCAGCTTCGTGATGATGTTTGCAAAGAGAAAAGAGTTTGTTTTGACCATGGCTCCATTTTCTAATCGAAAGGTTGGTCCATCATGGTTTACTCGACCATATCCCTCAACTGAAGATCATGTCAAGGAATATGTGTCTGTTTGGGAGTCCTTTCTACGCCCAAGGATTATGCCAATGAGACTCAAAAGGTCCAAGAATCAACTTAGCTTAATCTCTTACCAACCGGACCTTGTTTCTCGCCAGTTTGGCATTATTCAATCTATCCCAAATCCCATCTATTCTCGAGAAAAGTCTTTGCTATATTATAATGCAGACTATTCTGAAGAGGCTACCACCAAGCAAATTGGTAGATATGATGGTCGAACTATTTTAACCTTGTTTGATTTCAAACCTAACTTTCTATGTTCACTCCCCTTCGAAGACTGGTGGAGGCAATACTACGACAAAGAGTTCTTAGACACCAAAGATTTTTCAGACCATCTTCAAGATGATTTTCTATTAGTTTCCGACAAGATTAAGAAAGGTACTCTTTCTTCCCAAAGCAAATGCCTTATTTTGTTTTAATTCAATCTTTCAATATCTGGCTCACATTTGCTTATGTTTTAGCTGTTAAGAGAACCATTTCCAAACTAATTATCAAGAAGGTCACTGAAAGTTCAAAAGGAGGAGACCCGTCTATGGAACCCCCACCACAGGTAAATAATTTTCACCATCAATTTATTTTTTAAAACATCAACACTAATACTGACGCTTTCGACTCCTTTCCTTTAGGGTATTAAGAAACCCACACCAACAAAGAGAAAAGTCCAAGAAATTTAACTTTCTAGTGATGAAGAAGACACACCACCTATCCCTCCCAAGAAACAGAAGTTAAAGAATCCAACTCCCGTCCCTGAATCTCACCCAAAAACTAAAGTTAAGGTTACGGCCAACAGGTCTAAACCTGCTCCCATCGTCATCTAATAACCAACTAAATAGGAAATAACTGCTGTGATACGGTGGGAGAACTGACTTGAGGTTTTGCGTTTGTATTCGCACTTGTTCGGTTTAGCAAGAGTCGCCACTGACTTTTTATTTTATCCTAAAGGAAAGGTTAAAAAGCACAGGAAAAACCTTTGAGATGTTTTCGTGGGTTCGGGGGGTAGATTATGAAAAGGGAAGGTGCTAGCACCCTTTTCATCCATGGTTATCCATGGGATCTTAGTTACTTGTTTTAGATCACTTGCCTTGATTTTCAATTGTTTGAAATGGTGCTTTGTGTGTGTGGTTTTTGAAAATGTTTTGAAAAAGATGCCTTGTCTAGGCAACCATTGAAATGACTCTTGTTTGAGTATATGCAAAGGTGTTTGTCTTTTTGAAAAGATATTTCAATGTTTTTGAAAGTTGTGTTGTGGAGTGTGTTTTGAAAGTAGGAAAGTGTGTTTTGCAAGTTTGATCAAGTAACTAAGAGTTGTCTACCCCTAAATTTACTCAAAGATCTTTCATATGTTTTAACCCTTTTAACAGTGTTGTTCCACCATTGTATTTGGTGGACAATCTTGTGTTAGGATGTTAACGGGACGGGCGTGGGTCATCGTATAGACCATGAATGCAATGGTGTCAAGTGTCTTTGGCAATTTTGCTTGAAGGGACTATGATCATTTTGTTTAGGCAACTTCGAAAGCGTCATCGAGGGACTATGATCATTTGATTTGTTTTTGTTTTGCCAGAGAAACTCAACATGCAACATGGCCCATTTTGGAAGGCAACAGGCGAGATTACCCTAGGGGTGCAAGTGTGATTGGTGTATTGATTATCATGCATTTGTCTTTGTATTAGTTTATCTAGCGGTTGATTTTGAATCTTCGCATGCAAACCCTAATTACTATACAGTATATAGAAAGCGATAAATTGCGGGAATTTAAAGTCTAAGCTATTACAAATAAGTATCCAGGAATGGGGGTACAAATATTTACAAATGGGGATGAGTCTTATCAGGATAGTAGTGTCCAAATAATATTTACAACCAAACCGAATCGCATTCTCAATGTAAAATGTAGTAATGTATAAGAATCAAAGAGAAATAAAAGTAATTTGTGAAAGTATATGTGATTATTTACTCATGATGCGAGATGTTAACTTAATGCAAAATTAAGTAAGTATTTATTAAGTATTATTATCTTTTTTGTGTTTTTGTTAATATTATATAAACAAAAGTTTTAAAGAAAAGAAAAGAAAAATGCTTTAAGTTTAAGAAAATTAATGTTTATGTATTTTAGTTTATATACAAAAGTTTACTTAAACAAAAAAATTCAAAAAAAGGAAAATTATTTAACTTAGAAAAATCCTATTTTTTTAATGTACTTTTTAAAGTGGAATAAACATTAAAAAGATTTTTGTACAAAAGTTTAATATTTTATTCTTATTTAATCAAAGAAAATTAGATTATATCACATAAGAAAATAAAGTAAATAAAAGGTATTAATTTGTGTAAAGGTTTAAGAAAAATAAAATGGGCTTAAGGGGAATGCTTGGCCCAAACAATGTAAAAATAAAATGGATTAAAGCAAAAAGGGGGGGGGGGGTGCACACGCCTGAAAACACTGGGCTTTAGGGATTTTTGTGGGGGAACCGGCCCAAACACGCTTTAATAATTTGTTTTAGGGTTTCAATGAATTTGTCTCAGAATAGGGTTTAACGTTTCACAAACGGCGCCGCTCATCTTCTTCTCCGTCCTCTTCACTTTTTCAAGCCAAGATTTTCTGAACAAAATTTTCCGCCTATGGCCACCAGGCGCCACCGTCAACTCCTCCTCCCTCCATGGTTGAGCACAACAGCGACAAGAAAAGGTAATAATTTCCCATTTTTATGTCTTAGGGTTTTGGATTTGTCTTGCTCGTGTTTTAGCTTTTTCGTGCATTGATCTTTTGTGTTATTATCTGTTTCTTGTGAGATGTAAAAAGAAAAGGGAAAAGGAAATTTATACCTTTGCTGGCCTTTGGAGACGGAGGAGGAGAGGTGGATAGGAGGTGTCCTCAGGCGGCCAGACGGAGGGAGTATGAAGCTGATGAGCTTTGCTGGAAATCTGGTACCTTTGTATCTTTATTCCCTCGTTTAGTGATGATGCTGTAAAATCTGAAAACGCTTGCCTATTTGCTTCTTTTCCTCTTCTGGTCGCTTACCTCTGTGATGCTTGTTGTTGTGTTTCGAACCTCTGAATTGCTTGCTTCAGTTGCCTTTGATTATGATATATGAGTTTCTGAGATGCTTGTATGATTTGCTTATGTTGCTTCTTTTCCTCTCTTGGCTTCGAGTGAGCTTCTGTCTATGATGATGATGTTTGACCCTGAGTATGTTGTTGTTTCAGTTGTTGTTGATATGTTGGTTCTGAGTTGCCTTATTTTTGTGCTTCCGATAACTTGATGATGTTGCCTTATTATGATTCTCTTTCTCCCTTTTGGACTGAGCTAGCTTCGCCTATGATGAACCTAGTTCTGAGGCACCCATTTTTGTTATTTGGACATTTGGATGGATTGGATTTTGAACAAAGATTGTTAGGGTTAGTGATGTTTTTCTTTGACAGGGCTAGAGGCAAGCTTGTGTTTTGACAGGCTTTGATATTATGCTATGTTTGCTTTGGGCTTTGAAAGGTTTGTTTTGAAACAGGCAGGTTCATATGCTGGTTTTTGGTATGAGCTTGAAAACAGGCTTCAGGCTTGTGTTGACAGGCTGGCTTATGTTTTATGCTTAGTGTGATTGGTGGATCTGGAACTGACTGTTTAACGCTGGTTCGCGAAATGTCGCGGAAGCAAGAGTCGCCACCGTCTTTTATTTTCTCCAACATGGAAAGGACAAAAGCACAGAAAAATTCCTTATTGAGATTAGTTCTCGGTTCGGGAGGTATATTTATAGAAAGGGAAGGTGTTAGCACCCTTTCTATCCATGGTTATCCATGGGCTCTTAGATACTTGCTCATTTGTGTTTTCAAAATGTTTGTTTGCTTTTCAACTGTGGGTTTTAAAAAAGTTTCGTTTAAAATTTCAGTTCGACTCTTGTATCAGTCCTCAAGAGTGTTTGAAAAGTTGTTTTTGAAAGCTTTTTGCAAAGTGTCGGTGTGAAAAGAAGTTTTTTGATTTGTTTTGAATTAGAGCAAGTATCTATGAGTCATCTACCTACCCTAAGGAATTAGTCTGTGTAAATGTCCTTGAGGTAGTGCCATCCCACCATTGAAGGGTAGGTAGCACCACCGTTGGAGGTGTTCGGGTCAATTCGAGTTTAGGGACAGTGTGGTCACCAGAGCAATAGGAGGACACCTTAGAAGCTACCCTCATGCCATGTTCATGGACATGAGGACTTACTAAAACATCCTCTACTCGACGACCACGTTTCGAGGGGGCAAGGCAACAGTGAGGTGTACCCTAGGAGTGGTGTGTGAATTGTGTGCCATTTTCAGTTATTATTTGTCTTGATCAGGCATTGGTGATCTACGCTTTGATTTTATTTGGGCATACATTCTTTCATGTGATTAACAGTTTAAAAGTGCGGAATTTAAAGTACGGAAAAATAAAAGTCCTACGCTATTACAAGGCGCGGGTCTACATCGCCAAATTAAACAAAGACCTGATTTGAAACAAAATGCGGAAAGTAAATGTCCTAATTATCTATTACAAGGCTTTGGGGAAAATACATTATATCCACAAAAGAAATAAAAATAAATGCGAAAAGCAATTAGAAATCGAGTGCGAGGGCGTTGGACCCTTTAAAGAAATTAAATTAAAATTACAAATTAATTAATGATTAAGTAAAGAAAAGAGATTATTTTTAATGTTTTTTTTGTATTTATGAAATTAAAAAGAATTAAATTGGAATTAAAAGTTAAATAAAACCCTAGTTCTAAATTGTTTTTAATTTATTAAAGAAAAATATTTAAGTTTGACCTAATTTAACCTAATTATTTAATGACAAGTTTATTTACAAAATTGATTAATAATTAATAAATGATAAAAAATAGAAAAAAAAAGATTATTTATTAAGAAAAAGAATAAAAAATGCTAAAACCTAATTTTTATGTTTTTTAGTTTATTTAAGAAAAATGTTAAGGTTAAACCTAAAATTAAACTAATTTGATTATTAGGAATTTATGTACAAAATAATTAGTGAATTAAAAATTAAATAAATATATTTTTATTTTGACTTTTATGATTTTTTGTGTCTTATGAAAATTATTGAAATAAATTAAATAAAAGTGATCAAAAGAATAAAAAAGAAAAGAAAAGAAGAGAAATTAAAAAATATACAAACATTGGGGGGTTCTCAGGCCCTTTTGGAGGTGTTTGCAAGCAATCTTGGCCCAATAAGTCAGGGCCCCTTTGACTTTTCCAGCGCGTCTGCACATGGTTGACTGAGGGTATATGGTGGACTGCGTGATCTGGCCATTGGATGGATCTCCTTGGCGCGTGGCAGCTTAGATGGTGAGGTTGTATGATGTTCCCTTGGGAGTACACTGCACATGAACGTATTACAAGAAAAATTATTGAATAAAGTGGGGGACCTGGGAATCGAACCCAGGTCCCAATGCTTGCAACTATCCCTGTCCACCAACTGAGCTATGCACGCGTGTTTGTTAGTATAATAAGATAGAATTAATATATGTGACAAGCAAGCATTATGCTGAAACCAAATAAAAACGCGCTAAATTTCAAATATACCAATCACATGCCTACAACTCATCTTCTTCTTCACTTCTTCGTTTTTGCCTGAAAAATATAGAATGGATAGCGGGGGTTTTAAACCCCCACTAAATGCAGAACATAAAAATAGCGATTAGCTCACATGTAAATATAAAAAAGGCGCGATGGGGGGAATTGCTTCGTTTGGTCATTCTGAATCCAGTGGTATAGGTCTCGTGGCTTAATTTTTCCATATGAAAGAGTCCCTAATTTCAAACCTCTGAAACCCTAAAGAGCTCCCATGGTGGATTCTTATACAGGCCTTATTAATTCAATTAAAGCGTGCTATCAGCTTCGGAATACTCACATTAGTCCAAATCCATGATTAAAAATCAAAAATATTGCATGAATAATGAAACACGAATATGAAAATTTTCAAAGAAAGTCAGACTTGGTTATACCGATTCCTTGCGTATGGAGGATTGGTTTCAATTGGAAAAGCTTCCTGGATGTGTCAGGAATGCAATGGAATAGTTCTTTTGCTTTGAAACGTGCTCTATGTGTGTTTTCAGTTTTGAAATTTTTGAGAGAAAAATGCAAAGTGTTCTTTGGTTTGAGGCGCAGCTTGCTTGTCCTCAGGATTAGGTCTGTCTTTGTGCATATATGAGGAATGAATTAGGTTAGAAAACAAAGCCCAAAATCCATGTTTTAATGCCTTTCAAATTTGTGATTTTCCATAATCTTTTTTCAATCTTTTCTCCATCAAAACATTGCCAATCATGGGAGATTCTTTCCCTTTTGGGTGTGCACGAAATCTTGAGTGAATAAAGAGTGAAAATGCTGCACAAAAAGATTCCAAAACATTTGTTTAGTATTTTTCTCATATTTAATTTTAATTAAATGAATTAATAGATTTAAAAAATTCAATTAATAAATTAAAAATAAGAAAATAACTCCCCTTTGGGTCAATGGGTCGTGCATAGCCTTTGGGTGATGATTCTTGGAAGAAATTGTGGCCCATTAGCAATTTTGAGGCATTTGAAGCAAAGTTGACTTTTCAAAATTCCCAAAAATTTCCCAACTTCCACAAGGCATATCTTGCTCAATTTTTAAGCTTTGATCATGTTCTTGGACATTTTGGAAAGGTCTTGAAGTCCTCTAACCAATGCATTTGGTTACATGTCATTTTGATTTACCAATCTCAAGTTATGGTTTTTGACTTAAAGTGCCTTTTTGTTGACTTTGGAAAATGACCTATAATGTTGAGATTGATAACTTTTTGTGAGAGCATTTCTTGGATTTTAAGTGTGAATAGGAGTTGTAGGAAATGTCATTCTCTTCAAAATGAGCTTTGGATGGAATTTTTCTGATAAAACATGTGGAAGTTATGCCCTGGTCAATTTGCAGTTGACTTTTTCAACTGTCCAAAAATATAAACTTTTGCATCTTGAGACTTTTTGAGCCATGCCTTGAGAATCATGATCAAGAATTGATCAAATGATGTTTGTGGCTTCAAAATAAGATGTTGACCAAAATTTTTGACTTTTGACTGTCAAATGACCATTTTGCCCCTACAGTTGACTGTGATGCAATTAGGGTTTTTGACTATGCAATTTTGTGCTGTGAGTCTTGAAACTTGACATAAGGATGCTTGACAATGTTTATAGGCATGTGGAACTTGTTTGGGCCCTTGGAAACTTCAGCTTCTTTTCCAGAACCAAAACCCTAGTTTTTGACTGTTAGGAGGCCATTGGACTGTGCAACCCTTGGGAGATTTTGAAGCATGCTCTTAGCAAATCTTGAAGAATATGGGAGGGAAAATTTTGGGGTACAACAGTTGCCCCTGTTCAATCTTCTTAGACTTGAGGATGTAGATTGGATGACGTGCCTTTCGTAGTCCGTAGGTGGAAGATGATTGAACACTAGAGTGCCCAAAAATTTGTGCTCACATAGTAGTGTGATGGCGGGAATGGGCTTACAGATGCCATTTGGAGATTAGTGGATAGGAGGATGGGCTTATAGATGCCATATTGAGGGGTGATGGATAAGTGGATGGGCTTATAGATGCCATCTGGGTGTCGATCGCGTAAGAGATTCCTTAGCGAGAACTTGCGTACCTGAAAAAGAAAGACGATTACCTGACCTGTTACAGGAGTTGGTCTTCACACTCTTTATATGGACGCACCCTGGTTGGTTACAGGAATCGAATCTTCAACCTCTTCAGACGTGCCCTGGCGAGATACAAGAATCGAGTCTGGGGCTTCAAAAGTGATGAATGAATCAGGGATGGTTACTACCTCAACGGGACGATGAGAGAACCTGGGGCGATTACTACCTCAACAGTAACAATGAGAGAACCTGGGGCGATTACTACCTCAACAGTAACGATGAGAGAATCTGGGATGTCTTCTACTGAGTCTTCTTTAGGAAAATCTTTAGGAATCAATTTAACTGGACCAGAGAAGGCCTTTGACTGGATAAGAATCAGAAAAATCTTTAGGAGTCGATTTAACTGAACCGGGCAAGGTCTTGGAATCTTCAACTGGATAAGAATCAGAAAGATCTTAGGGTCGATTTGACTGAACCAGAGAAGGCCTTTGACTGGATAAGAATCAGAAAAATCTTTAGGAGTCGATTTAACTGAACCAGGCAAGGTCTTGGAATCTTCAACTGGATAAGAATCAGGGAGATCTTAGGGCCGATCTGACTGAACCAGAGAAGGCCTTTGACTGGATAAGAATCAGAAAAATCTTTAGGAGTCGATTTAACTGAACCAGGCAAGGTCTTGGAATCTTCAACTGGATAAGAATCAGGGAGATCTTAGGGTCGATCTGACTGAACCAGAGAAGGCCTTTGACTGGATAAGAATCAGAAAAATCTTTAGGAGTCGATTTAACTGAACCAGGCAAGGTCTTGGAATCTTCAACTGGATAAGAATCAGGGAGATCTTAGGGTCGATCTGACTGAACCAGAGAAGGCCTTTGACTGGATAAGAATCAGAAAAATCTTTAGGAGTCGATTTAACTGAACCAGGCAAGGTCTTGGAATCTTTAACTGGATAAGAATCAGGGAGATCTTAGGGTCGATCTGACTGAACCAGAGAAGGCCTTTGACTGGATAAGAATCAGAAAAATCTTTAGGAGTCGATTTAACTGAACCAGGCAAGGTCTTGGAATCTTCAACTGGATAAAAATCAGGGAGATCTTAGGGTCGATCTTACTGAACCAGAGAAGGCCTTTGACTGGACAAGAATCAGAAAAATCTTTAGGAGTCGATTTAACTGAACCAGGCAAGGTCTTGGAATAGCTGAGAACTTAACCGGATCTTTCCTGAAAGGTAAAGGTCAGTCATATGCAATGCATGATATGGATCAAGCAATGATGTTCTCAACATAAGTGAGATTGTAAGATATGATGCGTATATGCATGCTATAATGTATGGAAATGCGATGTTTATGAATGTATGTTTTTGTCCAGGAAAGTAAATCCTTGACGGGTGCCGGGAAGTTAAATCCTGGGCTGATGTAGAGCTTTTGTTTCCACTGGGGAGTGATGGTTGCAAGAATACCAGCAGGAGAAGATAACTCCGTTTGGGAATAAACTTGGCGAATGGATTACTCTGCGGGGAGAAAATACTCTAGCGATCTTGCTGAGGAGCAATACTCTGTGGGAAGAGAGGTACCTTGCTGGAATGTTGATGGTAACTTTGTTGGGGATACCGTTGATGTTGGAAGTGTTAATAGACTTCGCTGGGGATAAGAAGACTTCGCCGAGGACGACCTTTCCGTGGCTTTTGGCTGAGGATAAGCCAGTTATATCCTGGTGGGGAAATAACCTTTGAATAAAGTCGGGAGACGCGTTCGTGCTCTGTAGGGGATAAGCTTCCAGAATCTACTGGGGATAAGCTTCCTGCTGGGGATATGTATTCAAACTTTCCTGGGGAAATCTGGATTGGACTCTCCTGGGGAAATTAATTTGATATGTACCGGGGAGGTGGCTCCACCGAATGCCTGGTAGACCGCCGGGGAACAGTCTTAGACCAAGACTGCCGGGGATGCTTGTTAAGAATATTCATATATTGTGCTGGGGAATGTTGAGCTCTGCGGGGGATACCCAACTTCCTTAAGGCTGATTGTATAACTTTGCTTGGGGAGAGTGTATTGACTTGCTGACTCACTCTCTAGGGAATTAAGATATACTGGTTATGTTCTTTAGCTGGATTTACCTTGGTACCTTGATGGACAGAATCATTAGACCGTTTAGACAACTCATTATTGCCCCTGTTTCTAATGTTACCTGTAATTAATCCTTTGTTTCGTATGCAAATATTTATGAGTTAGCAATTATTATCAAATGCATATATCACAAATTGAACCTTGGACATTCTTCGCAAAACAAAACAGAAAAGGAAAACAATTGGCAATTTTAACTGAAAAGTGATTTTTGTATTGATTTTTGAATTTGCCCGTAAATAGGCGTTTTATATACAAGAGGCTGACGTCCTAGTAAGAGAACGCCGCCGAACAAAAGAGTTTATACAATTTGTACAAAGGGAAAACAAAACAGCTATGTGAAGAGAATAATCCCACTGGATTCCAACTCTGCTATCGCCTTTATATCTTCGAGCGTCTCATCACTTGATGACCTAGTCGAGGATGAAGCTGATTGATTGATGCTGTTTTGAACTTGATATTGATACCGGATTCCGGATGCAAAGTGATCCAATGAGACATAGTATTACGCTTTATCCCTAACTTTTTCCTGGACCGCCCTTTCGGGTTTTCAGTCCACCGGGATACCCATTTTTGCCCAAGCCGCCTTTTCAGGTTTTCGACTTGCCGGGTGTACAGATTTTTTTCATTTCATCCCTTCATTTTGCCCGAACCCTTTTGGTTCGCCGGGAAGCCCTAATTTTTGCCTAGGTATGTCAACCTAGCGGGTCTTTTTATTATGCGTAGTATCTTTTTACTATGTCTGCATTGGCAGGGTGAGGAAGGTCGTCACCATCCATGGTGGTCAGAATCATGGCTCCTCCTGAGAACACATGTTTAACCACAAATGGCCCTTCGTATGTAGGGGTCCATTTGCCCCTTGGATCACTCTGAGGAAGGATGATGCGCTTGATTACCAGATCCCTAACTTGATATTCTTGTGGTCTGACCTTTTTGTTAAATGCCCTGATCATCCGTTTTTGATACGTCTGACCATGACAAATAGCAACAAGTCTCTTTTCGTCAATCAGGTTTAATTGATCAAGTTGTGTCTGGATCCAATCATCTTCGCTCAGATTTGCATCCTTCATTATCCGGAGAGAGGGTATATGCACTTCAATTGGTAAGACTGCCTCCATGCCGTAGACCAAGGAGAAGGGAGTTGCCCCGGTTGACGTCCTTGCTGAGGTACGGTACCCATGTAGAGCAAACAGTAACATCTCGTGCCAATCTTTATAAGTCACTGTCATCTTCTGCACAATTTTCTTGATATTTTTATTCGCTGCTTCTACAGCCCCATTCATCTTCGGCCGGTAAGGAGAAGAGTTGTGGTGCTGTATCTTAAATTGCTCGCAGAGCTCAGTGATCATCTTGTTATTGAGATTGGTACCGTTGTCTGTAATGATCCTTTCTGGGACGCCGTATCGACAGATCAGATTGTGCCGAATGAACCGTGCCACAACATTCTTGGTTACTGTGGCGTACGAAGCTGCTTCAATCCACTTCGTAAAGTAATCGATCGCCACCAGGATGAAGCGATGCCCATTGGATGCCGTAGGTTTAATCTCGCCGATCATATCTATGCCCCACATTGCAAACGGCCAAGGTGCAGTCAGGACATTTAGAGGAACTGGAGGAACGTGCACCTTGTCTGCATAAATATGGCATTTGTGACATGTCCGAGAGTGTTGGTAACAGTCGGCTTCCATTGTGGACCAGAAATACCCTGCCCGAAGAATTTTCTTTGCCATAGTGTGTCCACTGGATTGTGTTCCGAAGGTACCTTCATGTAGCTCTTCCATGATCCTTTCTGCTTCAGTCTTATCCACACAACGCAGTAAGGTCGAATCATGGTTTCACTTGTACAGGATGCCGTTGCTAAGGAAGAACTTCGCTGCGAACCTTCTCAGAAACTTCTTATCGTTGACAGATGCACCTTCAGGGTATTCCTGGGCTTCCAAGTATCTCTTTACCTCATGGTACCAAGGTTTCTCAGTCACCAACTCAGTCTCAAGATCACAACAGTATGCCGGTTCGTCCAGTTTCCAGATAGTGACCCGGGGAGCCTCATTGTCATACTTGACTTTGAACATAGAAGACATCGTAGCTAACGCGTCCGCCAACTGATTCTCCTCTCTCGGGAAATGTTCAAAGGTTATCTCTGTGAAATGGGGGATCATTGTCAACACACATTCTCTGTAAGGAATAAGATTCGGATGTTTCGTATCCCACTCGCCTTTGATCTGATTGATCACGAGAGCGGAATCTCCGAAGACACTCAGAAACTTGATCCTTAAGTCGATCGCAGCTTGAAGACCCATGATGCATGCCTCATACTCCGCCATGTTGTTGGTGCAGTTGAAACATAGCCGGGCAGTAAGTGGAGTATGAGTGCCTTGAGGGGATATGATTACAGCGCCGATGCCGTTACCCAAAGCGTTGGAGGCTCCGTCAAAGTGCATAGACCATCGGGATCCTTCCTCAGGTCCTTCATCCGGTCTAGGTACTTCATAATCAGTCACTATCATGATACTCTCGTCTGGAAACTCGAAGTTCATTGACTGATAGTCGCCTACTGCCTGATGTGCCAAGTGGTCTGCCAATACACTTCCTTTGATGGCTTTCTGAGTTGTGTATTGGATGTCGTATTCTGTCAAGATCATTTGCCATCTTGCTATTCTCCCAGACAGAGCAGGCTTTTCAAATATGTACTTTATAGGATCCATCTTTGAAATCAACAAGGTAGTGTGAGTCAGTATATACTGTCTCAGCCGGCGAGCAGCCCATACCAAAGCGCAGCAAGTTTTCTCGAGCAGTGAGTATCGGGTCTCACAGTCGGTAAACTTTTTGCTAAGGTAATAAATGGCGTGCTCTTTTCGGCCAGACTCGTCATGCTGCCCCAGCACACACCCCATTGAGTTGTCAAGTACTGTCAGGTATAATATCAGAGGTCTCCCTTCAACCGGTGTCATAAGGATGGGTGGTTCTTGGAGATACTCTTTGATTTTGTCAAAAGCGTCCTGACATTCATCGTTCCAACGTACTACCTGATCTTTCTTCAGCAGCTTGAAGATTGGCTCACAGGTAGCAGTTAGGTGCGAGATGAATCGAGCAATGTAATTCAGGCGTCCTAAAAAGCCTCTGACCTCCTTCTCTGTCTTAGGAACTGGCATCTCTTGAATGGCTTTAACCTTGGCAGGGTCCACTTGGATACCCTTATCACTTACGACGAAGCCTAGCAACTTTCCAGATCTTACCCCGAAGGTGCACTTGTTCGGGTTCAACCTCAGCTTGTACAATTTCAACCGGTCAAACAGCTTCTGCAGATGGTCAAGGTGTTCCTCCTCAGTTTGAGACCTTGCAATCATGTCGTCGACATACACTTCAATCTCATGATGGATCATGTCATGAAATAAAGCAACCATGGCACGTTGGTAGGTTGCCCCAGCATTTTTCAACCCGAATGGCATGACCTTGTAGCAGAAGGTGCCCCACTGAGTGACAAAGGTAGTCTTTTCCATGTCTTCAGGAGCCATCTTGATCTAATTATACCCTGAAAAACCATCCATGAAGGAGAACACCTTGTGCTGAGCAGTATTATTAACCAGAACGTCAATGTGAGGCAGAGGGAAGTCATCCTTGGGGCTAGCCCTGTTCAGATCCCTATAATCGATACACATTCTGACCTTACCATCTTTCTTTGGTACCGGTACCACATTAGCAACCCACTGAGGGTAAGAAGTCACTGCAAGAAAATCGACATCGAATTGTTTCATAACCTCAGCTTTGATCTTCTCAGACATTTCTGGACGCATACGGCGGACCTTTTGCTTAACCGGAGGGCAGTCTTCCTTGGTAGGCAAATGATGGACCACAATGTCGGTATCCAACCCAGGCATGTCTTCGTAGGACCAGGCAAAGATCTCCACATAATCATGTAACATCTGAGTCAACCGTTGCTTCACGCTGAGCTCTAGGTTGGCACCAATCTTAACCTCCTTTATATCTGCCTCAGTACCCAGATTTATTGTTTCCACCGACTCTTCATGTGGTTGAATTGCCCTCTCTTCCTGGAGTAACAGTCTTGCAAGCTCGCCAGGCACTTCGCAATCATCTTCACCTTCGTCTTCGGCTAAGTTGATCGGATTTTCGAAGTCATAACGGGCGGTAGCAGAGTCGTTACCAGTGAGATCCAGAGTGGATTGAAACCTGTATGGGTGAGTGTGTGTAAATACAGTTGTTTTGCAATATATAAAGAAAGGAAAGAAAGAAAAGGAGCATAAGATTTAAAGTGCGAGAAAACGTCCAAAGTCTTTATTCATGATATATGAAATGACAGTTAATATGCCCTCACAAATGAAGCCACGGTGTCCCGGATAAGACACCGGGCCATAGAGTTTCAATTCATTGTTCATTACAAATAACAAAAACAAAGGAGTTTATTACTGCGTAGCAAAAGTAACAGGTAGGTTGTCCTTTGCAGTCCAATTGCTAGGTCCACTGTCGGCCGTCGGATAAATCCAGCTGTTGAACTCAGATTCTTCCACTTCATCATCCTCCCTGATAGCATTCACTCCATGGTTAGGTATGGGAGCAGTCACCACATTGGGCTTCTGGGGTGCCTCAAACTTTACCTCCTTTGCATCAATAAGGTCTTGCACCTTGTTCCTCAAGGCCCAACAGTCATCAGTAGAATGCCCCGAGCTATCGATATGATAAGCACAGCGGGCATTTGGATTATACTTCGGAGAGGCAGTATTCACAACCTTCGGGGCCTCCCTGACAGTCACTAAGTTGGTGGATAACAACTGCGGCAAGATTTGCGACAAGGTCATACTCAGCCGAGTGAACTCTCTTCTGGGCCTTTCAGCCCTTTGCTGATTAGTTTGCCGAGGAGCGGCAGCAGGTTTAGCAATTACCACCGTGTTGACAGATTGGAGGCACTCTGGTTTATCTTGCCTCCTAGGCCCATACACAACACTGGCCTCCTTCTTAAAAGGTTTCTTCTCAAAACTCGAAGACGCACCTTTCTGAATTTTACCGGACTTCATTCCAGCCTCTATCCTCTCCCCAGTCAGAATAAGGTCAGTGAATCCTGCAGATGAATTACCGATAAGATGATTGAAAAACGGCCCGGATAGGGTCCCCAAGAACATATCTACCAATTCACGGTCAGTCAATGGTGGCTGCACCCTGCCAGCCAGATCCCTCCACTTCTGCGCATACTCTTTAAAACCTTCGCTTGATCCTAGCGACATACCCTGGAGTTGGGTACGTGTAGGAGCAAGGTCGGCATTATATTGATACTGCTTGTAAAAAGCAGTAGCCAACTCCTCCCAGTTATGAACTTTGGTCCCATCCAGCTGATAGGACCATTCGAGATGAGTCCCTGAAAGACTCTCCTGGAAGAAGTGGATCCACAATTTCTTGTCCACTGTGTACGGTTGAATCTTCCGCACATAAGCTTTGAGGTGTAGCTTGGGGCAAGACGCCCCGTCATACTTGGTGAAAGATGGTGCCTTAAACTTGTGAGGAATGATCACACTAGTAGATAAGCCAAAGTCTCCGAAATCCAGCCCAGGAACTTGTTGGATCTCCATGGCGTTCAATATGTCTTCCAACTGCTTGTATCGGTCTTCAGCCAGAGGATACTGTTCCTCATTAAAATCAGTCTCGTTGTCAGAGACTACTGGACTTGGAGCCTTTCCCCCTTGGGGACTGTCTTTGCCTACAGAAGAACCAGCTTCCTCATTCTGCAGAGTGTTACCAAACCTCCGGCCCGAGTTGAAAAGAACAGTTCTCTTCTTCTTCTTCTCCTTCTTCAGGAGCAAAGCCTTCAGCTCTTCTTGGCCTTGAGCCAAACCCATGATCAGCTCTTGAAATTGTGCGTTCTGCGCCTGAAGGGCCTTGATAGACATCTCGGTTGATGATTCAGGGTTCATGATGCTGAAATAAACAGCGAAGAACAGTAAGCAACCTGAAAAGAAGAATACCTGCTATGCACATGATGAATGGAATGCGTATGATTTATGTTTTCAAAGACAATCGGGAATCAACTTTGTAAACAAAAAGGAACACACTTCATTAGATTCAACTTTGAAATTTAAATTGTTCAACAGGTTGCCCTTAGGCGTTACATAGAAACAGAAATACTGAAAAGGGAAACTAAAGCTGTAAAAGAACATCCAAAGCTCATCATTGATCCCAGGGTCTCCTCTTCTCAGTACGGATGTAATCATTCAGAGCTCGCTCATTCTCCAACTGCTTTGTCAGCTTCTGGATCTTCAATTCCTGCTCATTGAACTTTTCCCGATACGAATCCCGTTCTTCTCGCAGTTGCGACCAAGACCTCTTTAATGTCTCATAATCAGTAGGTATCTGAGGAGGGAGAACAGTTGGGGGAACCCCCTCTTTGTCAGGATATTCAAGAATGACGGGTCTGACAGCTTCGTATGGCATGCCTAACTTCTGAGCACGGATGCGGACCCATTTGTAGTAGGCTTCCATAGGTAGAGAAGTCTTTGACCCCAATTCTTGTGGGTCAGCTTTATGAACTCTGTCCCAAGCCTTGATGAACCTATGACGCAGCTCGTCACTATCCACCTGAAACTCAAAACTGATGTGGGGCACCAACATCTCATGAGGCCCTGCTCTTCTGGCCCTTCCAAACTGACGGAGCGCTAGACATGGATTGTAAGAGATTCCTCCTTGAGTACCAATCAAAGGAACATTAGGGTATTCTCCACAACGATCAATAACAACTATCTCATCCAAACCTCTGAAAGTCCAAATGATGTCCTTATCAGTGAGAGACATTAACCTATGAGCCCAACCTCTTCCTTCTTGGTTCTTCAGTACGAACTTAGGGAGGTGCGAAATAAACCACCTCACCAACAAAGGGATACAACACCATAGAGTTCCTCGTCTTCGGGCAGTACAAGCATAAAGTTGTTGTAGGATGTCACCCAAGAGAGTGGGCACAGGATTCTGAGACATGAAGATCCTTATGGCAGTGACATTGATGAAGTTGTCAGGATTAGGAAACAAGACTAGCCCATAGATTAAGAGAGCCAAGATGTCTTCATATGCCCTAAAGTCCAAGTCATCCCAGAAACTGTTAGCTTTAACAATCAGAAACTTGGCCAAGAAACCCTTAACTCCGCTTCTAGTCACCCAGTTGTCCATTACTTCTTGATGGGTCAAGGGAAGAGCTGCAGCAACCTCCTCAAGCCTAAGAGTCTTTTCCCAACCAGTGAAGGGAGTCTGATCCAAGATAGGGATACCAAGCAAATCAGAGAACTCTTCCAGGGTAGGGACCAACTGGAAGTCTTGAAAGGTGAAGCATTGGTACAGAGGGTCATAGAACTGGGTCAGGACACTCATCAGTTGTTGATCCCGCTTTGCAGTGACTAAACTGAGAAGAGAACCATGCCTCTGGATGAAGGAAGTAATATTTGGAATTCTACTAACCAACTCTTCAAGCAACTCAGGTGGGTGAACAAAGTTGAACCGGATAGTATTCCTTCGCACATGCATCATGATGTCCTACAAAACAGAGCAAAGGTGAAACCCTCTTGTCTTTGAAATGGTCAGTCCTTATGCAGGATGCATGCAATGCTCATGATGTTATGATGTTATGATAAAGCACACCACAAATATTTACAAAGGCAAACATGATAAGGCACACAAGTCACACAAGACAAACCCTTAAAGTTTAGGCCAGCATGAGGTCTAGGTATTACCCTCTTTCAGTTTGTTGGTTCATACCTGTCCTATCAAAAGTAACCGGGTTCTTAGAGGATCCCAATATCACTGACTACCCTCAATCGGTCATAACTCCAGCATCGCAATCTTTTCTTGCGACCAGAACCATCACGAGAGTTTAGCCTCAATGGGCGTAGCATACTGCTACTGTTCTATTGGGCAAGTTGTGTCTTTTAAGGTTCTAAGGTTTGTTGGTGCTTAATGACTCCTCATAAGACCCATATTCTCCTTGTTGCAACACAAGGGATATCGGTACAGACCAAGGTGCCACACCAATGTAGCCACTGCTTCACCCATGTCGGTCTATGCCGGACAGGTCCCTCACAGCTTATGCTACCTAAACAGGGTATCCCTAGATCCGGGTTAGGATCTATGTAACTCCGATGCAACCCACAATTTAAAGCAAACAAGTCAAAACAATTGAAAACACAGTTATGAACTATCCTAAGGTACACCTCACTTTTAAAGATCTCCCCAGCAGAGTCGCCAGTTCTGTGATCGGTGGATCTGAAACTGACTGTTTAACGCTGGTTCGCGAAATGTCGCAGAAGCAAGAGTCGCCACCGTCTTTTATTTTCTCCAACATGGAAAGGACAAAAGCACAGAAAAATTCCTTATTGAGATTAGTTCTCGGTTCGGGAGGTAGATTTATAGAAAGGGAAGGTGTTAGCACCCTTTCTATCCATGGTTATCCATGGGCTCTTAGATACTTGCTCATTTGTGTTTTCAAAATGTTTGTTTGCTTTTCAACTGTGGGTTTTAAAAAAGTTTCATTTAAAATTTCAGTTCGACTCTTGTATCAGTCCTCAAGAGTGTTTGAAAAGTTGTTTTTGAAAGCTTTTTGCAAAGTGTCGGTGTGAAAAGAAGTTTTTTGATTTGTTTTGAATTAGAGCAAGTATCTATGAGTCATCTACCTACCCTAAGGAATTAGTCTGTGTAAATGTCCTTGAGGTAGTGCCATCCCACCATTGAAGGGTAGGTAGCACCACCGTTGGAGGTGTTCGGGTCAATTCGAGTTTAGGGACAGTGTGGTCACCAGAGCAATAGGAGGACACCTTAGAAGCTACCCTCATGCCATGTTCATGGACATGAGGACTTACTAAAACATCCTCTACTCGACGACCACGTTTCGAGGGGGCAAGGCAACAGTGAGGCGTACCCTAGGAGTGGTGTGTGAATTGTGTGCCATTTTCAGTTATTATTTGTCTTGATCAGGCATTGGTGATCTACGCTTTGATTTTATTTGGGCATACATTCTTTCATGTGATTAACAGTTTAAAAGTGCGGAATTTAAAGTACGGAAAAATAAAAGTCCTACGCTATTACAAGGCGCGGGTCTACATCGCCAAATTAAACAAAGACCTGATTTGAAACAAAATGCGGAAAGTAAATATCCTAATTATCTATTACAAGGCTTTGGGACAAATACATTATATCCACAAAAGAAATAAAAATAAATGCGAAAAGCAATTAGAAATCGAGTGCGAGGGCGTTGGACCCTTTAAAGAAATTAAATTAAAATTACAAATTAATTAATGATTAAGTAAAGAAAAGAGATTATTTTTAATGTTTTTTTTGTATTTATGAAATTAAAAAGAATTAAATTGGAATTAAAAGTTAAATAAAACCCTAGTTCTAAATTGTTTTTAATTTATTAAAGAAAAATATTTAAGTTTGACCTAATTTAACCTAATTATTTAATGACAAGTTTATTTACAAAATTAATTAATAATTAATAAATGATAAAAAATAGAAAAAAAAAGATTATTTATTAAGAAAAAGAATAAAAAATGCTAAAACCTAATTTTTATGTTTTTTAGTTTATTTAAGAAAAATGTCAAGGTTAAACCTAAAATTAAACTAATTTGATTATTAGGAATTTATGTACAAAATAATTAGTGAATTAAAATTTAAATAAATATATTTTTATTTTGACTTTTCTGATTTTTTGTGTCTTATGAAAATTATTTGAAATAAATTAAATAAAAGTGATCAAAAGAATAAAAAAGAAAAGAAAAGAAGAGAAATTAAAAAATATACAAACATTGGGGGGTTCTCAGGCCCTTTTGGAGGTGTTTGCAAGCAATCTTGGCCCAATAAGTCAGGGCCCCTTTGACTTTTCCAGCGCGTCTGCACATGGTTGACTGAGGGTATATGGTGGACTGCGTGATCTGGCCATTGGATGGATCTCCTTGGCGCGTGGCAGCTTAGATGGTGAGGTTGTATGATGTTCCCTTGGGAGTACACTGCACAGGAACATATTACAAGAAAAATTATTGAATAAAGTGGGGGACCTGGGAATCGAACCCAGGTCCCAATGCTTGCAACTATCCCTGTCCACCAACTGAGCTATGCACGCGTGTTTGTTAGTATAATAAGATAGAATTAATATATGTGACAAGCAAGCATTATGCTGAAACCAAATAAAAACGCGCTAAATTTCAAATATACCAATCACATGCCTACAACTCATCTTCTTCTTCACTTCTTCGTTTTTGCCTGAAAAATATAGAATGGATAGCGGGGGTTTTAAACCCCCACTAAATGCAGAACATAAAAATAGCGATTAGCTCACATGTAAATATAAAAAAGGCGCGATGGGGGGAATTGCTTCGTTTGGTCATTCTGAATCCAGTGGTATAGGTCTCGTGGCTTAATTTTTCCATATGAAAGAGTCCCTAATTTCAAACCTCTGAAACCCTAAAGAGCTCCCATGGTGGATTCTTATACAAGCCTTATTAATTCAATTAAAGCGTGCTATCAGCTTCGGAATACTCATATTAGTCCAAATCCATGATTAAAAATCAAAAATATTGCATGAATAATGAAACACGAATATGAAAATTTTCAAAGAAAGTCAGACTTGGTTATACCGATTCCTTGCGTATGGAGGATTGGTTTCAATTGGAAAAGCTTCCTGGATGTGTCAGGAATGCAATGGAATAGTTCTTTTGCTTTGAAACGTGCTCTATGTGTGTTTTCAGTTTTGAAATTTTTGAGAGAAAAATGCAAAGTGTTCTTTGGTTTGAGGCGCAGCTTGCTTGTCCTCAGGATTAGGTCTGTCTTTGTGCATATATGAGGAATGAATTAGGTTAGAAAACAAAGCCCAAAATCCATGTTTTAATGCCTTTCAAATTTGTGATTTTCCATAATCTTTTTTCAATCTTTTCTCCATCAAAACATTGCCAATCATGGGAGATTCTTTCCCTTTTGGGTGTGCACGAAATCTTGAGTGAATAAAGAGTGAAAATGCTGCACAAAAAGATTCCAAAACATTTGTTTAGTATTTTTCTCATATTTAATTTTAATTAAATGAATTAATAGATTTAAAAAATTCAATTAATAAATTAAAAATAATAAAATAACTCCCCTTTGGGTCAATGGGTCGTGCATAGCCTTTGGGCGATGATTCTTGGAAGAAATTGTGGCCCATTATCAATTTTGAGGCATTTGAAGCAAAGTTGACTTTTCAAAATTCCCAAATATTTCCCAACTTCCACAAGGCATATCTTGCTCAATTTTTAAGCTTTGATCATGTTTTTGGACATTTTGGAAAGGTCTTGAAGTCCTCTAACCAATGCCTTTGGTCCCATGTCATTTTGATTTACCAATCTCAAGTTATGGTCTTTGACTTAAAGTGCCTTTTTGTTGACTTTTGAAAATGACCTATAATGTTGAGATTGATAACTTTTTGTGAGAGCATTTCTTAGATTTGAAGTGTGAATAGGAGTTGTAGGAAATGTCATTCTCTTCAAAATGAGCTTTGGATGGAATTTTTCTGATAAACCATGTGGAAGTTATGCCCTGGTCAATTTGCAGTTGACTTTTTCAACTGTCCAAAAATAGAAACTTTTGCATCTTGAGACTTTTTGAGCCATGCCTTGAGAATCATGATCAAGAATTGATCAAATGATGTTTGTGGCTTCAAAATAAGATGTTGACAGAAAATTTTGACTTTTGACTGTCAAATGACCATTTTGCCCCTACAGTTGACTGTGATGCAATTAGGGTTTTTGACTGTGCAATTTTGTGCTGTGAGTCTTGAAACTTGACATAAGGATGCTTGACAATGTTTATAGGAATGTGGAACTTGTTTGGGCCCTTGGAAACTTCAGCTTCTTTGCCAGAACCAAAACCCTAGTTTTTGACTGTTAGGAGGCCATTGGACTGTGCGACCCTTGGGAGATTTTGAAGCATGCTCTTAGCAAATCTTGAAGAATATGGGAGGGAAAATTTTGGGGTACAACACTTAGCAAGGCTTGAGGGTTTTGATACTGAGTTAGTTTGAAGGCTTGAACAGGTTTTTAAGGCGGGTTTGCTTCAAGGCTTTGTGTTCTTAACACAATTTTTGAAAAGTTTGGTTGAATGCTGTAGTTTTTGAGTTGCTTACTAGGCTTGTGTTGCTGTAAGTTGGAAGGCTGGATGTTACAGTTTTGTGTGAACTGGTTTGATGTTTGTAGGCATGCTGTTTTTTCTGGTTCTTGTGTTTACAGGCTTTAAGGCTTGTTTATGCAGGTTGACATGCTTTTGTGATATATTTTCTATGTATTGTTCTGCCTTCTCTTTTGTTCTGATACTTCTTTGTTATATCCTTGTCCTTAAGCCTGCTGTACTGTAAGTCTCTTCTCTCTCTCTTTTCTCTTTCCACAGAAAAGCATTGTTTATTGCTTAGACTGTACTATCTCTGAAAAAGTGTGGCCTGGAAAATGATGTAAATTTGAATATGTTGCTTGCATTGTATCTTTCCTCTGCATACCTCCTGCTTTTCTGTCTTGCTTTTGCTAGCTTGTAGGCAGTTTTGACAGTTCTTGGTTGACATCTCTTTTGGACAGTTCTGCACTTGGTTGGCTATTTTGACTTAGTTTGGTTAGTTTGAAACTGTGACTTGGGCAACTTGTTTTGGCATATTCACTTGGCTGTTCAGTTTGCCTCTTTGGTTGACAATTTGGAATTATGCAGCATTGTATATTTTCATGTAGCTTTGTGCCTTTGTCTATTTTGAAACTGTGCAACTTGTTTGACATTTTGAATTTGCAATTCATATTTTTTTTGCAAGCATATTTCTCTTTCCCTCTTTGTGAAACAAGAGTATTTCTTGTGATTTGCAGAGAGGGTGAACAACTGATTCCGGCCAATCACTTTTAATGATGATTTTTAAATATTTGTCTGCTTTTTTTTAATTCATCTGCATTTGACTTCTTCCTTTTCTTTTTTGCAGGTAAAAATCAGTTGAGCAAAGGATGTAATTAGAAGATGAAGATTTCAAGACATTTAGGATATAGCTTTATTTCATTTTAATTATTTGTAATAATATTAATGTAAATAACTGTAAATGAATTTACAGTATTCAAATAATATCTATAACAAACAATTCAAAATGAATAAACAAATCTTTTTTGTCAGATTACTCTTTTAATTCCTCTTCAATTGTTTATTTAATTATTTATATTTCTTGAATTATAATAACTGGACAATATCCAATAATTTTAACTTAGAAATGATAAATAATCAATAAACGTCCGGCATTCCAAATAATCAAAAGCATTGCACAGTTAATCAAACAAACGTCCACATGTCTTTCCTTTTACTGATTAAACCAAACACTGCAAATTCTCAATTTAAATGCCTCAGCTTTTATCCCAGATGTTTAGACAGAAATCTTGAACAAACGTCAAAACCATGTGACAGTCAATTAAGACATTGTGGATTCAAATTCTTCTGAAAATGCACGTGCAAAACCCTAATGTTGGATTTACTGTCAAAGAAGCATCTGCTTGATCAAACCCTGAGCCAAACTCAAACAAACCCTAGCAATCTGCTTGAACTGTTCCAGAGTCCATGAAAACCCTAATTTGGATAGACTGATAAGAAAAAGTCTGCTTGACTGAATCTTGAGCCAATGTGAAAAGTCAGGAAAAGCCCGAAGCTGTGATTTCTTGTGGAAAAATAGGAGGGCAAATTTTGGGGTACAACAGTTGCCCCTGTTCAATCTTCTTGAACCTGAAGAGTTAGATTGGCAAGTTTGCCTTTCACGACTCGAGGGTAAAAGGAGATTGGACACTAGAGTGCCAAAAAAATTTGCACTCGGTGATGTAATGGTAGAGGGAACGGGCTTAAAGATGCCATTTGGTGATGGGCTTAGAGATGCCATCTAGGGATGTGACAGAATCTTGTCGGGGGATGGGCTTAGAGATGCCATCTGGAAGTTGTTGGTAGGAGGATGGGCTTAGAGATGCCATCTGGAAATGTTTGTTGAACTGTATGTCGTTGATGAGTGGGTGGGTATCAGAAAGGTATCCATGTTTTGGAACATCTCTGAACTGGGGGTCTGAATAAGCAATAGATTGACATCCGTATCTGGAAGCATCCGTAAACTGTTTTCAAAAGTTGCATCTGAACAAGCGATAGGTTAACATCCGTATCTGGAGAACCCGTAAACTGTTTTCAAAAGTTGCATCTGAACAAGTGATAGGTTAACATCCGTGTCTGGAGAACCCGTAAACTGTTTTCAGAAGTCTTGAAATTGAATAAGCAATAGAGCAGCATCCATGTTGGGAAGCGTCTGTAAACTGTTTTTTCAAAAGTTGAGTCTGAACAAGCGATAGATTAACATCCGTATCTGGAGAACCCGTAAACTGTTTTCAAAAGTCTTGAAATCTGGAATAAGTATCAGAATGTCGCCATGTCCGGGTCACATCTGAACTATCTCTGGAAGGGAATCTGGAATAAGTATCAGAATGTCGCCATGTCTGGGTCACATCTGAACTATTTCTAGAAGGAAACTCGGAAGATGGCGATCTTTGTCTGTTGATTGATCTTTCCTGACAAGGTAAAGAGTTAGTTGTATGAAATGTCATGATGTAATGGATTGTACTTCATCAATGTTTATGATATGAATGTAATGAATGTGCATGTAAGCAGATGAGTTGTCTTGCTGAGGATAGATGACTCCTGGATAGCCGGAGATAAAAGAGTCTTGACTGCTGTCGGGGAAAGTGAATCTTTGACTACTGCAGGGGATTTGCAAGAATCTTTTGATTATTGAAAATGAGAAGTCCTGGGACCACTATTGGGGAATCAGGAGCTTGGGTTGTATGCCAATCTACTGGGGATTCCTGTCTTGAGGGGATCTTCACTGGAGAATATTTGAATACTCTGTGAGGAACCGAGAATGAGAGTCTTCATTCTTCTTGGGGATTAATAGTTGGAAGTTTTAGCTCCGCTGGGGATTGCAAGAATCTTTTGATTGCTGCAGGTATTGATCTGGGATAAGTATCGGAATGTCGCCAAATCTGGGTCACATCTGAACTATCTCTAGAATGAAATCTGGAATAAGTTTCGGAATGTCGCCAAATCTGGGTCACATCTGAACTATCTCTAGAAGCAAATCTGGAATAAGTATCGGAATGTCGCCAAATCTGGGTCACATCTGAACTATCTCTAGAAGGAAAATCTGGAATAAGTATCGAAATGTCGCCAAATCTAGGTCACATCTGAACTATCTCTAGAAGGAAAATCTGGAATAAGTATCGGAATGTCGCCAAATCTGGGTCACATCTGAACTATCTCTAGAAGGAAAATCTGGAATAAGTATCGGAATGTCGCCAAATATGGGTCACACCTGAACTATCTCAAGAAGGAAATCTGGAATAGGTTTCGGAATGTCGCCAAATCTGGGTCACATCTGAACTATCTCTAGAAGCAAATCTGGAATAAGTATCAGAATGTCGCCAAATCTGGGTCACATCTGAACTATCTCTAGATTGAAAATCTAGAATAAGTATCGAAATGTCGCCAAATCTGGGTCACATCTGAACTATCTCTAGAAGGAAAATCTGGAATAAGTATCAGAATGTCGCCAAATCTGGGTCACATCTGAACTATCTCTAGAAGGAAAATCTGGAATAAGTATCGGAATGTCGCCAAATCTGGGTCACATCTGAACTATCTCTAGAAGGAAATCTGGAATAGGTTTCGGAATGTCGCCAAATCTGGGTCACATCTGAACTATCTCTAGAAGGAAATCTGGAATAAGTATCGGAATGTCGCCAAATCTGGGTCACATCTAAACTATCTCTAGAAGCAAATCTAGAATAAGTATCGGAATGTCGCCAAATCTGGGTCACATCTGAACTATCTCTAGAAGGGAATCTGGAATAAGTATCGGAATATCGCCAAATCTGGGTCACATCTGAACTATCTCTAGAAGGGAATCTGGAATAAGTATCAGAATGTCGCCAAATCTGGGTCACATCTGAACTATCTCTAGATTGGACACTGGGAAGGTGATGATCTTGATTTTGTTAAGGGTCAGAAATTGGGAGTATACCAATCTTCTGAGGTGATGAGAATCTTCATTCTGTTAACGGTCAGAAACTGGGAGTATACCAATCTTCTGAGGTTATGAGAATCTTCATTCTGTTAACGGTCAGGAACTGGGAGTATACCAATCTTCTGAGGTTTTAAGGATGAGAGTCTTCATTCTTGAGAGAAACAGATTTTTAGGAGCTTCAATTGTCCGTTATTCTGTTGGTGGTTGTAACTTTCAGCAGGTGATGAAGGAATTTTGATGACCTTGGTGATTTGACATTCGAATGTCCCAAGTGATGATGACAGAGACTTGCCCCAAGTTCACTGAACTTTTGAGAGATTTGTTGAAATCTTGACTGGACTGCCCCAGGTTAACTGTACTTTGATAGATCTGTTGAAACCTTGACTGAACTGCCCCAGGTTAATTGGATAGTGACATGTCATGCCCCCTTGTTGATAGGATATTTGTCAATGGAAGTGTCATCCTTCTTGAAGTGACTTTACTCACTGAGAGAGTTTTCGTTCCTCCGAACATTCGCTGTAGGAATTTCTTCGCTGTCAAACAAATAACCATATGCAAACAACGATATTCAAGTAATGCAAAGTTTATGTTTGTCTCGAAGTTTTGAAAAATGCGTTTTTTAGCAGAAAACTTTTTATAAGACAAATTCAACACAAGATTTAGGGCAAAGCCTTACAGGAGTCAGGATACCTTTTGTAACAGTATGCTTTCGAACTAACCCATGCTTCAATTAGGACTTTTGAAGGGTTGTAATGTGGCTTGGTTCACGGTTTAAGAAACAAAGGATAAAGGCTCAAAGTATATTTGTACCCACCCGCTCTTCGTGATGTCCTTCAATCCTAAACTCAGTTAATTGTGCGTCGAACTCTATTCGAGTTTGGAACGACCTTTTGGCGATGGTTCACCAGTTGAATTTGGAGGGCAGTCATCCTCTTTTTTTTGCAACACTTTTCATGTTGTTGAGGATTTGTAATGACCTCTTTCTTGATTTGTTATCCCTAACTTTTGCCTGACTGTTCCTGTTTTCGAGATTACAGTCAGCGGGATGCCCCAGTTTCTTAAGCCTCCTTTATAGGTTTTGGCTCAGTGGGCTTTTTCTTTTTTGAGAGATAATGACTGCCTATGAGATAAGGAACCATCACTGTCTTTTTTGATTCCAAAGGAATGTCTCTTTTTTGATGTCGTTTGTTGTATTACGAACTGAGAGTTTGCGACTTCAATGCGCATTTTTTTTTGAATTAACTGAGAGACTACCCTGCCCCAGGTTTAAATCAAAGGTTTAAATTTGTTTAGAACAGAAAACTCCTACTTCTTTGGCTTGAAGGGGTTGACTAGGGATTATCTTCCTTATAACTCCAGTGTTTGGGAATTGAAAGAAATGCCTGTACATCATCAGCAAGGTCTGTTCAAAAGCATATTGTATGAGATTATGGTATTGTTTCGTCATCCTCCCTCTAAAGGATTGCAGCTTTTAATCAAGAGCTAAATATCATAAAGAAAGCATAAGAGTAGTGAAAACGAATGGATGAATTCAAGACAAACATATGCAATGCATTAATGAAACAAAGTTTGACATTAATAGATAATTGTTTGAATAACAAAGAGATTACAACTTGAGAATTCGAATGAAACAAAGACATTCTCGATGATTTGGCATAGGAGCAGTGATTATGCTAGAGTCTCCGGAGGGTCAAACTCGATCTCCTTGGCATCAATCATGTCTTGGATCTTGTTCTTCAGAGGCCAACAATTGTTTGTGTCATGCCCCGGACTGTCAGAGTGGTATGCACACTTTTCATTGGGATGATAGGTAGGAGCAGAAGTATTCGGGTTCCGGAGGGGAGCCCTCAATGTAATCAGATTCATCTTCAACAAGTGTTGCAGTGCTTGAGACAACGGCATGTTGATGTTGGTGAACTGTCTCTTAGGTGCAACCTCCTTATGCTGATGCCCCTGTCTTTGTTGAGCAGGCGCAGGATTAGAGATCAAGATTGCTCCTACGTGTTGGTCATGGTGGCCCTTTTGACTGTTCGCAGCATTAGAATCTTTCTTTCCGTTGTAGGGAATTATCTGAGTATCCGAGGGTGTAGCTCCTTGGATCTTTCCACTTTTGATGCCAGCTTCGACCCTTTCGCCGGTCAGTATTAGCTCGGTGAACCCGGCTGAGGAGCTTCCAATTAAGTGATTGAAGAAAGGCCCTGTCAAAGTTCCCATGAAGATGTCAATCAACTCTCTGTCAGGTAAAGGGGGTTGCACCCTACCAGCCAGATCTCTCCACTTTTGAGCGTATCCTTTGAAGCTCTCGTCGGATCCCATGGTCATGTTCTGCAATTGCACACGAGTTGGTGTAAGATCAGCATTGTACTGATACTGTTTGTAAAAAGCCATAGCTAAATCTTCCCAGGTGTGAGTGCGAGAACTCTCCAATTGATAGAACCACTCGAGTTGAGCCCCTACCAGGCTTTCTTGGAAGAAATGGATCCAAAGCTTTGGATCAGTTGTGTATGGTTGAATCTTGCGGACATAAGACTTTAGATGCATCTTAGGGCAAGAGACTCCATCATACAGGGCCAAGGTAGGAACTTTGAATTTTGGAGGGATGACCAATCCAGAAACTAAACCCATGTCTCCTAAATCCAAGCCAGGTATTTGTTGAACCTCCATAGCATTGAGGCGATCCTCCAACTGTTTGTACTTGTCATCAGCGGGAGGATATTGTTCTTCGGAGTAGTCAACTTCATCAATCTCCAAATTATGGTCTTCTTCTAGACTATCCCCTATGTTGGATGGAGTTGCAAGGTCTAGGGTCTTAGGTCTTCTTCTCAGGTTCAGGATGCTCGCTGCCTTCTTGGACTTCTTCTTCTTGTCTTTGAGAAGGAGAGTTGTCAGATCCTCTTGCCCTTTACCCATAGCCAGAAGCATTTGTTGGAATTGAGCGTTTTGAGCTTGGAGATCTTTCACCGTTTGTTCCATATCCATCTTACTGAAATAAACAGTAGGAAGATAAGGAGACCTGTAGGAGAAACCTGTTATGCAATGATATGTATGATATATGTATTCAATGTTTTCAAGGATCTCTCGGGGTAAACACAAGAGAATGTTAGAGGTTGAACTCTGATCTTTGATTGGAGAACTTTGCACATGTGGATGTCTTTCCACGAGAATCAAGCTCACCATGTCAAGTAGGTCATAGCCCCTGATTCAAGTTGTTGCACTTGATCTTTGATGGCATTTTTTTAGAGGAAAAAACCTCTTGCCCCTTGGTAGACGTCTGGTTCAACGTGACCCTGCATCAATAGACCCTCGAGTTCCTTGAAATGGTTAGTAAAAACTGCTATGGTATGATGTCATGATGTTATGTACATGTATGCAAAAGCAAGTAAGTGTATATACATGTAATCATATTCACACAAAGCAAACAAGTCCTTAGGTTTAGGCTTGCATGGGGTTTGTAGGTAAGTACCCTCTTGAAGTTAGTTGGCTCATCCTGTCCTAAAATAGAAACTGGGTTCTAAGGAGCTCAATATCATTGGATTGTTTTCTGTGTTCATTGTTTTGGTTTAGCCACTTAACTGGCGACCAAAATATTCCAAGAAAACAACCCTCAATGAGTGTAGTATCGAGTATCTACCAACTTCGGACTGCACCAAAGTCGGTCATCTCACTACCCCTAAAAAGGCTAAGATGGTCAATTAAGGTTCTAAGAGTTCGTTAGTGCTTCATGACATCACTCAGCGGCCCCGTACTCTCCTTGATTAAACTCAAGGGTTACCGGTAGTCACAAATATGTCGCACTAACATAGCTTACTACTTCAACCATGTCGGTATACCCCGCACAGTTCCCTCACAGTTTTATTGCTATTTACCTAAAAAGGTGCCCCCAAATCCGGGTGTAGGATTTACAACAAACCCAAACAAGGAACCAACAAGTAAAGTAATCAAAGCAATCAAAGCAAGTATGTAAAGGTGATCTAAACCCTAAGGTAACCCCACTTTTAAATCAATCCCCAGCAGAGTCGCCAGTTCTGTGATACGGTGGGAGAACTGACTTGAGGTTTTGCGTTTGTATTCGCACTTGTTCGGTTTAGCAAGAGTCGCCACCGACTTTTTATTTTATCCTAAAGGAAAGGTTAAAAAGCACAGGAAAAACCTTTGAGATGTTTTCGTGGGTTCGGGGGGTAGATTATGAAAAGGGAAGGTGCTAGCACCCTTTTCATCCATGGTTATCCATGGGCTCTTAGTTACTTGTTTTAGATCACTTGCCTTGATTTTCAATTGTTTGAAATGGTGCTTTGTGTGTGTGGTTTTTGAAAATGTTTTGAAAAAGATGCCTTGTCTAGGCAACCATTGAAATGACTCTTGTTTGAGTATATGCAAAGGTGTTTGTCTTTTTGAAAAGATATTTCAATGTTTTTGAAAGTTGTTTTGAAAGTTGTGTTGTGGAGTGTGTTTTGAAAGTAGGCAAGTGTGTTTTGCAAGTTTGATCAAGTAACTAAGAGTTGTCTACCCCTAAGTTTACTCAAAGATCTTTCATATGTTTTAACCCTTTTAACAGTGTTGTTCCACCATTGTATTTGGTGGACAATCTTGTGTTAGGATGTTAACGGGACGGGCGCGGGTCATCGTATAGACCATGAATGCAATGGTGTTAAGTTTCTTTGGCAATTTTGCTTGAAGGGACTATGATCATTTTGTTTAGGCAACTTCGAAAGCGTCATCGAGGGACTATGATCATTTGATTTGTTTTTGTTTTGCCAGAGAAACTCAACATGCAACATGGCCCATTTTGGAAGGCAACAGGCGAGATTACCCTAGGGGTGCAAGTGTGATTGGTGTATTGATTATCATGCATTTGTCTTTGTATTAGGTTATCTAGCGGTTGATTTTGAATCTTCGCATGCAAACCCTAATTACTATACAGTATATAGAAAGCGATAAATTGCGGGAATTTAAAGTCTAAGCTATTACAAATAAGTATTTGGGAATGGGGGTACAAATATTTACAAATGGGGATGAGTCTTATCAGGATAGTAGTGTCCAAATAATATTTACAAACAAACTGAATCGCATTCTCAATGTAAAATGTAGCAATGTATAAGAATCAAAGAGAAATAAAAGTAATTTGTGAAAGTGTATGTGATTATTTACTCATGATGCGAGATGTTAACTTAATGCAAAATTAAGTAAGTATTTATTAAGTATTATTATCTTTTTTGTGTTTTTGTTAATATTATATAAACAAAAGTTTTTAAGAAAAGAAAAGAAAAATTCTTTAAGTTTAAGAAAATTAATGTTTATGTATTTTAGTTTATATACAAAAGTTTACTTAAACAAAAAAATTCAAAAAAAGGAAAATTATTTAACTTAGAAAAATCCTATTTTTTTAATGTACTTTTTAAAGTGGAATAAACATTAAAAAGATTTTTGTACAAAAGTTTAATATTTTATTCTTATTTAATCAAAGAAAATTAGATTATATCACATAAGAAAATAAAGTAAAGAAAAGGTATTAATTTGTGTAAAGGTTTAAGAAAATAAAATGGGCTTAAGGGGAATGCTTGGCCCAAACAATGTAAAAATAAAATGGATTAAAGCAAAAAGGGGGGGGGGGGGGGGTGCACACGCCTGAAAACACTGGGCTTTAGGGATTTTTGTGGGGGAACCGACCCAAACACGCTTTGATAATTTGTTTTAGGGTTTCAATGAATTTGTCTCAGAATAGGGTTTAACGTTTCACAAACGGCGCCACTCATCTTCTTCTCCGTCCTCTTCACTTTCTCAAGCCAAGCTTTTCTGAAAAAAATTCTCCTCCTATGGCCACCAGGCGCCACCGTCAACTCCTCCTCCCTCCATGGTTGAGCACAACAGCGACAAGAAAAGGTAATAATTTCCGATTTTTATGTCTTAGGGTTTTGGATTTGTCTTGCTCGTGTTTTAGCTTTTTCATGCATTGATCTTTTGTGTTATTATCTGTTTCTTGTGAGATGTAAAAAGAAAAGGGAAAAGGAAATTTATACCTTTGCTGGCCTTTGGAGACGGAGGAGGAGAGGTGGATAGGAGGTGTCCTCAGGCGGCCAGGCGGAGGGAGTATGAAGCTGATGAGCTTTGCTGGAAATCTGGTACCTTTGTATCTTTATTCCCTCGTTTAGTGATGATGCTGTAAAATCTGAAAACGCTTGCCTATTTGCTTCTTTTCCTCTTCTGGTCGCTTACCTCTGTGATGCTTGTTGTTGTGTTTCGAACCTCTGAATTGCTTGCTTCAGTTGCCTTTGATTATGATATCTGAGTTTCTGAGATGCTTGTATGATTTGCTTCTGTTGCTTCTTTTCCTCTCTTGGCTTCGAGTGAGCTTCTGTCTATGATGATGATGTTTGAATCTGAGTATGTTGTTGCTTCAGTTGTTGTTGATATGTTGGTTCTGAGTTTCCTTATTGTTGTGCTTCCGATAACTTGATGATGTTGCCTTATTCTGATTCTCTTTCTCCCTTTTGGACTGAGCTAGCTTCGCCTATGATGAACCTAGTTTTGAGGCACCCATTTTTGTTATTTGGACATTTGGATGGATTGGATTTTGAACAAAGATTGTTAGCGTTAGTGATGTTTTTCTTTGACAGGGCTAGAGGCAAGCGTGTGTTTTGACAGGCTTTGGTATTATGCTATGTTTGCTTTGGGCTTTGAAAGGTTTGTTTTGAAACAGGCAGGTTCATATGCTGGTTTTTGGTATGAGCTTGAAAACAGGCTTCAGGATTGTGTTGACAGGCTGGCTTATGTTTTATGCTTAGCAAGGCTTGAGGGTTTTGATACTGAGTTAGTTTGAAGGCTTGAACAGGTTTTTAAGGCAGGTTTGCTTCAAGGCTTTGTGTTCTTAACACAATTTTTGAAAAGTTTGCTTAAATGCTGTAGTTTTTGAGTTGCTTACTAGGCTTGTGTTGCTGTAAGTTGGAAGGCAGGATGTTACAGTTTTGTGTGAACTGGTTTGATGTTTGTAGGCAGGCTGTTTTTTCTGGTTCTTGTGTTTACAGGCTTTAAGACTTGTTTATGCAGGTTGACATGCTTTTGTGATATATTTTCTATGTATTGTTCTGCCTTCTCTTTTGTTCTGATACTTCTTTGTTATATCCTTGTCATTAAGCCTGCTGTACTGTAAGTCTCTTCTCTCTCTCTTTTCTCTTTCCACATAAAATCATTGTTTATTGCTTAGACTGTACTATCTCTGAAAAAGTGTGGCCTGGAAAATGATGTAAATTTGAATATGTTGCTTGCATTGTATCTTTCCTCTGCATACCTCCTGCTTTTTTGTCTTGCTTTTGCTAGCTTGTAGGCAGTTTTGACAGTTCTTGGTTGACATCTCTTTTGGACAGTTCTGCACTTGGTTGGCCATTTTGACTTAGTTTGGTTAGTTTGAGACTGTGACTTGGGCAACTTGTTTTGGAATATTCACTTGGCTGTTCAGTTTGCCTCTTTGGTTGACAATTTGGAATTATGCAGCATTGTATATTTCCATGTAGCTTTGTGCCTTTGGCTATTTTGAAACTGTGCAGCTTGTTTGACATTTTGGATTTGCAATTCATATTTTTTTTGCAAGCATATTTCTCTTTCCCTCTTTGTGAACCAAGAGTATTTCTTGTGATTTGCAGAGAGGGTGAACAACTGATTCCGGCCAATCACTTTTAATGATGATTTTCAAATATCTGTCAGCTTTTTTTTTAATTCATCTGCATTTGACTTCTTCCTTTTCTTTTTTGCAGGTAAAAATCAGTTGAGCAAAGGATGTAATTAGAAGATGAAGATTTCAAGACATTTAGGATATAGCTTTATTTCATTTTAATTATTTGTAATAATATTAATGTAAATAACTGTAAATGAATTTACAGTATTCAAATAATATCTGTAACAAACAATTCAAAATGAATAAACAAATCTTTTTTGTCAGATTACTCTTTTAATTCCTCTTCAACTGTTTATTTAATTATTTATATTTCTTGAATTATAATAACTGGACAATATCCAATAATTTTAACTTAGAAATGATAAATAATCAATAAACATCTGGCATTCAGAATAATCAAAAGCACTGCACAGTTAATCAAACAAACGTCCACATGTCTTTCCTTTTACTGATTAAACCAAACACTGCAAATTCTCAATTTAAATGCCTCAGCTTTTATCCCAGATGTTTAGACAGAAATCTTGAACAAACGTCAAAACCATGTGACAGTCAATTAAGACATTGTGGATTCAAATTCTTCTGAAAATGCGCGTGCAAAACCCTAATGTTAGATTTACTGTCAAAGAAGCATCTGCTTGATCAAACCCTGAGCCAAACTCAAACAAACCCTAACAATCTGCTTGAACTGTTCCAGAGTCCATGAAAACCCTAATTTGGATAGACTGATAAGAAAAAGTCTGCTTGACTGAATCTTGAGCCAATCTGAAAAGTCAGGAAAAGCCCGAAGTTGTGATTTCTTGTGGAAAAATAGGAGGGCAAATTTTGGGGTACAACAGCTTCCAAGATGAATGATCCAAGTGAGAGCGACAATTTGAGTCCTGGTATTGGAATTTCTCCCAAGGTAATAATTTCGACCATCGAAGACCATTCTTTGAATCATTTTGCAATAATCCTAACAACAACCTCTGAATCTTCAGGATACTGCTGGTACTTCTAGACATGCTCCCACACTGTAGAAGATTCTACCACCCTAATAAACAGTGAAGGTAATCCTACTTACACGCCTTCTTCAGCAAATGGATCTTTTTTAAGTTCAGCCAGTGAAGTGAACCAAACTTCAGAACACCAAGTTGCAGCCACTGGGGAGAAAAATAATGAAGTCCTGAGTGAGGAAGATCTTGATTTGGAACACGCTAATATGAGAACTTCACCGGCTGCTGATGATGATTAGGGAGAAGAAGAAGAAGAAGTTTCTGATGATGAAGCAAAAATAGAAATGGAAGGTATACAAAATGAAGAAGGTTAAAATAAGGATAATTCAGAGGAACCTGCAGAGAACAAGGACAGTCCTGCAAATGCTGAAAATCGAAAATCCTACAGAAGAGGAAGGAAACCTCGCAAACGTCGAAAGTGTCAATGCTGATAATGTGGCTCATGCCACAAATGAAAAAGTTCCTTCGACAGGATCCCGCACCAAGGAAGAATTGGCACTACTCAAAAGGAGTAACCCTTTTGGCTATATGAACGCCATTTTTGAAAGCAGAGAAACTTCCTCCGACCAAAGCCATGATGCTTCGACTGCATCTAGTAAGTCTACTTCGGCTTCTCCCATTGAGGAAGCACTTCAAAAGCTTAAGGCTCAAATTTTCAAGAGGGATTTGATGTTGACCTTAGAGGGATAACCCACTGCCAATTCCTTTCTAAAAAGTACTCTTAAAGCTGTCGATCTCCTTGTTGTTTCTCCTGAAATAGCTAGCATCGTCTTAGACTTGACTTTGATCATAGATCAAGCTTCAGCTGACTACACTCGTCGCAGGACTCTCAATCTCGAAATTGAAGAGGAAAATGGCCATGTTTCTGCTGCCTGGGTTGCTGCTGCTGAATCAACTTCGAGGTTAAATGAGTTATCAAAAGAACAAGAAGCCAAGCAAAAAGAGGTCGAGGAGATCGACCAGAGCACTACTAGCATGAAAGCTCAAATCAAAGAACTAGAGACCAAGATTGATGCGAATGACAAACACATAGAAGAGATTCTTGCCAATAATAACTCTGAGAGCTAGGAGGAGCTTAACAGTGGACTGAAGTATGCTGAACAAGCCCAATCCTTAGATGCAAAGATTGAAGCTCTCCATCAATCAAGGGCTTTGTGTGAAAGACGCTTGGAACTTCAGAAGATCAAATACCTCCAGATTAAGGCTACTCTTCCATTTTGATTAGACTTCTCTTTTGTACAACCATGCTTATGTAACGAATATTTGAACCCTCATAATGGGTATATGTAATGATTTGGAGCCATTTTGGCCAACTTAATGAATCGTCCATTTTGGCTATATACTTCGACTGAGATCAATTGCTGATTATTTTAACTTTTTGAAGTGCAGGTTTATATTTTTTCAAATATTTACCATTTACTCTCAAGAGTCTTTTATCTTCACTTAATTCTTCGATCTCATAGGCACCACCAAAAAATGCTTGGATAATCTTAAAAGTTCCTTCCCATTTAGGAGACCATTTCCCATGCTCTTATCTCGATCCATTGGGAGAATTACCATTCACACCAAATCTTCAGGCAAGAATGTCTTGGATTTTACTCTCTTATTATAAGATTTTCCACTCTTTTCTTCTGTATCCTTAAGAGGTCGAAAGCTCTCAGTCTCTCTTCGTCTAAATCAACCAGTTCATCTAACATCATATTCCAATAAGATTCAGAAGGAATATCTTGATGTCTCTGAATTCTTGTTGATTGAAGACATATTTCTACTGGCAACACTGTGTCATGACCATATGTTAATCGAAATGGTGTTGTATTGGTAGCTCCTTTAGGAGAAGTTCGACATGCCCATAAGATTTGGTCCAACGTCTTATGCCAATCTATTGTACCCCAAAATTTTCCCTCCCATATTTCTCAAAACATTGTAAGAAAGATCTCCAAATCGCTCAAGGTAGTCCAAGGGTTGGCCAGACCAGCTCTCTTCTAAGGCAGTCTACTCAAATTAGGGTTTTGTGTTGCATCAAGATCCTTGCGTCCAAGTAACCCAAAGTGCTCACCAATGTCTTAATATGTTCTCAAGATCATCCATGTCAAGTTTCCAGCCTTGTAGATGAATTTTGCTTAGTCAATTGCTCAAAAGGTCCAAAAATCGACTGTGCTAGGGCAAAAGTCAACTGTGACCCAAATACAGTCAAACTTTAATATTTTTTGTCAACATTATCATTTTTAAGGATATTTCATCATTTGATCAAGGGTTTATCATGATTCATCAAGGATTTCTCAAAATTCATCAAGATTCAAAAGTTGCCAAATTAGGGTTTTGTAGGAAAAGTCAACTCAACTTTGACCAAACATAACTTTCTCATACTTTATGAGAAATGACCCATCCAAAGCTCATTTTGAAGAGGAAGAAATTCCCTACAGTCAATATTCATACCCCAAGATCAAAATATGCACTCACAAGAAGTTATGAATTTGGACATTATACGTCATTTTGAAAAGTCAACAAAAACACCTTTTTTGTCAAAGATTCTAACTTGAGCATGAAATATCAAATTGAGATGAGACCAAAAGGGTTGTTTAGAAGACATCTCAATATTTCTAAAAAGTCCAAGAACACCTCTAAAAGTTCAAAATTGAAGAAGTTATGCATTGTTGAAGTTGGACTTTTTTGCAAAATTGCCAAAAGTCAACTATCCCCCAAACATCAAATTTTGCCAAATGGGCCCATTCTTTTTCACTTGTTTTGAGTTTGCATTATTTCCCACGTGCTCTAGCCTTGGCCATGTGTCCATGTCATATTTTTATTAATTATTTTGATTTTTATTTGAATTAATTTGATTTAAATCAAATAAAATCAAATAAAATCTAAACCATTGATAACAAAGGATTTTTTGGTTGTTTCAGGCTTCAACTACACCTAGCATTGCAATCAAACTCGTATCAAGGTTATTATGCACAAAAAGATGTGATTTGGATCAAATTTGGAAAGCTTTGAAATGAGGATCAAATCAAATATTCAATCATCAATGGAGGAAGATTTAGACAAGGAATTCAGACCTAATGTATTGTGCATTACATAAAGAAGCGAGGCAGGCAAGAATAGGGGTTGGAACAAAGTTGTAGAGGCAGAACAAAGTTTGCAAAAAACAAGAAAAAGCTTGAGATCGAAACAGGGCATAGAGGCAATTTCAAGACTTGAGACTTATCTCAATCTCTTCCTGGCCATCTCCACAAGCGAAACCAATACAGACCACGCGTTTTTAAGCCTCCTAGAGCTCTGTAAGTCATCCACGGATTCAAAATATTCTTGATTTCGTATTTTCTAATTTAGGCATTGCTAACATGAAACAATTGCATATTCTTAATCCAAACATCATTTGCAAGCTTTTTGTAATAACCAATTGCATTTATCTGACCTATATGGAGATCCACCATTACTAGGGTTTGGTTCTGGTTTTTGGGGTTTTTCGTTTCAGGAAAAATTGGCCATGATAATGGCTATGGTTGTGATCAGCAGGTTGGGACGAACTCAACCATGTTTTTAGAATGCATTTATATGGCTCGGGGAAGACTTTAGGAGGAATTTACGCTTTTAGTTGCAGATAAAAATTCGTAGGTAAAAGTTGCAGGTTTTGGAGGAAGAGGATGATGAGTTGTCACCCCTCTGTTGGTCTGTTTGAATTTCGCGCCAAAATTCCACTAACGCATTTGTTTTCTTATATTATTGTTATTTTGTATTTTGATAACAAATGGAACAACATATCCCAGCGGTCACCACGTTAGCGTTAAGGCATTCAGAGGCTGGAGGTCAGGGGTTCGATCCCTGCCTCCAACATTTGTTATTTTTTCAATTTCTTTCAGGAGATCATGTGCACACATGGGCCATATTTCCACCATGGACACTCACTATCAAAGCGCCAGATGGCCAGATGTCCAGATCTGGTGGTCAAGTTTCAAGGGCACACCATAAGCCAGTCAACGCGCATACGCTGGATCAAAAAGTCAAATGGATTTTCATTAATGGGCCAACAGATTTGCTATGGACACCTCCATAATCAGGCCCAATTTCTCTTTCTCACACTTTATTTATTTAATTTTTTAAACTTTATTTTATTTAATTAATTTACTAACCAAAATCAATTTTCTTCTTTATCAAAAAAATCACAAAAAATATATTTTGTCCAATTAAAATTAAGAACTTTATTTTTCTTTAATAAATTTTAATTAATTAATTAGGTTTTAATTCTAGAATAACTTTAATTTATTTTGTAAATATTTAAAATTAATTAGAAATCATTAGGTTTTAACTCTAATTTATTTATTTTAATTTCTTTCTTAAAATTAACAAAAACTCCAAAAAAAATATGTCATTAATTATTTTTTTTCATTAATTTATTTAATAATTAATTTAGTATTTAATTTAGGATTTAATTTCTTTTCTTAAAATAAAAACAACAAAAAAACATTTTCTTTTAAAAGGGTCAAAACCCTAATTCGCATTCGATTTAATTTCGCGTCGTGCTTTATTTCCTTTATCCAATTAATGTATCTGCTTATAGTTTGTAATAATAATTAGGACATTTTATTTATTTTACCGCTTTATTTTATTTTCAAAGGGTTGCTTTTGGCGATGTAAATACCCGACGCCTTGTAATTTAATTTCCGTATTTTACTTCTGCAAATTACAACTGTTAGATGTTTGATAATAGGGTTTGCATGACAACAATGAATGCTTAATCTAAAATCAAATTAGATCACCCTTAACATGTGCAAAGATAAAAATAACTGAAAACAACACACTCGCACATGTGCACTCCTAGGGTACACTCTGTTGGCTCCTAAATTCGACACCCTTGTTTTTATTAATATCAGCCATTAAAGCTGAAGGATGGGTTCGACCAGCTGGGTCTGTCGAAATGCCCATCAGAAGATGGCAATGTACTTAGAGAATTTCTTCTAAGTAGGAATCTTGTTGCCTTCGACGTCGAAGGTGCTTCTCGACGAAGGTGTTCGATTGTTCAGAGTGGAACGGTTTGAGATTCAAACGTTTGGAGGGAAAACGGTTCCCAGCGGTTACCAAGTGCAACGTGCCAAGATCTGGAGCGTCGAACGCTGTGAACGTGCCAAGTGGAGTCATCTCGAAGCAGTGTAACTGCCCGACGGTTACTTGGGATGTGTTTAGTATAAATATTAGTAGTTCACGCAGTTTTTCGTGTGTGTTCACAATTATATACAAGTTACTCATATAGATTCGACTACCCAGTGTGAGAGAAAGAATTATTGAGAATGTATGTGTGAAACACCACTTTATTAATCAAAGTCATTTATTTTCCAGAAACTTTACTTGCTTTCTCCTTTACTTTTCCAGTCGAAGCCTTCCATTTTAAGCCTTCCTTTTATTCTATCAAGCAATTTACATAAAGCTTCTTTATTTTCTTGTCATTTAACCATTATCAAACTGAGTCAAAACCCCAAAATCAACCATGTCTTAGGATCAATCTGATCGATCCTGCGAGTCACCAAATAAGTAACCTTTTGGAAGATCAGCGGTTGTTTACCAATTCCCACGGTAAACAAATTGGCACACCTGGTAGGACCTTGTGTTGATTTTGAAGTTTAACCTTTTTACACAGAATATCATCTTTTTCGAGAAGTATTGCATGTTATTGAGAAGTGGTAGAATATACACTAACAATACCAATACTGCCAGAAGAAGAGAAGCGATTGCGAATCCGCCAAACAATAACGAAATCCCACAAACAAATATGGGAACAACGGTTATCCCAACCGTAAGTGAAGCGATAACCGCTGGTTCAACACCAGCAGTGACAGTCACAACGACGGGGCCATTACCTCCGTTCACAGGCCCCAGAGTGCCTTTAGGAACTCCCCCACCAAGGGGAAATCCAGGAACAAGGCCTTATGTTCCCCCAGGATTTATGACAAGCGGTCAAAATCGAGAACCACTCTATGGCATGCCAACTTCTGAATTGGCTAGCCTGACGAACGCTGCGTCCACTTTTTCAGACCCTTTAGTGAGTGCCTCTTCGCCACTCCAAGGTTCTGGAGTAGGTATGGCGAACAGAAATAGGACCCAACTCTTAGGAGGAACGTCCCAAGTAGCACATGGCCTTACAAATGCCTCGATAGCAGTCTTGAGGCAACAAATGGACGAAAGCAACCATGATATGGTTCAAATGTTGGCACAAACTTTAAGTGCAGTGCTAAATCCTCTAATACAAAACACCACCCAATCGAATCAACAGATGACAGCGCAGATGACGCCTTTGGCTGATTTCTTTGGAGTACCCCAACCTATTCGATAGCCCCAAAGGGCGCAAATAAGGGGAAACCAAGGTGTACTCTTAGAGGAAGAAGCCACTATCAACCAAGTCCAGCAGCCTGTCGAAGAAAACCTTAGGGCACGATTGGAGCAGCCTGTCGAAGAACCTAGGGTTATAGCCCCAGAGGTAAGGTTAGTTAACAGAAACCAAAATGTTGACGAAGTAGTTCAGCATATCCAATACCAGAATATGGGTTTGGAAAATAATCTGGCAGCCATGATCGAAAGAATCATGACGCATAATGGGATGAACATGGGCTTTCGTAGGCCCAACTTCACATCCCCACTGTCAGAATACGTGTTACAAACAAACTTACCTCCTAGATGTAAAGTCCCTAAGTTCACTAAATTCTCTGGGGACACGACAGAATCTATTGTCGAACATGTGGCGAGATACTTGATCGAAGCAGGAGATATTTCAAACAACGAAAACCTGAGGATTAAGTACTTCCCAAGTTCTTTAACAAAGAACACATTTACTTGGTTTACAACTCTCCCCCCCAATTCGATCCATCATTGGACCCAGTTGGAGAGATTGTTCCATGAGCAATTCTACATGGGACAAACCAAGATAAGCCTGAAAGAATTGGCCAGTGTAAAGAGACGTTTCACTGAACCTATAGACGAATATCTAAATAGGTTTAGGTTGCTCAAAGCAAGATGCTTTACATAAGTGCCAGAACATGAGTTAGTCGAAATAGCCGCAGGCGGCTTAGATTATTCCATTAGGAAGAAGTTAGACACTCAATACCTGAGAGACATGGCCCAATTGGCCGATAGAGTTCGACAGGTAGAACGCCTTAAAGCTGAAAAAGCCAAGGCAACGAAAACTCATAAAAGAGAGAGGATAGCGTATGTTGAGATGGATGACGAAGATCCAGAAACCTTCGACGAAACTATAACCTTCGAAGAAGGCGAGGTCGATTTAGCGGAACTAAAACAAGGGCCACCATACTCTTGCAAACTGTTAGTCCCCTCAAGTGGAAAAAATCCCACTGGTCCAGAAAGGACCAACGATAGGTTCCCCAAAAAGACTTATAGTTTTGATATTACAAAATGTGATGAAATCTTTGACTTGCTTGTAAAAGATGGCCAAATGATAGTACCCCCAGGGGTAAAAGTGCCTCCTCTTGATCAAAGAAAGAAGAGAGGCTTTTGTAAATATCATAATTTTCTGGGCCATAAAACGTCTCAATGTTTTCTTTTCAGGAATCTTGTGCAAGACGCTATCGAAGAAGGGAGGTTGAAGTTTGCTGACAAGACCCCCATGACTGTGGACTCTAACCCGTTGCAGGCTGAAGCCCATTATGCTGAACCTTTAGAGGTGAACGTGATCGAGGCATCCAGAAGCCAGTCGAAGAGGCCAGGAATCACAATGGTCGAAGTCTCAAAGGACCATGTCAACATGCCAATCTTTGGCAGTTTTTCTGGGAATCTATCCAGAAAGACAATTGAAGCGGTCCAAAAGGCGGTCGAAAGCCCAAAGCTGGAGACAGTTGGAGCCCAAAAATCTGGAACAAAACCCAGTTCTCACTTGGCTGCAGTTCAAGGCCAGACAGAGGACTTGGAGATTCAGATGAAGCAGTTGACTCTTGCCAAAAAAGACACCATGAATGTCAACATGGTCGAAGTCTCTGAACCAAAAGCATCAGAGGAGGCCATGAGGCAAGAACAAGCCAACAAAACTGCTTTCCCTCGGGAAAATGAAAATCTGGCAGATTTCCTGCAAAGATGCCAGAAAAAGAAGTCAGAAGTGATGCTGTGTCCCAGATGCAGTTCGATCTTTGACAAAAAAGCTGCGGAGCATATTCAAGGTGTAAGAGCAGCAAATAGAAAAAGGGAAAGTGTTGATACTCGACATGACCCCAGAAGAACCCCCCAAAGGAGTTCAAATCAAGAAAAAAGGCCACTGACTTTCAGGCCTCCGACTAATGTGCCAGTAGATACATGGTACAAAACATCTGGTCGAAAGAGAGCAAGCGAGGAAAGATGGCACTCCTTCGAAGTGCCAAGAGGTTCGTCTTTAACACATAAGAAAGAGCCTCAGGTTGCTACCCCTAAAGTGACACAGGTATCAAGCAACTACAAAGGGAAAAATCCCATGTCTCAATCTCAATGGAGGAGATACCAGAGGCGACGAAAAGCTGAGAGGGAAGCTGCTAATGAACCAAAGGCAGAATCCAGTTCAAATGTTCCTCAGAGAAAGCAAAGGAAACCTCTGGAAAGACAACCAGTAACCAATAGGCTAGTTTGGCCTAACCAGGGTGAAGTTGATAACGATGATGGTTCTGAGTCGGATGACACCTTAGATATCATGGTGAACATAGTCTCAGTTCTGCCCAGGGAGTTCAACCGCCAGGTGAAGGTCGAAACAAGCGATTGGGAAGTGGAGCAAGAAATGGCCAAGCATAGGCCAGTGTGCTATTTCGTCATGGATAATGGCGCTACTGAAGAGCAGAATGGGTTCTTCGAACCACCTACAGAGGCGATGAAAAATCACCTCAAGCCTTTATTTATAAGGGCTAAACTCGAAGAAACCATAGTAAATAAGATCTTGGTGGACTGTGGGGAAACCATCAACATCATCCCTCACTTTATGCTGAGAAAAATAGGCAAAAGTGATGAGAACATCAAGCCTCACAACATGGTCCTGTCGAATTATGAAGGCGGCATAGGGACCACTATGGGTGTGATCCAACTGGACATCAAGGTGGGATCTATCCTTCGACCAACTATGTTTATGGTCATATCGGCCAAACCTAACTATAATCTTTTGTTGGGCCGTGAATGGATTCATGGTGTTGGAGCTGTACCATCATCAATGCACCAGAGGTTGCTACTATGGCGTCCTGATGGAATGGTCGAAAACATAGAAGCGGACCAAAGCTATTACCTGGGCGAAGTAAATCACCTAGGGCTGGCAGACTTCGACAAGAACCTGGCTCACATTGGGCCATGTCCAACACCTGACTTCGACTTGGCGCCAGCGCCAAATACTTTTTGTTCCTTATACCTGCACCCTGAGCATGGTTTTCAATGGGACAGAGAAGACTTGTCCCACATTGACTTTAGTGGGTTAACTGATATCCAACCAACTGGTTGGGGAAGTGAATTCAGTGACAATGACTGAGTCACAATCATTGCAGCAAATTTCGGCTTACGTAGCCGAAACAAAGATGATAACGGCTCTCGAAGCCGAAGTAAAATATATGGCCACACAGGCCAATGATCAACAGTTATCTTCTACAGGTCCTGGAAAGGACTTCGATCCAGAACCTCCTGATATCATGCCAGAAGGGATGCAGGAACAAAGGCTCGACTCCATCTATGACGATGAGCCTTTGGGATTCGAAAAGGACCCCTTAGCGAATAACATCAAGATGCTAGCGCAGGATCCTTTAGAAGAAATCAACTTGGGCGAAGGGTTAGAGAAAAAGCCAACTTACATTAGCGCAAAAATTGACCCAGAACTCAGGTTGGAAGTAATCCATTTGTTGAAAGAGTTCAAAGACTGTTTTGCATGGGATTACGACGAGATGCCTGGTCTCGACAGAGGATTGGTGGAACTTCAGTTGCCAATCAAACCTGGGAAGAAGCCAATCAAGCAAAGTCCAAGACGCTTCGCTCCATAAATACTGTCGAAGATCAAAACGGAAGTCGAAAGACTGCTGAAGTGCAAATTCATACGCGTTACGAGGTATGTCGAATGGATTGCAAACATTGTACCAGTGATTAAGAAAAATGGTACATTGAGAGTGTGCATAGATTTCAGAGATTTGAATGCTGCTACACCCAAAGATGAATATCCTATGCCTGTGGCGGAAATGCTAGTCGATTCTGCCGCTGGCTACGAGTACCTGAGTATGCTCGATGGTTATTCAGGATATAATCAAATATTCATTGCTGAAGAAGATGTGTCGAAAACAGCTTTTCGATGCCCTGGGGCGTTAGGCACTTACGAATGGGTAGTGATGCCTTTTGGCCTAAAGAATGCTGGGGCAACATATCAGCGAGCAATGAATTCTATCTTCCATGATTTTATTAACACTTTTATGCAAGTATATATTGATGACATTGTTATAAAATCTGTTTCCAGGAAGAACAATATAGACCACCTTCGACAATCATTCGAAAGAATGAGAGAACATGGTCTGAAGATGAACCCTTTGAAGTGTGCATTCTGTGTAAAAGCTGGAGATTTCTTGGGCTTCGTCGTCCACAAGAAAGGAATCGAAATCAATCAGAACAAGACGAAGGCAATTCTGGAAGCGAAAGCGCCAGCGAACAAAAAGGAACTGCAATCTCTGTTAGGCAAGATAAATTTCTTAAGGAGATTCATATCTAAGCTAAGTGGGAAAGCTCAAGCCTTTTCACCCTTACTTCGATTGAACAAAGAGGGATTCGAATGGGGGCAAGAGCAACAAGAAGCCTTCGACAAAATCAAAGGGTACCTCACAAAGCCACCTATTTTGGTGCCTCCTTGTAGCAACAGGAGTATGAGATTGTACATAGCTGCATCCGACAAAACTTTGGGAAGCATGTTAGCCCAAGAAGATAAAAATGGAGTCGAAAGACCCATTTACTATCTTAGTAGAGTTTTGAACGATGCAGAAACTAGATATAACAAAGTTGAAAAATTGTGTCTATGTCTGTATTTCTCTTGTACAAAGCTCAAACAATATATAAAACCAGTTGATGTGTATGTTTCGTCTCATTTTGAGGTTTTCAAGTACATGTTGTCGAAACCCATCTTGCACAGTCGAATTGGCAAGTGGGCACTAGCATTAACTGAATACTCCTTGACCTTTATGCCTCTTAAGGCAGTGAAAGGACAAGTGGTGGCAGACTTTATAGTCGACCACTCAATTCAAGTTGAGAGTATTAATTATGTGGAGATAAAGCCTTGGAAATTCTACTTCGATGGTTCCAGCCATAAAGATGGAACAGGAGTAGGAGTCTTGATTATTTCTCCAGAAAAAATTCCAACAACATTCAAGTACAAGATATCAGGTTCTTGTTCGAACAATGAGGCTGAGTATGAAGCTCTAATTACTCGCCTTGAGATATTGTTGGAATTGGGGGCAACTCGAGTCGAAATAATGGGAGACTCAGAGTTAGTCATTAAGCAAGTCATAAAAGAATATAAATGCATAAGAGAAAATCTCATTATGTACTTTGTGATAGCAAATCGTTTATTGAAAAAATTCGAAATGGTCAGCATTTGACACATACCCAGGTTGGAAAATCAAATAGCCAACGATTTGGCACAAATTGCCTCTGGGTACAAAATTTCAAAAACGAGATTGCAAAGAGCAATCGAAGTTCGGGAGAAAATAAAGGCAACTTGTCTGTCACCAACAGACTTGGAATCGACAAGACTAGGGTATGCTGATCAAAGGAACCTCGAAATTTCGTTCATAGACAATTTGTCAGAGCAAGATTGGAGGAAACCCATTGTGGATTATCTTCAAAATCTAGTAGCTTCGACAGAACGAAAAACAAAATATAGGGCGTTGAGTTACGTACTCATGGGTAATGAGTTATTTAAAAAGACGCCTGAAGGGGTATTGCTAAAGTGCTTAAGTGAAACTGAAGCATACATAGCCCTTTCGACTACGCACGCTGGAGCATGTGGGGCTCACCAAGTAGGCCATAAGATGAAATGGTTGTTGTTTCGACAAGGACTATACTGGCCCACCATGTTGAAAGATTGTATCGAGTTCGCCAAGGGTTGTCAAGAATGTCAAGTCCATACAGGCATCCAGCATGTACCAGCAAGCGAACTTCACTCGATAGTGAAACCTTGACCCTTTAGAGGATGGGCGTTGGACCTTATTGGAGAGATTCGACCAGCATCATCAAAGAGCCAGAAGTATATATTGGTAGGCATTGATTATTTTACTAAGTGGATCGAAGCTATTCCTTTAGTCAGTGTAGACCAAGAAAATGTCATTGAATTTATTCAAAAGAACATTATCTTTAGATATGGAATCCATGAAACTATAACTACTGATCAAGGATCAGTTTTCACCGGTCGAAAGATGCAGGAATTCGCTCAGGAAATAGGCTTTAAACTCCTAACATCGACGCCTTATTATGCACAGGAAAACGGCCAAGTCGAAGTGGCGAACAAAGTAGTGATTGGCTTGATAAAAAAGCATGTTGGGAAGAAGCCAAAAAATTGGCATAAGACGTTAGACCAGATCTTGTGGGCCTGTCGAACGTCCCCAAAAGAAGCCATAGGTACAACACCATATAGGCTAACTTTTGGTCATGACGCAGTGTTGCCAGCAGAAATTTGTCTTCAATCTGCAAGGGTTCAGAGACACCATGATATCCCCTCTGAAGTTTATTGGGATATGATGTTAGACGAACTAGTAGATTTAGACGAAGAAAGACTGCGCGCTCTCGACTTACTAAGGCTTCAGAAGAAAAGAGTGGAAGACTCTTACAATAAAAAAGTGAAACCTAAGGCATTCTCGCCTGGAGAATTAGTTTGGAAGGTAATTCTTCCCATGGATCGAAGGGATCGAAGCATGGGAAAATGGTCACCCAAATGGGAAGGACCATTCAGAATTATCCAAACTTTTTCTGGTGGAGCTTATGAAGTCGAAGAGTTGGGTGAAGATAAAAGGCTCTTGAGAGTAAATGGCAAATATTTGAAAAAGTATAGACCTATGCTCCAAGAGATAAAAATAAATAGCAAGTAATGACTAAATTAACCATAAATAGCCAAAATGGAAAATTTTATAAATTAGCCAAAATGGCGATATTGTCAAATACATATTACAATATGTGGTTAAAGGGCTGAGTCAATCAGAAGGGGATAGAATCTTTGAGTCGAAGGTACTTCGCCTGCTGCAACTCCAGTCTTTTGTTGCACAAGGCATTCGCCTGGGCAAGCTTGGAAATTTTGTCGTCGAAGGCTTGGGCTTTCTCAGCAAACTCTAGGCCTTGTGTGATTTCAGCTTGACTCTCGGTGTCTGAAACAGTCGAGAGAAGCTCCTCCTTGCATTTAGTATTGGCGTTCATCTTGGCCTCCAGCTCTTCGATTTGCGCCTTTTTGGAAGCATTGTCTCGACCTATGGCATCAATTTCTTCTTGCTTAAATGCCTTTTGCTTCGACAACTCTGCAATTCGAGAAGTCGTCTCTGCTACAGCAGTCCAGGCAGAAGAACTTTTGCCATATAACGCTTCGAGCTGGCTGTTGAAGCCCCTCTGTCGTTGATAGTCTGCTGAGACTTGATCAATAATGGAGTATAACTCCACGATAAAGCTCGAAACCTCTGGAGTCACAGCTAGCAAGTCTACTGCATTCAAAACAGCTCCCAAACACGACGGAGCAGTGGGATCCCCCTCCAAAGCCTTCATCAAGTCTTTCTTGAAGAACTGAGCCTTGACCTTCGTCAAAGCCTCATCGAGAGGAGAAGTCTCAGTGGACTTCCCCGATTGAGTAGAAGCCTCCTGACTAAGATCAGAGGAACTTCCCCTGCTCTCGATAATGGCATTCAGATAGCCAATGGGATCAGTTTGCTTCAAGATTGCTAAGTCTTCTTTGGACTTATGCTTTGTTGAGGTGGTAACCTTTGCAGCAGCGTTGTCTTGGGGTTGAAGTTGTTGAGCAGCGTCTGCATCGACATGACTATCTTCGACTTGAACTTCAACAGTGCTAGCATCGGCGTGATCCCCTTCATCATGTTGTTCCTCCGACAGATCGACCACTTGAATCTCTTTTGGCTGTTGTTCTTCTGTTTCAGCATTGGCTTCATCGTTCGCCAATTCCTTCTCTTGTGGCCTACTGCGTTCAGCAGAGTCTAGTGTTTCAGAAGTCTTTGGCGCTGAGCTTTCAGTGGTTTCCTGAAAAAAGAAGAAGAAGAATCTTCTAGGTTAGAAAGAGACACAATCGAACGTGAGCATCGACACCTGAGTTAAAAAAGGTCAAAGAAATTACCTGCAGAGGAACTTCAGCCCCAGGGCTGGAATTGTCGCTTTCGACGGGTTTATTGAGCAAAACATTTAGTTCCTCCTCCGTTGGCTCTTCAATAATTACTGGAGGTGGCCTGGGTTTTCTCCCAGCAACCTTTATTCTGATTGTGGGTCGAGTCTCAGGAGAAGGAACATCCTTCTTCAGTTTTCGCCTTTTAAGAGGAGCAGGGGGAGAGTCGTCTTCTTCGTCACTCCCAGATTCGACCGTCAGTGCAGATCGTTTCTTGGGTGAAGGTGCCTAAAAACCAATTGGAGTTCGATTTAGATGCTACATCGAAAGTCAGAGTGTTAAAACTAGAAGAAAATAATAAAAGTCTGGTTGCCGGTGCTGAAGGTTTTTTCGAAGGACCTTCCCCCTGATGGCTTGTTGTAGTTTTCGCCGGTGCTATAGTTTTCGCCGGTGCTGGAGGTTTTGTCAAGGGACCTCCTCCCTGATGGCCTTCTGCAGCTTTCTTGGCTGCAGGCTTTCGAACAACTGAAAGAAGACAAATTATAATTAACAGGCTACCAGTCGAAATGGAAAGACAAAATAATTTGGAGAGTGAACTTACATTTCTTTATTTTGTCCAGGACTAGAACGAAAGACTTCTGAAGTTCGTCCACAAAGTCTTTCTCGTCGAAGAACTCTTCAGCGTAGTAACTCTTCCACCAGTCTTCGAAGGATGGTGAACAGAGAAAGTTAAGCTGATAATCGAACAGTGAAAGGACTGTTCGACCAGCATACCTGCCGATATGCTTGGTGGCAGCATCTTCAGTATAGTCGTTGCAAAAATATAACATGGATTTCTCCCTGGGAAAAATAGGAGAAGGAAGTGTTTGAATGATACCAAACTGTCGAGAGACCAAGTTTGGTTGATACGCGATCAAGCTCAAGTGAGTCTTGGAGCTTTTAAAGCGCAGGGGCATTATTCTAGGTGTGAGAAATGCTTCCCACATTATTGTGTGTTCTTCGACCTGAGGGTCACCTGACGACTTAGGATGGGGCCTCGTGAACCATTCTGGACCAACCTTTCGTCGAGCGAAGGGAGCCATGGTCGAAGCAAATTCTTTTCTTCTTGCAAACATCAAGACGAAGTTTGCAAAAGTCTGTTGAAGCTCCAGCCCATCTTCAGTCGGGGTCAGTAGAGCTAATCTGGTGCCTTCGATGTGCCTATTTGCTATCTCCGGAGCTTGCTCATTTATTTGAGTCTTCTGAGGTAAGAAAGACTCGAAAGTGGCATTGAGCCACAGCTGAAGTAGCCAAAAAGGTCCTGCAAGCAGCAGACTGGCTCTATTCTCGATGATCTTCAACAGAGTCGCTCCGCTGCTGATTCACTCGTACAAATTCGCCAAGATTAATTCTGCCAAACAAATATTTTGGCCATGGTGGAGTTGGGTGGCGAGGGTGACCATCTTCTTTGTCACCTGTAAAGACTTTGTGCAGAAAACAAAGCGTGACAGCCATAGGGCTAGAAACGCGATATGCTCTACATCCGTCACAGTGGCTGTCGACTTATCATGGTAATGGTTGATATAGGTGGTGTAGGTGGGTTTCGTAGCTGAGAATCCAATCTGATCCTCCGACATTTCCTCTGGGTCGAAATAATCCCCAGTGGGTCGAAGGCCAGTGATGGCAGCCACGTCGAAAAGTGTGGGTGTTAGCATTCCACAAGGAAGGTGGAAAGTGAAATGAGTGTAATCCCAGAAAAGCAAGGAGGCTATCAGCATCTCAGGGGAGTAGTTGAGACCCGTCTTCGACAGCATAACCATGTCGTATATCCCCAGGTCCTTCCAGATCGAAGCCTGGCTTTTTTCCATTTTTTCTAGCCAAGCACTGTAGTCAGGAGTGAGGCTAGGGCTAGACCTGAAAGCCCTAACACCCCTATTGAAGAAGCGAAGATCTATCTTCTCCTTAGCGGGATCTTCGTTGTCCTCTGCATCTTTTTTAGAGCACCCAACAGGTTTGAGCTTTTCAAGCACTGGAAAGAAGCTTTTGATCTTCATGGCTTCATCGATGCATGGGGTGAGCGGGCCAGACATGGCGAAGATTTGGTTGGAGTATCCAACCGGAATCATTAGTTGGTGTGAATAAGCTTCACGTTCAGCAGTTTCTAGGGGTTCAGGAACCCTTCGTTGGCCTGTAGGGGTAACTATGGGGACAATTGAGAAGATCTTGGGTTTAGCATTTCTGGAAGGGATGTTAGAACTAGGAGTAGTAGAGGAACCTGAGGCCATTGTTGATGTTAAGGTTGAAGATGAAGTGAAGAACAAGGTGTTTGCAAGTTTGCAGAGATTTTGTGTTCAACAGGGAAGTTTGAAGGCAAGATAGCGTGAAAAAGTCCCACAATGGGTACTTGGCGCTATTTATAGTGGTTGGGAAATCCCCAAATTCGAGGCCATTTAATGTTGCAGAAGGTAATGGGACACGTGGCGTCCCCCTGTTGACATAGCCGTTCTGCAGAAATGAAAAGGTGCAGCGTGCGCCCTCGTTTTTGGGAAATGGTCATGATGACAATTTGTGAAAAGACATTGGGCACGCTGCACGCCGTACTGAGGTGACGTCTTAGGTACGGATGAAATGATGGCTTTTTCTTGGGATTGTCAGTGGTTGGTAGAAGATAAAAAGTGCACAGTTTAATTTGTGGCTAAGAATGAAAAGACAGGTGTCGAATGGAATTTCAAAGAATGCCTTTTTCTTTTCAGAGTCGAAATAAGGCATTCTTGGGGGGCAATTTGTTGGCTCCTAAATTCGACACCCTTGTTTTTATTAATATCAGCCATTAAAGCTGAAGGATGGGTTCGACCAGCTGGGTCTGTCGAAATGCCCATCAGAAGATGGCAATGTACTTAGAGAATTTCTTCTAAGTAGGAATCTTGTTGCCTTCGACGTCGAAGGTGCTTCTCGACGAAGGTGTTTGATTGTTCAGAGTGGAACGGTTTGAGATTCAAACGTTTGGAGGGAAAACGGTTCCCAGCGGTTACCAAGTGCAATGTGCCAAGATCTGGAGCGTCGAACGCTGTGAACGTGCCAAGTGGAGTCATCTCGAAGCAGTGTAACTGCCCGACGGTTACTTGGGATGTGTTTAGTATAAATATTAGTAGTTCACGCAGTTTTTCGTGTGTGTTCACAATTATATACAAGTTACTCATATAGATTCGACTACCCAGTGTGAGAGAAAGAATTGTTGAGAATGTATGTGTGAAACACCATTTTATTAATCAAAGTCATTTATTTTCCAGAAACTTTACTTGCTTTCTCCTTTACTTTTCCAGTCGAAGCCTTCCATTTTAAGCCTTCCTTTTATTCTATCAAGCAATTTACATAAAGCTTCTTTATTTTCTTGTCATTTAACCATTATCAAACTGAGTCAAAACCCCAAAATCAACCATGTCTTAGGATCAATCTGATCGATCCTGCGAGTCACCAAATAAGTAACCTTTTGGAAGATCAGCGGTTGTTTACCAATTCCCACGGTAAACACACTCCCACTTGGTTGCCTTCGTACACGGTTATTGAGTATAGGTTGTTTAAGAGGTCGCCCTCTTGTCTAAAAGATCAAGTTGCCTCGGAAAAGTTGCCTCGGATATTGTTGCCTCAGATAAATGATCTCAGACATTAGGGTTATTACTAAGACGTCCTAACATTGCTTTAGTGACCGTACGTCCCTTTCGAATTGACCCTCAAAACTCCAACGACGATGCTACCTACTCACTAATAGTGGGATAGCATTGTCTAAAGGAAATAAGCATAAAATGATTCTTTTTTCGAGTAGGTAGATTAGTTCTTAAGTACTTCCTCATTCAAATTTTTTTTTCACACTTACACTCCTTTATAAACAAAGTTTTCAAAAACACTTCATTACACTCTTGAAGACAGAAGCAAGAGTTAAATCGAAGTTAAAACAAAAACTTTTCAAAGCACGCAAACACAAAGAAATTTTTTTTGAAAATGATGAGCAAGTACCTAAGAGCCCGTAGATAACTACTGATAGAAAGAGTGCTAATACCTTCCCTTTCTATAATCTACCCCCCGTACTCAGAAATATCTCGAAAAAGGAATTTTTCTGTGCTTTTTTCCTTTCCTTGTTGGATAAAATAAAAGACGGTGGCGACTCTTGCTCACCGCGACATTTTGCAAACACAAAACACAAAATGCAAACCAGCATTCCAAAAAACAGTCAGTTCTTCCCACCGTATCACAGAACTGGCGACTCTGTTGGGGACTTAATAAGTGGGGTGTACCTTAGGGATAATTCATTATATTGTTTTCAATTGTTTGATTTGTTTGCTTTATTTTTGTGGGCTTTGTATCGGAGTTTCTATAGATCCTAACCCGGATCTGGGGATACCTTTTAGGTAAGTAGAAATAGACTGTGAGGGAACTGTACGGCGTAGACCGATACGGTTGAAGCAGTAGCTACGTTGGTGTGGCACTTTAGTTTGTAGTGATATCCCTTGTGGTGGAACAAGGAGAATATGGGTCTTCTAAGGGGTCATTAAGCACCAACTGACCTTAGAACCTATAATTGACTAACTTAGCCATAGAAAAGTAGCAATATGCTACACTCATTGAGACCAAACTCTCGTGATGATTTCGGCCGAAAGAAAAGGGTGCCAAACTGGAATTATGACCGATCGAGGGTGGTCAGTGAGGGTAATACCTAAACTCCATGCCATCCTGAAATCTAAGGGTTACTGTGTGACTTGTTTGCCCTTACCATGTTTGCCATCTGTGAATACTTGTGGTGTGTTTCTATCATAACATCATGCATCATGAAATTACATGCATCTTGCATCAGACTAACCTATTTCAAATACAGAGGGGATTCATCTTTGTTCTGTTTTGTAGGTCATGGCCTCTATGCGTAGAAACACTATTCGAATCAGCTTTGTACAGATTCCTACTCAGCTTAGAGATTTGGTTTCTAAAGTTCCAGATACTTCCTCCTTTATCAGAAGACATGGTCTACCTCCTTGGTTTGGTCACTTCCAAAATGGATGAGCAGATGTTGAGTGTCTTATGCCAGTTCTTTGATCCATTGTACCACTGCTTCACCTTCCCGGACTATCAGTTGGTCCCTACCTTGGAAGAGTTCTCTGATCTACTTGGTATTTCTATTCTTGAGCAGACGCCATTTACCGGTTGAGAGAAAGCTCTTAGGCCCGAAGATGTTGCTACAACCCTACATCTAACAAAGGCTGAGGTAATGTCTAACTGGGAGACTAGGAGTGGGACAAAAGGCTTCTTGGCTAAGTTCTTGGTTGATCGGGCTAATCAGTTTTGGGACAATTTGGATTTTCAAGCATTCGAAGACATCCTAGCTCTTCTCATTTATGGTCTAGTTCTGTTTCCTAATTCAGATTCCTTTGTTGATGTGAACGCAGTGAAGATTTTCATGTCCCGTAATCCCGTGCCCACTCTCTTAAGGGATATTCTACATGCTCTTTATGCCCATACTGCTCGGAAACGGGGAACCCTTATGTGTTGTGCACCATTGCTGGCGAGGTGGTTTATTTCTCACCTCCCCAAATCTGTTTTGAAGAACAAGGAAGGTATGGGACGGGCCTACAGAATTATGTCCCTGGCTCACACAGACATCATCTGGACCTCCAAAGACATGGAAGAAGTAGTTGTTATCGACCGGTGCGGAGAATACCCCAATGTTCCGTTACTTAGAATTAGGGGAGGGATCACCTATAATCCTTGTCTGGCCTTGCGACAATTTGGGTGAGCTAGAAGGGACGGACCTCATGAGTTGTTGCTTCCGAGCATTGTTTTTGACTTCCAAGGGGATAGTGAGGAGCATCGCTGCAGGTTCATACGAGCTTGGAACAGGGTACACAGGTCTGATCCACACGAATTAGGGATGAAGACCTCTCTTCCGATGGAACCATATCTCCGATGGGTTCGAATCCGTGCCCAAAAGCTGGGAATTCCGTACGAAGCTGTCTTACCGATAATTGTTGAGAATGCTGATGAAGAAGGGGTTCCTCCTACTGTCCTACATCCGTACATGCCAACTGACATTGGGGAATTAAAGAGGTCGTGGATCCAGTTGAGAGAAGAGCGAGATACCTACAGAGAAAAGTATCACGAGCAGGAGCAGAAGATCCTAAAGCTTACAAGACAGCTGGAGAATGAGAAGGTCCTCAATGATTATGTCAGCACCAACGGAAAACAACCATGGGAGTGTTGATATCTTTTTGCTATTTATAGTTTTGATTTACTTTTCAGTTTTTCCATTTGTAACGCCTTAAAGGCATTTGTCAAACATTGTTTCAAGTTTTTAATCTAATAAAAGTGTGTTTCATTTTGGTTTACGAATTTTAATCCATAAAGTCTTTGAAAACATATCATACACATATCATTCCCATGCACCTCATTACAGGTACCCTTACAGGTTTCTCATCTTCTTCACTGTTTATTTCAGCATATCATGTCTTCTGAAACATCAACTGATCAAGCTATCAAGGCTCTGCAAGCTCAAAATGCTCAGTTCCAAGAAATGCTCATGAATTTGGCCAAGGTTCAGCAAGATCTGAAGACTCTTATCTTGAAGGATAAGAAGAAGAAGAAGAAGAAGAAGAAGAAGAAGACAGTCCTACTGAATATGGGTCGCAGATTTGGAAACAATTTGAGGGATGTTGATTTATCTCACTCATCTGGAGAGTGAGAAAACCAAGAAGAAAGGAGGGCTCCTAGCCCTGTGGTTTCTGACAACGAGACTGACTTTGACGAAGACCAGTATCCTCCGGCTGAGGATAGATATAAACAGCTTGAAGACCGATTAAGTACGATGGAGATCCAGAAGGTACCTGGATTGGACTTTGGTGATTTGTGTTTGTCATTCGGGGTGGTGATTCCCCACAAGTTTAAAGCACCAATCTTTGCTAAATACGACGGGGTTTCTTGTCCAAAGCTGCACCTCCGCTTATATGTTAGAAAGATCCAGCCATACACCGCTGATAGGAACCTCTGGATCCACTTCTTTCAAGATAGTCTTTCAGGGACTCAACTTGAATGGTTTTACCAGCTGGAAGGAGCTAGTATCCGTAATTGGGAAAACCTTGCTGCTGCTTTTTACAAGCAGTACCAATACAATGCTGACCTCGCTCCCACGTGTACCCAACTTCAAGGTATGTCTATGGGTGCGAGCGAAGGTTTCAAAGACTACACTCAGAAATGGAGGGACCTTGCTGGAAGAGTACAACCCCCGCTGGCTGACAAGGAGTTAGTGGATATGTTTCTGGGGACCTTGTCTGGTCCGTATTTCAACCATCTGATTGGAAGTTCATCGTCCGGGTTTACTGAGCTGATTATGACCGGGGAAAGAGTTGAGGCCGGTATCAAGAGCGGTAAGATATAGAAGGGTGCTTCATCAAGTACCGAAAAGAAGCCTTTTAAGAAGGAATTCAGCGCTGTTTACAGTTCAAAAAGCCAGAATAGACCTGAGCGCCGCTAAGCAGTCAATGCGGTTGTTATATCAAGACCAACTGTTTCCACGCAATGCAACAATTAGCCAAGAGCCGAGAGGCCGCGAAGACAATTCACTCAACTCCATATGACCCTGTCTCAGATTCTGCCGCAATTGTTAAAGACCAACTTGGTGATTCCGAAGGAAGCCCCGAAGAATCCCAATACAACATCACCGCTGTACAATCCGAACTCCCGCTGTGATTTTCATTCTAATAGCCCGGGGCATGATACAAATGATTGCTGGGTCCTGAAGAATAAGGTACAGGATCTGATTGATGCTAAGGAGATTGAGTTTGAAGCGCCCGAAAAGCCTAATGTTATGACTGCTCCTATGCCCAAGCATGGAGTGAATGTTGTAGATGAAGACTCGTTTGTGGTTTCTGTGAAGGAGATTGCTACTCCATTATCAACTGTGAAGAAGAACATTCTGTTAGCCGGTTTACTTACGGGTTATGGCGAAGGTTGCCGTCTGTGTTCCGTCCTACCTACTGGTTGCCATCTTTTGAAGTCAGGTGTCCAACGCCTGATGGATAACAAAGAGATTCTGTTTGAGAAAACTGTTGTTCCTTTGGTTCCTGTTGAAGAAATTTCTATAATCACCATTTTCGACAATTCTTCCAAGGCTTCCTCGAGAAATCCTGTTAGAATTACATCTGTTCCGAGAATCGCTCCCTTGATCATTACTGTTCCTGGACCTATTCCCTATACGTCAGATAAAGTTGTCCCATGGCACTATGGGGCTGACGTGTATTATCACGGGGTTAAACAAGATTTGAGTACTGAAGAGGCTGATACTGACGTCAGCAATATTGTTGGATCTAGTAAAGTCACCCGCAGCGGAAGACTTTTCTCCCCTGAGATCTCTCCACCAACTGTTCGGAAGCCTGTTGTTATTACGCCGGCCAGTACATCTGTCATCGTTCATGCTCAAGTTTCAATTCTTACCCCTGTCATCGAGTCAGCTGGCACTCGGGACAAAGGGACCACCGGTAAGCCTTCCCAGAAGGAGGCACCGAAGAAAATTACTGGTGAAGCCTCTAGACAAGAGATAGAGGAAATTCTAAAGATCATCAAGAAAAGCGACTACAATGTAGTCGAATAGCTGGGGCAAACCCCGTCGAAGATCTCTATGTTGTCCTTATTGTTGTGTTCAGAGGCCCATGCTAAGGCTCTGATTGCTTTCCTGAAGACTGCGCATGTGCCGCAGGAGACATCAGCTGATCAATTTAAAGATTGTGTGGCTAGTCTGACAGCAGATAATGGGTTGGGTTTCTCCGACGCAGACTTGACTGCTAAGGGGAAGAATCACAATGATGCCCTGCATGTCTCCATCGAGTGCAGGGGCACTACTCTAGCTCATGTATTGGTGGATACAGGGTCCTCGTTGAACATCTTACCCAAGAAAGCTTTAGACCGGTTGGATTGTGAAGGTTTCGAGCTGAAGCCAAGTAACATTGTAGTTAGGGCCTTTGACGGGTCCAAGAGAATGGTACATGGAGAAGTGGATATTCCGGTTAAGGTTGGTTCTCAGATCTTCGCGTCTACATTCTATGTGATGGACATTCAGCCATCCTATTCTTGTTTGCTGGGTCGCCCATGGATCCATAAAGCCGGGGCAGTGACTTCTACGCTTCACCAGATGCTGAAATACCCAGTGAAGGGAAAAATTGTTACGGTACGAGGAGAGGAGGAATACATGGTGAGCCACCTCAACTCTTTCCGGTATGTGGAGATGGATGGGGAGTTCATTAAGACCCTGTTTCAACATTTTGAAGAAGTGCCCCAGACGCTGTCATCAACTGAAATTGTTACTGAAGATCCTCCAATAAAGATGGCTTCCCTCAAGGATGCCCGAGATGTTGTTGAGAAAGGTGGGTGTGCAAATTGGGGCCAACTCCCTGACTTTGCACATAAGACTAACAAGTTTGGTTTGGGTTTCACTGCAGAAGCTCAAAGGGTTGTACAACATGCACGGATTGGAGGACCTCCCCGGTTTATCAGTAATTCAGGAGTAAATGCCATTGAAGACGATGTTGAAGAATCTGAGTTTGACAGTTGGATCTACCCAACTACTGATGGCGGACTAAGCAACTGGATGGAGAAGGACTTCGTCCCAATTTCTTTTATTACCCAGTAATGAGAATTGTGTTTTGAATTTGTAAACAGACAATTTTTAAACTTTACGGCCCGGTGCCTTACCCAAGACACCGTGGCTTTGTTTGTGAGGGCTTTATGTGTGTCATTTCCATATATCATTAATAAAAGCATTGGACATTTACTTGCATTTCAAATTTTGCGCTCTTTGTTTTTCTTTTCTATCTTGCAAAACAACTATTTTACACACACTCACATATACAGGTCTACATCCACTCTGGATCCCACTGATAACGACTCTGCTACTGCCGATTATGACTTTGAAAGTCCGATCAACTTAGCTGAAGACGAAGGTGAAGATGATTGTGAAGTGCCTGGTGAACTTGCTAGACTGTTACTTCAGGAAGAGAGGGCCATACAGCCGCATGAAGAGCCAGTGGAAACAGTAAATCTAGGTACAGAGGTAGACAAGAAAGAGGTCAAGATCGATGCAAATCTGGAATCTAGTGTTAAGCAATGGTTGATTCAGATGCTGCGTGACTATGTTGAGATCTTTGCCTGGTCTTATAAAGATATGCCCGGGTTGGATACTGATATCATGGTTCACCGATTGCCTACCAAGGAAGACTGTCCTACAGTGAAACAGAAAGTTCGCCGAATGCGCCCAGAGATGTCTGAGAAAATCAAGGCTGAAGTTATGAAACAGTTTGACGCCGATTTTCTAGCAGTTACTTCTTACCCACAGTGGGTTGCCAACGTGGTTCCCGTGCCGAAGAAGGATGGTAAAGTTCGAATGTGTGTTGACTATAGGGATCTGAACAGGGCAAGCCCCAAGGATGATTTCCCTCTGCCTCATATTGACGTTCTGGTTGACAACACCGCATAGCATAAGGTCTTATCCTTTATGGATGGTTTCTCTGGTTATAATCAGATTAAAATGGCTCCCGAAGATATGTAGAAGACAACCTTTGTTACCCAATAGGGTACCTTTTGCTACAAGGTCATGCCTTTTGGATTAAAGAATGCTGGGGCAACGTATCAGTGCGCCATGGTTGCTCTGTTCCACGACATAATTCATTATGAGATTGAGGTATATGTTTACGACATGATTGCAAGGTCCCAGACTGAGGAAGAGAACCTTGACCATCTTCAGAAGCTATTTGACAGGTTGAAGTTGTACAAGCTGAGGTTAAACCCGAACAAGTGCACCTTCGGGGTGAGATCTGGTAAGCTGTTGGGTTTCGTCGTAAGTGATAAAGGTATTCAAGTGGATCCTGCAAAGGTAAAGGCTATACAGAAAATCCCAGCTCCCCGAACTGAAAAAGAAGCCAGAGGCTTTTGGGGATGTCTGAACTATATTGCCCGATTCATCTGCACCTGACTGCTACTTGTGAGCCAATCTTCAAGTTACTGAAGAAAGATCAAGTGGTAAGATGGAACGACGAATGTCAGGCCGCTTTCGAAAGGATCAAAGAATATCTCCAAGAGCCACCCATTTTGATGCCGCCAGTGGAAGGGAGACCCTTGATCTTATACTTGACAGTACTCGACAATTCGATGGGGTGTGTGTTGGGGCAGCATGACGAGTCTGGCCAAAAAGAGTATGCTATTTACTACCTTAGAAAAAAGTTTACCGACTGTGAGACCCGATACTCGTTGCTTGAGAAAACTTGCTGCGCTTTGGCATGGGCTGCTCACCGGCTGAGACAATATATGCTGACTCACACTACTCTATTGATATCAAAGATGGATCCAATCAAGTATATCTTCGAAAAGCATGCCTTGTCCGGAAGAATAGCAAGATGGAAGATGATCTTGACTGAGTATGACATCCAATACACAACCCAAAAGGCAATCAAGGGAAGTGTGTTGGCAGATCATTTGGCACATCAGGCAGTGGACGATTACCAGTCTATGAACTTTGAATTCCCGGATGAGAACATCATGTTGGTAACTGACTGTGAGACACTTGGACCGGATGAAGGACCTGAGGAGGGATCCCGATGGTCTATGTACTTTGATGGAGCTTCAAACGCTTTGGGTAATGGCTTTGGCGCCGTGATCATATCTCCTGAAGGCTCTCATACTTCGTTCACCGCCAGACTATGTTTCAACTGCACCAACAACTTGGCGGAGTATGAAGCATGCATTATGGGTATTCCAGCAGCTATTGACCTAAGGATTAAGTTTCTAAGTGTTTTCGAAGATTCCACTCTCGTGATCAGTCAGATCAAAGGCGAGTGGGATACGAAACACCCAAATCTTATTCCTTACAAGGAGTATGTGTTGACGTTGCTTCCACACTTCTAGGAGATAACCTTCGAACACTTCCCTAGAGAGGAGAATCAGTTAGCGGACGCGCTAGCTACGATGTCTTCTATGTTCAAGGTCCGATGGGACAATGAGGCTCCCCCGATTACCATTGAGAGGTTGGATGAACCTGCACATTGTTGTGACATTGAGACTAAAGAGGTAGCAGATAAACCCTGGTTCCATGAGGTAAAGAGCTATCTTGAAGCTCAGGAGTACCCCGAGGGTGCATCTGTTAATGACAAGAAGTTTCTAAGGAGGTTCACGGTGAAGTTCTTCATCAGCAATGACATTCTTTACAAGCGTAACCATGATTCAACCTTACTGCGTTGTGTGGATAAAAACGAGGCAGAAAGGATTATGGTAGAGTTATATGAAGGTACTTTTGGAACTCATTCCAGTGGACACACCATGGCAAAGAAAATCCTTCGGGCAGGATATTATTGGTCCACAATGGAAGTCGACTGTTATCAGCATTCTCGGACCTGTCACAAGTGCCAAGTATATGCTGATAAGGTGCACATACCTCTAGTTCCTCTGAACGTTTTGACAGCTCCTTGGCCTTTTGCAATGTGGGGCATTGACATGATCGGTGAGATCAGGCCTACGGCATCTAACGGGCATCGTTTCATCCTGGTAGCTATTGATTACTTCACAAAGTGGGTTGAAGCAGCTTCCTTTGCTACAGTAACCAAGAACGTCGTGGCACGGTTCATTCGGCACAACTTGATCTGTCGGTATGGTGTACCAGAGAGGATCATTACGGACAATGGTACAAATCTCAATAATAAGATGATCACCGAGCTCTACAAGCAGTTCAAGATACAACATCATAACTCTTCTCCTTACCAACCGAAGATGAATGGGACTGTAGAAGCGGCTAATAAAAACATTAAGAAGATTGTGCAGAAGATGACGGTGACGTACAAAGATTGGCACGAGATATTACCGTTTTCTCTTCATGGGTACCGTACCTCAGCACGGACGTCAACAGGGGCAACACCCTATTCCTTGGTTTATGGCATGAAAGCCGTCTTGCCCATTGAAGTTCAGATACCCTCTCTTCGGATTATGAAGGATGCAGGTTTGAGCGAAGATCATTGGATTCAGACCCGGCTTGACCAGCTGAACTTAATCGACGAAAAAAGACTTATTGCTATTTGTCATGGTTAGACGTATCAAAAGCGGATGACCAAGGCATTTAACAAGAAAGTCAGACGACAAGAGTATCAAGTTGGGGACCTGGTTATCAAGCGCATCATATTACCTCAAGGTGATCCCAGGGGCAAATGGACCCCTACTTACGAAGGGCCATTTGTGGTTAAGAACATTTTCTCAGGAGGAGCTATGATTCTAACCACCATGGATGGTGACGACCTTCCTCACCCCGTCAATGCAGACATAGTGAAAAGATACCACGCATAATCAAAGACCCGCTAGGTTGACTGGCCTAGGCAAAAATAAGGGCTTCCCGACGAACCAAAAGGGTTCGGGCAAAAATGAAAAAACTGTACACCTGGCAAGTCGAAAACCTGAAAAGGCAGCTTGGGCAAAAAAGGGTATCTCGGTGGACTGAAAACCCGAAAGGGCGGTCCAGGAAAAAATTAGGGATCAAAGCGTAACACTATGTCTCATTGGATCACCTTGCAACCAAACTTCGGTATCAACTATAAAGCTCGGACGACACTAAAAAAACTGATCTACCTTACACCAAGTAGCAAAGCGATGAGATGCTCGGGGATATAAAGGCAATAGCGGAGTTGGAACCCAGTGGGATTATTCACATAGCTATTTTTTCTTGTTTTCACAAATTGTATAAACTCTATTTGTTCGGAGATGTTCTCTTACTAGGACGTCAGCCTCTTGTACAAAAAAAAAGAAGCTTATTTACAGGCTAACTTCAAAATCAATACAAGTCATTTTACAAATAAATTTCAAAATGTTTTCCTTTTTCTGTTTTGTTTTGCAAAGAACGTCCAATGTTCAATTTTTGATATATGCATTTGACATTAACTGCTGCTCATGAATATTCACATGTGAAACAAAAGACGATTACTCGTAATATCAGAAACAGGGGCAATAAGAATTGTCTAAGCTTTACAGTTGCTCTATCCACCAAGTACAAGGATAAATTCAGCTGAAAAATATGGCTAAAATACTTTCACTCCTCGCAGAGTAAGAAAAGGCAATAATGTTAGCTCTCTCCAGCTGAGACTCACAACCGCGAATGAATCGATAATATTCTCCCCAAGCAGAGTTTATCTATCATCAGCACTTAAAAGTCTTATCATCCCCGGCGGAGTATAAAACATCCTCAGTGGAGTTTGGAAAGTTTCCCCAGCGCAGTCTGAAAAAGTTTCCCTAGTGAAGTTTGGAGAATCATCCCCAGTAGACTCTGACAGATTGTCCCCAGTAGAGCCTAAAAGGTTATCCCCAGTAAAGTCGCTATTGAAAAAAATCATCCCCAACGGAGTTCATTCCTTTCACCAATAGGAATCCAAATCCCCAACAGGATTCAGTATCACCAACAATGGTAATTTTATCCCCAACTGAATCTATAAATAGGAATCCTCTGCAGAGCATCTCTTCCCCACAGAGTAATCTCCTCGTCAGTTTATTCCCCAACAAAGTTATCCTCTTCTGCAAGTTTATTCTCACAATCATCTTCATTCACTATCCCCAGCAGAAACAAAGAATTCAGCTCTTTTCTCCAGCAGCTACCCGGGATTTATTTTCCCTAGCTAAAAACATTACATTTCCATACATCATGACATGCATATGCATCATACAACACAATCTCATTTATTTTGAGAACATCATTTGCTTGATACATATCATGCATTACATACAACAAACCTTTATCTTTCAGGAAGGATGCGGTTAAATTCTCACAAAATTCAAAGCTATGAAGCTTTTTCCCTAGTTGAATTACGGACGAGTACTTAAAACTCAGCAGAGATGTTTTCTCAGTTGAAGTACAGACGAGTTCCTAAATCTCGACAAAAGTGTTCATCCGTTGAATTACAGACGAGTTCCTAAATTTCAACAGAGAAGTTTTCTCAGTTGAATTACGAGCGAGTTCTTAAATATCGACGAAGATGTTTCCCTCCAGTTGAATTACGGACGAGTTCTTAAAACTCAGCAGAGATGTTTTCTCAGTTGAAGTACATACGAGTTCCTAAATCTCGACAAAGTTGTTCCTCCGTTGAATTATAGACGGGTTCCTAAATCTCAGCAGAGAAGTTTTCTCAGTTGAATTACGGACGAGTTCTTAAATCTCGACGAAGATGTTTCCCTCCAGTTGAATCATGGACGAGTTCTTAAAACTCAGCAGAGATGTTTTCTCAGTTGAAGTACAGACGAGTTCCTAAATCTTGACAAAGTTGTTCCTCCGTTGAATTACAGATGGGTTCCTAAATCTCAGCAGAGAAGTTTTCTCAGTTGAATTACGGGCGAGTTCTTAAATCTCGACGAAGATGTTTCCCCAGTTAAATTACGGACGAGTTCTTAAAACTCAGCAGAGATGTTTTCTCAGTTGAAGTACAGACAAGTTCCTAAATCTCGACAAAAGTGTTCCTCCGTTGAATTACAGACGAGTTCTTGAATCTCAGCAGAGAAGTTTTCTCAGTTGAATTACAGGCGAGTTCTTAAATCTCGACGAAGATGTTTCCCCAGTTGAATTACGGACAAGTTCTTCAAACTCAGCTGAGATGTTTTCTCAGTTGAAGTACATACAAGTTCCTAAATCTTGACAAAAGTGTTCCTCCATTGAATTACAGACGAGTTCCTAAATCTCAGCAGAAACGTTTTCTCAGTTGAATTACGGTCGAGTTCTTAAATCTCAACGAAGATGTTTCCCCAGTTGAATTATGAACGAGTTCTTAAAACTCAGCAGAGATGTTTTCTCAGTTGAAGTACAGACAAGTTCCTAAATCTCAACAAAAGTGTTGCTCCGTTGAATTACAGACAAGTTCCTAAATCTCAGCAGAGAAGTTTTATCAGTTGAATTATGGGCAAGTTCTTAAATCTCGACGAAGATGTTTCCCCAGTTGAATTACGGACGAGTTTCTTAAAACTCAGCAGAGATGTTTTCTCAGTTGAAGTACATACGAGTTTCTAAATCTCGATAAAGTGTTCCTCCGTTGAATTACAGAAAGTTCCTAAATCTCAACAGAGAAGTTTTCTCAGTTGAATTACGGGCGAGTTCTTAAATCTCGACGAAGATGTTCCCTCAGTTGAATTACAGATGAGTTCTTAAAACTCAGCAGAGATGTTTTCTCAGTTGAAGTACAAACGAGTTCCTAAATCTCGACAAAGTGTTCCTCCGTTGAATTACAAACGAGTTCCTAAATCTCAGCAGAGAAGTTTTCTCAATTAAATTACGGGCGGGTTCTTAAATCTCGACGAAGATGTTTCCCCAGTTGAATTACGAGCAAGTTCCTAAATCTCGACACCTCAGTCGAATTACGGGCGAGTTCCTTTCCCTCAACAGAGATCAGACTTCCCCAGCGGAATCTTCCTCAAAAGCAGATATGCAAGCTCTCGCTAAGGAATCTCTTATGCGATCAACACTTCTCCAAATGGCATCTGTAAGTCCATTCCCGACATCACAAAGCAACTACCACTTCATGCGAGTGCAAATTTCTGGGCACTCTAGTGTTCAATCCTCTTCCACCTTCGGATCGAGAAAGGCACGAAAGCCAATCTACATCCTCAGGTTTAAGAAGATTGAACAGGGTCAGCTGTTGTACCCCAAAATTTTCCCTCCCATATTTCTCAAAACATTGCAAGAAAGATCTCCAAATTGCTCAAGGTAGTCCAAGGGTTGGCCAGACCAGCTCTCTTTTAAGGCAGTCTACTCAAATTAGGGTTTTGTGTTGCATCAAGATCCTTGAGTCCAAGTAACCCCAAGTTCTCACCAATGTCCTAATATGTTCTCAAGATCATCCATGTCAAGTTTCAAGCCTTGCAGATGAATTTTGCTCAGTCAATTGCTCAAAAGGTACAAAAATCGATTGTGCTAGGGCAAAAGTTAACTGTAACCCAAATACAGTCAAACTTTAAGATTTTTTTGTCAAAATTCTCATTTTGAAGGATATTTCATCATTTTATCAAGGGTTGATCATGATTCATCAAGGATTGCTCAAAATTCATCAAGATTCAAAAGTTGCCAAATTAGGGTTTTGTAGGAAAAGTCAACTCAACTTTGACCAAACATAACTTTCTCATACTTTTTGAGAAATGACCCATCAAAATCTCATTTTGAATAGGATGCAATTTCCTACAATCCATATTCATACCCCAAGATCAAAATATGCACTCACAAGAAGTTATGAATTTGGACATTATAGGTCATTTTGAAAAGTCAACAAAAACACCTTTTTTGTCAAAGCTTCTAACTTGAGCATGGAATATTAAATTGAGATGAGACCAAAAGGGTTTATTAGAGGATATCTCAAGCTTTCTAAAAAGTCAAAGAACACCTCCAAAAGTTCAAAATTGAAGATGTTATGCATTGTTGAAGTTGGACTTTTTTGCAAAATTGCCGAAAGTCAACTATCCCCAAAACTTTAAATTTTGCCAAATGGGCCCATTCTTTTTCACTTGTTTTGAGTTTGCATTATTGCCCACGTGCTATTGCTTTTGCCATGTGTCCATGTCATATTTTTATTAATTATTTTGATTTTTATTTGAATTAATTTGATTTAAATCAAATAAAATCAAATAAAATCTAAACCATTGATAACAAATGATTTTTGGTTGTTTCAGGCTCCAACTACAACTAGCATTGCAATCAAAGTCGTATCAAGGTCATTATGCACAAAAATATGTGATTTGGATCAAATTTGGAAAGCTTTGAAAGGAGGATCAAATCAAATATTCAATCATCAATGGAGGAAGATTTGGACAATGAATTCAGACCTAATGTATTGTGCATTACATAAAGAAGCGAGGCAGGCAAGAATAGGGGTTGGAAATCAGTTGTAGAGGCAGAACAAAGTTTGCAAAAAACAAGAAAAAGCTTGAGATCGAAACAGGGCATAGAGGCAATTTCAAGACTTGAGACTTATCTCAATCTCTTCCTGGCCATCTCCACAAGCGAAACCAATCCAGACCACGCATTTTCAAGCCTCCTAGAGCTCTGTAAGTCATCCACGGATTCACAATATTCTTGATTTTTTATTTTCCAATTTAGGTATTGCTAACATGAAACAATTGCATATTATTAATCCATGCATCATTTGCAAGCTTTTTGTAATAACCAATTGCATTTATCTGACCTATATGGAGATCCACCATTGCTAGGGTTTGGTTCTGGTTTTTGGGGTTTTTCGTTTCAGGAAAAATTTGAAGGAAAATTGCGAACAAAAGCGCAGCGGAATTTAAAATTTTCCTTTAGCGATCCTTACGAATGAGCATGGTCAGTGATAGAAATATTTACCTCTTGTGGCGATTCAGACCTTTGATGTTGTGATCACGAGCGTTGATGAAGAACAATGCCTCTACTCAGTCCATACGAACAGATCGCTTCCGGTCACAGTGCTAGCTGATCACGAACGGAAACTTTGAGTGAGAGAGAGAATCAAAAACGAAAATGCATCAAGTGAAATTGCTTCATCACAAGGGATCTATTTATAGAATCACTCGTGTGGGATACAAGCTAAAAGCCCAATTAAGGCTATAAGCTAAAAGCCCAATTTAAGCTTATGGACATCATACCTTATGATGTACCATATATCATTTATCCACGTGGTACCTTACCACTTTCGTATTACACTTAAGCGCACCGTACCTTACGGTGTTCCTTATTTATTCTATCTCTCATCAACATGTCCTTATGTGTGTGACCCTGTAGGTTTTCGCGACGTTGGCAATTATATTAAATCACACATTTAATATAATAAACAGTGAGCGGTATCTAGCAACACATCACTGTTACCCAAGTCACGAAAATGTCATGTGATCTGACCAAACCTTTTCCGTGATAATATTTGTGTTGTACAATTACCCTTTTACCCTCATGTCTATATTGAACACAAGGCATACACTGTGTCACCCTTGTCCAGTTCAATATTGGGCCCTTAGACATTTATCCTGTTATGCAGGATGAGAAAATTCCATCTAGGTCACTCATGTCCCTTAGCATGCTTTGTGAAGTACCCATCAACCGTCTTTATAGTCATCCAGTTACAGATGACGTTTGATCAGCAATAAAGTACTTGACTCTACATCTAGGGTCCATAGTGGTTTCAGGTCGAAGGGTGGTATACACCATTATCATCATGAGAATAACTTATGACACTTTGCATAACATTTTATGTAGTATTCTCATAGCGGGTCAATCCAGTATAAATATTACTCCTGTTGTACCCCAAAATTTGCCCTCGCATTTTTCCCCAAGAAATCTCAGCTTCAAACATCTCCTGACTTTTCAAACCGGCGCAAGAATCGAACAAACGGACTTTTCTTGACAGTCAAGCAGAATTAGGGTTTTTACTGATTTTCAGAGCTCTGAATTGTTTCATACAGTGGGCTTAGGGTTTGGTTGATTTTTGGTTCAATTTTGATCAAGCGAGCGGGATTTGGCATTTAATCGGGAATTAAGGTTTTATGGGCATATTCTCAGAAGAATTTGAATTCCACAGCACTTTGCGGTTTATTTCAAGATTCGGATTAAAATTCGCGTTATCTTGGTTTAATCAGCAAAAGAGACAGTGGCGTAAATTCATTTTGTTTGGGCCAGTCAAAGAAGGGTTGCAGTTGGATTTACAGTACTTGCAAAGAATCAGTGTTTATGACAAATCAGTAAGAGGAGGCAATTGGTTTGAATTCATCAGTCAAAAGATATATGCAGTGTTGGATTCACAGTGCTTATGCGTTTGATCAGTCTATTTGGATCGACTGCTGCTTTGCTCTGGATGTTGAATAAGACAGACTTAATTGATCAATGTTGTTTTATTTAAGTTATTTATTATTCTGAAGTTAAATGATTGAATTTATTTTTCAATTGTTTTAATTCTAAGAATTTTAAATAAATAAATAAACAATAAAGAAATTAGAATTAATTGGATAATTTGGAGTTTTATTGATATTTGAATTATTTAAATTGTTGTTACAGACAATAATTTACATTTAATTTAAATATTACATAGAATGAAAAAAAAAACTATCCTATTTTCTAAATACTCTTCGTTCTTCACTCCGCTCCGGTATTCCATTTTTTTTCATCTGCAAAAAGAAACAAGAAAAGTCAGAAAGCATTAAAATTGGAAAAGACAGTTAGAAGTTGCTCATCATTAGGGGCCACTGACTGGGATCAGTTGCCCTCTCTGCAAATCACGGGATTTCTCCCGGTTCACAGAGAGGGAAGATTTTTTATTTCATGAATGCAAATGTCAAAAATGCATAAGTTATAAATTCCAAGCTGCATAGAAATCTAAAATCTCAAATTCCAATTCAAAACCATATAGTTCAAATCCAATCTCAAACTTTCCATCCAAAGCAAAGGCACTGCTGTCAGTTTACTCAAAGAAAGAAATCAAAATAGTACAAGTTGCTATCAAAGCCTACAAGCTGTCAAAAAGGGACTTTTGCCAAGATATCAAGGAAAAGAGCAAAGCACAAAAGCTGGAGAAGGAAATGTAGAAAACGTATTATGCAAGCTAATCATCATTTCCCAGTATAAATATAGCCCCTTCAGAACATAGTACAAATATAACATATAAAATTCTTTATTGTACTATGAAGTGAGAAAAAAGAGAGATAAAGCAAGCCTAGTTCAGGTTCAGCAGGCGTAGACAGTAGAAGCAAGGCAGAAAAGATATACAAAAAAGAGGATAATTCAGCATTGTTCAAAAAATTACACAGCATAGCCAGTTACCGAAAATGGAAAAATGCCAAGAAACCTTGTGAAGCTATCCAGCAAACTTGGGTCAAAGAGAAGACCAAAGTTTTGAATGAAGATTGGGCGCCAAAAAACCGATAGAAAGAGGCCAAGCCAATAAAACAGTTCAGAAGAGAGGTTAGGAGAGATAACACAACATCCAACTCAGTTCAAGAGGAAAAAAGTCACAAAACCAGTCCCAAAAAAACCTCACATAACCAAAAACTGAGTTATCAAACTTCATCAAAAATTTCATCAACCACAAATGCCATAACCACCTACCTACATCAAAAAGCTCAAACCCATAACATAAACATACTGAACCTGTCAAAGTTAAAACCTCAAACAACAACAATCTTCAAGGTCCAAAACTTGCTGTCAAAACTTCACCATAACTGCCAAAGCCATGACAAACACATAAACTGAAACCTAAGGTAGCCAAACCATTCAAGGCCTCATCCTGCAAAAAGCCTATCTCACCAAAAAGCAAATCAAAGCATACAAAAATTCCAGGCCCTCAGTATAACATCATTGGGCAAAAGCTTTAGGCATCTCAGAAGGCAACATCAAGGTAGCAATGTTCTAAACACTCAAGGCAGCAATGTTCCAAAATCATTCAGAAGCAAAGATTCGAGGTGAACTCAGAAGCTTTTCATCATTAGGCAATACATAGGCAACAATACACAGGGCAACAAGAGAAGAAGAGAGAAAGCGTCAAGGGCCTCAGAAGCAAGCTTCATCATAGGCAAGCCAGCAATGTTCTAAAGTAGCCAAGGCAAATCGTCCAAGAAAGCAACCATTCAACAAAAATGCTAGGCAACTCATAGAAGTCAAACAAGAAGCATACAAATACTCAGGCAACAATAAGCATCAGTGACATAGAAGAAGAGGTAAAGAAGTGAATTAGGGTTTCTCAGTACATATCATCATCAAAACCTTAATCATAAGCAAAGAACGAAGTTACCAGGAAGGCATCAAAAGCAAGCATCAAGCTTCATCACTGAAACACCGCTCCGGCCTCCTCAACGTCATCCCTCTTCTCTCCTCCATCTCCAAAAATCAGGTAACGAACTTGCTATATCTTCCCCTTCACCTCATAAAAAACGAAAAAATAAAGAGCTCAGAACAAATTCCACGCGTATCAGTCATAAAAAAAAAGGGGAACACTGAAACAAACCTGGAGCAACGTATCCACTGCCTTGGAGGGAAGAGAGTATGGGTTGCGTTGGTGGCCGGAGATAAGCACTCAGGGAAGCTTGAACGAAGAAGACGAAGTTCAAGTGAACGGCGCCGTCCCTAGCCCTTTCTCTGAATAACAAAACGCCCAAACCCTAATTTCGCCTTTGTTTGACATGGGCTTAACCCGCTGCTAATCTCCTCAAAAGCCCATTAAGATCACAACTTCTAACACTAACCTTTTTATTTTCTTTTATGAACATATTTACTTCTTTTGTTTTATCAAATACTAACCTCTTGTTTTATTTTATTTTATAAAACACTAACCTTCTTTTATCTTATAAAAAATGTTCACTTCTTTATTTTGTAAAATACTAACCAAAATAATAAAACACTTTTATCATATAATTAAATTTGAAAGCATCTTCTTTTAATTAATACATTTTTGTATATAATAATAACAAAATATTTTTTATACATAATTAAATTGAAAATACTTTTTATACATATTTGTACATATTATACATTTTTCATACATAATTAAAATTAAACTCTTTTTTTAGTTAACATTCTTTTTTGTACATAATAATTCAATACATCTTTTAATATTGAAATTCACAAACATTTGACTAAAATACTTTTTTTAATTAAAACTTAACATTTAATCAAAACATTTCATTTTTCTTTTGTACATAATTAAACATACAAAAAAATCAAAGATTCATTTAAAACATGTATCTAGGTCAAACCCTAATACGCTTCAACTTCACATTATTGCACTTGTACATAATTACACAATTCATATACATATACATCTCACATTTACACTTACACAATATATTGCCCTATACACATTTTATCTTATATTTGCACATTCGATATTTACATTTTGATTGTGACATTCGATTTGGTTGTAAATACTAGGAGTCTCATCCCCTTGTACATTTATACCCCCACTCCCGGACACTATTTTGTAATAGCGTAGATTTACATTCCGCAATTTACAGCTTTTCAATTATACCATGGTTAGACCTAGGGTTTGTATGTACATAAAATCAAACGCTAGATAACCTAATACAAGACAAACACATGTAATCAATACACAATCACACTTGCACCCCCTAGGGTAATCCCACATGTTGCCTTCCAAAATGGGCCATGCTTGCACGTCGAGTATCTTTGGCAAAACAATCAAATGATCATAAGTCCCTCAAAGTGTTGCCTAAAACAAATGATCAAGTCCCGCAAAACAAATTGCCAAAGACACTTGGCATCATTGCATTCATGGTCCATACGATGACCCGCGCCCGTCCCGAATAAATTTCCTAAACGCAAGATTGTCTACCAATTTCAATGGTAGAACAAAATTGTTAAAAGGGGTTAAAACATGACAAAAACCCTTGAGTACAATAGGGTAGACAAAACTCTTAGTTACTTGAGATCAAACTTGCAAAAACACTTGCCTTCTTTTCAAAAACCACAATCCACAACACTTTCAAACAAACTCTCAAAAACATTTGAAAACATCTTTTCGAAAAGATTCACACTTTTGTAAAACACTCAAACACGAGTCAAATACATTAGTTGCCTAAGACAAGGCATCTTTTTCCAAAACATTTTCAAAAAGCACCCACACACACACCATTTTAAAGCAATCGAAAAATAAGGCAAGTGATCTAAAAAACCAAGTAACTAAGAGCCCATGGATAACCATGGATGAAAAGGGTGCTAATACCTTCCCTTTTCATAATCTACCCCCCGAACCCACGAAATATCTCAAAAGGTTTTTGCTGTGCTTTTTTAACCTTTCCTTTAGGATAAAATAAAAAGTCGGTGGCGACTCTTGCTCAACCGCACAAGTGCGAATACGAACGCAAAACACTAGTCAGTTCTCCCACCGTATCACAACTCCTAATATTCATACCTATGTCAAGACTTGATAACTCCTTATCTATGATCCATGAGATGTGATCATCAATCTATCTTCATAATAATCTTAATGCTTTAATGTTATCCCACTTCACATTAAAGCTTGACTACAGATACTTTAAGAATAGTGTCTTATGTTTAATGGGATCTCATGATTAAGTCACACTTAACATTTCATTAAACCAATAAACCATTCTAGGGACTTTATTATTTTGGAAAGCAAACATAATAAAGAAATGCCTTTTATTATTAATAAATAATTCGATACAAGTACCAAAAGTATTGGCCTCTAGGGCTTACACCAACAAAATTGGCCATGATAATGGCTATGGTTGTGATCAGCAGGCTGGGACGAACTCAACCATGTTTTTAGAATGCGTTTATATGGCCTGGTGAAGATTTTAGGAGGAAGCTACGCTTTTAGTTGCGGATAAAAATCCGCATGTAAAAGTTGCAGGTTTTGGAGGAAGAGGATGATGCGTTGTCACCCCTCTGTTGGTCTGTTTGAATTCCGCGCACCAAAATTCCACTAACGCATTTGTTTTCTTATATTATTGTTATTTTGTATTTTGATAACAAATGGAACAACATAGCCCAGCGGTCACCATGTTAGCGTTAAGGCATTCAGAGGCTGGAGGTCAGGGGTTCGATCCCTGCCTCCAACATTTGTTATTTTTCCAATTTCTTTCAGGAGATCATGTGCACGCATGGGCCTGATTTCCACCATGGACACTCACTATCAAAGCGCCAGATGGCAAGATGGCCAGATCTGGTGGTCAAGTTTCAAGGGCACACCATAAGCCAGTCAACGCGCATACGCTGGATCAAAAAGTCAAATGGATTTTCATTAATGGGCCAACAGATTTGCTATGGACACCTCCATAATCAGGCCTAATTTCTCTTTCTCACACTTTATTTATTTAATTTTTTTTACTTTATTTTATTTAATTAATTTACTAACCAAAATCAATTTTCTTCTTTATCAAAAAAATCACAAAAAAATATATTTTGTCCAATTAAAATTAAGAACTTTATTTTTATTTAATAAATTTTAATTAATTAATTAGGTTTTAATTCTAGAATAACTTTAATTTATTTTGTAAATATTTAAAATTAATTAGAAATCATTAGGTTTTAACTCTAATTTATTTATTTTAATTTCTTTCTTAAAATTAACAAAAACTCAAAAAAAAAAACATGTCAGTAATTATTTTTTTTCCATTAATTTATTTAATAATTAATTTAGTATTTAATTTAGGATTTAATTTCTTTTCTTAAAATAAAAACAACAAAAAAACATTTTCTTTTAAAAGGGTCAAAACCCTAATTCACATTCGCGCTTTATTTCCTTTATCCAATTAATGTATCTGCTTATGGTTTGTAATAATAATTAGGACATTTTATTTATTTTACCGCTTTATTTTATTTTCAAAGGGTTGCTTTTGGCGATGTAAATACCCGACGCCTTGTAATTTAATTTCCGTATTTTACTTCTGCAAATTACAACCGTTAGATGTTTGATAACAGGGTTTGCATGACAAGAATGAATGCTTAATCTAAAATCAAATTAGACCACCCTTAACATGTGCAAAGATAAAAATAACTAAAAACAACACACTCGCACATGTGCACTCCTAGGGTACACTCCCACTTGGTTGCCTTCGTACACGGTTATTGAGTATAGGTTGTTTTAGAGGTCGCCCTCTTGTCTAAAAGATCAAGTTGCCTCGGAAAAGTTGCCTCGTATATTGTTGCCTCGGATAAATGATCTCAGACATTAGGGTTATTACTAAGACGTCCTAACATTGCTTTAGTGACCGTACGTCCCTTTCGAATTGACCCTTAAAACTCCAACGACGATGCTACCTACTCACTAATAGTGGGATATCATTGTCTAAAGGAAATAAGCATAAAATGATTCTTTTTTCGAGTAGGTAGATTAGTTCTTAAGTACTTCCTCATTCCAAACAAATTTTTTCACACTTACACTCCTTTATAAACAAAGTTTTCAAAAACACTTCATTACACTCTTGAAGACAGAAGCAAGAGTTAAATCGAAGTTAAAACAAAAACTTTTCAAAGCACACAAACACAAAGAAAACAATTTTGAAAATGATGAGCAAGTACCTAAGAGCCCGTAGATAACTACGGATAGAAAGGGTGCTAATACCTTCCCTTTCTATAATCTATCCCCCGTACTCAGAAATATCTCGAAAAAGGAATTTTTCTGTGCTTTTTTCCTTTCCTTGTTGGATAAAATAAAAGACGGTGGCGACTCTTGCTCACCGTGACATTTTGCGAACACAAAACGCAAAATGCAAACCAGCATTCCAAAAAACAGTCAGTTCTTCCCACCGTATCACACAATCCTTTGGCTTTTTTCCTACATGATTTTTTATTAAGCCAATCACTACCTTATTTGCCGCTTCAACTTGGCCACTGGCTTGTGCATAACAAGGTGTATATGTTAACATCTTGAATCTTATTTCTGTAACAAATTCTTGCATTTTTCGACCAGTAAATACTGATCCTTGATCAATTGTTATTGTCTCAGGGATTCTAAACCTATATATAATGTTCTTTTGAATAGATTCAATGACATCTTCTTGGTCTATATTGACTAAAGGAATTTCTTCGATCCATTTAGTGAAGTAGTCAATGCCTACCAATATATATTTTTGGCTTTTAGATGATGTTGGTTGAATCTCTCCAATAAGATCCAAAGCCCATCCCCTAAAAGGCCAAGGTTTCACAATTGAGTGAAGTTTGTTTGTAGGTACATGCTGGATGCCTATATGTAATTGACATTCTTGGCACCCTTTTGCAAACTCAACACAATCTTTCAACATAGTAGGCCAATATAATCCTTGTCGAAACAACAACCATTTCATTTTATGGCCTAGTTGATGTGCTCCACATGCTCCAGCATGTGTAGTCAAAAGGTCTATATATGCCTCTATTTCACTTAGGCATTTTAGTAGTACTCCTACAGGCGTCTTCTTGAATAACTCATTTCCCATTAGAACATAACTAAACGCCCTATACTTTGTCTTTCATTCTGTCGAAGCTGTTGGGCTTTGCAAATAATCTACTGTAGACTTTCTCCAATCTTGTTATGTTAGATTGTCTATGAACGAAATCTCGAAGTTTTCTTGGTCAGCGTACCCCAACTTTCTTGTTTCTAAATCTGTTGGAGATAGCTTGGTTGATACTACCCTTCCTCTAACTTCGATCGCTTGTTGCAATTTTTCTTTTGAAATTTTATACCCATATGCAATCTGTGCTAAGTCATTAGCTACTTGATTTTCTAATCTTGGTATATGTCAAATATTGATCACTTTGAATTTTTTCAATAAGCAATTGGCTATTACAAAATACATGATCATATTTTCTCTTATACATTTGTATTCTTTTGTGACTTGCCTTATGACTAACTCTGAGTCTCCCATTATTTTAACTCGAGTTGCCCCCAATTCTAACAAGATTTCAAGGCCAACAATTAAAGCATTATACTCAGCATCATTGTTCGAACAAGAACCTTCGATCTTGTACTTGAATTTTGTTGGAATTTTATTGGAGAAATAATTAGAACTCCCACTCCAGTTCCATCTTTATGACTGGAATCGTCGAAGTATAACTTCAAGGGTTCAATATCCAAGTAATTTAAGGATTCTTCATTTATTGAGTGGTCGACTATAAAGTTTGCTGCCACTTGTACTTTTACAGCCTTGAGAGGCATGAAGGTTAGTGAATACCCAGTTAATGCAAGTGCCCATTTTCAGACTCAACTGTTCAAGATGGGTTTCGATAACATATATTTGAAAACATCGAAATGAGACGAAACATAAACATCAACTGGTTTAATATATTGCTTGAGTTTTGTACATGAGAAGTAAAGATATAAACATAGTTTTTCAACTTTGATATATCTAGTTTCTGCATCATTTAAAACCCTACTGAGGTAGTAGATGGGCCTTTCGACACCATTCTCATCCTCTTGAGCTAGCATGCTCCCTAAAGTTCTATCAGATGCAGCTATGTATAATCTCATACTCCTATTTCTACAAGGAGGCACTAGAATAGGTGGCTTGGTGATGGATCCTTTGATTTTGTCGAAGGCCTCTTGTTGTTCTTGCCCCCATTTGAATCCTCCTTTGTTGAGTCGAAGTAAGGGTGAGAAATCTTGTGTTTTTCCACTTAAGTTGGATATAAATCTCCTTAAGAAATTTATCTTGCCAAGTAGAGATTACAATTCCTTCTTATTTGTTGGCGCTTTAGCCTCCAAAATGGCCTTGGTCTTGTTCTGGTTTATTTTGATTCCCTTTTTATGGATCACAAAGCCTAAGAAGTCCCCTGCCTTTATGCAGAAAGCTCACTTTAGAGGATTCATCTTCAGACCATAGCTTCTCATCCTTTCAAAGGATTGTCAAAGATGGTCTATGTGATTCTTCCCTGAAACAGATTTGACAACAATATCGTCAATATAAATCTGCATGAAAGTTTCAACAAAATCATGGAAGATAAAATTCATTTCTCTTTGATATGTTTCCCCTGCATTTTTTAGGCCAAAAGGCATTACTACCCATTCGTAAGTGCCTAAAGCCCCAGGGCATCGAAATGTTGTTTTCGACACATCTTCTTCAGTAATGAAAATCTGATTGTACCCAGAGTATCCATCAAGCATACTCATGTACTCGAAGCCAATGACAGAATCAACAAGCATTTACGCCACATGAATTGGATATTCATACTTGGGTGTTACAACATTTAGATCTCTAAAATCAATGCACACCCTTAATGTACCATTTTTCTTTATAACAGGTACTATATTTGCAATCCATTTGACATACCTGGTTGTTCGAATGAACTTGTTCGAATGAACCTGGAGTTATGACCGATTGAGGGTAGCCAATGATTTGAGATCCTCTAGAACCCGGTTACTTTTGATAGGACAGGTTTTAACCAACAAAACCAAAAGAGGGTGATACCTGAAACTCATGCTGGCCTGAAACCTAAGGGTGTCTTGTGTGACTTGTGTGCCTTGTTTGCCTATATGAATACTTGTGGCGTGCTTCATCATAGCATCATGCCATCATACCATTGCATGCATCCTGTATAAAGGACTGACCCATTTCAAAGACAAAAAAGGTTTCATCTTTGCTCTGTTTTGTAGGACATCATGATGCCCGTGCGTAGGAACACTGTCCGGCTCAACTTTGTTCAACCACCAACATTACTCAAGGATTTGGTTGGAAGAATTCCAAACACCTCTTCTTTCATCAACAGACATGGCTCTCTCCTTGGCTTGGTCACTGCAAAGTGGGACCAACAACTGATAAGTGTTCTGACCCAGTTTTATGACCCTCTATATCACTGTTTCACCTTTCAAGACTTCCAGCTGGTTCCTACCCTGGAAGAATTTTCTTATTTGCTTGGGATCCCTGTCTTGGAACAAACTCCTTTCACTGGTTTGGAAAAGACTCCTAGGCCTGAAGAGATTGCTGCAATTCTCCCCTTGACCAAGGAAGAGGTGTTGTCCAATTGGGAAACTAGAAATGGGATCAAGGGCTTTTTGGTCAAATTTCTGGTTGGCAAGGCTAATGATTTCTGGAACGACTTGGACTTCAAGGCATATGAGGATATTCTGGCTCTTTTGATCTATGGTCTGGTATTGTTTCCCAACCCTGACACCTTTATCAGTATCCATGTCATAAGAATCTTCATGTCTCGGAATCCGGTACCCACTCTCTTGGGTGACATGCTACAACAACTCTATGCTCGTACTGCTCGAAAACGGGGGACTCTGTAGTGTTGTGCTCCTTTGCTAGTAAGGTGGTTTATTTCGCACCTTCCTAAGTTCGTGCTGAAGAATGAAGAAGGACAAGGTTGGGCTCGGAGGTTAATGTCTCTCACAGATAAGGATATCACTTGGACTCTCAGAGGTTTGGATGAGGTAGCTGTTATCGACCGTTGCGGAGAATACCCTAATGTCCCGTTGATTGGTATCCAAGGAGGAATCTCTTACAATCCGTGTTTAGCTCTCCGTCAGTTTGGAAGAGCCAGAGGAGATGGGCCTCATGAAATGCTGGTTCCTCACTTCCATTTTGAGTTTCAAGCAGACAGTGACAAACTACGCCAGGGATTCATTAAAGCTTGGGACAAAATCCACAAAGCCGACCCGCATGAGTTAGGACCTAAGACTTCCCTACCATTGGACCCCTTTTGCAGGTGGGTCCGCGCCCGTGCTCAGAAGTTAGGTATGCCGTATGAAGCTGTCAGACCTATCATTCTTGAGTCTCCTGACAAAGATAGGGTTTCTCCAACTGTCCTCCCTCCTCAGATGCCTACTGATTTTGACACTCTGAAGAGATCTTGGGCGCAGTTAAAGGAAGAACGGGATTTCTATCGGGAAAAGTTCAACGAACAGGAACGGAAGAACCAGAGGCTGACTAAGCAATTGGAGGAGGAGCGGGCCCTGAACAACTACATCCAGACTGAAAAGAGGAGGCCATGGGAGCACTGATGGGCTTTGGATTTTTCCTTTTATAGCTTTCATTTCTTTTCCAGTATTTTTCATTCCTGTAATGCCTAAGGGCAAATTGTTGAACAATTGAAAGTTTTAATCTAATGAAGTGTGTTTCCCTTTTTGTCTACAAAGTTGAATCTTGTTTGTCTTTGAAAACACAAAACATACGCATCTCATTGCACCATATGCATAGCAGGTACCATATTTCACAGGTTGCTTATTCTCCTTCGCTGTTTATTTTGAACAGTCATCATGAATCCAGACTCCTCCAGTGAGCAAGCAATCAAGGCTCTTCAAGCCCAGAATGCACAATTTCAAGAGATGGTCCTAAACCTAGCCCAGGGTCAGCAAGAGTTGAAGACTCTACTCCTGAAGAAGAAGAAGAAAAAGAGGACTGCGCTGTTCAACACCGGACGCAGATTTGGGAATACACTCCATAATGAAGCCGATCCAACTACTTCTTCTGCTGAGAAAAACAGTCCCCAAGGGGGAGGAGCTCCTAGCCCCGCAGTCTCCGACAACGAGACGGACTACAACGACGAATAATACCCACCTGCTGCTGACAGATACAAACAATTGGAGGACCGCTTGAGCGCCATGGAAATTCAGAATGTGCCGGGGCTGGATTTCGGAGATTTGGGGTTATCTGCTGGGGTAGTAATTCCGCACAAGTTTAAGGCGCCTGCCTTCGCCAAGTATGATGGAGTCTCCTGCCCAAAGCTGCATCTGAGGTCGTACGTAAGGAAAATCCAACCTTACACGGCAGATAAGAACCTCTGGATTCACTTCTTCCAAGATAGCCTCTCGGGGTCACAACTTGAATGGTTCTACCAATTGGATGGAACTGGCATCCGACACTGGGAAGATTTGGCAAGCGCATTCTACAGACAATACCAATACAATTCTGATCTCGCTCCTACGCGTACCCAACTTCAGGGTATGTCTCTAGGAATGAGTGAAGGGTTCAAAGAGTACGCTCAAAAATGGAGAGATTTGGCTGGCAGGGTGCAGCCTCCATTGACTGATCGAGAGCTGGTTGATATGTTTCTAGGGACGTTGTCTGGTCCGTTTTTCAATCATTTGGTTGGTAACTCCTCCGCTGGGTTTACAGATTTAATATTGACGGGAGAGAGGATTGAAGCTGGCATCAGGTCTGGCAAGATACCGAAGGCTGCCTCCACAAGCGCTGAGAAGAGGCCGTTTAAGAAAGAAGCAAGTGCCGTCTATGGTCCTAGAAGACAGATCAAGCCCGAAAGTCGCCAAGCCGTCAATGCTTTGGTCATCTCTAAACCTGCTGCTGCTCCTCAGCAGTACAGTCAACAAAGAAGTGAAAGGCCCAAGAGACAGTATACCCGACTGAGTATGACATTATCTCAAATTTTACCCCAACTATTATCCACCAACCTGGTGACCCTCAAAGAAGCTCCTAAGGTCGTCAACACTGCGTCTCCTAAATACAACCCAAATGCCCGGTGTGCTTATCATTCTGATAGTCCCGGGCACACTACTGATGATTGCTGGGCCTTAAGAAACAAAGTGCAAGATCTGATCAACGCGAAAGAAATTCAGTTTGAAGCGCCAGAAAGACCAAATGTTGTAACGGCTCCTATGCCCCAGCATAGGGTGAATGCCATTGAGGAAGAAGTGTATGCTGTTTCGATAGATGAAGTTGTTACCCCTCTGAAGACCGTTAAGAAGAACCTACTGCGGGCCGGTTTATTTCCGGGTTGCGGTGAAGGTTGCCCATTCTGTGCTATTTCCCCATCTGATTGTCCCTTGCTGAGGTTAGGCATCCAAGGCTTAATGGATAGCAAGGAAATTCTATTCAAAAAGACTGCTGTTCAATTGGTTCCGATGAAAGAAGTTTCTGTGATTACCATCTTCAAAAATCCAATCAAGGCTCCCCCGAAGAAGCCTATTCAAATCATGACAATTGCGCCTGTGATCATTACTATTCCAGGGCCCCTCTCCTACGTGTCTGATAAAGCTGTCCCCTGGCATTATGGGGCAGACGTGTATGTAAATGGAATCAAGCAAGAATTCGACGCTAGTGCCAGTATCTGCGATATCACTGGTCCAGCCAAGGTCACCCGCAGTGGCAGGCTCTTCTCGCCTGACATTGCACCGCCCGCTGTTCGAAAACCCCTCCTCATAAAACCTGCAAGTTTACCTAGTCCTGTTGCTGATCAAATTGTGTCCCCTGCTGCCGAGTCATCAAATGCTCGGGGCAAAGAGATTGAAGAAGAGCCTGCCCGGATGGAGGCGCCATTACCTGTAAATGCTGAGGCCTCCCGACAAGAAATGGAGGAGATTCTGAAAATAATAAAGAAAAGTGATTTTAATGTTGTCGAGCAGTTGGGGCATACACCCTCCAAGATCTCCCTGCTCTCCTTATTGCTATGCTCCGAGGCCCATGCAAAGGCCTTGATCTCATTTCTCAAGACGGCCCATGTGCCGCAAGAGACGTCTGCAGTCCAGTTCACTGACTGCATAGCGAATCTGACGGCGGACAACGGCTTGGGTTTTTCAGATGCTGACCTGACCGCAAAAGGGAGAGACCACAATGATGCCCTGCATGTCTCTATTGAATGCAGGGGCACTACTCTGGCACATGTATTGGTGGACACTGGTTCTTCCTTGAATGTCCTTCCGAAGAAGGCTTTAGATCGTCTGGATTATGAAGGCCTGGAATTGAAACCCAGCAATATCATTGTCAGGGCCTTTGACGGTTCCAAGAGGATGGTTCATGGAGAGGTTAACATCCCTATTCGTGTGGGCTCTCAAGTGTTTGACTCTACCTTTTATGTGATGGATATACGTCCGTCATACTCTTGTCTGTTGGGTCGACCTTGGATCCATAAAGCTGGGGCAGTGACCTCCACCTTACACCAAAAGCTGAAGTATCCCGTCAGGGGGAAGATCGTCACTATGCAAGGAGAAGAGGAGTATATGGTGAGCCATTTGAATTCCTTCAGGTACATCGAGATGGACGGAGAGTTCATTGAAACCCCCTTCCAACATTTCGAGGAGGTACATCCAATTTCAGCAGCTGCAGAGACAATGGCCGAAGAGAATGATTCCTTGAAGATGGCTTCCCTAAGGGATGCCCGGGCTGTGGTTCAGAAAGGCGATTGTGCACACTGGGGTCAGCTTCCTGACTTCACTCAGAAGAACGACAAGTTTGGGCTAGGCTTTACTGCAGAGGCTCAGAAGGCAGTGCGCAAAGAGAAGATCGGAAAGGCTCCGGTGTTTATTTCCAGCTCAAGGGTGAACGCTATTGAGGAAGATGTGGAGGAAGCAGAGTTTGACAGTTGGATTTACCCGACTACCAGCGACGGACCAAGCAACTGGACAGCAAAGGATTTTACCCCTATCACATTTGTCACGCAGTAATTGATTTCTTTTGATTTCCAAATTTGTAACAAACAATATGTTAAAACTTTGTTGGCTCGGTGTCCTACCCGGGGCATCGTAGCTCCATTTGTGAGGGCTTTCTGTATGACATTTTCATATATCATCAATCAAAACATTGGACGTTTGTTGCATTTCAAATCTTGTGCTCTTTTTTTGTGTTATACATATTGCAAAACAACTATATTTACACACACTCACTTATACAGGTTTCAATCCACTCTGGATCTCACTGGTAACAGCTCTGCTACCGCCAGTTATGACTTCGAAAATCCGATCAACTTGGCCGAAGGCGAAGGTGAAGATGATTGCGAAGTGCCTGGTGAACTCGCAAGACTGCTACTCCAGGAAGAGAGGGCTATTCAACCACACGAAGAGCCTGTGGAGACAATTAACTTGGGTACTGAGACAGATAGGAAAGAAGTCAAGATTGGTGCCAATCTAGAGCTCAGCGTGAAGCAACGATTGATCCAGATGCTACAAGACTACATGGAGATTTTTGCTTGGTCCTATGAAGATATGCCTGGTTTGGATGCCGACATTGTAGTTCACCACCTGCCAACCAAGGAAGATTGCCCTCCGGTAAAACAGAAAGTTCGACGGATGCGTCCAGAGATGTCTGAAAAGATCAAGGCCGAGGTTATGAAGCAGTTTGATGCCGGATTCCTTGCAGTGACTTCTTACCCTCAGTGTGTTGCCAATGTTGTGCCAGTACCGAAGAAGGACGGTAAAGTCAGAATGTGTGTCGACTACAGGGATCTGAACAGGGCTAGCCCCAAGGATGACTTCCCCCTACCTCACATCGATGTCCTTGTTGACAATACAGCTCAACACAAGGTGTTCTCCTTCATGGATGGTTTTTCAGGGTATAATCAGATCAAGATGGCTCCAGAAGATATGGAGAAGACAACCTTCGTGACTCAGTGGGGCACCTTCTGTTATAAGGTCATGCCATTCGGATTAAAAAATGCTGGGGCAACCTATCAGCGTGCCATGGTTGCTTTATTTCATGATATGATCCATCATGAGATTGAAGTATACGTTGATGACATGATCGCAAGGTCTCAAACTGAGGAGGAGCACCTTGACCATCTGAGGAAGTTATTTGACCGACTCAAGTTGTACAAGCTGAGGTTGAATCCCAACAAATGCACCTTTGGGGTAAGATCCGGAAAGTTGCTAGGTTTCATTGTAAGTGATAAAGGTATTCAGGTGGATCCTGCCAAAGTCAAAGCCATACAAGAGATGCCGACTCCAAAAACAGAAAAAGAAGTCAGAGGTTTCCTAGGACGACTGAATTACATTGCTCGATTCATCTCACATCTAACTGCTACTTGTGAGCCAATCTTCAAATTACTGAAGAAAGATCAAGTAATACGCTGGAATGATGAATGTCAGGCCGCCTTTGAAAGAATAAAGGAATATCTCCAAGAGCCACCCATTCTTATGCCCCCAGTGGAAGGAAGACCTCTGATATTATACTTAACAGTGCTTGATAATTCAATGGGGTGTGTGCTGGGGCAGCATGACGAGTCTGGCCGAAAAGAGCACGCTATTTATTACTTGAGCAAAAAGTTTACCGACTGTGAGTCTCGTTACTCACTGCTTGAGAAAACTTGCTGCGCTCTTGTATGGGCTGCTCGCCGGCTGAGACAGTATATGCTGACTCACACTACCTTATTGATCTCAAAGATGGATCCCATCAAGTATATATTTGAAAAGCCCGCTCTGTTTGGGAGAATAGCGAGATGGCAAATGATCTTAACAGAATATGATATCCAGTATACAACTCAGAAAGCAATTAAGGGAAGTGTACTGGCTGATCATTTGGCACACCAACCTGTGGACGATTACCAACCATTGAACTTTGATTTTCCGGACGAAGACATCATGGTGGTAACTGACTGTGAAGTACCTGGACCGGATGAAGGACCTGAGGAAGGATCCCGATGGTCTATGCATTTTGATGGAGCCTCCAATGCTTTGGGTAACGGCGTCGGCGCTGTAATCATATCTCCCAAGGGGACTCATACTCCACTCACCGCCCGATTATGTTTCAGCTGCACCAACAATATGGCAGAATATGAGGCATGTATCATGGGTTTACAAGCTGCAATCGATTTGAGGATCAAGTTTCTAAGTGTCTTCGGAGATTCCGCTCTCGTGATCAATCAGATCAAGGGCGAGTGGGATACGAAACACCCGAATCTTATTCCTTACAAAGAGTATGTGTCGACCTTACTCCCCCACTTTGAAGAGATAACTTTTGAGCATTTCCCCAGAGAGGAAAATCAGCTAGCGGACGCACTAGCCACGATGTCTTCAATGTTCAAAGTTAAATGGGACAATGAAGCTCCCCGAATCATTATCTGGAAGTTGGATGAACCGGCCTACTGTTGCGAGCTCGAGACTGAGGAGGTTGTTGAAAAACCCTGGTATCATGAGGTGAAGAGGTATTTGGAAACTCAGGAATACTCTGAAGGTGCATCTGTCAATGATAAGAAGTTCATGAGGAGATTTGCTGCAAAATTCTTCCTCAGCAACGGCATTCTCTACAAACGGAATCATGATTCAACTCTGCTACGTTGTGTGGATAAGGCTGAAGCAGAGAAAATTATGATGGAGCTGCATGAAGGTACATTCGGAACGCACTCCAGTGGACACACCATGGCTAAGAAAATCCTTCGGGCAGGATATTTCTGGTCCACCATGGAAGCCGATTGTTACCAACACTCCCGAACTTGTCATAAATGCCAGATCTATGCTGACAAGGTGCATATCCCCCCGGTTCCTTTGAATGTCCTAACGGCACCTTGGCCTTTCGCAATGTGGGGCATCGATATGATCGGTGAGATCCGACCGACGGCATCCAATGGGCATCGCTTCATCTTGGTGGCAATCGATTACTTCACGAAATGGGTAGAGGCAGCTTCCTATGCCACAGTAACCAAGAGCGTCGTGGCACGTTTCATCCGGCATAATCTGATCTGTCGGTACGGCGTCCCAGAAAGAATCATTACGGATAATGGTACCAATCTCAACAACAAGATGATCACTGAACTCTGTGAACAATTCAAGATACAACACCATAATTCTTCCCCCTACCGGCCGAAGATGAATGGGGCTGTTGAGGCAGCCAATAAAAATATCAAGAAAATTGTGCAGAAGATGACAGTGACCTATAAAGATTGGCACGAGATGTTACCGTTCGCTCTGCATGGGTACCGCACCTCAGCAAGGACGTCAACCGGGGCAACTCCTTTCTCCTTGGTCTATGGCATGGAGGCAGTCTTGCCGATTGAAATCCAGATACCCTCCCTCCGGATAATGAAGGATGCAGACTTGAATGAAGATGATTGGGTCCAGACTCGACTTGATCAATTAAATCTGATTGACGAAAAGAGGCTCACTGCTATCTGTCATGGTCAGACGTATCAAAAACGGATGATCAGAGCATTTAACAAGAAAGTCAGACCGCAAGAGTATCAAGTTGGGGACCTGGTAATCAAACGCATCATCCTTCCTCAAAGTGATCCCCGGGGCAAATGGACCCCTACTTACGAAGGGCCATTTGTGGTTAAGCGTGTGTTCTCAGGAGGAGCCATGATCCTAACCACCATGGACGGTGACGACCTTCCTCACCCCGCCAATGCAGACATAGTGAAAAAATACTACGCATAAATAAAAGACCCGCTAGGTTGACATGCCTAGGCAAAAACAAGGGCTTCCCGGCGAACCAAAAGGGTTCGGGCAAAAATAAGGGATGAAATGAAAAAAATCTGTACACCCGGCAAGTCGAAAACCTGAAAGGGCGGCTTGGGCAAAAAAGGGTACCCCGGTGGACTGAAAACCCGAAAGGGCGGTCCAGGCAAAAGTTAGGGATAAAAGCGTAACACTATGTCTCATTGGATCACTTCGCATCCGGAATTCGGCATCAACTATCTGGCTCCAGATTTCGGCATTGACCAATCGGCTTCATCTTCAACTAAGCAGCAAAGCGATGAGACGTTCGAAGATATAAAGGCAATAGCAGAGTTGGAACCCAGTGGGATTGTTCACATAGCTGTTTTGTTTTCTTTTTCAAAGTGTAAACTCTATACTATTTGGGCGATGTCCTCTTACTAGGATGTCAGTCTCTTGTACAAAAAACGCCTATTCACAGGCAAAGTTTAAATCAATACAAATTCACTTGTCCATACAAATTACCATTGTTTTCCCTTTTTTCTGTTTTGTCCTGCGAAGAACGTCCAATGTTCATTTTTGATATATGCATTTGACATTAAATTGCTGATTCATAAATATTTGCATATAAAACAAGAGATTAATTACAGGTGACATCAAAGACAGGGGCAATGTGGAGTTGTCTAATGCAATCTAATTGTTTTGTCCGCCAAGGCACCAAGGTAGGTTCAACTGGAAATATGGCCAAATCATCTTAACTCCCCGCAGAGTAAAACAAGGTTCAGCAATACTTTCCCCAAGAGAGGTTGATCCCCCGTCGATCCTGAAGAAGCCCAACATTCCCGGGCAGGTCTTAAAGCTCATCCCCAGTAGATTCTGGAAGCTTATCCCCTGCAAAGTACGGACGTCTCGCCCGAGTTTTATTTAGAGTTATTTCCTCACAAGGACTTATAACTGGGTTATCCTCAGCTAAAAGCCACGGAGGATCGCTCTCGGCAAAGTTCCTTCAGTCCCCAGCGGAGTCTATCTTTGGTATTCCCAAGCAGAGTTTATCTTCGGAATTCCCCAGCAGAGTTTATCACCATCATCCTCAGCGGAATCCATCATTAAAGTCCTCAGCAGGCCTCTCATCAAAACTTCGGCCAAGTATCTCTTCCGCAGAGCAGCTTCCCGGCCGTTCGTCAAGGATTTATTTTCCTAAGATGAAATTACACTCATAAACATTTCACATTTTCATACATCTTGCTTACATACATGATGAAACGCATACAACATCAAATGTTGAACATCATGACATCATGCATATCATACATCATGACATTGCATACAACTTACGTCTTTTCCTTTTCAGGAAAAAGACAATCTCAAAAACGACTACCTTCAACTGTCACAATTCCAGATTCGATACCTGTATCTAGCCAGGGCACATCTGAGAGTGATCAGTTTCTAGACTCGACTCCTGTATCTAGCCAGGGCACGTCTGAAGAGTTCAAAGATTTGATTCCTGTATCCAGCCAGGGCACATCTGTCAGCTACAACATTTCCGGATTCGACTCCTGTATCCAGCCAGGGCATATCTGTTGACTACATTTCCAGACTCGACTCCTGTATCTAGCCAGGGCACGTCTGAAGAGTTCAAAGATTTGATTCCTGTATCCGGCCAGGGCACATCTATCAACTACAACATCTCCAGATTCGATTCCTGTATCCAGCCAGGGCATATCTGTTAACAACCATTTCCAGACTCGATTCCTGTATCTAGCCAGGGCACGTCTGAAGAGTTCGAAGATTCGATTCCTGTATCCGGCCAGGGCACATCTATCAACTACAACATCTCCAGATTCGATTCCTGTATCCAGCCAGGGCATATCTGTTAACAACCATTTCCAGACTCGATTCCTGTATCTAGCCAGGGCACGTCTGAAGAGTTCGAAGATTCGATTCCTGTATCCAGCCAGGGCATATCTGTTAACAACCATCCCCAGACTCGATTCCTGTATCTAGCCAGGGCACGTCTGAAGAATTCAAAGATTCAATTCCTGTATCCAGCCAGGGCACATCTAGTAACGACTATTTTCAGATTCGACTCCTGTATCCAGCCAGGGCACATCTGTGAGCAACCGATTGTAGATTCGACACCTGTATCTAGCCAGGGCATATCTGCATGAGGAGATTGAAGATCAAACACCTGTAACAAGCCAGGAAAACATCCGTCTTTCTCAAATACACAAGTTCTCGCTAAGGAATCTCTTATGCGATCGACACTTCCAAATGGCATCTATAAGCCCATTCCCGACAAGGTTCTGTCACGTCTCCAGATGGCATCTATAAGCCCATCTCCCTATCTACCACCTCTCCAAATGGCATCTATAAGTCCATTCCTGATATCACATTGTTGAAACTCCGGCATGCGAGTGCAAATTTCCGAGCACTCTAGTGTCCAATCTCCTTTTACCTTCGAGTCGCGAAAGGCAAGCTTGCCAATCTAACTCTTCAGATTCAAGAAGATTGAACAGGGGCAACTGTTGTACCCCAAAATTTGCCCTCGCATTTTTCCCCAAGAAATCTCAGCTTCAAACATCTCCTGACTTTTCAAACCGGCGCAAGAATCGGACAAACGGACTTTTCTTGACAGTCAAGCAGAATTAGGGTTTTTACTGATTTTCAGAGCTCTGAATTGTTTCATACAGTGGGCTTAGGGTTTGGTTGATTTTTGGTTCAATTTTGATCAAGCGAGCGGGATTTGGCATTTAATCGGGAATTAAGGTTTTATGGGCATATTCTCAGAAGAATTTGAATTCCACAGCACTTTGCGGTTTATTTCAAGATTCGGATTAAAATTCGCGTTATCTTGGTTTAATCAGCAAAAGAGACAGTGGCGTAAATTCATTTTGTTTGGGCCAGTCAAAGAAGGGTTGCAGTTGGATTTACAGTACTTGCAAAGAATCAGTGTTTATGACAAATCAGTAAGAGGAGGCAATTGGTTTGAATTCATCAGTCAAAAGATATATGCAGTGTTGGATTCACAGTGCTTATGCGTTTGATCAGTCTATTTGGATCGACTGCTGCTTTGCTCTGGATGTTGAATAAGACAGACTTAATTGATCAATGTTGTTTTATTTAAGTTATTTATTATTCTGAAGTTAAATGATTGAATTTATTTTTCAATTGTTTTAATTCTAAGAATTTTAAATAAATAAATAAACAATAAAGAAATTAGAATTAATTGGATAATTTGGAGTTTTATTGATATTTGAATTATTTAAATTGTTGTTACAGACAATAATTTACATTTAATTTAAATATTACATAGAATGAAAAAAAAACTATCCTATTTTCTAAATACTCTTCGTTCTTCACTCCGCTCCGGTATTCCATTTTTTTTCATCTGCAAAAAGAAACAAGAAAAGTCAGAAAGCATTAAAATTGGAAAAGACAGTTAGAAGTTGCTCATCATTAGGGGCCACTGACTGGGATCAGTTGCCCTCTCTGCAAATCACGGGATTTCTCCCGGTTCACAGAGAGGGAAGATTTTTTATTTCATGAATGCAAATGTCAAAAATGCATAAGTTATAAATTCCAAGCTGCATAGAAATCTAAAATCTCAAATTCCAATTCAAAACCATATAGTTCAAATCCAATCTCAAACTTTCCATCCAAAGCAAAGGCACTGCTGTCAGTTTACTCAAAGAAAGAAATCAAAATAGTACAAGTTGCTATCAAAGCCTACAAGCTGTCAAAAAGGGACTTTTGCCAAGATATCAAGGAAAAGAGCAAAGCACAAAAGCTGGAGAAGGAAATGCAGAAAACGTATTATGCAAGCTAATCATCATTTCCCAGTATAAATATAGCCCCTTCAGAACATAGTACAAATATAACATATAAAATTCTTTATTGTACTATGAAGTGAGAAAAAAGAGAGATAAAGCAAGCCTAGTTCAGGTTCAGCAGGCGTAGACAGTAGAAGCAAGGCAGAAAAGATATACAAAAAAGAGGATAATTCAGCATTGTTCAAAAAATTACACAGCATAGCCAGTTACCGAAAATGGAAAAATGCCAAGAAACCTTGTGAAGCTATCCAGCAAACTTGGGTCAAAGAGAAGACCAAAGTTTTGAATGAAGATTGGGCGCCAAAAAACCGATAGAAAGAGGCCAAGCCAATAAAACAGTTCAGAAGAGAGGTTAGGAGAGATAACACAACATCCAACTCAGTTCAAGAGGAAAAAAGTCACAAAACCAGTCCCAAAAAAACCTCACATAACCAAAAACTGAGTTATCAAACTTCATCAAAAATTTCATCAACCACAAATGCCATAACCACCTACCTACATCAAAAAGCTCAAACCCATAACATAAACATACTGAACCTGTCAAAGTTAAAACCTCAAACAACAACAATCTTCAAGGTCCAAAACTTGCTGTCAAAACTTCACCATAACTGCCAAAGCCATGACAAACACATAAACTGAAACCTAAGGTAGCCAAACCATTCAAGGCCTCATCCTGCAAAAAGCCTATCTCACCAAAAAGCAAATCAAAGCATACAAAAATTCCAGGCCCTCAGTATAACATCATTGGGCAAAAGCTTTAGGCATCTCAGAAGGCAACATCAAGGTAGCAATGTTCTAAACACTCAAGGCAGCAATGTTCCAAAATCATTCAGAAGCAAAGATTCGAGGTGAACTCAGAAGCTTTTCATCATTAGGCAATACATAGGCAACAATACACAGGGCAACAAGAGAAGAAGAGAGAAAGCGTCAAGGGCCTCAGAAGCAAGCTTCATCATAGGCAAGCCAGCAATGTTCTAAAGTAGCCAAGGCAAATCGTCCAAGAAAGCAACCATTCAACAAAAATGCTAGGCAACTCATAGAAGTCAAACAAGAAGCATACAAATACTCAGGCAACAATAAGCATCAGTGACATAGAAGAAGAGGTAAAGAAGTGAATTAGGGTTTCTCAGTACATATCATCATCAAAACCTTAATCATAAGCAAAGAACGAAGTTACCAGGAAGGCATCAAAAGCAAGCATCAAGCTTCATCACTGAAACACCGCTCCGGCCTCCTCAACGTCATCCCTCTTCTCTCCTCCATCTCCAAAAATCAGGTAACGAACTTGCTATATCTTCCCCTTCACCTCATAAAAAACGAAAAAATAAAGAGCTCAGAACAAATTCCACGCGTATCAGTCATAAAAAAAAAGGGGAACACTGAAACAAACCTGGAGCAACGTATCCACTGCCTTGGAGGGAAGAGAGTATGGGTTGCGTTGGTGGCCGGAGATAAGCACTCAGGGAAGCTTGAACGAAGAAGACGAAGTTCAAGTGAACGGCGCCGTCCCTAGCCCTTTCTCTGAATAACAAAACGCCCAAACCCTAATTTCGCCTTTGTTTGACATGGGCTTAACCCGCTGCTAATCTCCTCAAAAGCCCATTAAGATCACAACTTCTAACACTAACCTTTTTATTTTCTTTTATGAACATATTTACTTCTTTTGTTTTATCAAATACTAACCTCTTGTTTTATTTTATTTTATAAAACACTAACCTTCTTTTATCTTATAAAAAATGTTCACTTCTTTATTTTGTAAAATACTAACCAAAATAATAAAACACTTTTATCATATAATTAAATTTGAAAGCATCTTCTTTTAATTAATACATTTTTGTATATAATAATAACAAAATATTTTTTATACATAATTAAATTGAAAATACTTTTTATACATATTTGTACATATTATACATTTTTCATACATAATTAAAATTAAACTCTTTTTTTAGTTAACATTCTTTTTTGTACATAATAATTCAATACATCTTTTAATATTGAAATTCACAAACATTTGACTAAAATACTTTTTTTAATTAAAACTTAACATTTAATCAAAACATTTCATTTTTCTTTTGTACATAATTAAACATACAAAAAAATCAAAGATTCATTTAAAACATGTATCTAGGTCAAACCCTAATACGCTTCAACTTCACATTATTGCACTTGTACATAATTACACAATTCATATACATATACATCTCACATTTACACTTACACAATATATTGCCCTATACACATTTTATCTTATATTTGCACATTCGATATTTACATTTTGATTGTGACATTCGATTTGGTTGTAAATACTAGGAGTCTCATCCCCTTGTACATTTATACCCCCACTCCCGGACACTATTTTGTAATAGCGTAGATTTACATTCCGCAATTTACAGCTTTTCAATTATACCATGGTTAGACCTAGGGTTTGTATGTACATAAAATCAAACGCTAGATAACCTAATACAAGACAAACACATGTAATCAATACACAATCACACTTGCACCCCCTAGGGTAATCCCACATGTTGCCTTCCAAAATGGGCCATGCTTGCACGTCGAGTATCTTTGGCAAAACAATCAAATGATCATAAGTCCCTCAAAGTGTTGCCTAAAACAAATGATCAAGTCCCGCAAAACAAATTGCCAAAGACACTTGGCATCATTGCATTCATGGTCCATACGATGACCCGCGCCCGTCCCGAATAAATTTCCTAAACGCAAGATTGTCTACCAATTTCAATGGTAGAACAAAATTGTTAAAAGGGGTTAAAACATGACAAAAACCCTTGAGTACAATAGGGTAGACAAAACTCTTAGTTACTTGAGATCAAACTTGCAAAAACACTTGCCTTCTTTTCAAAAACCACAATCCACAACACTTTCAAACAAACTCTCAAAAACATTTGAAAACATCTTTTCGAAAAGATTCACACTTTTGTAAAACACTCAAACACGAGTCAAATACATTAGTTGCCTAAGACAAGGCATCTTTTTCCAAAACATTTTCAAAAAGCACCCACACACACACCATTTTAAAGCAATCGAAAAATAAGGCAAGTGATCTAAAAAACCAAGTAACTAAGAGCCCATGGATAACCATGGATGAAAAGGGTGCTAATACCTTCCCTTTTCATAATCTACCCCCCGAACCCACGAAATATCTCAAAAGGTTTTTGCTGTGCTTTTTTAACCTTTCCTTTAGGATAAAATAAAAAGTCGGTGGCGACTCTTGCTCAACCGCACAAGTGCGAATACGAACGCAAAACACTAGTCAGTTCTCCCACCGTATCACAACTCCTAATATTCATACCTATGTCAAGACTTGATAACTCCTTATCTATGATCCATGAGATGTGATCATCAATCTATCTTCATAATAATCTTAATGCTTTAATGTTATCCCACTTCACATTAAAGCTTGACTACAGATACTTTAAGAATAGTGTCTTATGTTTAATGGGATCTCATGATTAAGTCACACTTAACATTTCATTAAACCAATAAACCATTCTAGGGACTTTATTATTTTGGAAAGCAAACATAATAAAGAAATGCCTTTTATTATTAATAAATAATTCGATACAAGTACCAAAAGTATTGGCCTCTAGGGCTTACACCAACAAAATTGGCCATGATAATGGCTATGGTTGTGATCAGCAGGCTGGGACGAACTCAACCATGTTTTTAGAATGCGTTTATATGGCCTGGTGAAGATTTTAGGAGGAAGCTACGCTTTTAGTTGCGGATAAAAATCCGCATGTAAAAGTTGCAGGTTTTGGAGGAAGAGGATGATGCGTTGTCACCCCTCTGTTGGTCTGTTTGAATTCCGCGCACCAAAATTCCACTAACGCATTTGTTTTCTTATATTATTGTTATTTTGTATTTTGATAACAAATGGAACAACATAGCCCAGCGGTCACCATGTTAGCGTTAAGGCATTCAGAGGCTGGAGGTCAGGGGTTCGATCCCTGCCTCCAACATTTGTTATTTTTCCAATTTCTTTCAGGAGATCATGTGCACGCATGGGCCTGATTTCCACCATGGACACTCACTATCAAAGCGCCAGATGGCAAGATGGCCAGATCTGGTGGTCAAGTTTCAAGGGCACACCATAAGCCAGTCAACGCGCATACGCTGGATCAAAAAGTCAAATGGATTTTCATTAATGGGCCAACAGATTTGCTATGGACACCTCCATAATCAGGCCTAATTTCTCTTTCTCACACTTTATTTATTTAATTTTTTTTACTTTATTTTATTTAATTAATTTACTAACCAAAATCAATTTTCTTCTTTATCAAAAAAATCACAAAAAAATATATTTTGTCCAATTAAAATTAAGAACTTTATTTTTATTTAATAAATTTTAATTAATTAATTAGGTTTTAATTCTAGAATAACTTTAATTTATTTTGTAAATATTTAAAATTAATTAGAAATCATTAGGTTTTAACTCTAATTTATTTATTTTAATTTCTTTCTTAAAATTAACAAAAACTCAAAAAAAAAAACATGTCAGTAATTATTTTTTTTCCATTAATTTATTTAATAATTAATTTAGTATTTAATTTAGGATTTAATTTCTTTTCTTAAAATAAAAACAACAAAAAAACATTTTCTTTTAAAAGGGTCAAAACCCTAATTCACATTCGCGCTTTATTTCCTTTATCCAATTAATGTATCTGCTTATGGTTTGTAATAATAATTAGGACATTTTATTTATTTTACCGCTTTATTTTATTTTCAAAGGGTTGCTTTTGGCGATGTAAATACCCGACGCCTTGTAATTTAATTTCCGTATTTTACTTCTGCAAATTACAACCGTTAGATGTTTGATAACAGGGTTTGCATGACAAGAATGAATGCTTAATCTAAAATCAAATTAGACCACCCTTAACATGTGCAAAGATAAAAATAACTAAAAACAACACACTCGCACATGTGCACTCCTAGGGTACACTCCCACTTGGTTGCCTTCGTACACGGTTATTGAGTATAGGTTGTTTTAGAGGTCGCCCTCTTGTCTAAAAGATCAAGTTGCCTCGGAAAAGTTGCCTCGTATATTGTTGCCTCGGATAAATGATCTCAGACATTAGGGTTATTACTAAGACGTCCTAACATTGCTTTAGTGACCGTACGTCCCTTTCGAATTGACCCTTAAAACTCCAACGACGATGCTACCTACTCACTAATAGTGGGATATCATTGTCTAAAGGAAATAAGCATAAAATGATTCTTTTTTCGAGTAGGTAGATTAGTTCTTAAGTACTTCCTCATTCCAAACAAATTTTTTCACACTTACACTCCTTTATAAACAAAGTTTTCAAAAACACTTCATTACACTCTTGAAGACAGAAGCAAGAGTTAAATCGAAGTTAAAACAAAAACTTTTCAAAGCACACAAACACAAAGAAAACAATTTTGAAAATGATGAGCAAGTACCTAAGAGCCCGTAGATAACTACGGATAGAAAGGGTGCTAATACCTTCCCTTTCTATAATCTATCCCCCGTACTCAGAAATATCTCGAAAAAGGAATTTTTCTGTGCTTTTTTCCTTTCCTTGTTGGATAAAATAAAAGACGGTGGCGACTCTTGCTCACCGTGACATTTTGCGAACACAAAACGCAAAATGCAAACCAGCATTCCAAAAAACAGTCAGTTCTTCCCACCGTATCACACAATCCTTTGGCTTTTTTCCTACATGATTTTTTATTAAGCCAATCACTACCTTATTTGCCGCTTCAACTTGGCCACTGGCTTGTGCATAACAAGGTGTATATGTTAACATCTTGAATCCTATTTCTGTAACAAATTCTTGCATTTTTCGACCAGTAAATACTGATCCTTGATCAATTGTTATTGTCTCAGGGATTCTAAACCTATATATAATGTTCTTTTGAATAGATTCAATGACATCTTCTTGGTCTATATTGACTAAAGGAATTTCTTCGATCCATTTAGTGAAGTAGTCAATGCCTACCAATATATATTTTTGGCTTTTAGATGATGTTGGTTGAATCTCTTCAATAAGATCCAAAGCCCATCCCCTAAAAGGCCAAGGTTTCACAATTGAGTGAAGTTTGTTTGTAGGTACATGCTGGATGCCTATATGTAATTGACATTCTTGGCACCCTTTTGCAAACTCAACACAATCTTTCAACATAGTAGGCCAATATAATCCTTGTCGAAACAACAACCATTTCATTTTATGGCCTAGTTGATGTGCTCCACATGCTCCAGCATGTGTAGTCAAAAGGTCTATATATGCCTCTATTTCACTTAGGCATTTTAGTAGTACTCCTACAGGCGTCTTCTTGAATAACTCATTTCCCATTAGAACATAACTAAACGCCCTATACTTTGTCTTTCATTCTGTCGAAGCTGTTGGGCTTTGCAAATAATCTACTGTAGACTTTCTCCAATCTTGTTATGTTAGATTGTCTATGAACGAAATCTCGAAGTTTTCTTGGTCAGCGTACCCCAACTTTCTTGTTTCTAAATCTGTTGGAGATAGCTTGGTTGATACTACCCTTCCTCTAACTTCGATCGCTTGTTGCAATTTTTCTTTTGAAATTTTATACCCATATGCAATCTGTGCTAAGTCATTAGCTACTTGATTTTCTAATCTTGGTATATGTCAAATATTGATCACTTTGAATTTTTTCAATAAGCAATTGGCTATTACAAAATACATGATCATATTTTCTCTTATACATTTGTATTCTTTTGTGACTTGCCTTATGACTAACTCTGAGTCTCCCATTATTTTAACTCGAGTTGCCCCCAATTCTAACAAGATTTCAAGGCCAACAATTAAAGCATTATACTCAGCATCATTGTTCGAACAAGAACCTTCGATCTTGTACTTGAATTTTGTTGGAATTTTATTGGAGAAATAATTAGAACTCCCACTCCAGTTCCATCTTTATGACTGGAATCGTCGAAGTATAACTTCAAGGGTTCAATATCCAAGTAATTTAAGGATTCTTCATTTATTGAGTGGTCGACTATAAAGTTTGCTGCCACTTGTACTTTTACAGCCTTGAGAGGCATGAAGGTTAGTGAATACCCAGTTAATGCAAGTGCCCATTTTCCAACTCAACTGTTCAAGATGGGTTTCGATAACATATATTTGAAAACATCGAAATGAGACGAAACATAAACATCAACTGGTTTAATATATTGCTTGAGTTTTGTACATGAGAAGTAAAGATATAAACATAGTTTTTCAACTTTGATATATCTAGTTTCTGCATCATTTAAAACCCTACTGAGGTAGTAGATGGGCCTTTCGACACCATTCTCATCCTCTTGAGCTAGCATGCTCCCTAAAGTTCTATCAGATGCAGCTATGTATAATCTCATACTCCTATTTCTACAAGGAGGCACTAGAATAGGTGGCTTGGTGATGGATCCTTTGATTTTGTCGAAGGCCTCTTGTTGTTCTTGCCCCCATTTGAATCCTCCTTTGTTGAGTCGAAGTAAGGGTGAGAAATCTTGTGTTTTTCCACTTAAGTTGGATATAAATCTCCTTAAGAAATTTATCTTGCCAAGTAGAGATTACAATTCCTTCTTATTTGTTGGCGCTTTAGCCTCCAAAATGGCCTTGGTCTTGTTCTGGTTTATTTTGATTCCCTTTTTATGGATCACAAAGCCTAAGAAGTCCCCTGCCTTTATGCAGAAAGCTCACTTTAGAGGATTCATCTTCAGACCATAGCTTCTCATCCTTTCAAAGGATTGTCAAAGATGGTCTATGTGATTCTTCCCTGAAACAGATTTGACAACAATATCGTCAATATAAATCTGCATGAAAGTTTCAACAAAATCATGGAAGATAAAATTCATTTCTCTTTGATATGTTTCCCCTGCATTTTTTAGGCCAAAAGGCATTACTACCCATTCGTAAGTGCCTAAAGCCCCAGGGCATCGAAATGTTGTTTTCGACACATCTTCTTCAGTAATGAAAATCTGATTGTACCCAGAGTATCCATCAAGCATACTCATGTACTCGAAGCCAATGACAGAATCAACAAGCATTTACGCCACATGAATTGGATATTCATACTTGGGTGTTACAACATTTAGATCTCTAAAATCAATGCACACCCTTAATGTACCATTTTTCTTTATAACAGGTACTATATTTGCAATCCATTTGACATACCTGGTTGTTCGAATGAACTTGTATTTCAGCAGTATTTCGACTTCTGTCTTGATCTTCGACAAGATCTCTGATGCAAAACGCCTTGGAGTTTGCTTGACAAGCTTTTTCCCAGGCTTTATTGGTAGTCGAAGCTCCACCAATCCTCTGTCGAGACCAGGCATTTCATTATAATCCCATGCAAAGCAGTCTTTAAACTGCTTCAGCAATTGGATTACTTTGACTCTAAGCTCTGGATCTATCTTTACACTGATATATGTTGGTCTCTTCACCATTCCTTCGCCCAAGTCTATCTCTTCAAGAGGATCTTGCGCTAGAATTTTAATATTGCTTGCCAGAGGATCCTTCTCGAAACCCAAAGGCTCATCATCATAGATGGCGTCTAGCCTCTGGCCTTGCACTTCCTCCTCTCTTGATTCAGGTGGTTCTGGGTCTAAATTTTTCCCAGGGCCTTCTGGAAGTGGCACTTGCTCATTGGCTTTGACAACCATATACTCCACTTCAGCCTCTAAGTTCGCTATCATTCTTTTTTTGGCCACATATGCCGAAATCCTTTGTAATGCTTGCGACTCAGTCATGGTCACTGAAATCACTTCCCCAGCCTGTTGGTCGTATATCATTGATCCCTCCGAAATTAATGTTTGACAAATCCTCCCTATCCCATTAGAATCCATGATCTGAGTGTAGGTATAGGGAGAAGAAAGCGTTGGGTGTTGGCGCCAAGTCAAAGTATGGAGGATTACATGGCCCTATGTGGGCCAAATTTTTGTCGAAGCTTGTTTTGTCAACATTGTTTACTTTTACCATATAGTAACTCTGATCAGCTTCAATGTTTTCTACTATTCCATCTGGGCGCCAGATTGTAACACGCTGATGCATCAAAGATGGCACTGCTCCTAGGCCATGGATCCACTCCCTTCCTAGGAGAAAATTATAGTTGGGTTTTGCTGAGATGACCATAAACATTGTTGGTCGAACTATGGTCCTCACTTTGAGGTCCAATTAGATTACTCCTATGGTAGTCCCAATTCCACCTTCATAATTTGATAAAACCATGTTATGGGGCTTAATGTCTTCATCCCCCTTACCCAAATTTCTTAGCATACATTGAGGGATTATATTAACTGTGGCCCCACAATCAACCAAGACTTTGTTGATGGTCGCCTCCCCCTATTTTTTCCCTTATGAATAAGGTGTGATACAGTGGCTAGAACCAGACTGTTTGAAATGCTGGTTTGCGTTTTGCATTTGTGTTTGCAAAATGTCGCGGTAAGCAAGACTCGCCACCGACTTTTATTTTATCCAACTGGAAAGGAGAAAAGCACAGAAAAATTCCTTTTTCGAGATTTTGAGTACGGGGGGTAGATTATAGAAAGGGAAGGTATTAGCACCCTTTCTATCCGTGGTTTTCCACGGGCTCTTAGGTACTTTCTCATCATTTTAAAAATTGCTTGTGTTTGATTTGAAAAAAGTTTTTGTTTTACTTCTATTTAACCCTTGCTTCTGTCTTCAAGAGTGTTACGAAGTCGTTTTGAAAACTTTGTTTGAAAAGAGTGTAAGTGTGAATAGGTTTGTTTGTTTTAGCAAGTACTTAAGAACTAACCTACTCGAAAAAAATAATGTTTCTGTTCTTGTTTCCTTTAGACAGTGCTATCCCACTATTAGTGAGTAGGTAGCATCGTCGTTGGAGTCTTAAGGGTTAATTCGAAAGGGACGTACAATCACTAAAGCAATGTTAGGACGTCTTAGTAATAACCCTAATGTCTTAAGATCAATATTCGAGGCAACATATTAGAGGCAACCTTTCCGAGGCAACTTTTCCGAACGAGACTTTGATCTTTGTTTAGACAAGAGAGCGACCACTAAAATACCCTATACTTAATGATCGTTTACCGAAGGCAATCGAAGTGAGAGTATACCCTAGGAGTGCGCATGTGCGAGTGATTAAATTTCAAGTTATTATCTTTGCACATTTAGGGTTTGCTAACCGTTTTAAAATTTACATACAGTCTTGTTATGGAACCCTATTACCATACATCTAACAGTTAATATTTGCGGAAATTAAAGTGCGGAAAGTAAAGCCACACTATTACAAGGCTTCGGGTATTAATTACATAGCCAAAAAAACCCCCGCTAAAATGATAAATAAACGGAAAAAGTCCTAATTAATCTATTACACCCCATGAGCAATCACATAAATATTGTAAAATAAGTAAGCGCGTGCAATGAATCGAGGACGAGCAAAATTAGGGTTTTTACCCCGTCTAACCTAATTAGAAGAAAAGATTTTTTGTTGTTTTTGATTATTTTAAGAAAATAAGGTTTTAAATTAAATATGAAAAACTTAATTACTAATTAATTTTAAATAAAATAAAATAATTAATTTTGACCTATTTTTGTATTTTATGATTTTTTAAGAAAAGAGAAATAAAGATTAAATTAGACAAAAACCCTAATTATTCTAATTGATTTTAATTTATTTATAAAAAGAATTAAAGTTACCTAATAAATTAAATAAAATAATTAATTTTTGATTAAAAATAAAACCTAAATCTAATTTGATGGAAAATTATTTTTATGATTTTTTTGATAAAAAAGAATTAATTTTGTGTTAGTAAAAATAATTAAATAAATCAAATAAATAAAATATAAAAGAAAAGAAAAAGAAAATGGGCCTGTAATCAAAAATTGGAGGGGTGTGTCAATAGCAATTCTGGGCCCAAACAATTCTGACCCACATTGACTTTTCTGATCCAGCGCTATGCATTGACCAGGGGGCATCATGGTCCCTCATGGGATGACCTTCAGATCTGGCCTCCTGGAGATCTTAGTGGTTGAGCTTTGAAGGCATATGGTGGACCTCACGCCTGTGTGCACGCCTGATCATACAAATGAAAATAATATGAAATATATGGGGGACCTGGGATTCAAACCCAGGTCCTATGGCCTTTTCCACCTGCCTTGTTACCAGCTGAGCTGCGTGCGCGTGTTGTATGTCAAATAACAATTAAATAATATATAAAAAACAAACAAAATATGAATTATCCGCACGAAATTTTGAATTGGCTAATGGGATGGTGCCATGCCATCGTCCCCAACCTCTCTCCATTGGTAAAAGTCAGAGACTTTTACCTACGGACAAATGTCCATCACTAGAGCTCATGCACATTGCAAAATCACACACAAGCATGATAAATGAAATCTAAGGCTGTGAATCAAATCGCCTTGGCTTGCTGAGCATCATGGTGCCCTTCTTGTGGACCAATTTTGCCTATATGAAAAGATCCTAAAACGAGACAACAAAACCTAGCAATGGTGGATTCCAATATAGCCAACAAAAATGCAATTAAATGGTACTCTTAGCTTGCAAACATGATCATGATTACAAATATGCTATTAAAACATGATAAAGATGCAAGAATAAAGAGATTCAAATTTGGAAATAAGGGCAAACCGTGGGGGTCGTGGAACTGGATTCCGGGCACGAAGAGGCTTGTTCTTGATTGGTATAGGTTCCTTGTACTCCCAGGAAGCGAATGGGATGGCTTGGGAGTCTTGAAAATGCTTGGAAGTATCAAGTCAGATCACTACTTTCTTTGAGTTTTTTCAAGTTTGGTTCTCCTTCTCCACGCCTCAAAACCCTGTCTTTTTTGTCTGCATATGTCCACTATATACCACTGATTGAATTAGGGTTACAATTGTGCTCTCAATCTTTATCAATTATGGCTTTTGATCTTGATTTGATTTCCATGAAAATCTTTCTAAAAATAGGCCAAAACCAATCTTTTTATGCACACGTATGCCTTGCACGATTTGATTCACTTGCTAGCTGTATATGGGACCTGAAATGTGCACAAAATCTTAAGGTTTGAATGGTTTGGATATTTTCATGATTTATTTTGATTTAAATTGATTTAATTGAAATAAAAAATCAAAATAAATAGCAAAAATAAAATAAAGACAAGTTGAAAGATCTAGGACTCGTGGACCATGCTACCAACTCAAAACAAGTGCAAAAAATTAGACCCATTTAACTAAAATTGCAATTTGAGGCACTTTTGACTTTTGGCAATTTTGCAAAAAAGGTCAACTTCACCAATGCATAACTTCTTCAATTTTGACTCTTTGAAGGTGTTCTTGGAATTTTTAGAAATATCAAGATGTCCTCTAAGCAACCCTTTTGGTCTCATATCAATTGAGTCTTCCATGTTCATGTATGAAGCTTTGTCAAAAAAGGTGTTTTTGTTGACTTTTCAAAATGACCTATAATGTCCAAATTCATAACTTCTTGTGAGTGCATATTTTAAACTTGGGAGATGAAGATGAATTGTAGGTAATTGCATCCGCTTCAAAATGAGATTTGGATGGGTCATTTCTCATAAAGTATGAGAAAGTTATGCTTGGTCAAAGTTGGGTTGACTTTTCCTACAAAACCCTAATTTAACAACTTTTGGGTTTTGATGAATTGTGAGCAATCCTTGATGAATCATGATCAAACCTTGACAAAATGATGAATAATACTTCAAAATTAGGATGTTGACCAAAAATATTGAAGTTTGACTGTATGTGGGCCACAGTTGACTTTTGCCCTAGCATAGTCGATTTTCAGGCCTTTGAGCAATTGACTGAGCAAACTTTCTCTGGAAGGCTTGAAACTTGACATGGATGATCTTGAGAACATATTAGGACAATAGTGAGCATTTGGGATCCCTTGGACTCAAGTATCTTGATGCAACATGAAACCCTAATTTGAGGTAGACTGCCTTAGGAGAGAGTTTGTCCGGTCAACCCTTGGACTTCCTTGAGCAATTTGAGGATCTTTCTTGAAATGTTTTATGAAATATGGGAGGGAAAATTTTGGTGTACAACAGCTGCCCCTATTCAATCTTCTTAAACCTGAGGATGTAGATTGGCTTTTCTGCCTTTCGTGATCCGAGGGTGGAAGATGATTGAACACTAGAGTACCCAGAAATTTGCACTCGCATGAAGTGGTATTTGTCTCGTGATGTCGGGAGTGGGCTTACAGATGCCATTTGGAAATTGATGATGTAAGATGGGCTTAAAGATGCCATCTGAAGGAGTGTCGATCGCATAAGAGATTCCTTAGCGAGAGTATATATACCTGTTGTTAAGGAAGATTATGCTGGGGAGTGCTGTTCTCTGTCTTGAGAGAAATAGAATTTTAGAAGCTTCGGTCGTCCGTTATTCTACTATGAAATCGTCTCTTAGTCGAAGAGGTGAAAATGAACTACTATCTGGTCGAATCCAGGCTTCATAGTTATAAGACCGACTGCTATCTGGTCGTAATCCAAGATTTACAGTGACTTACCGGGGAGATGAGATTAAACTTGCTGTCTAGTCGTGATCCAGGCTTCACAATTTCTCAATTCTTATCCGGTCGTGATCCAGGCTTCCGAAGGAATTAAGTTGTTATCCGGTTGCATCCGTGCTTCAACTTGAATTTAGGTCACACTAATATCCGGTCGACTTCGGGCTTCTTAGTAATTGTCCAGGTAAACTGCTATTTGGTCGAAATCCAAGCTTCACAGTGTCTTGTACTGTTATCTGGTCGTAATCCAGGCTTCAGTGTCCTTTACCGCTATCTGGTCGTAATCCAGACTTCACAATTTTTTATACCATTATCTGGTCGAATCCAGGTTTCATGGTGTCTTGTAGTGCTATCTGGTCGTAATCCAGGCTTCACAATACCTTACTTCTTATCTGGTCATAATCTAGGCTTCAGAAGAAATCAAGTGGTTATCAGGTCGCCTCCGGGCTTCCATTTGATTTTTAGGCCTACTAATATCCGGTCGAATCCAGGCTTCATAGTAATTGGCCGGGTAAACTGTTATTTGGTCGTAATCCAAGCTTCACAGTGCCCCTCACTGTTATCTGGTCGTAATCCAGGCTTCAGTGTCTTTTATCGCTATCTGGTCGTAATCCAGGCTTCACGATGTATCATACCATTATCTGGTCGAATCCAGGCTTCATGGTGTTCGGAGAAATCAAGATACTATCCAGTCGAATCCGGGCTTCATAACTTGTATTAAAGATATACCACTATCTGGTCGTAATCCAGGCTTCGCGGTGTCTTTGGCTGCTATCTGGTCGTAATCCAGGCTTCACAGAAACTTGTATTGCTATCTGGTCGTAATCCAGGCTTCACAATAACTTGCTGAGCTGTTATCCGGTCGTAACCCAGGCTTCACAACTTATGTTTATGACATACCACTATCTGGTCGAATCCAGGCTTCATGGTGTCTTGCACTGCTATCTGGTCGTAATCCAGGCTTCATAGTAGCTTGCTGAGCTGTTATCTGGTTGTAATTCGGGCTTCACGGCTTGTTGGGGATTAAACTATTATCCGGTCGAATCCGGGCTTCATAGATTGAAGATAAACCACTATCTGGTCGATTCCATGCTTCACGGTGTTTGATACTGTTATCCGGTCGTTCTCCGGGCTTCACAATATGATGTAGAAATCAAGATACTATCCGGTCGGATCTGGGCTTCATAGCTTGAACTTTGTGAGAATTTGATTGTATCTTTTCCCTGAAAGGTAAAGAGTTAGTCGTATGTAATGCATGACATGTATCGAGCAATGATGTTCTCAAAATAAATGAGATTGTGTTATATGATGCGTATGCACATGTCATAATGTATGGATATGCAATGTTTTTATGATATTCTTATACTGGGGAAAATAAATCCCGGGCTGCTGCTGGAGAGTGTAAGGAGTTGGATTCTTCGTCCTCGCTGGGGATAACGATCGAAGATGATTTAAGAATAAATCTGTTGGAGAAATAAACTGACGAGAAAATGACTCTGTAGGGAAGAGATACTCTGTTGGAAGATCTGCTGATTTGGAGGAATAACCTTGGTTGGGGATGAATTACCGCTGCTGGCGATAATGAACCCTGTTGGGGATTGAGTTTCTGCTTGTGGAAGAAATAAACTCCACTGGGGATAATCTTCCCTTGTTGGTGATAGATGGACTCTGCTTGGGGAGAATCAATGTTTTTTATATACCTTTTGCTCTACGGGGAGTGAATGTACCTTTAGTCGTATTCTCCAGCTAGGTCTATCCCTATACCTGGTGGACAGAGCAACTGTAAGGTTTGGACATTTCTTGTTTGCCCCTGTTCCTGATATTACGAGTAATCGTCTTTTGTTTCGCACGTAAATATTTATGAGCAATAATTATTGTCAAATGCATATATCAAAAATGAACCATTGGACGTTCTTGCAAAATAAAACATAAAAAGAAAAACAATTTGAAATTTCTTTGTGAAAATGAATTGTATTGATTTTGAAGTTGGCCTGTAAATAGGCGTTTTTGTACAAGAGGCTGACGTCCTAGTAAGAGAACGCCGCCGAATGATAGAAGTTATACAATTTGTGTAACAAAGAAAAACAGCTATGTGAGCCATCCCACTAGGTTCTAACTCTGCTATTGCCTTTATATCTTCAAGAGTCTCATCACTTTGCTACTTGGTTGAAGGTAGATCAGATTGATTGGTGTCGTCCAAGCTTGATAGTTGATACTGAAGTCTGGTTGCAAGATGATCCAATGAGACATTGTGTTACGCTTTAATCCCTAATTTTTTCCTGGACCGCCCTTTCGGGTTTTCAATCCAACGGGATACCCCTTTTTGCCCAAGCCGCCTTTTTAGGTTTTCGACTTTCCGGGTGTACAGTTCTTTTCATTTTCATCCCTTATTTTTGCCCGAACCCTTTTGATTCGTCGGGAAGCCCTTATTTTTACCTAGGCCAGTCGACCTAGCGGGTCTTTGATTATGCGTAGTATTTTTTCACTATGTCTGCATTGACTGGGTAAGGAAGGTCGTCACCATCCATGGTGGTTAGAATCATAGCTCCTCTTGAGAAAATGTTCTTAACCACCAATGGCCCTTCGTACGTAGGGGTCCATTTGCCCATGGAATCACCTTGTGGTAGTATGATGCGTTTGATCACCAGATCCCCAACTTGATACTCTTGTCGTCTGACTTTCTTGTTAAATGCCTTGATCATTCGCTTTTGATATGTCTGACCATGAAAAATAGCAGTAAGTCTCTTTTCGTCGATTAAGTTCAACTGATCAAGCTGGGTCTGGATCCAATCGTCCTCGCTCAAACTTGCATCCTTCATAATCCGACGAGAGGGTATCTGGACCTCAATAGGTAAGACTGCTTCCATACCAAACACCAAAGAGTAGGGTGTTGCCCCTGTTGAAGTCTGCGCTGAGGTTCGGTACCCATGAAGAGCAAATGGTAACATCTCGTGTCAATCTTTGTATGTCACCGTCATCTTCTGCACAATCTTCTTGATGTTCTTATTAGCCGCTTCAACAACCCCATTCATCTTCGATCGATAAGGAGAAGAGTTGTGATGCTGTATCTTGAACTACTTGCAGAGCTCGGTGATCATCGTATTGTTGAGATTTGTACCGTTGTTCGTAATGATCCTCTCTGGTACACCATATCAACAGATCAAATTATGCCGAATAAACCGTGCCACGACGTTCTTGGTTACTGTAGCAAAGGAAGCTGCTTCAACCCACTTTGTAAAGTAATCAATTGCTACCAGAATGAAATGATGCCCATTGGATGCAGTAGGTCTGATCTCGCCAATCATATCGATACCCCACATTGCAAAAGGCCAAGAAGTTGTCAAGACGTTCAGAGGAACCAGAGGTATATGCACCTTATCAGCATAGACTTGGCACTTATGACAAGTCCGAGAATGCTGATAACAATTGGCTTCCATAGTAGACTAATAATATCCTGCCCGTAGGATCTTCTTTGCCATGGTATGTCCACTGGAATGAGTTCCGAAGGTACCTTCATGTAACTCTGTCATGATCCTTTCTGCCTCGCTCTTCTCCACACATCGCAGTAAGGTTGAATCATGATTACGCTTGTAAAGGACACCATTGCTGATGAAGAACTTCGCAACGAATCTCCTCAGAAACTTCTTATCATTAACAGATGCACCCTCGGGGTACTCCTGAGTCTCAAGATACTTCTTTACCTCGTGGAACCAGGGTTTATCTGCTATCTCTTCAGTCTCGATGTCAGAGCAATATGCAGGTTCATCCAACCTCTCGATGGTAATCTGGGGAGCTTCATTTTCCCACCTAACCTTGAACATAGAAGACATGGTAGCTAGCGCGTCCTCCAGCTGATTCTCCTCTCTGGGGAAATGTTCAAAGGTTATCTCCTCAAAGTGTGGGAGCAACATCAATACATACTCCTTGTAAGGAATAAGATTTAGGTGTTTCATATCCCACTCACCTTTGATTTGACTGATCACTAGAGCGGAATCTCAGAATACACTCAAGAACTTAATCCTTAGGTCAATATCTACTCGAAGGCCCATGATGCACGCTTCATACTCCGCCATGTTGTTGGTGCAGTTAAAACATAATCGGGCAGTGAATGGAGTATGACAACCTTCGGGAGATATGATCACATCGCCAATGCCATTACCCAATACGTTTGAAGCTCCGTCAAAATACATAGACCATCGGGATCCTTCCTCAGGTCCTTCATCCGGTCCAGGTTTTTCACAGTCAGTCACCAACATGATGTTCTCATTCGGGAACTCGAAATTCATAGACTGGTAATCATCCACGGCCTGATGCGCCAAATGATCTACCAAAACACTCCCCTTAATTGCTTTTTGGGTTGTGTATTGGATGTCATACTCAGTTAAGATCATCTGCCATCTTGCTATTCTTCCGGACAAGGCAGGCTTTTCGAAGATATACTTGATTGGGTCCATCTTTGATATCAATAAGGTGGTGTGAGTTAGCATATACTGTCTCAGCCGGAGAGCAGCCCATGCCAAAGTGCAGCAAGTTTTCTCAAGCAGTGAGTATCGGGTCTCACAGTTGGTAAACTTTTTGCTAAGGTAGTAAATAGCATGTTCTTTTCGGCCAGACTCATCATGCTTCCCCAGCACGCACCCCATCGAATTGTCGAGTACTGTCAAGTATAAGATCAAAGGTCTTCCTTCAACTGGAGGCAACAAAATAGGGGGCTCTTGGAGATATTCCTTGATCCTTTCGAAAGCGGCCTGGCATTCATCATTCCATCTTACCACTTGATCTTTCTTCAACAGCTTGAAGATTGGTTCACAAGTAGCAGTCAGGTGTGAAATGAATTGGGCAATGTAGTTCAGCCGTCCCAAAAAGCCTCTGACTTTCTTTTCCATTCAGGGAGCTGGAATTTCCTGTATATCCTTTACCTTGGCAGGATCCACTTGAATACCTTTATCACTAACAACGAAACCCAACAGCTTACCAGACCTTACCCCGAAGGTGCACTTGTTCGGGTTTAACCTCAGCTTGTACATCTTCAACCTGTCGAACAGTTTCTGGAGATGGTCAAGATGTTCTTCTTCAGTCTGGGATCTTGCAATCATGTCGTTAACGTACACCTCAATCTCATGATGAATCATGTCATGGAACAAAGCGACCATGGCGCGCTGATATGTTGCCCCAACATTCTTCAATCCGAATGACATGACTTTGTAGCAAAAGGTACCCTACTACGTAACGAAGGTCGTCTTCTCCATGTCTTCGGGAGCCATCTTAACCTGATTGTAACTAGAAAAACCATCCATAAAGGAGAAGATCTTATGCTGCACGGTGTTGTCGACCAGAACATCGATGTGAGGGAGTGGGAAGTCATCCTTGGGGCTTGCCCTATTCAGATCCCTATAGTCCACACACATCCGCACCTTACCATCTTTCTTGGGTACGGGAACAACGTTGGCGAACCACTGTGGGTAAGAAGTGACAGCTAGAAAACCGACATCAAACTGTTTCATGACCTCAACTTTGATTTTCTCAGACATCTCTGGGCGCATGCGGCGAACTTTCTGCTTTACTGGAGGATAATCTTCTTTAGTTGGCAAGCGGTGTACCACAATGTCAGTGTCCAACCCAGGCATATCTTCATAAGACCAAGTGAAGATCTCAACATAGTCGCATAGCATCTGTATCAACCATTGCTTGACACTAGGCTCCATATTTGCACTTATCTTGACCTCTTTCCTATCTTCTTCTGTACCCAAGTTTACTGATTCCACTGGCTCTTCATGGGGCTGTATGGCCCTCTCTTCCTGTAGTAACAGTCTAGCAAGTTCCCCATGCACTTCACAATCATCCTCACCTTCGTCCTCTGCTTGGTTAATCGGACTTTCGAAGTCATAATTGGCAGTAGCAGAGTCGTTATCAATGGGATCCAAAGTGGATGTGGATCTGCATTATGATATGTGAGTGTGTGTAAGACAATAGCTGTTTTGATAAAGTGCAAGTTAGAAAGAACAATAAGGAGCACAAAATTTGTAATGCAAGAAGACGTCCAATGCTTTATTGATGATATATGAAAATGACAAATAGTAAGCCCTCACAAACAAAGCCAAAGTGCCTCGGGCAAGGCGCCGGGCTGTAAAGTTTCAAACTGTCTGTTACAAATTTCAAAACAAAAGTCTATTACCGTGTAATAAAAGAAACGGTCACAAAGTCCTTTTCCGTCCAATTGTTCAATCCACCATCGGAAGTCGGGTAAATCTAACTGTCAATATCTGATCCTTCTTCATCATCCTAAATTGCATTCACTCCCTGGTCATGCTTGGGCATGGACACAGTTATGACGTTGGGCTTTTCCGAAGCGTCAAACTCGATTTCTTTAGCTTTAATCAAATCTTGCACCTTATTCGTCAAGGCCTATCAGTTGTTTGTATCATGCCCTAGGCTATCGGAGTGATAAGCGCAGCGGGCGTTTGGATTATACAGCGGAGATGTGGTGCTGGGATTCTTCAGGGCTTCCCTCAGAGTCACCAGGTTGGTCTTCAACAATTGCGGTAAAATTTGAGATAAGGTCATACTGAGCCGAGTATACTGTCTTTGTGGTCTCTCTACTCTTTGCTGATTGTTGCGTTATGGGGGCAACAGTGGGTCTTGATATTACTACCGCATTCACTGCTTGGCGGCGTTCAGGTCGGTTTTGGTTCCTCAAGCTGTAAACTGCACTAGCTTCTTTCCCGAAAGGCTTCTTTTCTGTACTTGATGAAGCACCTTTCTGTATCTTGCCATTTCTGATACCAGCTTCTACTCTCTCCCCAGTACAAATTAATTCAGTAAACCCAGATGATTAACTACCGATCAAATGATTGAAAAATGGACCAGACGAAGTCCCAAGAAACATATCCACCAACTCCCTACCAGACATAGGGGGTTGGACTCTTCCAGCCAGATCTCTCCACTTCTGAGCATAGTCCTTAAAGCCTTCGCTTGCACCCATAGACATACCCTGAAGCTGAGTACGCGTGGGAGCAAGGTCGGCGTTATACTGATATTGCTTGTAAAAAGCAGCAGCAAGGTCCTCCCAGTTGCGGACATTAGCTCCTTCCAATTGATAAAACCATTCAAGCTGAGTCCCTGACAGACTATCTTGAAAGAAATGAACCCACAAATTTCTATCAGCAGTGTAGGGCTGAATTTTTCTGACGTACAAGCGGAGATGGAGTTTTGGACAGGATACTCCATCGTACTTAGCGAAAACAGGAGCTTTAAACTTGTGAGGGATCACCACCCCAGATGCTAGTCCCAGATCTCCGAAGTCCAAACCAGGTATCTTCTGAATCTCCATAGCGCTCAAACGGTCTTCGAGTTGCTTGTACCTATCCTCAGCAGGAGGATAATGTTCTTCATCAAAATCAGTGTCATTATCAGAGACTACATGACTAGGAGAATTTTATTCCTCTTGATTCTCTCCTCCTTTAGATGAATGAGACAGATCAGCTTCCTGTCGCAACATATTCCCAAATCTGTGACCCATATTCAGCAGAACCACCTTCTTCTTCTTCTTCTTCTTTTTCTTCTCCTTCAGGATGAGAGTCTTCAAATCTTCTTGTCCTTTGGCCAAGTTCAAGAACATCTCTTTGAATTGAGCATTCTGTGCTTGAAGAGCCTTGATGGCTTGATCGGTAGGTATTTCAGAAGACATTTTGTGCTGAAATAAACAGCGAAGAAGATGAGAAACCTGTAATGATACCTGTAATGAGGTGCATGATAATGGAATGCGTATGAAATGATTTCAAAGACTTTGGGAGATTTAAATTTGCAAACCAAGAAATAAACAAACTTTATTAGATTAAACTTGTAAGAATGTTTAACAATGCCTTCAAGGCATTACAAAATAAATAAACTGAAAACAAATCTAAACTAGAAAAAAGTAAAAATCAGAAATCCCATGTACGTTTTCCCTTTGTGCTGATGTAGTCATTGATCGTCCTTTCATTCTCAAGTTGCCTCATGAGTCTCAAGATCTTCCTCTCTTGCTCATGATACTTCTCCCTATAGGTATCTCACTCCTCTTTTAGCTGAATCCAGGATCTCTTTAATGCCCCAAGATCAGTAGGCATGTAGGGATAAAGGACGGTGTAAGGAACACCTTCTTCATTAGTATGCTCCACAATCACCAGCAACACAGCTTCATAAGGCATCCCAAGCTTCTGAGCCCGAGCTCGAACCCACTGGAGATATGGTTGCATAGGGAGGGAAGTCTTTGGTCCTAGCTCTTGAGGGTCATACCTGTTCACCATGCCCCAAGCTCGTACAAACCTTCAGCGATGCTCTTCAACGTCTTCCTTATAGTCAAATACAATATCTGCAAGAAGTAGCTCATGAGGACCGTCTCTCCGAGCGCGACCAAACTGTCGTAAAGCCAAACAAGGACTGTAGGTTATTCCCCCTCTAATTCCAAGCAATGGGACATTAGGGTATTCCCCATATCGGTCAATGACAACAACACCCTCCATATCCTTAGAACTCCAAAGAATGTCTGTATGGGCAAGGGACATTATCCTGTAAGACCAGCCTAAACCTTCCTCATTCTTCAACACGGATTTGGGGAGGTGCGAAATAAACCACCTCGCCAACAGCGGCATGCAACACATGAGGGTCCCTCTTCTATGCTCCGTACGAGTATAAAGAGCATGCAATATATCACCCAAGAGGGTAGGCACAGGATTGCGAGATAAGGAGATCTTAACTGCATTCACATCTATGAAGGAGTCTGGATTTGGGAAAAGAACCAAACCGTAGATAAGGAGAGCCAAGATGTCTTCGAAAGCCTGAAAGTCCAAACTATCTCCCAATTAGATACTACATCAGCCTTTTTCAAGTGTAAAGTTGAAGCAATGTCTTCTGGCCTAGGAGTCTATTCCAAACCTGTGAAGGGCATCTGCTCGAGGATGGATATACCCAACAAATGAGAAAACTCTTCCAAAGTGGGAACTAGCTGATAATCTTGGAAGGTGAAACAATGATGCACTAGATCGAAGAACTGGAAAAGCACACTAATCATTTTCTCATCAAACCTGGAGGTAACCAAACTAAGAAGCTGACCATGTCTTCTAATGAATGAAGAAGTATCAGAAACTCTCGAGGCTAAATCTTTGAGTTGAGCAGGCATTTGCACAAAGTTAACTCGAATGGTGTTTCTGTGCATGGAAGCCATGATCTGCAAAACAAAGCAAAGATAAATCCCCTTGGTCTTTGAAATGGTTATTCTAATGAAGTATGCATGCTATGTTATGATGCATGATGTCATGATAAAACACACAACAGGTATAGCAGATAACAGACATGGTAAAGGCAAACAAGTCACACAATAGCCCTTAAGTTTAAGGCTTGCATGGGGTCTAGGTATTACCCTCTTGAAGTTCAGTTGGTTTCAACCTGTCCTAATAATAGTAACCGGGTTCTAGAGGTTCTCAATATCACTGACCATCCTCCATCGGTCATGATTTCAGCTCACGCAATCTTTTCTTGCGGCCGGAACTATCTCGAGAGTATGGTCTCATTGAGTGTAGCATCGAGTATCAACCAGTTCCCAGCTTTATACTAAGACCGGCTATCTCACTACTTCCTATGGCCAAGTTGGTCAATTATAGGTTCTAAGGTCAGTTGATGCTTAACGACCCATATAGCAGTCCGTATTCACCTCGTTTCTCCATAAGGGATACCAGTACCAACTAACGTGCCACATCAATGTAGCTACTGCTTCAACCGTATCGGTCTACGCTGTACAATTCCCTCACAGTTTATTGCTACTTACCTAAAAGGTGTCCCCCAGATCCAGGTTAGGATCTATAGTAACTCCCAATACAAAGCCCTCAAAGGTAAAGCAAACAAATCAATCAATAGAAGCAAATATGATGAACTAATCCTAAGGTATACCCCACTTATCAATCCCTAGCAGAGTCGCTAGTTCTGTGATACGGTGGCCAGAACCAGACTGTTTGAAATGCTTGTTTGCATTTTGCATTTGTGTTTGCAAAATGTCGCGGTAAGCAAGAGTCGCCACTGACTTTTATTTTATCCAACTGGAAAGGAGAAAAGCACAGAAAAATTCCTTTTTCGAGATTTTGAGTACGGGGGGTAGATTATAGAAAGGGAAGGTATTAACACTCTTTCTATCCGTGGTTTTCCATGGGCTCTTAGGTACTTGCTCATCATTTTCAAAATTTCTTGTGTTTGATTTGAAAAAAGTTTTTGTTTTACTTCGATTTAACCCTTGCTTTTGTCTTCAAGAGTGTTACGAAGTCGTTTTGAAAACTTTGTTTGAAAAGAGTGTAAGTGTGAAAAAGTTTGTTTGTTTGAGCAAGTACTTAAGAACTAACCTACTCGAAAAAAAGAATGTTTATGTTCTTGTTTCCTTTAGACAGTGCTATCCCACTATTAATGAGTAGGTAGCATCATCGTTGGAGTCTTAAGGGTCAATTCGAAAGGGGCGTACGATCACTAAAGCAATGTTAGGATGTCTTAGTAATAACCGTAATGTCTTAAGATCAATATTCGAGGCAACATATCCGAGGTAACCTTTCTGAGGCAACTTTTCTGAACGGGACTTTGATCTTGTTTAGACAAGAGTGCGACCACTAAAATACCCTATACTTAATGATCGTTTATCGAAGGCAACCGAAGTGAGAGTATACCCTAGGAGTGCGCATGTGCGAGTGATTCAATTTCAAGTTATTATCTTTGCACATTTAGGGTTTGCTAACCGTTTTAAAATTTACATACAGTCTTGTCATGCAACCCTATTACCATACATCTAACAGTTAATATTTGCGGAAATTAAAGTGCGGAAAGTAAAGCTACATTATTACAAGGCTTCGGGTATTAATTACATAGCCAAAAAAACCCCGCTAAAATGATAAATAAACGGAAAAAGTCCTAATTAATCTATTACATCCCATGAGCAATTACATCAATATTGCAAAATAAGTAAGCGCGCACAATGAATCGAGGACGAGCAAAATTAGGGTTTTGACCCCGTCTAATCTAATTAAAAGAAAAGATTTTTTGTTGTTTTTGATTATTTTAAGAAAATAAGTTTTTAAATTAAATATGCAAAACTTAATTACTAATTAATTTTAAATAAAATAAAATAATTAATTTTGACCTATTTTTGTATTTTTGTGATTTTTTAAGAAAAGAGAAATAAAGATTAAATTAGACAAAAACCCTAATTCTTCTAATTGATTTTAATTTATTTATAAAAAGAATTAAAGTTACCTAATAAATTAAATAAACTAATTAATTTTTGATTAAAAATAAAACCTAAATCTAATTTGATGGAAAATTATTTTTATAATTTTTTTGATAAAAAAGAATTAATTTTGTGTTAGTAAAAATAATTAAATAAATCAAATAAAGAAAATATAAAAGAAAAGAAAAAGAAAATGGGCATGTAATCAGTAATTGGAGGGGTGTGTCAATAGCAATTCTGGGCCCAAACAATTCTGACCCTATTGACTTTTCTGATCCAGCGCTATGCATTGACCAGGGGGCATCATGGTCCCTCATGGGATGGCCTTCAGATCTGGCCTCCTGGAGATCTTAGTGGTTGAGCTTTGAAGGCATATGGTGGACCTCACGCCTGTGTGCGTGCCTGATCATACAAATGAAAATAATATGAAATATATGGGGGACCTGGGACTCGAACCCAGGTCCTATGGCCTTTTCCACCTGTCTCGTTACCAACTGAGCTGCGTGCGCGTGTTGTATGTCAAATAACAATTAAACAATATATAAAAAACAAACAAAATATGAATTATCCGCGCGAAATTTTGAATGGGCTAATGGGATGGTGCCACACCATCGTCCCCAACCTCTCTCTATTGGTAAAAGTCAGAGACTTTTACCTACAGACAAATGTCCGTCACTAGAGCTCCTGCACATTGCAAAATCACACACAAGAATGATAAATGAAATCTAAGGCTGTGAATCAAATCGCCTTGGCCTGCTGAGCATCATGGTGCCCTTCTTGTGGACCAATTTTTCCTATATGAAAAGATCCTAAAACGAGACAACAAAACCTAGCAATGGTGGATTCCAATATAGCCAACAAAAATGCAATTAAATGGTACTGTCAGCTTGCAAACATGATCAGGATTACAAATATGCTATTAAAACCTGATAAAGATGCAAGAATAAAGAGATTCAAATTTGGAAATAAGGGCAAACCGTGGGGGTCGTGGAACCGGATTCTGGGCACGAAGAGGCTTGTTTTTGATTGGTATAGGTTCCTTGCACTCCCAGGAAGCGAATGGGATGGCTTGGGAGTCTTGAAAATGCTGGGAAGTATCAAGTCAGATCACCACTTTCTTTGAGTTTTTTTAAGTTTGGTTCTCCTTCTCCACGCCTCAAAACCCTGTCTTTTTTGTCTGCAATTGTCCACTATATACCACTGATTGAATTAGGGTTACAATTGTGCTCTCAATCTTTATCAATTATGGCTTTTGATCTTGATTTGATTTCCATGAAAATCTTTCCAAAAATAGGCCAAAACCATTCTTTTTATGCACACCTATTCCTTGCACGATTATATTCACTTGCTAGCTGTATATGGGACCTGAAATGTGCAAAAAATCTTAAGGTTTGAATGGTTTGGATATTTTCATGATTTATTTTGATTTAAATTGATTTAATTGAAATAAAAAATAAAAATAAATAGCAAAAATAAGATAAATACAAGTGGAAAGAGCTAGGACTCGTGGACCATACTACCAACTCAAAACAAGTGCAAAAAGTTAGGCCCGTTTAACTAAAATTGCAATTTGAGGCACTTTTGACTTTTGGCAATTTTGCAAAAAATGTCAACTTCACCAATGCATAACTTCTTCAATTTTGACTCTTTGAAGGTGTTATTGGACTTTTTAGAAATATAAATATGTCCTCTAAGCAACCCTTTTTGTCTCATCTCAATTGAATCTTCAATGTTCATGTATGAAGCTTTGTCCAAAAAGGTGTTTTTGTTGACTTTTCAAAATGACCTATAATGTCCAAATTCATAACTTCTTGTGAGTGCATATTTTGAACTTTGGAGATGAATATGAATTGTAGGGAATTTAATCCTCTTCAAAATGAGCTTTGGATGGGTCATTTCGCATAAAGTATGAGAAAGTTATGCTTGGTCAAAGTTGGGTTGACTTTTGCTACAAAACTCTAATTTAGCAACTTTTGGGTTTTGATGAATTGTGAGCAATCCTTGATGAATCATGATCAAAACTTGATCAAATGATTAATAATACTTAAAAATGAGGATGTTGACCAAAAATATTGAAGTTTGACTATATGTGGGCCACAGTTAACTTTTTCCCTAGCACAATCGATTTTCAGGCCTTTGAGCAATTGACTGAGCAAACTTTCTCTGCAAGGCTTGAAACTTGACATGGATGATCATGAGAACATATTAGGACAATGGTGAGCATTTGGGATCCCTTGCACTCAAGTATCTTGATGCAACATGAAACCCTAATTTGAGGTAGACTGCCTTAGGAGAGAGTTTGTCTGGTCAACCCTTGGACTTCCTTGAGCAATTTGAGGATCTTTTTTGAAATGTTTTGTGAAATATGGGAGGGAAAATTTTTGGGTACAACACAAGGGTCTGAGGTGATTCTTGATTGCTTCAGTGGGACGCTCGAAGAAGGCATTTTGCTCTTCTACACATCCATTATTCATAACATTGTAGCATACTGGCCTATGCTTGGCCATTTCTTGTTCGACCTCCCACTCGATCTCTTCTACTTCGACCAGTTGGCCGTATTCCCTGGGCAGCACATACACCACATTTACCATGATGTATAATGTAGCATCAGACCCAGAATCAGATCCTTCTTTAGATTCATCTTGTTCAGGTCATATCAGCCTTCTAGCAATTGGCTTTTTCTCCAAAGGCATTCTTGGTTTATCCTTTTCTTTTCTTTTCGGCATGTTAGTGCTTGTTTTTGGTTGGGGATTTTCTGCAGCCTCTCTTTCGGCCTTTTGCCGTCTCTAATGCCTTCTCCACTGGGAGCAGATCATATGGTTCTTTCCTTTGTAATTGTTCGACACGTGATCAATCTGTTTGTTTTCTGTTGTACCCCAAAATTTGCCCTTCCATATTTATCAAAACATTTCAAGAAAGATCCTCAAGTTGCTCAAGGAAGTCCAAGGGTTGACCAGACAAACTCTCTCTTAAGGCAGTCTACCTCAAATTAGGGTTTCATTTTGCATCAAGATACTTGAGTCCAAGGGATTCCAAATGCTCACCATTTCCCTAATATGTTCTCAAGATCATCCATGTCAAGTTTCAAGCCTTGCAGAGGAAGTTTGCTCAGTCAATTGCTCAAAGGCCTGAAAATCGACTATGCGAGGGCAAAAGTCAACTGTGGCCCACATACAGTCAAACTTCAAGATTTTTGGCTAATATCCTCATTTTGAAGTATCATTCATCATTTGATCAAGGGCTGATCATGATTCATCAAGGATTGCTCACAATTCATCAAAACCTAAAAGTTGCTAAATTAGGGTTTTGCAGGAAAAGTCAACTCAAATTTTACCAAGCATAACTTTCTCATACTTTATGAGAAATGATCCATCCAAATCTCATTTTGAAGAGGATGAAATTATCTACAATCCATTTTCATCTCCCAAGTTCAAAATATGCTCTCACAAGAAGTTATGGATTTGGACATTATAGGTCATTTTGAAAAGTCAACAAAAACACCTTTTTTGTCAAAGCTTCATACATGAACATGGAAGACTCAATTAAGATGATACCAAAAGGGTTGCTTAGAGGACATATCAATATTTCTAAAAAGTCCAATAACACCTTCAAAGAGTTAAAATTGAGGAAGTTATACATTGGTGAAGTTGACCCTTTTTGCAAAATTGTCAAAAGTTAACTATGCCTCAAATTGCAATTTTTGTTAAATGGGCCCAATCTTTTGCACTTGTTTTGAGTTTGTAGAATGGTCCACGAGCCCTAGATCTTTCCACTTGTCTTTATCTTATTTTTACTATTTATTTTTATTTTTTATTCCAATTAAATCAATTTAAATCAAAACAAATCATGAAAAATCCAAATCATTCAAATTTCAAGATCTTGTGCACATTTCAGGTCCCATATACAGCTAGCAAGTGAATCAATTCCTGCAAGGCATAGGTGGGCACAAAAAGATTGATTTTGGCCTATTTTGGAAGGAATTTTATGGAAATCAAATCAAGATCACAAATCATAATTGGCAAAGATTGAGATCATATTTGTAAACCTAATTCATCCCTTGGTATATAGTGAACAATTGCAGCCAGAAACAACAAGGTTTTTAGGCGCACAAAGGCAGAACAAAAACTTTAAAAAAACAAAGAAAAGTGGTAATCTATTTTGATACTTCTAGGCGTTTTCAAGATCCCTAGCCATCTCATTCGTTTCCTGGGATTGCAAGGAAGCTGTACCAATCAAGAACAAGCATTTTCCTGCGCTAAAACCCAATGTAAGTGGTTCACGATCTTGAACTTTTCTTGAAATCGAATCATGTTATTTTGGAATTTATAGCAAGAATTACTTACATATTCTTGTTCCTTGAAGCATTTTCAAGCTATCCATAACCATCAATTGCATTTTCGTTGGCTGTATCAGAATCCACCATTGTTAGGGTTCCTTGTTGTGTTTTGGGTTTTTCCTATACAGGTGAAATTGGTCCACAAGAAGGGCACCATGATGCTCAACAGGCCAAGACGAATCAGTCCACAACATTAGATTTCATTTATTGTGCCTATATGTGATTTTGGAATATGCAGGGTTTGTAGTGACAGACATTTGTCTGTAGGTAAAGGTCATTGAACCTTTTAGCAACAGAGAGAGGACAGGGACGATGGCGTGGCAAGCTTCCATTGCTCCGTTTGAAAATTCATGCGCTGAGTTAATATATTGTGTTTTCTTAATATTTAATTTTTGTTTTGTCCATGGTATACAACAAAAATACGCAGCTCAGTTGGTCAGTGGGAGAGAGAAAAATCCATAGGACCTGGGTTCAATCCCCAGGTCCCCTTGTTTCTTTATTTCATTTTTCTATACATGATTCCATGTGCAGATTCCAAAGACGTCTACCATAGGCCAGCAGCTAGCATCCACTGGATCTAAGGTAATTCAAATCCAACGCTTAGGACAAAGAGACCCATGATACGCCTTGGTCAACATGCAGCAGGGGATCCAGGAAGTCAAACGTGGGTCAATTGGTTTGGGCCCAAAATTTGCTTTTCACACCCTCCAAATTACTGATTTCAGGCCCATTTTCTTTTACTTTTCTTTTTATATTTTCTTTATTATTTCCTTTAATTTATTTTTACTAACACAAAATTAATTCTTTTTTATCAAAAAATCATAAAAATAATTTTTATCCAAATTAGATTTAGGTTTTATTTTTTATAAAATTTAATTTAATTAGTTTATTTAATTAGGTAACTTTAATTCTTTTTATAAATTAAAAAAAAAAGAAAATTAGGGTTTTGGCTTAATTTAATTTTTATTTCTCTTTTCTTAAAATAAAAAAAATACAAAAATAGGTCAAATTTAATAATTTTCTTGATTTAATTAATTAGTAATTAGGTTCTTTCATATTTAATTTAAAACCTTTTATTTTCTTAAAATAATCAAAACAACCAAAAAAATCTTTTCTTCTAATTAGGATAGACGGGGTCAAAACCCTAATTTCCTCTTGTTCTCTATTTGCCGCGCGTTTATTTATTTTTGCAATATTGTTGTAATTGCTCATGGGATGTAATATATTAATTAGGACTTTTTTGGTTCATTTATCGTTTTTTTTTTACGTGTTGTTTTTGGCTATGTAATTAATACCCGAAGCCTTGTAATAGCGTAACTTTACTTTCCGCACTTTAATTTCCGCAAAATATTAAACTGTTAGATGTATGATATTAGGGTTGCATGACAAGAATGTATGATTAACTTTAAAACGGTTAGCAAACCCTAAATGTGCAAAGATAATAACTTGAAATTGAATCACTCGCACATGTGCACTCCTAGGGTATACTCTTACTTCGGTTACCTTCGGTAAACGGTCATTAAGTATAGGATATTTTAGTGGTCGCTCTCTTGTCTAAACAAAGATCAAAGTCCCGTTCGGAAAAGTTGCCTCGGAAAGGTTGCCTCGGATATGTTGCCTCGAATATTGATCTTAAGACATTAGGGTTATTACTAAGATGTCCTAACATTGCTTTAGTGATCGTACGTCCCTTTCGAATTGACCCTTAAAACTCCAACGGAGATGCTACCTACTCACTAATAGTGGGATAACACTGTCTAAAGGAAACAAGAATAGAACAATTCTCTTTTTCGAGTAGGTAGATTAGTTCTTAAGTACTTGCTCAAACAAACAAACATTTTTTTTTCACACTTACACTCTTTTCAAACAAAGTTTTCAAAACAACCTCGTAACACTCTTGAAGACAGAAGCAAGGGTTAAATCGAAGTAAAATAAAAACTTTTCAAATCAAACACACATACAAGCAATTTTGAAAATGATGAGCAAGTACCTAAGAGCCCGTGGAAAACCACGGATAGAAAGGGTGCTAATACCTTCCCTTTCTATAAAATTCGGTGGCGACTCTTGCTTACCGCGACATTTTGCAAACACAAACGCAAAACGCAAACCAGCATTTCCAAACAGTCCGGTTCTAGCCACCCTATCACATTTTCGTTGACTGAAATTCCTTTCTATAGGCCAAAGAGGATCCTTTTGGCACATCGAACATCTTCCATTTTCCCTCGTTAGGCCTTTTTTCTATTTTCTGTCTTCAACCAGGTGCCCACAAGGACATTTTTTGGAGGCTTGAAGGTTAATGGCCTACCCACCTGATTTACTGACCCCTTTTGGTATCCCATTCTAGGGTCGTACCTTACTTCAAGATCCATGTTAGGCTGGGCAATATTGCCCAATTTTTTCTTTGCTACACGCACACCTTGCATGTGTTCAACAACTTTTTTGTCGAAGATAGAACTGTATCTCGGACACAGCATAACTTTTGACTTCTTTTTCTGGCATCTGTGTAGAAAATCTGCCAGATTTTCGTTTTCCTTAGGAAATGAAAGCTTGTTGATTTCCTCTTGTCTGATGTTATCTTATGAATCTACAACTTTAGGTTCAGACACTTCAACCATATTTATTTCCATGTTGCTCTTACCATCTACACTTATCTTCTACATCTTGGCCTCTAGGCTTTCTGTCGAACCTATAACAGCAGTCAAGTAGGAACCTTCAATAGTTCCTTTATTGGAGCCTTCAGTGGCTCCCTTGTTTAGGCTTTCAGCAGCCTTTCTTTGTACCTTTTTGACAGCTTTTCTGCTAATGTACTCAGTGAAACTGCTAAAAACAGGTTTGTCGATGATGTTTTCTGAGACTTCGACCATATTGATGCATGAAGGTTTAGCATAATGGGTATCTGCCTGCAACGGGTTTGCATCAATCTGCATGGGAGGTTTTCCAGAATACTTGAGCCTGTCGTCTTTTATTGCGCCTTGAACGAGATCCCTGAAAATAAAACATTGTGAGGTTTTATGGCCCAAAAAATTATGATATTTACAAAAACCTCTCTTTTTCCTTTGATCTAAAGGAGGCATTTTTGCCCCTGGGGGCATATCATCTGGCCATCTTTAACTAACAAGTCAAATATTTCGTCACATTTTGTGACGTCGAAACTATATGTTTTTTTTGGGAACCTATCACTACTCTTTTCATATTCAGTAGGATTCTTCCCATTTGAGGGTGTTAACAATTTACAAGAGTATGGTGGCCTTTGCTTTAATTATACTAGATCGGCCTTGCTCTCTTTGATAGTTATATGGTCATTAGATGTCTCTGGATCGTCATCATCCACTTCGACATATGCTACCCTTTGTCTTTGATGATTTTTGTTCACCTTAAATTTTTCAACCTTAAGGCGTTCTACCTGTCAAACTCTATCGGCCAATTGGGTCATATCTCTCAGGTATTGGGTATCTAATTTCTTCCTAATGGAATAATCTAGACCCCCTGCAGCCATTTTGACCAACTCATGTTCAGGCACTTGTGTAAAGCATATGGCTTTGAGCAGTCGAAATCTGTTCAGATACTCATCAATTGGCTCAGTGAATCTCCTCTTCACACTAGCCAGTTCTTTCAGACTTATTTTGGTCAGTCCCATACAAAATTGTTCATGGAACAATCTTTCCAACTAATTCCAATTGTAATTCGAATTGTCTGGGAGTGTGGTAAACCAAGTGAAGGCATTTTTGGTTAAGGAGCTTGGGAAATACTTAATCCTAAGATTCTCATTATTCGAGATTTCCCCAGCCTCTATCAAATACCTTTCCACATGTTCGACAGTGGACTCTGTCGTATCCCCTGAAAACTTGGTGAACTTTGGAACTTTCCACCTAGGGGGTAAATCTGATTGCAATATATAATCTGACAATGGAGATTTAAAGTTTGGCCTATGAAAACTAATGTTCACTCCATTTTGTGCCATGATTATTTCGACCATGGCTGTCAAGTTATTATCTGCTGCATTGTTGTGGTGTTGAACCTGCTGTATTACTTCATCAGCATTTTGGTTTCTATTTACCACAACTACACCTTGTTCGACAACTCTTGGGATTTGGGGGCAACTCTGGGTACTTCTACCCTAGGTTGTTTGACCTCCACTCTATGGTTCATCCCATCTGGCTATGGATTCTTGTTAATGGTCATGTCATCATCTAAGACCACACCCTGATTTCCTCTTATCAGCTCTCTTTAGGGGTGTCGAATTGGTTGAGGAACCCTAAAAAATTAGGCCATGCGCGTCATTTGCACTGCCATTTGCTGGTTCGATTGGGTGGTATTTTGTATCAGAGGGTTAAGTATTGTACTCAAGGTTTGTGCCAACATCTGCACCATGTCATGGTTACTCTCATCTATTTGTTGCCTCAAAATTACCGCTGAAGCATTTGTGAGGCTTGGCATTATATGGGATGATCCTCCTAAGAGTTATTTTCTACCCAAATTTGCCATACCAGTTCCAGATCCATGCAATGGCGAAGATGCACTCACCAAAGGTTCTGAAAATGTGGATGAGGAATTCATAAGGCTTGCTATTTTAGCAGTTGGCATGCCACATGGTTGATCTCGACCCATCCAGGCTATCGAGAATCCTGGAGGGACATAAGGTCGAACTCTCGGATTTCCCCTTGGTGGGGGTGTTCCTGGTGGACCTCTAGGACCTACATAAGAAAGTATCGGTCCTGTTTGCATAACTGTTAATGTTGGTGTCGAGCCAACCGTTGATGGCACAAGTTCACTAACTATTGGTATAACCCCAATTCCCACGGGAATTGGTGGAGGCATTTCTCCACTATTGGATGATTAGCCATTCTCCTATTTCTTCTCCTAGGTATGTACTCTTTGGTTGTTGATTTACCACTTCTCAATAACATACAACACTCTTGAGAGAAAGGAAACTACGTAAAGCACTTATGATAAAAACTAGTTTTATCAAAGTTTGTAAAAAAAACAAGAACTTAGCAACGTCCCATTGGGCGTGCCAATTTGTTTGTTGTGAAAATTGGTAAACAACCGCTGATCTTCCAAAAAGGGTTATTTTGGTTACTTGCAGGATCAGTCAGTTTGATCCTAGGACATATGATAAGTGTTTTTGTGGTTTGATAAGAAGTCTTAACGCTGTTCATGAACAGGTTCGACAGGATACTAAGAGTAAAGGCAGGATAAAGATAAAAATTGATAAAAACGCAAATAAAATGCAGGATAAAGTAAATTTACAGTAATTTTTAAAAGGCTATAATGGTAAAGTTTGCCGGTAAATGTTAAATGGCAAGATTGTAAAAAAATGTAAAGACTTCGATTGCAATAAAGTATGGTGATTCAAACGTACATTCTCAACATTCTTTCTCTCACAGCGGGTACTTGAATAAAATTGAGTGACTTGTATAATGAGTTGAACACACAAAATTACACACAAAATTCCTATATTTATACTAGTAATAAGTAACTGTTGAATGGTTGCTTCATTCAAGAATGAGTACAAGTGTCCTCTGCATGCTCTTCGACCCCTATCTTCACGCCATGTTGCTTTTCCCAACTGCCAAATGAACTGCCTTTCCCTCCTTTCTTCAGATTCAAATCCACTTGCTGCTGATGCAAGAGCTTTCCGGTCGAAAACTGTCTTTAACTTAGAAAATTCTCTAAGTGTTTTCTCCTTCTTAACAAGGATGACTTAGACATAACTCCTTTCATAGCCTCTTATGTCGAAGTGTCTTCAACTTAGATTTCTTCAATATATTTTTAGCCAATAAGGCCAATATATGTGAGTGTCAAATTTAGGAGCTAACACCATGGCACAAAGCCATCATTCTCTTTTCTTCAATTAAATTCAATTGGTCAAACCTATTCTGGACCCATTCAGCCTCTGACAATTTGGTTTCCATTATTACACACAAAGAGGAAATCTCAACCTCAATAGGGAGCACTGTTTCCATACCATACACAAGAGATAATGGGGTTGCCCCTGTTGAGGTGTAGACGGATATATGATACCCATGCAAAGCAAAAGGTAGCATCCCATGCCAATCCTTACAGGTAACAACCATCTTCTGGATAATGTTCTTAATATTTTTATTAGCAGCTTCAACAACCTCATTCATCTTGGGCCTGTAAGGAGAAAAATTGTGATGGATAATCTTGAATTCTTCACAAAGTTTTGTCATCATTTTGTTATTTAGATTTGAGTCATTGTCAGTGATAATCCTGCTTGGCACACCATATCGACATATAAGGTTGTTCTTGATAAAGCGTACTACCACTTTCTTGGTGACACTAACATAGGTAGCTGCTTTCACCCACTTGGTGAAGTAGTCAGTTTCCACCAAGATGAAACGATGTCTATTTGATGCCTTGGGTTCAATCATTCCAATCATATCAATACCCCACATAGAAAAAGGCCATGGGGAAGAAATAACATTAAGAAGCATTGGAGGCACATGAATCTTGTCAGCATAAATCTGACATTTATGGCACTTCTTCGCGAATTTGTAACAGTTAGATTCCATTGTCAGCAAATAGTAACCTGCTGCGATACGGTGGGAGAGAACTGACTGTTTTTGGAATGCTGGTTCGCGTTTTGCGTTTGTTTTCGCAAAATGTCGCGGTAAGCAAGAGTCGCCACCGTCTTTTATTTTATCCAACAAAGAAAGGAAAAAAGCACAGAAAAATTCCTTTTTCGAGATGTTTCTCGGGTCCGGGGGTAGATTATAGAAAGGGAAGGTGTTAGCACCCTTTCTATCCATGGTTATCCATGGGCTCTTAGGTACATGCTCAAAGTGTTTTCAAAAATTTCTTTTCTTTGTGTTTGTGGGTTTGAAAGAAGTTTTTGTTTGAAAGGTGTAAGTGCGAAAAGTTTTGTTTTGTTTCGAAAGAGCAAGTACTTAAGAACTATCTACCTACTCGAAAAAGGAATCAATCTGTACTAATGTCCTTTAGACAATGCTATCCCATTATGGATGAGTAGGTAGCATCGTCGTTGGAGTTTTAAGGGTCAATTCGATTAAGGGACGTGTGGTCACTAAAGCAATGTTAGGACGCCTTAGCGGTAACCCTAATGTCTTAGATCATATTTCCGAGGCAACCGTTTCGAAGCAACTATGATCTTTGGACAAGAGGGCGACCTCTAAAACTTCCTATACTCAATGACCACGTTCGAAGGCAACCAAGTGAGGGTGTACCCTAAGAGTGCGCATGTGCGAGTGTGTTGTTTTCAGTTAATTTTGTCTTTGTACATGTCAATGGTTATCTATGTTGATTTTAGGTTAAACATTCGATCTTGTCATGCATTCCCTATTATCGAACATCTAACAATTTATAAGTTGTTGCATTTAAATTGTGGAAATTAAACTAACTATTACAAGGCGTCGGGTATTTACATCGCCAAAAGCAACCCTTGAAATTAAAATGCGGAAAATAAATAAAGCGGTAAAAATATTTAAAGTCCTATTAAACTATTACATTCCGGGAAACAGATACAATATTGAAATGGATCGCGTGCGAGAAATTAAATCGGGAGAGTTCTAGGGTTTTGACCCTTTAATTATTAAAGAAATATTTTTTGGTTATTTTGAATTTATGGAGGAAATTAAATTAGGTTAACTACTAAATTAATAAGCTAATTAATTAATTAATGAAAATAATATTTTTTTGGATTTTTGATGTTTAAAGAAATAAAAAATAATTTGATCAATGTTAATAAAACCTAATTATCTAAGTTAATTTTAATTATTGCAAAAGATATTAAAGTTATTCCTAATTAAACTAAATTAATTAAATTAATATTATTAACAAAAATAAAAATACTGAAAATTAATTTAATAAACAAAATATTTTTTTGTTTTTTTAATTTTATTAAGAAAAAAGTTTGATTGGTTAGTTAAATAATAAAAATAATAACAATAAAATTAAAAGAAATAATCAAAGAAAAGAGAAAAAAGTGAGGGTTTGGGCCTGTATAGGGGGTGAGAATTGCAATTTCCAAGGCCCAATTGAATTGGCCTGTATTGACTTTCTGATTCCAGCGTGGCACTTTGACTAGGGCATATGGTGGACATCACATCTGAACCACCAGATCTGGCCCGGGGCCATCTGGCGCTTTGAGATTTGAGGGAGTATGATGCATCACATGTTTGGTTTTGTATTGGATCACCTGAAGAAAAAATATAACAAATGCATGGGGGGACCTGGGATTCGAACCCAGGTCCTGTTGGTCACTGAACAAAGCCTCTACCACTCAACCAGCGCGTTTCATTTGTTAGTGTAATGGACAATAAATATAATATGGGGAAAAACAATAATATTCCAGAAATAAAAAATAAAGCGCAAATATTTGAATAAGCGAATTGGAGCGTGACACGCCATCGTCCCTGTCGTTGGAACCGTGGCTAAAAACCTCTCAACCTATACCAACGGACAACCGTCCGTAGCTATAAGCCATGCCATCTCCAAAATCTGCTACGAGCCACAAAAATGCAATACAAAGGCATAGTCATACTCGCCTCTTCATCTCGGTCTCAACCATGCCCCTTTTATTGGTCAATTTCCATGTAATAAAAACCCCTGGAAAAAAAACCTAGAAAAACCTACAATGGTGTTTTACGATACACAACATAATAATGAAATTGGTTATTGCAGAAAGTTCACAAATGACATGAGGAATCAGAATATGCAATCGTTTTTTAGAATGGATGCAAGAATCAAGATTTGAGACTTCATGTACATAACGGACTCGTGAGATGCTTACCATGCTCTAGGAGGCTAGAGAATGAGTGATTCTGATTGGTTTTGCTTCTGAGAATTGCCAGGAAGCGATTGATGTGCTTGTTAGGTCCTGAAAGTGCCTCTAAGAACGATTTCAGTTTCACACTTTTCCACCTTTTTTCAAGTATTGTTCTTGATGATTCTGCAGCCTCTAACCCTTCTTTTCGTGTGCTTCCACTTGTATATGTATAATGCAATGTATTAGGTTAACTTTTGTGGACTGAATCCTTGTACATCAATGCTTGGAGATTTGATTTGATCCTCCATTGAAAGCTTGCTTATTTTGTCCAAAATCCAATCTTTTTGCACATGGAATGACTGATACTAATTTGATTCACTTGATGATGATGATTAGGTCCTGAAAATAGAAAAAGATCTCATGTAATCAAGTTTTGTGATTTTATTTGATTTAAATTGATTTAAAATGGAATAATTCAATAAAAAATAAAATAAAATAGAAAAATTGATAAATGGACACAAGGATGAAGCTAGGACACGTGTGTGATGTGACAAGATCAAATCAAGTGGAAAAGAATGGGCCCATTTGACAAAATTTGAAGTTTTGGGGATAGTTGACTTTTGGCAATTTTTCAAAAATGCCCAACTTCAACAATGCATAACTTCTTCAATTTTGAACTTTTGAAAGTGTTCTTATACTTTTTAGAAAGCATGAGATGTCCTCTAACCAACCCGTTTGGTCTCATCTCATTTTGATATTCCATGCTCAAGTTATAAGCTTTGGAAAAAAGGTGTTTTTGTTGACTTTTAAAAATGACCTATAATGTCCAAATTCATTACTTCTTGTGAGTGCATTCCTTGATCTTTGGGTATGAAGATGCATTGTAGGAAATTGCATCCTATTCAAAATTAGCTTTGGATGGGTCATTTATCATAAAGTATGAGAAAGTTATACTTGGTCAAAGTTGAGTTGACTTTTCCTACAAAACCCTAATTTAGCAACTTTTGAGTCTTGATGAATTTTGAGCAATCCTTGATTAATCATGATCAACCCTTGATAAAATGATGAAATATCCTTCAAAATGAGAATGTTGACAAAAAATCTTGAGGTTTGACTGTATTTGGGTCACAGTTGACTTTTGCCCTAGCATATTCGATTTTTGGACCCTTTGAGCAATTGACTGAGCAAACTTCCTCTGCAAGGCTTGAAATTTGACATGGATGAACTTGAGAACATATTAGGACATTGGGGAGAACTTGAGGTCATTTGGATGCAAGGACCTTGATGCAACACAAAACCCTAATTTGAGGTTGACTGTCTTATGAGATAGCTTGACTGTCCAACTCTTGAGCAATCTTGAGCCACTTGGAGATTATTCTTGCAATGTCTTGGGAAATATGAGATGGAAAATTTTGGGGTACAACAGCTGCCTCTGTTCAATTTTCTTAAACCTGAGGATATAGATTGGCTTTCGGTCCTTTCGTAATCCGAAGGTGGAAGATGATTGAACACTAGAGTGCCCAGAAATTTGCACTCGCATGAAGTGGTATCAGCATTGTGATGTAGGGAATGGGCTTACATATGCCATTTGGAGACTGTTGATAGGTGGTCCGGACTTCGGCTGGGATATGAATCAGGGAGATCTTATCGTCGATCTGACTGAACCATAGGAGGTCTTGGATTAACTTTGACTGGATCAGCATCAGAAAAATCTTCGAATCGATTTAACTGGACCAGACGAAAGTCTTGGAATAACTTCAACTGGAATACGAATCAGGGAGATCTTCGCGTCGATCTGACTGAACCAGAGAAGGTTTTGGATTAACTTTGACTGGATCGGCATCAGAAAAATCTTCAGATCGATTTAACGGGACCATACGAAAGTCTTGAAATAACTTCAACTGGAATACGAATCAGGGAGATCTTCGCATCGATATGACTGAACCAGAGGAGGTCTTGGATTAACTTTGACTGGATCGACATCATAAAAATCTTCGAATCGATTTAACTGGACCAGACGAAAGTCTTGGAATAACTTCAACTAGAATACGAATCAGGGAGATCTTCGTGTCGATCTGACTGAACCAGAGGAGGTCTTGGATTAACTTTGACTAGATCGGCATCAGAAAAATCTTCGAATCGATTTAACTGGACCAGACAAAAGTCTTGGAATAACTTCAACTGGAATACGAATCAGGGAGATCTTCGTGTCGATCTGACTGAACCAGAGGAGGTCTTGGATTAACTTTGACTGGATCGACATCAGAAAAATCTTTGAATCGATTTAACTGGACCAGACAAAAGTCTTGGAATAACTTCAACTAGAATACGAATCAGGGAGATCTTCGCGTCGATCTGACTGAACCAGAGGAGGTCTTGAATTAACTTTGACTGGATCGACATCAGAAAAATCTTCGAATCGATTTAACTGGACCATACAAAAGTCTTGGAATAACTTCAACTGGAATACAAATCAGGGGAGATCTTCGCGTCGATCTGACTGAACCAGAGAAGGTCTTTGACATAGCTGAGAATTTAACTGCATCTTTCCTGAAAGGTAAAGGTCAGTCATATGCAATGCATGATATGGATCAAGCAATGATGCTCTCAAAATAAATGAGATTGTGTGGTATGATGCGTATATGCCTGTATCATGATGTATGGAAATGTAATGTTTTAGCTGGGGAAAATAAATCCCGGATAGCTGCTAGAGAATAGAGCTGGATTCTTCGTTTCCGCTGGGGATAGTGAACGAAGATGATTGTGAGAATAGACCTGCAGGAGAAGATAACTCTGTTGGGGGATAAACTGATGAGGAGATTTCTCTTTGGGGAAGAGATGCTCTGCTGAGGATTCCTCTGATAAATTCCGTCAGGATGAATTATCGTTGCTGGTGATATTGAATCCTGTTGGGGGATTGAATTCCCGTTTGTGAAAGGAAAGGACTTCACTGTGGACGATCTTTCAGTTGCGACTTGCTGGGGATAACCCTGTTAGACTTTTGTGGGGATAATCCTCTGAATTCTGCTGGGAATGGTCCTTTGAACTTGGCCGGGGAGATTTACTTTGTACTCCGCTGGGGGTAAACTTCCAGAGTCTACCGGGGATGATGCTTCAACTCCGTTGGGGAAGATTTTTCAGACTGTGCTGGGAAAATTTTAACTCCACTGGGGGTATCTTGTATTCTGCAAGGGAACATTTTTATACTCTTCCAGGGAATATTAAGACTGCCGGGGATATCAAGCCTTTTTAGTGTTGATGGTAGATCAACTCTGCTTGGGGAGAGCATTGTTGATTTGTTCATAGTTGCAAGTCCCATCTGGGGAGAGCTACCATTACTTCCTTACTCTGCGGGGAGTGAAAGTACCTTAGCCATATTCTTCAGCTGAATCTACCTTTGTACCTGGTGGACCAAGCAGCTATACAGTTTGGACAATTCTTATTTGCCCCTGTTTCCGATATTACCAGTAATTCATCTTTTGTTTCGCATGTAAGTATTTATGAGCAGTAATTAATGTCAAATGCATATATCAAAAATGAACATTGGACGTTCTTTGCAAAACAAAATAGATAAAGAAAAAAAACAGTTTGAAATTTCTTTGAAAAATGAATTGTATTGATTTTGAAGTTTGGCCTGTAAATAGGCGTTTTTGTACAGGAGGCTGACGTCCTAGTAAGAGAACGCCGCCGAATAATAGAAACAAAACTAAACAAAACAACTATGTGAATGATCCCACTGGGTTCCAACTCCGCTATTGCCTTTATGTCCTCGAGCATCTCATCACTTCGCTACTTGGTCGAAGGTAGATCAGATTGATTAGTGCCGTCTGAGCTTAATAGTTGATACCGAAGTCTGGATGCAAGGTGATCCAATGAGACATAGTGTTACGCTTTGATCCCTAATTTTTTCCTGGACCGCCCTTTCGGTTTTTCAGTCCACCGGGATACCCTTTTTTGCCCAAGTCGCCTTTTAAGGTTTTCGACTTGCCGGGTGTACAGATTTTTTCATTTTCATCCCTTATTTTGCCCGAACTCTTTTGGTTCTCCGGGAAGCCCTTATTTTTGCCTAGGCCAGTCAACCTAGCGGGTCTTTGTTTATGCGTAGTATCTTTTCACTATGTCTGCATTGACGGGGTGAGGAAGGTCGTCACCGTCCATGGTGGTTAGAATCATAGCTCCTCCTGAGAAAATGTTCTTAACCACAAATGGCCCTTCGTAAGTAGGGGTCCATTTTCCCCTGGGATCACCTTGAGGTAAGATAATGTGCTTGATTACCAGATCCCCAACTTGATACTCCTGTCGTCTGACTTTCTTGTTAAATGCCTTGATCATTCGCTTTTGGTACGTCTGACCATGACAAATAGCAGTAAGTCTCTTTTCATCGATTAGGTTCAGCTGATCAAGCCGGGTCTGAATCCAGTCATCTTCACTCAAACCTGCATCCTTCATGATCCTAAGAGAGGGTATCTGAACTTCAATGGGCAAGACTGCCTCCATGCCATATACCAAGGAGTAGGGTGTTGCCCCTGTTGACGTCCGCGCTGAGGTACGGTACCCGTGAAGAGTGAACGGTAACATCTTGTGCCAGTCTTTGTATGTCACTGTCATCTTCTGCACAATCTTCTTAATATTCTTATTAGCCGCTTCAATAGCCCCATTCATCTTCGGCCGGTAGGGAGAAGAGTTGTGATGATGTATCTTGAATTGCTCGCAGAGCTCGGTGATCATTTTGTTGTTAAGATTGGTACCATTGTCCGTAATGATCCTCCCTGGTACACCATATCGACATGTCAGATTGTGCCGAATGAACCGTGCCACGACGTTCTTGGTTATGGTAGCAAAGGAAGCTGCTTCAACCCATTTCGTAAAGTAATCAATAGCCACCAGGATGAAACAGTGCCTGTTGGATGCCGTAGGTCTGATATCGCCGATCATATCAATGCCCCACATTGCAAAAGGCCAAGGTGCCGTCAAGACGTTTAGAGGGACTGGAGGTATGTGCACCTTATCAGCATAGACTTGGCACTTGTGACATGTCCGAGAATTCTGATAACAGTCGGCTTCCATTGTGGACCAATAATATCCTTCCAGAAGGATTTTCTTTGCCATGGTGTGTCCACTGGAATGAGTTCCGAAAGTACCTTCATATAACTCCTCCATGATCTTTTCTGCTTCCTTCTTATCCACACATCGCAGTAAGGTCGAATCATGGTTACATTTGTAAAGGATGCCATTACTGATGAAGAACTTTGCTGCGAACCTCCTCAGAAACTTCTTGTCATTAACAGATGCACCCTCGGGGTACTCCTGAGCCTCAAGATATCTCTTCACCTCATGAAACCAGGGTTTATCTGCTACCTTTTCAGTCTCAATGTCACAGCAATGTGCAGGTTCGTCCAGTTTTTCAATGATGATCCGGGGAGCTTCGTTGTCCCAATTGACCTTGAACATAGAAGACATCGTAGCTAGCGCGTCCGCCAACTGATTCTCCTCTCTAGGGAAGTGTTCAAAGGTTATCTCCTCGAAGTGCGAGAGAAATGTCAACACATACTCCTTGTAAGGAATAAGGTTCAGGTGTTTCGTATCCCACTCGCCTTTGATCTGACTGATCACGAGAGAGGAATCTCCGAAAACACTTAGAAACTTAATCCTCAGATCAATTGCTGCTCGAAGACCCATGATGCATGCTTCATACTCCGCCATATTGTTGGTGCAGTTGAAACATAGTCGGGCGGTGAATGGAGTATGAGAGCCTTTAAGAGATATGATCACGGCGCCAATGCCATTACCCAAAGCGTTCGAAGCTCCATCAAAGCACATAGACCATCGGGATCCTTCCTCAGGTCCTTCATCCGGTCCAGGTGTCTCACAATCAGTTACCAACATGATATTCTCGTCCGGGAATTCAAAGTTCATAGACTGTTAATCATCCACTGCCTGATGTGCCAAATGGTCTGCCAACACACTTCCTTTGATTGCCTTTTGAATTGTGTACTGGATGTCATACTCAGTCAAGATCATCTGCCATCTCGCTATTCTTATGGACAAGGCAGGCATTTCGAAGATATACTTGATTGGATCCATTTTTGAAATCAATAGAGTAGTGTGAGTCAGCATATACTGTCTCAGCCGGCGAGCAGCCCATGCCAAAGCGCAACAAGTTTTCTCGAGCAACGAGTATCGGGTCTCGTAGTCGGTAAACTTTTTGCTAAGGTAATAAATAGCATGCTCTTTTCGGCCAGACTCGTCATGCTGCCCCAGCACACACCCCATTGAGTTGTCGAGCACTGTCAAGTATAAGATCAAAGGTCTCCCTTCAATTGGTGGCATCATAATAGGTGGCTCTTGGAGATACTCTTTGATCTTTTCGAAAGCGGCCTGGAATTCATCGTTCCAATGTACTACTTGATCTTTCTTCAGTAACTTGAAGATTGGTTCACAAGTAGCGGTCAGGTGTGAGATGAATCGGGCAATGTAGTTCAGACGTCCCAGAAAGCCTCTGACTTCTTTCTCTGTTCTGGGAGCTAGCATCTCCTGTATAGCCTTCACCTTGGTGGGATCCACTTGAATACCTTTATCGCTTACGACGAAGCCCAACAGCTTACCGGACCTTACCCCGAAGGTGCACTTGTTCGGGTTTAACCTCAGCTTGTACAACTTCAACCTGTCAAACAGCTTCTGAAGGTGGTCAAGATGTTCTTCCTCAGTCTGGGACCTTGCAATCATATCGTCGACGTATACCTCAATCTCATGATGGATCATGTCATGAAAAAAAGCAACCATGGCACGCTGATACGTGGCCCCAACATTCTTCAATCCAAAAGGCATGACCTTGTAGCAAAAGGTACCCCATTGAGTAACAAAAGTTGTCTTCTCCATGTCTACAGGAGCCATCTTAATCTGATTATAACCGGAGAAACCATCCATAAAGGAGAAGACTTTATGCTGAGCGGTGTTGTCAACCAGGACGTTGACACCTATAGTCAACACACATTCGAACCTTACCATCCTTCTTCGGCACTGGAACCACGTTGGCCACCCACTGAGGGTAAGAAGTAACTGCTAGAAAACCGGCGTCAAACTGTTTCATAACTTCAACCTTGATTTTCTCAGACATCTCTGGGCGCATTCGGCGGACCTTCTGTTTCACTGGAGGACATTCTTCCTTGGTAGGCAGGCGATGAACCACAATATCGGTATCCAACCCAGGCATATCTTCGTAAGACCAGGCAAAGATCTCAACATAGTCATGCAGCATCTGAATCAACCGTTGCTTTACACTAAGCTCCAGATTTGCACCGATCTTGACCTCTTTCTTGTCTATATCTGTACCCAGATTTACCGATTCCACAGGCTCTTCGTGCGGCTGTATGGCCCTCTCTTCTTGGAGTAACAGTCTTGCAAGTTCACCAGGCACTTCACAATCATCTTCACCTTCGTCTTCGGCTAAGTTGATCGGATTTTCGAAGTCATAACTGGCAGTAGCAGAGTCGTTACCAGTGAGATCCAGAGTAGGTGTAGACCTGTATATGTGGGTGTGTGTAAAATAGCTGTTTTGCAATATATAATAAAAGAAAAACAAGGAGCGCAAGATTTGAAATGCAAGAAACGTCCAATGCTTTTATTAATGATATATGAAAATGACACACATAAAGCCCTCACAAATGAAGCCACAGTGCCCCGGGAAAGACACCAGGCCATAAAATTTAAAACATTGTTTGTTACAAATTCAAAACAAAAAGTTTCTGTGATACGGTGGGAGAACTGACTTGAGGTTTTGCATTTGTGTTTGCAAATATTTCGGTTTAGCAAGAGTCGCCACCGACTTTTTATTTTATCCTAAGGAAAGGCCAAAAAGCATAGGAAAGACCTTTGAGAAGTTTTCTTGGGTATGGGGAGTAGATTATAGAAAGGGAAGGTATTAGCACCCTTTCTATCCATGGTTATCCATGGGCTCTTAGTTACTTGTTTAGATCACTTGCTTTTGCTTTTCAATTGTTTGAAATGGTGCTCTTCAATTGTTTGAAATGGTGCTTTGTGTGTGGTTTGGAAAGATATTTTGAGAAGAGGCCATCGTTGTGGCAACCTTTGTAATGATTCTTGATTGAATGTATACAAAGGTGTTTTTGTCTTTTGAAAAAGTTTCCAATGTTTGAAAGTAGGGTTTTGAAATTATGTTGTGAAGTGTGTTTGAAAATAGCAAGGATGTTTTTGCAAGCTTTTGATCAAGTAACTAAGAGTTATCTACCCTATTTTACTCAAAGATCTTTCTTATGTTTTTAACCCTTTTAACAGTGTTGTTTCACCATTGTATTTGGTGAACAACCTTGTGTTAGGATGTTAAACGGGACAGGCGCGGGTCATCGTATAGACCATGATAGCAATGATGTCAAGTATTTTTGGAAATTTTCTTAAGGGACTTGATCATTTTGTTTAGGAAACTCAGATAGCATCATCGAGGGACTATGATCTTTTGTTTTGTTTTTGTTGTGCCAAAGTACTTAACATGCATACCATGGCCTATTTTTGAAGGCAACAAGTGGATTGTACCCCTAGGGGTGTAAGTGTGCATTGTGTTTGTTTTTCATGCATTTTTGTCTTTCATTAGGTCAAACTATTTGTTGGTTTTGATTTTGCATACAAACCCTAATTCTCTAATCATGGCATAATTGAAAGCATTAAGTGCGTAAAAATAAATATAAGCTATTACAACTTTGATATAGGGATGGGGGTACAATTTTGAATAGGGGATTATTTTGCAAGAAATTAAAACCCTAAATTATTACAACCAAATTGAATTTATAATACATAATATTTAAATGGGCAATATTTAAATAAACACAATAAATAAATGTTAAATAAAAATGTATTTATGCAAAAAGATTTTTTTTATGTATGTAAAGTATTTTTTAATGTAAAAAAAAGGTGTAAATAATTAAAATAAAAAAAGGTTGATTTTATTTAATAAAGGGGTAAACCCTAATTTTCCTTAAAGAGAATAATATTATATTATTTATACACAAAAACATATTAATATGTACAAAAATAAAGATATATTAAAAAAAAGTGTTTTTTAGTATAAAATAACAATAAAAAACAATAAAAAATAAAAATGTAATATTTGTATTTTTATTCTATGTTTTTTTAATAAAATAAAGTATATATGTATATATATATATATATATATATATATATATATATATATATATATATATATATATATATATATATATATATATATATATATATATATATATATATATATATATATATATATATATATATATATATATATATATATATATATATATATATATATATATATATATATATATATATATATATATATATATATATATATATATATATATATATATATATATATATATATATATATATATATATATATATATATATATATATATATATATATATATATTATATATATATATATATATATATATATATATATATATATATATATATATATATATATATATATATATATATATATATATATATATATATATATATATATATATATATATATATATATATATATATATATATATATATATATATATATATATAATATATATATATATATATATATATATATATATAATATTAAGTGTGTATAAAATAAAATAAAATATTTACAAAAATATATATATATTCAAGAAAATATTTTCAATGTGAATAAAAATAAGAAATGAAAATAAAAGTATTTTTTACATTATTTTCAAGTTTTAATAAATAATATAAAGTATTTAAACATTTTAATGTTAGAAATAATTAAAATAAATACCAAATAAATGTAAAAATTTATGAAAATATTTTTTAGGCATTTTTTATGTTTGGAAATAAAATAATAAAGTTAGAAATGAAATAAAAATGCAAAAATAATAAAAATACAAAGAAATGGGCCAGAGGGTGTGAAACTGAAAAAGAAGGTGTTAGAAGCAAAAAGCCAAGCCCAGCCCATCAGCTTCATCTTCTTCCTCCAGCACTGTGAAAAACGCGCGCCTGTTACACAAACTCGTATCTCCTGTATGTGATCTTTTGACAAAACTCAAAACATGAAACTTGTAGAGTATCAAACCACGATTCTAACCATATAAAAAACTTAATCTAACTCTCAAAGACCAGAGAGAATTTCTCTGGCCCTAATTTCTAACCTAGTTTTTTCAGAAAGTTCATGGATGAAATTCTCTTAGCACGTTTAATATAAATGAAAGCTGAGCATATGTATGGTTTCAGGGCAATGAGTACTACATCTTTCATTCACAAACCTAAGGCTAAATGTTCCTAAATAGAGAGATAGAAGTTCATGAAAAACCTGTTTCAGTTGGATTCGAGTTGGACAATGCAGCAACTTTCAGCGAGGCCTGAGGTTCTTTTGAGCTTGCTTGATGTTCCATGAACCTTTCCCAATGCTTAGTTTGTTCCGAAATGGCCCGAATCCTTCTACAGAAGTCAACCCGCACAAGCTTGAAATGAAAATGGTGAACACTGTAAATGGAGTTACAGTTGGCAATGGAGGTTTGGGATAGCTTGAGTGAGTTGAATGGAAGGTGTTTGAAGTGGAAAGGAGCAAAACGCACGAGCAAAATGAGCTATGGCACTCAAGTTGCAGCAACTACCCTGTTTTACAAGTTTTTGGTGTTTTGGTGTTCAAGGGTGTTTGAGGGATGATTGGCTCGTGTTTTTGGCTTACAAGGATATGAAAAACTTGTTTCAAATGCTGGCTTAAGTTGAATATATCAGATATGTGAGTTATGGACCTTTGGCAAGTTGACTTGTTTTGAAAGAAAAGTGTGAAGTGAAATGAGATAGGCATGTACAGGCTATCTCCAAGCATGCACAAGCTTCTTGTACCTTTGCCTAAGTTTGTGGAACTTGTTTGCTGCAAAGAAAGAAGTCCAAGGCTCAAGAAAAACAACTTTGCAAAAGTTATGCTTTATGAAAATGGAAGTGTTATCTTTATGCCCAAAATGGAATTATTCATTGTATAATGCTATCTTGATCAGAACAATGCCTCTAACCAATGTATTTGCATTCAATTTTTGAGTGTAAATTGGTTTAGAGACCTGTAATCAAGTACAAAGCTAGTTTGGTCAGATTTGCAACTTGTATGAACATGTATTGACCATGGTTACAAAGTGAGTTTTTGCCAACTTCAAGCATTCAATTCTCCTTAACCACAAATGTGTTTGAGGAGTTCTTGGAAAATTTGGAAAGCTTGCAACATGTAATATAATCCATCTTTGAAATGCAACTTGAGACTCCAAGTGGAACTATGTGAAAAATGGCCAAGAAGATGAGTCAAAATCCTGCCTAAACTAGGGCAAAATTTCTCCAAGTTAAAAGTTTTAGGTACCCTTGTTCCAAAAATCATAACTTGAGATCCAAGCTTCTTTTGAGAAAACTTTGTGTATCAAAGTTGTAGAATTTATGATGGACCACAACTTTCATGTTGTAAGTTTTGTTTGAATCTATTTGCATCTTGGTGAAAATATGGGACAAAGTTAGGAAAAATTAAGAAAATTTCATAACTTAGAAAATTTCTAAGTTATAAAAATTTTCAATTTCAAACCCTAATTTGCAATTTTTGGTTTCTTGATGAACAAGTTTCATAATTTGACATATCTTGATGAAAAATGACCATTGGCACTTGATTTTGACCAAAAAGTCAAAGTTTGACTTTTCAGTGTACAATCAAATTTTGATCAGTTGACTGAAAAATTCATCTGTCAATCCTATGCTTTTGAGATCTTTTGAACTTGTTGAATGGGTCAAGATAATGTCATTGAGTCCTTGAGTCCATGGTTGAGCTTGATTTGCCATTGGCTAGGTCAAACAGTCAAAAATTGCCTTTGTACAGTCAAAACCCTAAAAATGACCATTTTGCCCTTTTGGTGATCTGATCAAATTTCTTGTGGAATTAAGGTCCAAACTTGATCAAATGGTTCATATGAGTTCATAATGTTGATGTGGGTCAAAATTCATGAAGTTTGACTGTAAATTGACCATAATTGACTTTTTCCCCAATACAACTGATTTCTAGGTCAACTGTCCAATTGACTGGGCAAAAAATTGATTCAAGGCTTGAAACTTGGTATGGGCAAAATCATGAGTCCAACATGAAGTATGAAAGTAAATTTGGGCATTGTAGGTCAAAAAATCCCAGTTCAAACTCAAACCCTAGTTTAGGTTAATAGTGCAAGGAGGTGCCTTGAGCAGAGCAAACCCTAGCTTGGTCTTGAGTTCCAAGAGCCTTGTGATGAGAAATGTTGATAAAATGAGAGGGAAAATTTTGGGGTACAACAGTTGCCCCTGTTCAATCTTCTTGAACCTGAAGAGTTATATTGGCAAGTTTTACCTTTCGTGACTCGAAGGTAAAAGAGGATTGGACACTAGAGTGCCCGTAAATTTGCACTCGTCCAAATATTATTGAGGGAATGGGCTTAAAGATGCCATTTGGAGGTGGTAGAATCTTTCTAGAGATGGTCTTAAAGATGCCATCCAAGAATGTTTGTTGAACTGCAATGTTGTAGGTCAGAAGAATGAGCATCAAAATAGTATCCGTGTCTGGAATGCATTTGAACTGTATCTGGAGACTGAGTCTGTATGAGCGAAGGAATGGCGTCCGTGTCTGGAGCGTATCCGAACTGTAACTGTATTTGAACTTTGAATGAATATCAGAATGACTGTCGTGTCTGGAGTGTATCTGTATTGTGAATGGGTAACAGAGAAACATCTGTATATGGAGCAACTGTGTGCTGAGGATAAATTCCGAATGAGTGACAGAATGGAAACCGTGTCTGGGGAGTATCTGGACTGTATCTGAAGTTGAGATCTGTATGAGTAGCAGAATGACTTCCGTGTTTGGAGTGTATCTGAGACTATAACGGGGATCTGAATAAGTGACAGAATGACTTCCGTGGCGACTGCACTGGGGAGAATCAAACTTCTGGTGTAAGGGCCAGAATGGCATCCGTGTTTGGAGCGTATCTGATGTTGAAGTTGATAATTGAATCTGAATGAGAGATAGAATGGCCGCCGTATCTGGAGCGTATCTAGTCTGTATCAGATTGCTGAAGTCTGAATGAGTAGTAGAATGACTGCCGTGTCTGGGGTGTATCCGTACTGTATTTGAATAATTGTTAATGATAGCCTTTTAATCTTATCCTGAAAAGGGTAAAATGTTAGCTAAAACACAAAGTTATGTTGCATGATATGTATGATGCAATGAACTGTGTTTCATCAATGTTCATGATATATGAATGTCATGGATGGGCACGTAAGCTGAGTAGCTGTCTTGCTGAGGAAAATAAATCCTTAATAACTGGAGACAATGAAATTCTTGACTGCTGCCGGGGATTAAAGATCTTTGATTGTTGAGAATAAGAAATACTGGGACCATTGCTGAGGATTGAAAATCCTTGGTGACCTGTGGGATTAACAAGGGCTTTTGACAACTTCTGCGGGGAATGAGAATCCTTCACGACTTTCCTGGGAAATAAGGAAAACTCTGAAAATCTCTACTGGGGAGTTAAAACCTAGGAGGCTTCTGCTGGAGAAATGAGACTAAGAATCTTCGATCTGCTGGGAAATAAACTCTGTGGGGAGAGTGTTTACTCGGCCGAGGAAATCAGGAGCTTGGGTTATATGCCAAACTGTTGGGGAAGTTGGGGAACACTGAATGGTTCTCACTAGGGATTGATAGTTTGGAAAATTGACTTCGTTGGGGAAGAAGGTTTAGAACGTTCTAGCTCCGCTAAGGATATGTGTGATCGGTGGATCTGGAACTGACTGTTTTTTAAGCTGGTTCGCGAAATGTCGCGGTAAGCAAGAGTCGCCACCGTCTTTTATTTTCTCCAAACATGGACAGGACAAAAGCACAGAAAAATTCCTTATGAGATTGTTTCTCGGTTCGGGAGGTAGATTTATAGAAAGGGAAGGTGTTAGCACCCTTTCTATCCATGGTTATCCATGGGCTCTTAGATACTTGCTCATTTATGTTTTCAAAATGTTTGTTTGCTTTTCAATCGTGAATGGGTTTGAAAAAAGTTTCGTGTAAAGTTTCAGATCGACTCTTGTATCGGTCCTCAAGAGTGTTTGAAAAGTTGTTTTTGAAAGCTTTTTGAAAAGTGTCGGTGTGAAAAGAGTTTGATTTTCTTTGAATTAGAGCAAGTATCTATGATTCATCCACCTACCCTAAGGAATTAGGCTGTGTAAATGTCCTTAAGGTAGTGCCATCCCACCATTGAGGGGTAGGTAGCACCACCGTTGGAGGTGTTCGGGTCAATTCGTTTGTAGGGACAGGGTGGTCACCAGAGCAATAGTAGGACACCTTAGAAGCTACCCTTATGCCATGTTCATGGACATAAGGACTTACTAAAACGTCCTATACTCGACGACCACGTTTCGAGGGGCAAGGCAACAGTGAGGCGTACCCTAAGAGTGGTGTGTGAATTGTGTGTCATTTTCAATTATGTTTTATCTTGATCATGCATTGGGTGAGCTACGCTTTGATTTTATTTGGGCCATTCATTCTTTCATGTGATTAGCAGTTTAAAGGTGCGGAAATTAAAATGCGTAAAATAAAGGTCTTACGCTATTACAAGGCGCGGGTCTATACATCGCCAAATTAACAAAGACCCGTTTTTTGAATAAAATGCAGAAAGTAAATAAATTTCCTAATTACTATTACAAGGCTTTGACAATTACATAATATTTAAAACAAAAAATAAGGACAAACGCGCGAAAAGAAAATAGAATCGAATATGCGAGGGCGTTGGACCCTTTTAAAGAAATTATTGAAATTAAAAGTTAATTAATGATTAAATAAAGAAAGGAAGTTATTTTTTTTATGTTTTTTTTTATATTTATGAAATAAAGAAAAAAAGAATTAAAATTAGAAGTTAAATAAAACCCTAGTTCTAAATTGTTTTTAATTATTAAAAAAAAATATTTAAGTTTTAACCTAATTTACTCTAATTAATTAATGACATATTTATTTACAAGATAATTAATAATTAATAATAATAATAAGAAGAAAAAATTATTTATTAAAAGAAAAGGAATAAAAATGCTAAAACCTAATTTCTATGTATTTCAGTTATTTAAGAAAACATTAAAATTTTAAAACCTAAACTACTAAATGGTTTATTAAAAATTTATTTACAAAAATACTAATGAATTAAATATTAAACAAATATATTTTATTTTTTTGATTTCTGATTTTTTTTGTGGTTTTGTATTATGAAAATTAAATTTGTGGATTAAATAAAACAAAAAGAGCAATTAAAATAAAAAGGGGAAAAGAAAAAAGAAATTAAGAAATATAATGCAAACCATGGGGTGGCTGACCCAATCTGGGAGGTTTGTTGAAGCAATTAGGCCCAAGAATCCCAGGCCCTTTTGACTTTTCCAGCGCGTGTATGGAACGGTTGACTGAGATCCATGGTGGAATTCACACGATGGCCTTTGGATGAGATCCCCTGGGCGCGTGGCAAGCAAGCAGGCGAGGGTGCATGATGAACCATTGGACGAGTGCAACGCTGGAACATGTTTTGACAAAAATCATTGAGATTATGGGGGACCTGGGAATCGAACCCAGGTCCCGGTACCTGCATTACAGCGCATCTACCAACCCAACCAACGCGTTTCCTTGATATTAATATGGAACGTGAATAATATAATGAGAAAAGCAATACTATGCTGAACAAATCAAAAAAAGCGCCAATTATTCAAACTGGCCAACCACAGTTCAACAACTCAGCGTCTCCTTCCTGGTTTCTTCGTTTTGCCTGAAAAATAAAAATAGATAGCGGGGGTTTTAAACCCCCACTAAATGGCACCTGCAAATAATAGCGAATAGGGCATATGCAAACATAAAAAGGGCGCGAATAGTGGATTAGTTTCGTCTGGATGTCCTGAATCCAATGGTCCTGGTTTGAGTAGCCAATTTTTCCTTATGTGTGAAACCCCAAATCAAAGCTTCAGAAACCCTAATATCCGTTCATGGCAATTTTTGACACAGACAATATCAATTCAATTAAAGGACATCAATAGCTTCAGAGAGTTCATGTTAGTGTAAATCAAACATTAAAAGTCACAAATAATGCATGGAAAATGGAATACGATTATGAAAAATTTGATGAAAAGTCAGACTGTATTCTACCAATTCCTTGAGTATGGAGGGTTGGTTTCGATTGAAAAAGCTTCCTGGTAGTGTCAGGATTGTATTGGAATGCTTTTTGATCTTTGAAACAAGCTCTAGGTATCAAAACAGTTTTCCACTTTTTTATCAAAAAAATGCAATCTTGTTCTTTTTCTTGGGCGCAGCTTCTGTGTCCAGGGCATTAGGTTTCGATCATGCTTATGTATGTGAGTAGAATTAGGTTAAAAGTTAGCCCAAAATCCATTGATTTAATGATCTTGAATATTTGATTTTGTCAAATCTTTTCCTATCTTTCTTGCCATGGAAACTTGCCAATTTTGGAAGATTTTGTTCCCTTGAGCATGTGCACGAAATATTTAGGTCATGATGGAAGGATTTGCTGCACCAAAAAGATTTAAAATCATTATTTAGTATTTTTCTCATATTTAATTTTAATTAAATGAATTAATAGGATTAAAAATTCAATTAATTAATTAAAAATAATAAAATAACTCCCTTTTAGCTTAATGGGTCGTGCATAGCTTTTGGGTAATGATTCATGGAAGAAATTGAGGCCCATTAGCAATTTTGAGGCATTTGAAGCAAAGTTGACTTTTCAAAATTCCCAAAAATTTCCCAAATTCCACAAGGAATATCTTGCTCAATTTTTAAGCTTTGATCATGTTCTTGGACATTTTGGAAAGGTCTTGAAGTCCTCTAACCAATGCCCTTGGTCCCATGTCATTTTGATTTACCAATCTCAAGTTATGGTCTTTGACTTAAAGTGTCTTTTTGTTGACTTTTGAAAATGACCTATAATGTTGAAATTGATAACTTTTTGTGAGAGCATTTCTTGGACTTTAAGTGTGAAGATGAGTTGTAGGAAATGTCATTCTCTTCAAAATGAGCTTTGGATGGAATTTTTCTGATAAACCATGTGGAAGTTATGCCTTGGTCAATTTGCAGTTAACTTTTCCAACTGTCCAAAAATAGAAACTTTTGCATCTTGAGACTTTTTGAGCCATGCCTTGAGAATCATGATCAAGAATTGATCAAATGATGTTTGTGGCTTCAAAATAAGATGTTGACCAAAATTTTTGACTTTTGACTGTCAAATGACTATTTTGCCCCTGCAGTTGACTGTGAAGCAATTAGGGTTTTTGACTGTGCAATTTTGTGCTGTGAGTCTTGAAACTTGGCATATGGATGCTTGACAATGTTTATAGGCATGTGGGACTTGATTGGACCCTTGGAAACTTCAACTTCTTTGCCAGAACCAAAACCCTAATTTTTGACTGTTAGGAGGCCATTGGACTGTGCAACCCTTGAGAGATTTTGAACCTTGATCTTGGCAAATCTTGAAGAATATGGGAGGGCAAATTTTGGGGTACAACAATATGTATTTCAGGGTTTTTGGGCTCCACTGGGGATTGGGAATTTGAACTCTTAACTATGATGGGAAACTTAACTCCGTTGGGGAATAAGGTTTAGAATACACCGGCTCCGCTGGGGATCTGGAATTTTAACTCCGTTGGGGATATGTACTCCAAGGTTTTAGCTTTGTTGAGGATCTGAACGATGTACTGTAGGGGATTTCTTCTGGAATAGCACAAGGATATCTTCCTACACCTTCAAACTATCAGTAATTATCCTTTCTTAATTTCGTTTTATTTGTAAGCAGTGATTATATTCAAATACATATGCCTATTTAACAAAACTTTGGACGTTTTTCAAATAAAACATACGTGTAAAAAGGAAAAAAGGCAAGCAAATTTCTGCACTTTGAAGTATCTTTGTATTAACTTTCGTAAGTATCTTTGTACAAAGGAGACAGACATCCTAGTAAGAGAATGTTGTCGTAAAAATTGAAAAATTTTATACAAAAAGAAAGATGGCTATGTGTAACAACTCCATGGGATTCCCATTCTGCTATAGCCTTCACAACTCTGAGTATCTTGTCCATTCGCTGCTTCGTCCGCCGATGATTGGATTGATCAGAAGCTTGGAGCTTGTTGGTGAAGAGATTGTCCTTAAAGTGATCCGACGAGACATAGTCATACGCTTTAATTCCCTAACTTTTGCCTGGACCACCCTTTCGGGTTTTCGATCCACCGGGAAAGCCTTTTTTGCCCAAGTTGCCCTTTCGGGTTTTCAACTTGCCGGGTGTACAATTTTTTTTGTTTTATCCCTAATTTTTGCCTGAACCGCCCTTTCAGGTTTTCGATTCACTAGGATGCCCATTTTTGCCTAAGTCGCCCTTTTCGGGTTTTCAACTTGTCGGGTCGTTTTATGCGTAGTATCTTTTGACTATGTCTGCATTCGCAGGGTGCAACAAGTCTTCGCCGTCCATAGTGGTCAGAATCATTGCCCCACCAGAAAAGATGCTCTTGATCATAAATGGTCCTTCGTAAGTAGGAGTCCACTTGCGTCTGAGATCACTTTGCGGCAAGATGATCCGCTTGATTACAAGATCTCCGACTTGATATACCTGACGCCTGACTTTCTTGTTGAAAGCCTTGATCATCCATTTTTGATACATTTGACCATGAAAAACAGCAGTAAGTCGTTTCTCGTCGATCAAGTTAAGTTGATCAAGCCGGGTTTTAATCTAATCGTCTTCACTGAAATCGGCATCCTTCATAATCCTTAAGGAAGGAATATGAACTTCCACAGGTAAAACAACTTCCATGCCATATACGAAAGAAAAAGGGGTTGCCCCTGTTGAAGTACGTGCCGTGGTACGATATCCATGCAGAGCAAACGGTAACATCTCATGCTAGTCTTTGTAGGTGACTGTCATCTTTTAAATGATCTTCTTGGTATTTTTGTTCGCAGCTTCAATAACACCGTTCATCTTCGTCCGATAGGGAGATGAATTATGATGATAAATCTTGAACTGCTCGCACAGAGCGGTGATCATAGTGTTATTCAAATTTGTACCGTTGTCTGTAATGATTCTGTCGGGGATATCATACCGACACATGAGGTTCTGCTTGATGAAGCGGGCAACCACATTCTTTGTAACGGAGGCGTAGGAAGCTGCTTCAACCCATTTGGTGAAGTAATCAATAGCCACCAGGATGAAGCGATGTCCATTGGATGCCGTAGGCTTGATCTCTCCAATCATGTCAATGCCCCACATTGCGAATGGCCAAGGAGCTGTCAGAACGTTGAGAGGAATAGAAGGAATATGTACCTTGTCAGCATAGACTTGGCATTTGTGGCAAGTACGGGAATATTGATGGCAATCAGCTTCCATGGTAGACAAGTAGTAGCCTGCCCTTAGAATCTTCTTGGCCATCGTATGTCCGCTCAAGTGGGTGCCGAATGTGCCACTATGTATTTCGGTCATGATCAACTCTGCTTCAACCTTGTCCACATAACGAAGTAGAACAAAATCATGGTTGCGCTTATAAAGGATGCCATTGCTCAGGAAGAACTTGGAAGCAAATCTCCTTAAGAACTTTTTATCATTGACTGAAGCTCCTTCAGGATATCCTCGAGTCTGGAGATACCTTTTGATTTCATGAAACCAGGGTTGTTCCACTACTTCTTCGGTATTAATCTCGTGACAGTACACCGGTTCGTCCATTCGCTCGATGGTGATTTGGGGAGCCTCGTTATCCCAGATGGGTTTAAACATGGAAGAAATTGTAGCTAGAGCATCTGCTAGCTGATTTTCTTCTTGCGGGAAGTGCTCGAAAGTAATCTGCTCGAAATGAGGCAACAATGTCAGGATATGTTCTTTGTATGGGATAAGATTAGGATGTTTAGTATCCCACTCTCTTTTGACTTGACTGATAACCAAAGCCGAGTCCCCAAATACGATCAAAGATTTGATTCCCAAGTCTATAGCGGCCTTGAGACCAAAGATGCAAGCTTCATATTCAGCCATGTTGTTGGTACAGCTGAAGCAAAGTCGGGCAGTGAAGGGTGTATGGCAACCTTCCGGAGAAATGAGTACCGCACTGATACCGTTGCCAAGTGCATTTGAAGCACCATCAAAGTACAGGGTCCATTGGGATCCTTGTTTAGGTCTGTCATACGGTCCGTTACCTTCAATGTTGTCTAATGTCATGATGTCCTCGTCAGGGAAGTCGAATCTCATAGATTGGTAATCTTCGACGGCTTGATGAGCTAGATGGTCAGCTAGTACACTCCCCTTTATAACTTTTTGGGTAGTATACTGGATATCATACTCAGTCAGAATCATTTGCCATCTAGCGATTCTTCCAGATAAACCAGGCTTCTCGAAGATATACTTGATCAGATCCATTTTGGAAATCAGCAAAGTGGTATGAGTCAACATATACTGCCTTAGCCGGCGAGCAGCCCATACCAAAGCGCAACAAGTTTTCTCGAGCAGTGAGTAGCGAGTTTCACAGTCGATAAAATTTTTGCTAAGGTAATAAATGGCATGCTCTTTTCGGCCAGACTCGTCATGTTGGCCCAATACGCACCCCATTGAGTTATCCAAAACAGTCAGATACATGATTAACGGCCTTCCTTCGACGGGTGGCATCAAAATAGAAGGTTCCAACAAATACTCCTTGATCTTATCAAAAGTAACTTGACAATCATTTTTCCATTCAACTACTTGATCTTTCTTTAATAGCTTGAAGATTGGCTCACAGGTAGATGTTAGGTGAGAGATGAACCTCGCAATATAGTTTAAGCGTCCCAAGAAACCTCTGACCTCCTTTTCAGTGCGGGGGGCAGGCATTTCTTGTATAGCCTTTACTTTAGCTGGATCAACCTCAATGCCTTTGTTGCTTACAATAAATCCCAAAAGTTTACCAGACCTGACTCCAAAAGTGCACTTGCTTGGGTTTAGTCTGAGCTTAAACTCCTTTAACCTGACAAATAGCTTTTGCAGATGATCAAGGTGTTTTTCCTCTTTCTGTGATCGGGCTATCATGTCGTCTACGTAGACTTCAATCTCATGGTGTATCATGTCATGAAACAAAGCTACCATGGCGTGTTGATAGGTTGCCCCGACATTCTTCAGTCTGAATGGCATCACTTTGTAGCAGAAGGTACCCCATTGCGTGACAAAAGTAGTTTTCTCCATGTCCTCGGGGGCCATTTTGATCTGGTTGTATCCCGAGAATCCATCCATGAAGGAAAATACCTTGTGTTGAGTTGTGTTGTCAACCAAGATGTCAATATGTGGCAGTGGAAAATCATCTTTAGGGCTAGCCCTGTTTAAATCCCGATAGTCCACACACATTCTGACTTTGCCGTCCTTCTTAGGTCCGGGCACAATGTTAGCAACCCATTGTGGATATGAAGTAACATCCAGAAAGCCAACGTTGAATTGCTTCATTACCTCAGCTTTGATCTTCTTAGACATGTCAGGCCTCATTCGGAGGACCTTTTGCTTGATCGGTGGATAATCTTCTCTTGTAGGGAGACGGTGAACCACGATATCTGTGTCTAATCCCGGCATGTCTTCATAGGACCATGCAAAGATCTCAACATATTCATTCAATAATTGCACTAAACGCTCTTTGACACCTGGTTCCAGGTTGGCACCCACTTTTACTTCTTTCTTGTCTTCCTCTGTTCCCAAGTTGATGGTTTCTAGCAACTCTTCGTGAGGCAGAATAACCCTCTCTTCTTGTTGCAAGAGTCTGGTTAACTCTCCCGGCACTTCACAGTCTTTGTCAACTTCATACTCAGCATGATTGACCAAATCCTCAGAGTCACCAAAGGCTACAGCAGAATAGTCACCCATGGAATCCGGAGTGGATGGGTACCTGCATTTGTGAGTGTGGGTGTGTGTAAGGGATAGCCATCCTTAAACAAACCAAAATGCAAAAGGAAAGAAAATGAACATAACAGTTTATAGATGAAAACGTCCAATGATTCATTAAAACATGGCATATGATAATGAAGAAAATCAAGCCCTTACAAATGGACCCATATGCCCCGGACTGGCATAAGGTGAAAATAGTGTACGAATTGTTTAGTTATTACATACCAAAATAGGAAATTGTTCAAAGATAAATTACTGGTTGATGAAAGTGATGGAAATAAAGTCCTTCGCTTCCCAGTTGCTTAATCCTCCTTTGACGGTTGGTAAGATCCAATCTTCAAAGTTATCTTCTTCATCATCATCTTCTAAGGCATTAATTTCATGGTGAGTGATTTTTACGGGTGGTCCTCCAGCCTTGGAGCGACGCATAGCTTTCTGGGCAGCAACAGTAAAACCTAGTCCAAACTTGTCCGTCTTATGGGGAAAATCAGGCAGTTTCCCCCACACTATACTCTTTCCTTCTTTGATTACAGCCTCTGCGTCCTTGAGAGATGCCACCCTAGATACATGCTCGGGAATGATAGACACATCAACCATTGTCTTCGCAACTGCGACCTCAGGAGAAACTTCCTCAAAATGTTGGAAAGGCGTTTCTATGAACTCGCCATCCAACTCCACATAGCGGAAGGAGTTGAGGTGACTTATCATGTACTCTTCCTCGCCGTGCACCATTATAATCTTACACTGAACATGATATTTTAGCATTTGGTGTAAAGAGGAGGTAACTACCCCAGCATAGTGGATCCCCGACCTTCCCAACAAACACGAATATGAAGGACGGATGTCCATCACATAAAAGGTGGAGTTGAAAACTTCTGTGCCCACTTTGATAGGAATGTCAACCTCTCCGTGAACCATTCTTTTGGACCCATCAAAGGCCCTAACCACGATATTACTTGGCTTCATCACTAAACCTTCACAGTTCAAACGGTCTAATGCTTTCTTCGGTAGCACATTCAAGGATGAACCAGTATCCACCAAGACATGGGTGTTGTACCCCAAAATTTGCCCTCCCATGTTCCTCAAGATTTGTCAAGAATGATCTTCAAATTGCTCAAGAGGGCTCAAGGGTTGTACAGTCAAATCACTTCCTAAGACAACTGAAATTAGGGTTTTGGTTCCTTCAAGGAATTTGGGGTTTTCAACGGTTCAATCAAGTCTCATAGGCCTATATACTTTCTCAAGCACGTACATGCCAAGTTTCAAGACTCACAGTGCCAATTTGCACAGTCAAAAGTTCAATTTGATCTACAGTTAACTGCAAGGGCAAAATGGTCATTTTGCAGTCAAAAGTCAGAATTCTTGGTCAACATCTTATTTTGAGTTCACAATGATCATTTGATCAAGTCTTGATCATGATCCCACAAGAATAGCTCAAAAATCATCAGGGTGCAAAAGTTACTATTTTTGGACAGTAGAAAAGTCAAATGTGTCTTGACCAGGGCATAACTCTTTCATGGTTTATCATAAAAATTCCATCCAAAGCTCATTTTCAAGAGGATGCAATTTCCTACAATCCATCTTCACATTCCAAGATCAATAAATGCTCTCACAAAAAGTTACCAATTTTTACATTATAGGTCAATTTCAAAAGTCAACAAATGTACACTTTGAGTCAAAGGCCATAACATGAGATTGGTAAATCCAAATGACATGGGACAAAAGGCATTGGTTAGAGGACTTCAAGAGCTTTCCAAAATGTCCGAGAACATGGTCATAAGATCAAAATTGAGCAAGTTGTGCATTGGAGAAGTTGGGAAATTTTCATGAATTTGCAAAAGTCAACTTTGCTCAAAACACCTTCTTTTTGCTAATGGGCCTCAAATCTCTTCTTGAAACTTCACCCATGACCTATGCACGACCCACCAAGCTTAATTGAATTTATTTTCTTAAATTTATTGATTAAATGGATTTTTAATACATATTAATTCATTTAATTAATTTAAATCACAAGAAATTACAAGATTTGATTTTTAAATCAATTTGTGAACCAAATATGATCCAAATATGCTGACCAATTCGTGAACAAGCTAAAGATATCAAAAAATACAATTTTGGCAACATTGTTCAATCATGGAAAATCAAGAATATTTGATTTTCAATCAAGGATTTAATCTTCAATGCACATGGATTGGATCCAAAACTTTGACCTAATTTGTTTCTCCTATATGTATGCAAGTAAACCATGACCTAGGACACGACTGAAAGCTGCAGAAACGACCCTGTCAAATTCAAGAATTTTCAAGAAAACTCAAAACCTGTTCTTGCATTCCAGGCCAATTCAAGGCGTTTTGTTCATCCAAATACATTGTAGGAGGTACTAGGATTGTTTTGCAATCAAATTCAAGCATCAAAGCTCAAGGAATCACGACATACAGTCCCACGGTTTGCACTTTTGATTCATAATCGTATCTCTTAATTCATGCACATTTAACATGTGTTTGTGATTGTTTTGCATTGCTAGAGATCATACGAAGCTAATGGAATGATTGAATTGAACTGTAATGCCCTGAATCGAGAGATGCCATGACTGAATTTCTATGGGTTTCAAGCTTTAAATTAGGCCTTTCTAAACCAGGAAAAATTGGGACCAATGAGATACATGGTTGAATTCGTGAGGCCAAGACGGTTGGAACACACACCTCGCGAAACATTTATGATGACTGTGCTTTTATTCGTTATTTTTCCCTGCAGGAGGTAGTGGAGGTTAAAAACCCCCGCTATCTGATTCTAATTACACTGAACAAAGGTTGAAGACGCTGATGTGTTGGCATATGATTGGTCTATTTGAAAAGCGCGCGTTTTTTTTATTTACAACATATTAATTGATTTTCATATATTATGTTTATTTGCTATTCTCATAATGAATAAACGCGCTGGTTGAGTTGGCAAGCAGGTGGATGGAAAAGCCATTGGGACCTGGGTTCGAATCCCAGGTCCCCCAAAACATTTATTCTATTTTTCTTCACATATTCATGTGCAGCATCCCACGCGTGATCCACCATACACTTCAAATCCCAGTGCGCCAGGTGTCTCCAAGCCTGGATCTAGTGGCCAAAGTTGAAGGACCACCCTACTCCCTGGTCAGCGCATGCGTAGCAAACTCAGAAAGTCAAACAAGCTAATGAACAATGGGCCTGGAAATTGCTGACTCTACCACAAAATTGGGCCCAACACCCCCCTTCAAGTTTATTTCTTTTCTTTTCTTTTTTATTTCTTTCATTTAATTATTTTTTATAATTATTATTTTCACTAACAAATTAATATTTATTTCCATAATAAAAATCAGAAAACATAAAAATATAATATTTTTATTTATTAGATTGAATTAGTTATTTTGTAAATAAATAAGTAATTAATTAATTTAGTTTTAATTAGGCTAATTTTAATATTTTTGCAATAATTTAAAATTAATGTAGAATTAGGGTTCTTGACAATTTTAATCATCTTTATTTTTATTTCCTTAAATATTCTAAAAAACCAAAAAAAATATTTCTTTTAATTAGTTTAGGTTTAATTTAATTCATAAATAATAAAAATCTCTTTCTTTCTAAAAAAAAGGGTCAAAACCCTAAAAAACTCTCCGATTCGACTTCTCTCGCGCGTAATATTTTTGATTCATATTTTGATCCATATAATTGTATTTGCTCCGAGGATGTAATAGCTTTAATTAGGACCTTTTATCGCTTTTATTTACTTTTCCGCAATTTAATTTTTCAAGGGTTTGTTTTTTGGCGATGTAAATACCCAACGCCTTGTAATAGCTTAGTTTTATTTTCCGCAACCATTAACTGCTAGATGTATGCTAACTAGGCTATGCATGACAAGATTTATCTTAAATTAAAATCAATCATAGCTCACCATAACATGTACAAAGATAACATAACTGAAAACTGACACACTCGCACATGCCACTCCTAGGGTACGCCTCACTTGGTTGCCTCGACGCGGTCATTGAGTATAGGGTGTTTTAGAGGTCGCCCTCCTGTCTAAAGATCAAAGTTGCCTCGAAACGGTTGCCTCGATAAAAAATGATCTAGGACATTAGGGTTACCGCTAGAGCGTCCTACCATTGCTTTAGTGACCACATGTCCCATAATCGAATTGACCCGAAAACTCCAACGACGGTGCTACCTACTTCTCAATAGTGGGATAGTACTGTCTAAAGGACATTTACACAGCTTAATTTCTTTTGAGTAGGTAGAGGTTCTTGGGTACTTGCTCTTTTCAAAAACAAAACAACTTTTTCGCACTTACACTTTGCAAACAAAAGTTTTCAACAAACACTTCATACACTCTTGAGGACAGATACAGGAGTTAAATCGAAGTTTTTCAAACAAAACTTTTTTTCAAAACCCACAAATACAAGAAAAGCAAAACTTTTGAAAACATAGTGAGCAAGTACCTAAGAGCCCGTGGATAACCACGGATAGAAAGGGTGCTAACACCTTCCCTTTCTATAATCTACCTCCCGAACCCGAGAAACATCTCGAAAAGGAATTTTGCTGTGCTTTTGTCCTTTCCTTGTTGGAGAAAATAAAAGACGGTGGCGACTCTTGCTTACCGCGACATTTTGCAAAACGCAAACACTAACCAGCATTCTAAAACAGTCAGTTCTATTTCCACCGATACCAGAACTGGCGACTCTGCTGGGGACTTAATAAGTGAGGTGTACCTTAGGATTAGATCACCATGTTTTCAATTGTATTGCTTTGTATGCTTTAAAATTTGTGGGCTTGTATCGGAGTTTCATAGATCCTAACCCGGATCTGGGGGTACCCTTTTTTAGGTAAGTAGCAATAAACTTCGAGGGATCTGTCCGGCATAGACCGACACGGATGAAGCAGTAGCTACGTTGGTGTGACACCTTGGTTTGTACCGATATCCCTTGTGTTGGAATGAGGAGAATATGGGTCTTCTGAGGAGTCATTAAGCACCAACTGACCTTAGAACCTTAAATTGACCAACTTGGCCATAAAACAGTAGCAGTATGCTACGCTCATTGAGACTAAACTCTCGTGATGGTTCCGGCCGCAAGAAAGGTTGCCAAACTGGAATTATGACCGATTGAGGGTAGTCAGTAATATTGAGATCCTCTAGAACCCGGTTACTATTTTTAGGACAGGTCTTAACCAACTGAACTGAAAGAGGGTAGTACCTAAACTTCACGCCAACCTGAAATCTAAGGGCTCTTTTGTGTGACTTGTGTGCCTTTACCATGTTTGCCTTTTGTGAATACTTGTGGTGTGCCTTTACCATGACATCCTAACATCATAACATTGCATACATCTAGCATAAGGACTAACCCATTTCAAGGATCTCAAGGGTTTGTGATGCAGGTCGTGATGAACCAAATGTCTGCAAAGGGGATTTATTTTCCTCTAGCCAAGGTTGTTTGGAGATCAAAACACGATAACTTGAGTCAGGGGCTATGACCCACTCGATATGGTGAGCCTGACTCTTGAAGAAGGATTCTCAGCAACATGAAGTTCCTTCAATCAAGCTACCAGATTCAAATTCTAACAAGTTTCTTTGTTTACCCCACGAGATCCTTGAAAACATTGCATACATATATCATACATATCATTGCATTATAGGTACCATTACAGGTCTCTTATCTTCTTCGCTGTTTATTTCAGCAATCATCATGTCTACTGAACCTTCCACTGAGCAAGCTATCAAGACCCTCCAGGCCCAGAATGCCCAGTTCCAAGAGTTAGTTATGAGCCTAGCCAAGGGTCAACAGGATTTAAAGACCCTGATTCTGAAAGAGAGGAAGAAGAAGAAGAAGAAGAGGACCATCCTGTTCAACACTGGACGCAGGTTTGGGAATGGACTGCAGAATGAGGTTGATCTGACCACCTCATCTGTAGGGAAAGACAACCCACAAGAGAGAAAGGTTCCTAGCCCCGTGGTCTCTGACAACGAGACGGATTATGATGAAGAACAGTACCCTCCTGCTGAGGATAGGTACAAACAGTTGGAGGACCGCTTGAGCGCTCTGGAGATATAGAACGTGCCCGGGCTAGACTTCGGAGACCTAGGTCTATCATATGGGGTGGTGATTCCCCATAAGTTTAAGGCACCTGCCTTTGCCAAATTTGACGGAGCTTCCTGTCCAAAGCTGCACCTCTGGTCGTATGTAAGGAAGATCCAACCTTACACAACTGATAAGAATTTATGGATCCATTTCTTCCAGGACAGTCTTTCAGGGACTCAACTTGAGTGGTTCTATCAGCTGGATGGAGCCGGTATCCGTAACTGGGAAGATTTGGCTACTGCATTCTATAAGCAGTATCAATATAACTCCGACCTCGCTCCTACGCGTACCCAACTCCAGGGTATGTCAATAGGGACGGGTGAAGGATTTAAAGAGTATGCTCAAAAATGGAGAGACCTTGCCGGAAGGGTGCAGCCACCTTTAACTGATCGTGAGCTTGTTGATATGTTTTTGGGGACCCTGTCTGGTCCATTCTTTAACCATCTGATTGGAAACTCTTCAGCCGGGTTTACAGACCTTATCTTGACTGGTGAAAGAATCGAAGCTGGCATCAAAAGTGGGAAGATTCAAGAAGCTACACCTTCTGACAATCATAAAAAGCCTTACAGTGGAAAGAAAGAGTCCAATGCTGTATACAGTCAAAAGAGTCGTCGTGACCAACACGTAGGGGCAGTATTGATCTCTGGTTCTGCATCACACCGACAACAGCAAAAGGGAAATCAACGAAAGCCGGACGAGCCTAAAAGACAGTTCACCAACATCAACATGCCATTGTCACAAGCATTGCAGCACATGTTGAAGATGAATCTGATTAAGGTGATAAACCCTCCTCCGAACCCTAAGACTTCTTCTCCTAACTACAACCCAGATGCAAGGTGCGCTTATCATTCCGGTAGCCCGGGGCACGATACTAACGATTGTTGGGCACTGAAATACAAGATTCAGAATATGATTGACGCTAAGGAGATCAAATTCGAGCCCCCTGGGACTCCCAGTGTGATCACTGCTCCCTTGCCAAAACATGGCTAGGATTGAAAGCACTTTTGTTCATTTGAATTATGGAGTTGTATTTTTCTTTGCTTATTCAAACATTATCATGTCAAACTCTCTTATTTCATTAATGCATCACACGTGTCTGTTTTGAATGAATTGCTTTCATTTTTTGATGTTCAACTCTCGATTAAAAATTCTAAGCCTTTTGAGGGAGGATGACGAAAACGATACCACGATCTTTACAGTATGCTTTTTGAACAGACCCCGCTGATGAGGTACAAGAATTGTTTCAAATCCTAAACAGTGGAGTTATAAGGAAGATAATCCCTCGTCAACCCCTTCGAGCCAAAGAAGTTGGAGTTTTTCTTTTCACGCAAAAATTAAAACCCTTAATTATAACCTGGGGCAGGGTAGTTTTCTCAGTTGGTCCAGGTGCACAATGAATGGCATCAAAGGAGTCCTTCCAAAACAAAAGACAGTGATGGTTCCCTATAATCGTCAAGACAGGCAGTCGTTATCTTTCAAAAACTAAAGCCCAATAAGTCAAAACCTATGAAGGAGACTTACAAAACTGGGGCATCCCGCTGACTGTAATCACAAAAGAAACAGTTCAGGAAAAAAGACAGGGATAATAAAATCAAAAAGAAAGAGGTCCTATAAACCCTCAACAAAAAATAAATGACTGCCTGTTCAAAATAAACTGTCAGTATCCGAACCATCACTGGTATATCAGAGCGAAGACTCAAACATGATCTAAATGCACGGTTAACTGAGTTTAGGATCGAAGAACATCACGAAGAGCAGGTGGGTACAAATAAATTTTGAGCCTTTATCCTTTGTTTCTTAAACTGTGAACCAGACCACGTTATAACCCTTAAAAGTCCTAGCTGAAGCACGGGTTAGTTCGAAAGCATACTGTTACAAAAGGTATCCTGATTCCTGTAGGGCTTGCTGTAAAATCCTGAGTTGACATCACATTCACTTGTTTTACTGAAAAAATGCATTAAAAAAAAACTTCAAGACAGACATAAGCTTTGCATTCTTAAAATAACATTGTTTGCATATGGCTATTTGTTCAAACAGCAGAGAAATTCACACGACGAATATCTAGTGAATAAAACCTTCTCAATAAAAAGAGTCATCTCAAGTGGAAAAAACACTTCCAAGCAAGGGGCACGGCATGATCATTGTCCATCATCTGGGGAAGTCAAGTCAAGATTCAAGGAATCTCTCAAGAGGCCAAATAGCCAGGGGCAGATCTCCGTCTGAATCACTGGGGGCACTGGACATGAATCCCAGCAACGAATCTTGCACGATCAAACATCTTCTGGTAGTATGGCAACACAACACTACCGACAGTGACACCTCTCTACATCCTGAGGGAATGGACATAGTCAAAAAAATACCGTGCGTGAATCAAAGACCCGCTAGGTTGACTGGCCTAGGCAAAAATAAGGGCTTCCCGGTGAACCAAAAGAGTTCGGGAAAATATAAGGGATGAAAATGAAAGAATCTGTACACCCGGCAAGTCGAAAACCTGAAAAGGCGGCTTGGGCAAAAAAGGGTATCCCGATGGACTGAAAACCCGAAATGGCGGTCCGGGCAAAAATTAGGGATCAAAGCGTACGAATACGTCCCGTTATCTCGTCACTTGCCTACTAGTAGAAGATTTGTCAATCGACAGTTATCAAGTACCTCTGCAGGAACTTTCTCCCGCAGAAACTGGGGCAATAAGAATTGTCCGAACTGTACAAGCTGCTCTGTCCACCAGGTACCAAGGTAAGTTCAGCTGAAGAATGTGACCAAGATACCGTCACTCCCCGAAGAGTAAGACAATAATGGAAGCTCTCCCCACTGAGACTTGCAACTATGAACAAATCAACCATACTCTCCCCCAAGCAGAGTTGGTCTACCATCCGCCTTAAGAAAGTTGGGTATCCCCAGTAGATCTTAATATTCCCCAGCGGAGTATACAGATATTCCTCAGCAAGCATCCCCGACAGTCTTAATATTCCTCAACGGAATATAAGAATGTTCCCCGGCGGAATACATGATACTCCCAGTGGAGCCATTCCCCAGCGCAGTCTAAAAAAGCTTCCCCGCCAGAGTTGAATCATCTTCCCCAGTAGATTCTGGAAGCTTGTCCCCTGCAGAGTACAAATGTATCTCCCCAGCCATATTCAGAGGTTATCCCCACAAGAGTCTAACTGGGTTATCCTCAGCAAGGTGCAACAGAAAGATCATCCTCAACTAAGTTCTTTCTATCCCCAGCGGAGTTCATCATCAAAATCCCTAACAAAGCTTATCGACGGAATCCCCAGCGGAGTTATCGTTAAAATCTCAGCACAGCATCTCTTCCCACATAGTAACCCCCCGCAAAGTAATCTCTTCACCAGGTTTATTCCCCAATGGAGTCATCTTCTCCCACAGGTTCATTCTTGCAACCATCTTCGTGCATCATCCCCAGTGGAAACAAAGAATTCAACCAGACTCTTCAACAACAGTCCAGGATTTGACAAACTCCCCGGCACCTGTCAAGGATTTATTTTCCCAGACGAAAATACATTCATAAACATTTCACATTTCATACCTCCTATTGACATACATGATAAAGTGCATACGACACGATCTCATGACATCATGCATTTCATACATCATGACATTGCATACAGCTAACGTTGTGCCCTTTTCAGGAAAAGGTCAATCCAAAGATGGCTACCATCAACCTTTTCAAGTCCCAGTTTAATACCTGTAACAAGCCAGGAAAACTATCTGTGGACGACTGATTGTAGGTTAATACCTGTAACAAGCCAGGAAAACCATCTACACGAAGAGATTAAAGATTAACACCTGTAACAAGCCAGGAAGATCTTCATTTCTCAGGTCAGAGATTAATACCTGTAACCAGCCAGGACAACTATCTCCTCGACCAACCTTTCTCAAGTTCCAGATGAATACTTGTAACAAGCCAAGAAAACATCTGTGGACGACTGATTGTAGGTTAATACCTGAAACCAGCCAGGAAAACCACCTACACGAAGAGATTGAAATTTAATACCGGTAACAAGCCAGGAAAACCATCTTTCTTTCTCAGGTCAGAGATCAATACCTGTAACCAGCCAGGACAACTATCTCATCGGCCAATCTTTCCAAGTTCCAGATTAATACCTGTAACAAGCCAGGAAAATTCTGTGGACGACTGATTATAGGTTAATACCTGAAACCAGACATGACAATTATCTACTTGATCATCATCAGGCGACCCTACACCGGTTTCCTTCTCGTTCCAAGATGCAGTTTCACACGAACTCATCGTCAAAATAACCTTACCCCGGTTCATCCTAAAGTTTCACACGAACTTATCTCACAATAACCTTACCCCGGTTCATCCAGAAGTTTCACACAAACTTATCCCGAAACAACCCCACACCGGTTCCTTCTCAACTCCAGATGAAGTTTTACACGGACTCATCATCAGGCAACCCTACACAGGTTTCCTTCTTTCCGAAGATGCAGTTTCACACGGACTCATCATCAGGCAACCCTACACAGGTTCCTTCCTTCCAAGATGCAGTTTCACACGGACTCATCATCAGGAAACCCTACACAGGTTTCCTTCCTTCCAAGATGCAGTTTCACATAGACTCATCATCAGTCAACCCTAGACCAGTTCCTCCTCAGTTCCAAGACGAAGTTTTACACGGACTTATCACAAAGTAACTTTACTCAGTTTCCTCCAGAAGTTTTACACGGACTTATCACCTTACCCAGGTTCCCCCAAAAGTTTCACACGAACTTATCCCAAAGTAACCTTACCCAGGTTCCTCCTGGCAATTTCCCGACGTAGTGCAAAGCAACCTTACACAGGTTTCCTTCCTTCCAAGATGCAGTTTTACACGGACTCATCATCAGTCAACCCTACACAGGTTTCCTTCCTTCCCAGATGCAGTTTTACATGGACTCATCATCAGGCAACCCTACACAGGTTCCTTCTTTCAACTTACAAAATTACAATTCAACAAACAATCTCCAAATGGCATCTGTAAGCCCATTCCCGACATCACATTGCTGATACTACACCATGCGAGTGCAAATTTCTGGGCACTTTAGGGTTCAATCATCTTCCACCTTCGGATCACGAAAGGCACGCAAGCCAATCTACATCCTCAGGTTTAAGAAGATTGAACAGGGGCAACTGTTGTACCCCAAAATTTGCCCTCCCATGTTCCTCAAGATTTGTCAAGAATGATCTTCAAATTGTTCAAGAGGGCTCAAGGGTTGTACAGTCAAATCACTTCCTAAGACAGCTGAAATTAGGGTTTTGGTTCCTTCAAGGAATTTGGGGTTTTCAATGGTTCAATCAAGTCTCATAGGCCTATATACTTTCTCAAGCACATACATGCCAAGTTTCAAGACTCACAGTAGCAATTTGCACAGTCAAAAGTTCCATTTGATCTACAGTCAACTGCAAGGGCAAAATGGTCATTTTGCAGTCAAAAGTCAGAATTCTTGGTCAACATCTTATTTTGAGTTCACAATCACCATTTGATCAAGTCTTGATCATGATCCCACAAGAATAGCTCAAAAATCATCAGGGTGCAAAAGTTACTATTTTTGGACAGCAGAAAAGTCAACTGTGTCTTGACCAGGGCATAAATATTTCATGGTTTATCAGAAAAATTCCATCCAAAGCTCATTTTGAATAGGATGCAATTTACTACAATCCATCTTCACATTCCAAGATCAAGAAATGCTCTCACAAAGAGTTACCAATTTTTACATTATAGGTCAATTTCAAAAGTCAACAAATGTACACTTTGAGTCAAAGGCCATAACTTGAGATTGGTAAATCCAAATGACATGGGACCAAAGTAATTGGTTAGAGGACTTCAAGAGCTTTCCAAAATGTCCAAGAACATGGTCATATGATCAAAATTGAGCAAGTTGTGCATTGGAGAAGTTGGGAAATTTTCATGAATTTGCAAAAGTCAACTTTGCTCAAAACACCTTCTTTTTGCTAATGGGCCTCAAATCTCTTCTTGAAACTTCACCGATGACCTATGCACGACCCACCAAGCTTAATTGAATTTATTTTCTAAAATTTATTGATTAAATGGATTTTTAATACATATTAATTCATTTAATTAATTTAAATCACAAGAAAATACAAGATTTGCTTTTTAAATCAATTTGTGAACCAAATATGATCCAAATATGCTGACCAATTCGTGCACAAGCTAAAGATATTAAAAAATCCAATTTTGGCAACATTGTTCAATCATGGAAAATCAAGAATATTTGATTTTCAATCAAGGATTTAATCTTCAATGCACATGGATTGGATCCAAAACTTTGACCTAATTTGTTTCTCCTATATGTATGCAAGTAAACCATGACCTAGGACACGACTGAAAGCTGCAAAAACGACCCTGTCAAATTCAAGAATTTTCAAGAAAACTCAAAACCTGTTCTTGCATTCCAGGCCAATTCAAGGCGTTTTGTTCATCCAAATACATTGTAGGAGGTACCAGGATTGTTTTGCAATCAAATTCAAGCATCAAAGCTCAAGGAATCACGACATACAGTCCCACGGTTTGCACTTTTGATTCATAATCATATCTCTTAATTCATGCACATTTAACATGTGTTTGTGATTGTTTTGCATTGCTAGAGATCATACGAAGCTAATGGAATGATTGAATTGAACTGTAATGCCCTGAATCGAGAGATGCCATGACTGAATTTCTAGGGTTTTCAAGCTTTAAATTAGGGCTTTCTAAACCAGGAAAAATTGGGACCAATGAGATACATGGTTGAATTCGTGAGGCCAAGACGGTTGGAACACACACCTCGCGAAACATTTATGATGACTGTGCTTCTTTTCGCTATTTTTCCCTGCAGGAGGTAGTGGAGGTTAAAAACCCCCGCTATATGATTCTAATTACACTGAACGAAGGTTGAAGACGCTGATGTGTTGGCATATGATTGGTCTATTTGAAAAGCGCGCGTTTTTTATTTACAGCATATTAATTGATTTTCATATATTATGTTTATTTGCTATTCTCATAATGAATAAACGCGTTGGTTGAGTTGGCAAGCAGGTGGTTGGAAAAGCCATTGGGACCTGGGTTCGAATCCCAGGTCCCCCAAAACATTTATTCTATTTTTCTTCACATATTCATGTGCAGCATCCCACGCGTGATCCACCATACACTTCAAATCCCAGTGCGCCAGGTGTCTCCAAGTCTGGATCCAGTGGCCAAAGTTGAAGGACCACCCTACTCCCTGGTCAGCGCATGCGTAGCAAACTTAGAAAGTCAAACAGGCTAATGAACAATGGGCCTGGAAATTGCTGACTCTACCACAAAATTGGGCCCAACACCCCCCTTCAAGTTTATTTCTTTTCTTTTCTTTTTTATTTCTTTCATTTAATTATTTTTTATAATTATTATTTTCACTAACAAATTAATATTTATTTCCATAATAAAAATCAGAAAACATAAAAAATATAATATTTTTATTTATTAGATTTAATTAGTTATTTTGTAAATAAATAAGTAATTAATTAATTTAGTTTTAATTAGGCTAATTTTAATATTTTTGCAATAATTTAAAATTAATGTAGAATTAGGGTTCTTGACAATTTGAATCATCTTTATTTTTATTTCCTTAAATATTCTAAAAAACCAAAAAAAATATTTCTTTTAATTAGTTTAGGTTTAATTTAATTCATAAATAATAAAAATCTCTTTCTTTCTCAAAAAAGGGTCAAAACCCTAAAAAACTCTCCTATTCGACTTCTCTCTCGCGTATTATTTTTGATTCATATTTTGATCCATATAATTGTATTTGCTCCGAGGATGTAATAGCTTTAATTAGGACCTTTTATCGCTTTTATTTACTTTTCCGCAATTTAATTTTTCAAGGGTTTGTTTTTTGGCGATGTAAATACCCGACGCCTTGTAATAGCTTAGTTTTATTTTCCGCAACCATTAACTGCTAGATGTATGCTAACTAGGCTATGCATGACAAGATTTATCTTAAATTAAAATCAATCGTAGCTCACCATAACATGTACAAAGATAACATAACTGAAACCTGACACACTCGCACATGCCACTCCTAGGGTACGCCTCACTTGGTTGCCTCGACGTGGTCATTGAGTATAGGGTGTTTTAGAGGTCGCCCTCCTGTCTAAAGATCAAAGTTGCCTCAAAACGGTTGCCTCGATAAAAAATGATCTAGGACATTAGGGTTACCGCTAGAGCGTCCTACCATTGCTTTAGTGACCACATGTCCCATAATCGAATTGACCCGAAAACTCCAACGACGGTGCTACCTACTTCTCAATAGTGGGATAGTACTGTCTAAAGGACATTTACACAGCTTAATTTCTTTTGAGTAGGTAGAGGTTCTTGGGTACTTGCTCTTTTAAAAAACAAAACAACTTTTTCGCACTTACACTTTGCAAACAAAAGTTTTCAACAAACACTTCATACACTCTTGAGGACAGATACAAGAGTTAAATCGAAGTTTTTCAAACAAAACTTTTTTTCAAAACCCACAAATACAAGAAAAGCAAAACTTTTGAAAACATAGTGAGCAAGTACCTAAGAGCCCGTGGATAACCACGGATAGAAAGGGCGCTAACACCTTCCCTTTCTATAATCTACCTCCCGAACCCGAGAAACATCTCGAAAAGGAATTTTGCTGTGCTTTTGTCCTTTCCTTGTTGGAGAAAATAAAAGACGGTGGCGACTCTTACTTACCGCGACATTTTGTGAAACGCAAACGTGAACCAACATTCCAAAATAGTCAGTTCTATTTCCACCGATCACAATGGGCAAGTGTGGTTCCCCTGCATTCTACTGAGACATGCAGCGCGTCGTTGTGTTTCCTTCCCTTGGGAGTCAAATCAGCATCGGAAAAACCAAGACCATTATCAGCAGTAAGGCTGGCCACGCACTCTTGAAACTGGTCAGCCGAAGTTTCTTGAGGCACGTGTGTCGTCTTTAAAAATTTGATTAAGGCCTTAACATGGGCCTCAGAGCAGAGTAGGAGAGCCAACATGGAGATTTTGGAAGAGGTCTGCCCTAGCTGTTCCACGACGTCGTAGTCACTCTTTTTGATTATCTTTAAGATTTCTTCCATTTCTTTCTGGGTGGTCTCGGGGATTACCACAGTCTGAGCATTCATCCTGACAGGCACTTCTAGTATCCCCTTACCCTTATCGGTAGTATCAACAGAGGGTCTAACTTCAGTTACATCAATTTCTTCAATTATCAGGCCTTGCACAGATGGCTTAACAGGCACAAAAGCTTTCAAGGGTCCGAAGACTGCTCTGGAGGGAGCAATCTCCGGAGAGAAAATCCGTCCGCTGCGAGTTATCTTGCTTGTTCCTACAATGTTCCCTATTTCAGGGGTTTCATCATCAGAATTCTCTTGGACTGATTCAATCTGTTTGATACCATGATAGAAGATTTCTCCTCCGTAGTTCCATGGTATCGTCTTGCTAGATTAATACGGGACAGGCCCCGACATGGTGATTTTCAATGGTACAAATTTAGGATCAGGCATAATCTTGACAGGCCTTTTGCAAGCCTTGGGAAGATTGTCGGAGATGGTTATTATTGCAATGTCATTGGTTGAAGTAGCAACAGTAGCAGGAGTAACGGGAGTGAAGGTATCAACAAGAGTCTTTTGGAAGAGTATCTCTTGGGTATCCATCAGGCGTTGAGTTCCTGATTTCAACATTGGGCAGTCAGCTCGTATGTTTAAACAAAAGTAGCAGTCTTTTCCACAGCCTGGGAATATCCCGGCTCTCATCAAATTCACTTTAATCACTGGTAACGGAGTCAAAATATCAACAACATTGGTAACATGAAGGTCTTCCATAACGGCATGAACATTATGACCGTGCTTGGGCATTGGGGCAGAAATCACATTCGGATTTTCGGGCGCATCGAATTCTACCTCCTTAGCATCGATCAGGTCTTGGATTTTATTCTTAAGAGCCCAACAGTTGTTGGTATCATGCCCTACACTATCAGAGTGGTAAGCACACTTTGCATTGGAGTGGTAATAAGGGGAAGGGGTATTGGGGTTCTTTGGCGCTTCCTTCAAATTGGTAAGATTCAGATTTAGCAAATGAGGGAGTACTTGAGCCGGTGTCATGTTGATTCGGGTGAACTGCCATTATGGCCTTTCTACCTATTGCTGATTAGATCTTGACTGATTGCTGCGAGGTTGATCATTTGAAGAGTTTTGGATCATCACAACCCCTACAATTGGTCGGCGCTCGGTTCTTCCTTTACTTTTCAGAGAATAAACAGCAGAATCTTCCTTCTTAGATGGGAAGGTTTTCTTAATAGCAGTCGACACGGAGGCATCTTTCTGAATCTTACCACTTTTAATGCCGCCCTCGACCCTTTCGCCGGTCAGAATTAATTCGGTGAATCCCGCGGAGGAACTCCCAATTAAATGATTGAAGAAAGGGCCAGACAGGGTCCCTAAAAACATGTCAACCAGCTCTCTATCCGACAATGGTGGCTGCACCCTTCCAGCCAGATCACGCCACTTCTGGGCATACTCTTTAAATCCTTCATTAGAAGCCATACCCATACTCTGTAGTTGAGTACGAGTGGGCGCTAAATCGGCGTTGTATTGGTATTTCCGGTAGAAAGCAGCAGCTAAGTCTTCCCAGTTATAAACCTCAGATCTCTCGAGTTGATAGAACCAGTCCAATTGTGTGCCTGACAAACTGTCTTGGAAAAAATGGACCCAAAGATCTTTATCAAATGAGTGGGGTTGGATCTTTCGGACGTAGGATCTCAGATGCATCTTTGGACACGACAAACCGTCATACTTGGCAAATGTAGGAACTTTGAACTTGGGAGGAATAACGATCCCGACGACCAACCCTAGTTCTTCGAAATCTAAACCAGCTACCCTTTGCAACTCCATGGCTGCCAATCCATCTTCAAGATTTTTAAACTTAACATCCGCCGGGGGATATTGCTGTTCGGAGTAATCTTCGTCTTCTTCCTCTTCCTCTTCTTCTCCTTCAACTTCAGATTCAGAAGGCATCGCAGTTCCTTTTCCTTTACCAGCCCCTTCATCAGACGTTGAGGGGAACTCGAGAATTTTTCTAGCATTGCTTTCAAACCTTCTTCCCATGATGACTACACCAGGTCTTTTCTTCTTTTTCTCTTTATCTTTCTCCAATAGTGCTTTAAGGTCCTCTTGACCCTTTGCTAAGGTCATGAGGAGTTGCTGGAATTGAGAATTCTGTGGTTGCAGATCCTTAACCGTCTGCTCCAAATCCATCTTGCTCAAATAAACAGCAGAAAGATAAGGAAACCTGGTGTGAAGACATGTTTATGCATATGATGAATGGTATGTTATTCATGTAATGCATTCAAGGATTCAGAAATTCAAATTTGTTGCAAACAAAAAGAACACACGTCATATTAAGAAGAAATTTGTTACTACATAAGTGCCCCATGGGCAAAATATTACAAAATTCTTTATGTAAAAAGACATTGCGCATCCTCTTTGGTGCGATGTAAGTGTTGAGAGTTTACTCCTCAAGAATTCGGCGGGCAAGCTCCAAAACCTTCTTCTCACTGGCATAGAAGCTGGCTTCAAAAGTATTTCGTTCTTCCTTGAGTTGGATCCAACTCTTTTGTAATTCTTCCAATGATGTTGGCATATCAGGATGTAGGAGGGTGTCAGGAACCTCTCCTTCCATAACAGGCTCTTTGATCACGGGGAGAATGTGAGGATATGGCATCACAAGATTCTGGGCGCGGGTTCGTACCCACTTGAGGTAAGGCTCAAGGGGGATGGAATTCTTGTGCCCTAGTGTCTTATTGTCCACCTTGTTGGGCATCCTCCAAGCTCTGATGAACCTTTGTCGAAGTCCTTACGCATCATTGTCGAAGTCAAAAACCAGGTCAGGAATCAGCATGTCTTGAGGGCCATCCCTCCGAGCATATCCAAATTGTCTCAAAGCTAAACAGGGGTTGTAGGTAATGCCTCCCCTAATTCCAAGTAGTGGGACATTAGGGAATTCCCCACAACGATCAATGATGATGACATTTTCTCTAGACCGAGAGCACCAATGAACATCAGAATGTGTGAGGGTCATCAACCGTTGTGACCACCTTAAACCCTGCTCATTCTTCAAAACTGATTGTGGAAGGTGAGAAATAAACCACCTTGCTAGGAGAGGAGTACAACACATGAGAACACCTCTTTTCCTTATTGTTCGTGTGTAAAATGAGTGTAGGATGTCCCCAAGAAATGCAGGCACAAGATTCCAAGATATGAAGATTTTGACAGCATTCACATCTATAAGTTGATCAGGGTTTGGGAACAAGACCAACCCATATATGAGAAGTGCTACAATCTCCTCAAAAGCTTGTAGATCTAGAGAGTTCCAGCAGTCTTGTGCCTTCTCAAGCAGAAACTTTACCAAGAAACCCTTGACACCACTTCTGGTTTCCCAATGTCCTTTGATATCAGATGGTTGCAAGTGTAATGCTTGAGCAACATCTTCAGGCTTTGGTTCTTTTTCCGTACCATTGTAGGGTAGTTGATGAAGAATAGGAATTCTCAGGAGTTGAGAAAATTCCTCCAAAGTAGGTACTAGTTGGTAATCAGGGAATGTGAAACAGTGGTGTAGGGGGTCAAAGAACTGGAAGAGAACTTTCACCATGTCTTATTCAATATTGGAGTTGACCAAGTTGAGAAGTCTACCATGTCTTTCACTGAAGAGAGAATTCTCTGGAATCCTGGAAGTAAGCTCCTTGAGTTGAGGAGGGATTCTCACAAGTTTGACTTGAATTGTTTTCCTGCGAAGAGATTCCATGACCTACAAAACAAGAACAAAGATGAAGATCCAAACCCTTGAAATGGTTAGTGGATGCATATGATGCTTTATGATGTTCATGATGTATGCACAAGCACATGTACAAGCAAGTCACACAAAACCCTAGTTTCAGGCTTGCATGAGGTTTCATAGGTAAATACCCTCTTGAGTTTAGTTGGCTCAAACATGTCCTATAAATAGCAACCGAGTTCTAAGAAGCTCAATATCACTGGATTATTTTCTATGTTCATTGTTTTGGTTTATCCACTTAACTGGAGACCAAAATATTCCAAGAAAACAACCCTCAATGAGTGTAGTATCGAGTATCTACCAATTTCGGACTGCACCAAAGCCGGTCATGTCACTACCCCTTAAAAAAAGGCCAAGATGGTCAAGTAAGGTTCTAAGAGTTCATTAGTGCTTCATGACATCACTCAGCAGCCCTGTATTCTCTTTGATTGACTCAAAGGCTACCGGTACTCACAAATATATCACACTAATATAGCTATTTCTTCAACCATGTCGGTATACCCCGCACAGTTTCCACAACGTATTGCTATTTACCTATGAATGTTTCCCAAATCCGGGTGGAGGATTTCAATCCCAAACAAGAGAACCAAATGTAAAGCAATCAAAGCAATCAAGATAAGAATACAAAGGTGATCTAAGCCCTAAGGTTACTTCACTTTTAAAGTATTCCCCAGCAGAGTCTCCAGTTCTGTGATACGGTGGTAGAATTGACTTGAGGTTTTGCGTTTGTGTTCGCAAATATTTTGGTCTAGCAAGAGTCGCCACCGACTTTTTATTTTATCCTAAGGAAAGGCCAAAAAGCACAGGAAAGACCTTTGAGATGTTTTCTTGGGTTCGGGGAGTAGATTATAGAAAGGGAAGGTATTAGCACCCTTTCTATCCATGGTTATCCATGGGCTCTTAGTTACTTGTTTAGATCACTTGCTTTTGCTTTTCAATTGTTTGAAATAGTGCTCTTCAATTGTTTGAAATGGTGCTTTGTGTGTGATTTGGAAAGATATTTTGAGAAGAGGCCATCGTTGTGGCAACCTTTGTAATGATTCTTGTTTGAATTTATACAAATGTGTTTTTGTCTTTTGAAAAAGTTTCCAATGTTTGAAAGTAGGGTTTTGAAATTATGTTGTGAAGTGTGTTTGAAAATAGCAAGGATGCTTTTGCAAGCTTTTGATCAAGTAACTAAGAGTTATCTACCCTATTTTACTCAAAGATCTTTCTTATGTTTTTAACCCTTTTAACAGTGTTGTTTCACCATTGTATTTGGTGAACAACCTTGTGTTAGGATGTTAAACGGGACAGGCGGGGGTCATCGTATAGACCATGATAGCAATGGTGTCAAGTATTTTTGGCAATTTTCTTAAGGGACTTGATCATTTTGTTTAGGCAACTCAGATAGCGTCATCGAGGGACTATGGTCTTTTATTTTGTTTTTGTTGTGCCAAAGTACTTAACATGCATACCATGGCCCATTTTTGAAGGCAACAAGTGGATTATACCCCTAGGGGTGTAAGTGTGCATTGTGTTTGTTTTTCATGCATTTTTGTCTTTGATTAGGTCAAATTATTTGTTGGTTTTGATTTTGCATACAAACCCTAATTCTCTAATCATGGCATAATTGAAAGCATTAAGTGCGTAAAAATAAATCTAAGTTATTACAACTTTGATATAGGGAGGGGGGTACAATTTTGAATAGGGGATTATTTTGCAAGAAATTAAAACCCTAAATTATTACAACCAAATTGAATTTACAATACATAATATTTAAATGGGCAATATTTAAATAAATATAATAAATAAATGTTAAATAAAAATGTATTTATGAAAAAAGAGTTTTTTTATGTATCTAAAGTATTTTTTAATGTAAAAAAAAAGGTGTAAATAATTAAAATAAAAAAGGTTGATTTTATTTAATAAAGGGGTAAACCCTAATTTTCCTTAAAGAGAATAATATTATATTATTTATACACAAAAACATATTAATATGTACAAAAATAAAGATATATTAAAAAAAGTGTTTTTTAGTATAAAATAACAATAAAAAACAATAAAAAATAAAAATGTAATATTTGTATTTTTATTCTATGTTTTTTAATAAAATAAAGTATATATATATATATATATATATATATATATATATATATATATATATATATATATATATATATATATATATATATATATATATATATATATATATATATATATATATATATATATATATATATATATATATATATATATATATATATATATATATATATATATATATATATATATATATATATATATATATATATATATATATATATATATATATATATATATATATATATATATATATATATATATATATATATATATATATATATATATATATATATATATATATATATATATATATATATTAAATATATTAAGTGTGTATAAAATAAAATAAAATATTTACAAAAATATATATATATTCAAGAAAATATTTTCAATGTGAATAAAAATAAGAAATGAAAATAAAAGTATTTTTTTATATTATTTTCAAGTTTTAATAAATAATATAAAGTATTTAAACATTTTAATGTTAGAAATAATTAAAATAAATACCAAATAAATGTAAAAATTTATGAAAATATTTTTTAGGCATTTTTTATGTTTGGAAATAAAATAATAAAGTCAGAAATGAAATAAAAATGCAAAAATAATAAAAATACAAAGAAATGGGCCAAGGGGTGTGAAACTGAAAAAGAAGGTGTTAGAAGCAAAAAGTCAAGCCCAGCCCATCAACTTCATCTTCTTCCTCCAGCACTGTGAAAAACGCGCGCCTGTTACACAAACACGTATCTCCTGTATTTGTGATCTTTTGACAAAACTCAAAACATGAAACTTGTAGAGTATCAAACCACGATTCTAACCATATAAAAAACTTAATCTAACTCTCAAAGACCAGAGAGAATTTCTCTGGCCCTAATTTCTAACCTAGTTTTTTCAGAAAGTTCATGGATGAAATTCTCTTAGCACATTTAATATAAATGAAAACTGAGCATATGTATGGTTTCGGGGAAATGAGTACTACATCTTTCATTCACAAACCTAAGACTCAATGTTCCTAAATAAATAGATAGAAGTTCATGAAAAACCTATTTCATTTGGATTCGAGTTGGACAATGCAGCAACTTTCAGTGAGGCCTGAGGTTCTTTTGAGCTTGCTTGATGTTCCCTGAACCTTTCCCAATGCTTAGTTTGTTCTGAAATGGTCTGAATCCTTCTACAGAAGTCAACCTGCACAAGCTTGAAATGAAAATGGTGAACACTATTAGTGGAGTTACAGTTGGAAATGGAGGTTTGGGACAGCTTGAGTGAGTTGAATGGAAGGTGTTTGAAGTGGAAAGGAGCAAAACGCACGAGCAAAATGAGCTATGGCACTCAAGTTGCAGCAACTGCCCTGTTTTGCAAGTTTTTGGTGTTTTGGTGTTCAAGTTTGTTTGAGGGATGATTGGCTCGTGTTTCTGGCTTACAAGGATATGAAAAACTTGTTTCAAATGCTGGCTTAAGTTGAATATATATCAGATATGTGAGTTATGGACCTTTGGCAAGTTGACTTGTTTTAAAAGAAAAATGTGAAGTGAAATGAGATAGGCCTGTACAGGCTATCTCCAAGCATGCACAAGCTTCTTGTATCTTTTCCTAAGTTTGTGGAACTTGTTTGCTGCAAAGAAAGAAGTCCAAGGCTAAAGAAAAACAACTTTGCAAAAGTTATGCTTTATGAAAATGGAAGTGTTATCTTTATGCCCAAAATGGAATTATTCATTGTATAATGCTTTCTTGATCAGAACAATGCCTCTAACCAATATATTTGAATTCAATATTTGAGTGTAAATTGGTTTAGATACCTGTAATCAAGTACAAAGCTAGTTTGGTTAGATTTGCAACTTGTATGAACATGTATTGGCCATGGTTACAAAGTGAGGTTTTGCCAACTTCAAGCATTCGATTCTCCCTAACCACAAATGTGTTTGAGGAGTTATTGGACAATTTGGAAAGCTTGAAACATGTAATATAATCCATCTTTGAAATGAAACTTGAGACTCCAAGTGGAAATATGTGAAAAATGGCCAAGAAGATGGGTCAAAATCCTGCCTAAACTAGGGCAAAATTTCTCCAAGTTAAAAGTTTTAGGTACCCTTGTTCCAAAATTCATAACTTAAGATCAAAGCTTCTTTTGAGAAAACTTTGTGAATCAAAGTTGTAGACTTTGTGATTAACCACAACTTTCATGTTGTAAGTTTTGTTTGAATCTATTTGCATCTTGGTGAAAATATGGGACAAAGTTAGGAAAAATTAAGAAAATTTCATAACTTAGAAAATTTCCAAGTTATGAAAAATTTTCAATTTCAAACCCTAATTTGCAATTTTGGGTTTCTTGATGAAAAAGTTTCATAATTTGACATATCTTGATGAAAAATGACCCTTGGAACTTGATTTTGACCAAAAAGTCAAAGTTTGACTTTTCAGTGTACAATCAAATTTTGATCAGTTGATTGCAAAATTCATCTGTCAATCCTATGCTTTTGAGATCTTTTGAACTTGTTGAATGGGTCAAGATAATGTCATTGAGTCCTTGAGTCCATGGTTGAGCTTGATTTTCCATTGGCTAGGTCAAACATTCAAAAATTGCCTTTGTACAGTCAAAACCCTAAAAATGACCATTTTGCCCTTTTGGTGATCTGATCAAATTTCTTGTGGAATTGTGGTCCAAACTTGATCAAATGGTTCATATGAGTTCATAATGTTGATGTGGGTAAAAATTCATGAAGTTCGACTGTAAATTGACCACAATTGACTTTTTCCCCAATACAGCTGATTTCTAGGTCAACTGTCCAATTGACTGGGCAAAAAATTGATTCAAGACTTGAAACTTGGTATGGGCAAACTTATGAGTCTAACATGAAGTATGAAAGTCAATTTGGGCATTGTAGGTCAAAAAATCCCTGTGCAAACTCAAACCCTAGTTTAGATTAATAGTGCAAGGAGGTGCCTTGAGCAGAGCAAACCCTAGCTTGGTCTTGAGTTCCAAGAGCCTTGTGATGAGAAATGTTGATAAAATGAGAGGGAAAATTTTGGGGTACAACAGTTTCATTACTGGGTAACAAAAGAAATAGGGATGAAGTCCTTTGCTGTCCAGTTGCTTGGTCCACCGTTGGTCGTAGGATAGATCCAGCTGTCGAATTCAGACTCTTCCACATCGTCTTCAATGGCATTCACTCCCGAGTTGCTGATGAACATGGGAGGTCTTCCAATCCATGCATTCCGAACAGCCTTTTGAGCTTTTGCAGTGAAACCCAAACCAAACTTGTTAGTCTTCTGTGTAAAATCAGGGAGTCGGCCCCAATTTGCACACCCACCTTTCTCGACAACAGCCCGGACATCCTTAAAGGAAGCCATCTTCATAGGAGAATCTTCAACAACAACCTCAGCTGACGCCAGTGTCTGGGGAACCTCTTCAAAATGTTGAAATGGGGTCTCAATGAACTCCCCATCCATTTCTACGTATCGGAAAGAGTTGAGGTGGCTAACCATGTACTCTTCCTCTCCTTGTAATGTCACAATCTTCCCTTTCACTGGGTACTTCATCTTCTGGTGGAGCGTTGAGGTTACGGCCCCAGCTTTATAGATCCATGGGCGACCCATCAAACAAGAATAAGATGGCCGAATGTCCATCACATAAAATGTAGAGTTGAAAACCTGAGAACCAACCTTAATCGGGATATCAACCTCTCCATGCACCATTCTCTTAGACCCATCAAAGGCCCTAACAACAATGTTGCTTGGCTTCAGCTCCAACCCTTCACAGTCCATTGCCTAATAATAACAGGTTTTCGGGCAGTTGGTGGAGAGATATCAGGGGAGAAAAGTCTTCCGCTGCGGGTGACTTTGGCAGGTCCGACAATATTGCTGACGTCAGTATCAGCATCCAACTCTTGTTTAACTCCATGAAAATAAACATCAACCCCGTAATGCCAAGGGACAACTTTATCAGAGGTATAGGGGATAGGCTCAGGATTAGTGATGATCAATGGTGTGATTCTTGGAACAGATGTAACTCTAACAAGCTTCCTCAAGGGAGCCTTGGAAGAATTGTCGAAAATGGTGATGATGGCAACTTCTTCAGTATGAACTAAGGGAACAACAATCTTCTCAAACATAATTTCTTTACTATCCATCAAGCATTGAACAACTGATTTCAAAAGATGGCAACCGGTTGGTAGGGCAGAACACATACGACAACCTTCGTCACAGCCCAGAAATAAACCGACTAGCAAAAGGTCTTCTTCACAGTCATCAAAGGGGTAACAATGTCGTTCACATAAACCACAAATGAGTCTTCATCTATAGCATTCACTCCATGCTTGGGCATAGGAGCAATCACAACATTAGGCCTTTCAGGCGCCTCGAACTCAATCTGCTTAGCATCAATTAAGTCTTGTATCTTATTCTTAAAAGACCAACAATCATCTGTATTATGCCCCGGGCTATCAGAGTGAAAAGCACAGCGGGCATTAGGGTTGTACTTTGGTGAGGTTGTTTTTGGATTCTTCGGGGCCTCCCTTGGAATCACTAGATTGGTCTTTAATAACTGCGGCAGAATCTGAGACAAAGTCATGTTGAGATGGGTGAATTGCCTTCGAGGTCTCTCGGCCTTTTGCTAATTGTTATACTGAGGAGCACCAACAAGTTTTGAAATAACAACCGCATTAACAGCTTGGCGGCGTTCAGGTCTATTCTGGCTTTTCGAACTGTAGACAGCACTGGACTCTTTCTTAAAAGGCTTCTTCTCAGTGCCTGATGAGGCACCCTTCTGTATCTTACCAGTCTTAATACCAGCCTCAATCCTTTCACCGATCATAATTAGCTCTGTAAACCCAGACGAAGAGCTTCCAATCAGGTGGTTAAAAAATGGACCAGACAAGGTCCCCAGAAACATATCCACAAGCTCCCGATCAGCCAAGGGTGGTTGCACTCTTCCAGCGAGGTCCCTCTACTTCTGAGCATAATCTTTGAAACCTTCACCCGTTCCCATTGACATACCCTAGAGTTGGGTACGCGTGGGAGAGAGGTCGGAATTGTATTGATACTGCCTGTAGAAAGCAGTAGCCAAATCTTCCCAACTGCGGATACTGGCTCTGTCCAACTGGTAAAACCATTCAAGCTGAGTCCCTAAGAGACTGTCTTGAAAGAAGTGGATCCATAGGTTCTTATCAGCGGTGTACGGCTGAATCTTCCTTACATATGACCGGAGGTGCAACTTCGGACAAGAAACTTCGTCATATTTAGCAAAGGCTGGTGCCTTGAACTTGTGGGGAATTACCACCTCATATGATAGACCTAGATCACCAAAGTCCAGACCAGGCACTTTCTGAACTTCCATCGCACTCAATCGATCTTCCAGTTGTTTATATCTATCCTCAGCAGGAGGATACTGGTCTTCATCGAAGTCTGTCTCATTGTCTGAGACCACAGGGCTAGGAGCCCTTCTTTCCTCTTGACTGTCTTTCCCTCCAGATGAGGTGGTCAAATCAACTTCATCCCGTAGCCTATTTCCAAACCTGTGACCTGTGTTAAACAGGAATGTCCTCTTCTTCTTCTTCTTCTTCTTCTTCTTTTTCATAATCAGGGTCTTCAGATCTTGCTGACCCTTAGCTAGATTCATGAACAACTCTTGGAATTGGGCATTTTGAGCCTGTAGGGCCTTGATTGCTTGCTCAGTTGATGGTTCAGCAGACATGGTGACTGCTGAAATAAACAGCGAAGAAGATAAGAGACCTGTAATGGGTACCTGTTATGAAGTGCATGGGATGAAATGCGTATGATATGATTTCAAAGACAATCGAGAGATTCAAATTTGTAAACAAGAAAGGAAACACACTTTTATTAAGTAAACTTGAAATTCAAATTGTTCAACAAATTTCCCTTAAGGCATTACAAGAAAAGAAATACTGAAAAGTAAATAAAACTGGAAAGGAAATAATCAAAGGACAATCAGTGCTTCCAAGGTCGCTTCTTGTCGGTGTAGACATAGTCATTGAGAATCCGCTCGTTCTCCAGCTGCCTAGTCAACTTCTGGATCTTCTGTTCTTGCTCGTTAAACTTATCCCAGTAAGCATCCCGTTCTTCTCTCAGCTGCATCCAAGACCTTTTCAGTTCCCCAATGTCGGTGGGCATGTAAGGGTGGAGGATGGTAGGAAGAACCCCCTCTTCATTAGCAACTTCAACAATGATAGGCAGGACGGATTCATACGGCATACCCAGCTTGTGGGCACGGATACGAACCCATTTGAGATATGGCTCCATTGGAAGGGAAGTCTTTGGACCCAGCTCATGTGGATCAGATATGTGAACTCTATCCCAAGCCCTTATGAACCTGCGGCGTTGCTCGTCACTATCCCCCTGAAAATCAAAAATGATACTAGGCATTAGAAGCTCATGAGATCCTTCTCTTTTGGCTCTCCCAAACTGACGTAAGACCAAGCACAAATTATAAGAAATTCCTCCATGGGTTCCTATCAGTGGAACATTGGGGTATTCCCCACAGTGATCAATAATAGCCACCTCGTCCATACCCTTGCTAGTCCAGATGATGTCATTATGAGAGAGAGACATAACCCTATAAGCCCAGCCCATGCCTTCTTTGTTCTTCAGCACTGATTTGGGGAGGTGCGAAATAAACCACCTCGCCAATAATGGAGCACAGCACATCAAGGTTCCCCACTTTCGGGCAGTAAAGGCATAAAGCTGATGGAGAATGTCACCCAAGAGAGTGGGTACAGGATTACGAGAGATGAAGATTTTCACCGCATTCACATCAACAAAAGAGTCAGGATTCGGAAACAATACCAAGCCATATATCAGAAGAGCTAGAATATCTTCGAATGCCTTGAAGTCTAGACTATCCCAGAAATAATTAGCCTTACCAACCAAGAACTTAGTCAGAAAACCCTTTGCTCCACTCCTAGTCTCCCAATTAGCCATTACCTCATCCTTTGTCATATGAAGGGCTGAAGCAATCTCTTCTGGCCTAAGGATCTTCTCTCAACCAGTAAATGGGGTCTTCTCCTGGATAGGGATACCAAGCAAGTCAGAGAACTCTTCTAAGGTGGGGACCAGCTGATAGTCCTGAAAAGTAAAGCAATGGTACAGTGGATCATAGAATTGGACCAAAACACTCATCATCTGCTCGTCTAATTTGGAGGTGACCAAACTGAGAAGATATCCATGTCTTCTGATGAAGGAGGTAGTATCAAGCATCTTTGCAATCAACTCTTTAAGCATGGTGGGAACCTGGACAAAGTTGATCCGGATGGTGTTCTTACGTATAGGCATCATGACCTACAAAACAGAACAAAGATGAATCCCTCTTGTCTTTGAAATAGGTTAGTCCAATGCAAGATGTATGCAATGTTATGATGTCATGATGTCATGATAGAAAGCGCATCACAAGTATCCACAAATAGTAGACATGGTAAAGGCACACAATTCATACAGAGAGCCCTTCGATTTCAGGCTGGCAAGGAGCTTAGGTACTACCCTCTTTCAGTTCAGTTAGTTTAAACTTGTCCTAAAAATAGTAATCGGGTTCTAGAGGATCTCAATATCACTGACTACCCTCGATCGGTCATAATTCCAGTTTAGCAACCTTTTCTTGCATCCGGAATCATCGCGAGAGTTTAGTCTCAATGAGTGTAGCATACTGCTACTGTTCTATGGCCAAGTTGGTCAATTTAAAGGTTCTAAGGTCAGTTGGTGCTTAATGACCCCTTAGATGACCCATATTCTCCTCGTTCCAACACAAGGGATATCGGTACAATCTAAAGTGCCACACCAACATAGCTACTGCTTCAACCGTATCGGTCTACGCCGTACAATTCCCTCATAGTTTATTGCTACTTACCTAAAGGGTACCCCCAGATCCGGGTTAGGACCTATAGTAACTCCGATACAAGCCTACAAATATAAAGCATACAAGTCAAGCAATTGAAAACACAATGATCTAATCCTAAGGTACACCCCACTTATTGATATCCCCAGCAGAGTCGCCAGTTCTGTGATACGGTGGGAGAGAACTGACTGTTTTTGGAATGCTGGTTCGCGTTTTGCGTTTGTTTTCGCAAAATGCCGCGTTAAGCAAGAGTCGCCACTGTCTTTTATTTTATCCAACAAGGAAAGGAAAAAAGCATAAAAAAATTCCTTTTTCGAGATGTTTCTCGGGTCCGGGGGGTAGATTATAGAAAGGGAAGGTGTTAGCACCCTTTCTATCCATGGTTATCCATGGGCTCTTAGGTACTTGCTCAAAGTGTTTTCAAAAATTTCTTTTCTTTGTGTTTGTGGGTTTGAAAGAAGTTTTTGTTTGAAAGGTGTAAGTGCGAAAAGTTTTATTTTGTTTTGAAAGAGCAAGTACTTAAGAACTATCTACCTACTCGAAAAAGGAATCAATATGTACTAATATCCTTTAGACAATGCTATCCCACTATGGATGAGTAAGTAGCATCGTCGTCGGAGTTTTAAGGGTCAATTCGATTAAGGGACGTGTGGTCACTAAAGCAATGTTAGGACGCCTTAGCGGTAACCCTAATGTCTTAGATCATTTTTCCGAGGCAACCGTTTCGAGGCAACTATGATCTTTGGACAAGAGGGCGACCTCTAAAACTTCCTATACTCAATGACCGCGTTCGAAGGCAACCAAGTGAGGGTGTACCCTAAGAGTGCGCATGTGCGAGTGTGTTGTTTTCAGTTAATTTTGTCTTTGTACATGTCAATGGTTATCTATGTTGATTTTAGGTTAAACATTTGATCTTGTCATGCATTCCCTATTATCAAACATCTAACAATTTATAAGTTGTGGAATTTAAATTGCGGAAATTAAACTAACTATTACAAGGTGTCAGGTATTTACATCGCCAAAAGCAACCCTTGAAATTAAAATGCGGAAAATGAATAAAGCGGTAAAAATATTTAAAGTCCTATTAAACTATTACATTCCGGGAAACAGATACAATATTGAAATGGATCGCGTGCAGGAAATTAAACCGGGCGACTTCTAGGGTTTTTACCCTTTAATTATTAAAGAAAGATTTTTTGGTTATTTTGAATTTATGGAGGAAATTAAATTAGGTTAACTACTAAATTAATAAGCTAATTAATTAATTAATGAAAATAATATTTTTTTTGGATTTTTGATGTTTAAAGAAATAAAAAATAATTTGATCAATGTTAATAAAACCTAATTATCTAAGTTAATTTTAATTATTGCAAAAGATATTAAAGTTATTCCTAATTAAACTAAATTAATTAAATTAATATTATTAACAAAAATAAAAATACTGAAAATTAATTTAATAAACAAAATATTTTTTTGTTTTTTTTAATTTTATTAAGAAAAAAGTTTGATCGGTTAGTTAAATAATAAAAATAATAACACTAAAATTAAAAGAAATAATAAAAGAAAACAGAAAAAAGTGAGGGTTTGGGCCTGTATAGGGGGTGAGAATTGCAATTTCCAAGGCCCAATTGAATTGTCCTGTATTGACTTTCTGATTCCAGCATGGCACTTTGACTAGGGCATATGGTGGACATCACATCTGAACCACCAGATCTGGCCTGGGGCCATCTGGCGCTTTGAGATTTGAGGGAGTATGATGCATCACATGTTTGCTTTTATACTGGATCACCTGAATAAAAAATATAACAAATGCATGGGGGGACCTGGGATTCGAACCCAGGTCCTGTTGGTCACTGAAAAAAGCCTTTACCACTCAACCAGCGCGTTTCATTTATTAGTGTAATGGACAATAAATATAATATGGGGAAAAACAATAATATACCAGAAATAAAAAATAAAGCGCGAATATTTGAATAAGCGAATTGGAGCGTGACACGCCATCGTCCCTGTCATTGGGACCGTGGCTAAAAACCTCTCAACCTATACCAATGGACAACCGTCCGTAGCTATAAGCCATGCCATCTCCAAAATCTGCTACGAGCCACAAAAATGCAATCCAAAGGCATAGTCATACTCGCCTCTTCATCCCGGTCTCAACCATGCCCCTTTTATTGGTCAATTTTCCCTGTAATAAAAACCTCTGAAAAAAAACCCTAGAAAAACCTACAATGGTGTTTTACGATACACAACATAATAATTAAATTGGTTATTGCAGAAAGTTCACAAATGACATGAGGAATCAAAATATGCAATCGTTTTTTAGAATGGATGCAAGAATCAAGATTTGAGACTTCATGAACATAACGGATTCGCGAGATGCTTACAGTGCTCTAGGAGGCTGGAGAATGAGTGATTCTGATTGGTTTTGCTTCTGAGAATTGCCAGGAAGCGATTGATGTGCTTGTTAGGTCCTGAAAGTGCCTCTAAGAACGATTTCAGTTTCACACTTTTCCACCTTTTTTCAAGTTTTGTTCTTGATGATTCTGCAGCCTCTAACCCTTCTTTTCATGTGCTTCCACTTGTATATGTATAATGCAATGTATTAGGTTAACTTTTATGGACTGAATCCTTGTACATCAATGCTTGGAGATTTGATTTGATCCTCCATTGAAAGCTTGCTTATTTTGTCCAAAATCTAACCTTTTTGCACATGGAATGAGTGATACGAAATTGATTCACTTGATGATGATGATTAGGTCCTGAAAATAGAAAAAGATCTCATGTAATCAAGTTTTGTGATTTTATTTGATTTAAATTGATTTAAAATGGAATAATTCAATAAAAAAATCAAATAAAATAGAAAATTTGATAAATGGACACAAGGCTGAATCTAGGACACGTGTGTGGTGGGACAAGATCAAATCAAGTGGAAAAGAATGGGTCTATTTGACAAAATTTAAAGTTTTGGGGATAGTTGACTTTTGGCAATTTTGCAAAAATACCAAACTTCAACAATGCATAACTTCTTCAATTTTGAACTTTCGGAAGTGTTCTTGGACTTTTTAGAACGCTTGAGATGTCCTCTAACCAACCCTTTTTGTCTCATCTCATTTTGATATTCCATGCCCAAGTTATAAGCTTTGGCAAAAAAGGTGTTTTTGTTGACTTTTAAAAATGACCTATAATGTCCAAATTCATAACTTCTTGTGAGTGCATTTCTTGATCTTGGGGGTATGAATATGGATTGTAGGAAATTGCATCCTCTTCAAAATGAGCTTTGGATGGGTCATATCTCATAAAGTATGAGAAAGTTATGCTTGGTCAAAGTTGAGTTGACTTTTCCTACAAAACCCTAATTTAGCAACTTTTGAGTCTTGGTGAATTTTGAGCAATCCTTGATGAATCATGATCAACCCTTGATCAAATGATGAAATATACTTCAAAATGAGAATGTTGACAAAAAATCTTGAGGTTTGACTGTATTTGGGTCACAGTTGACTTTTGCCCTAGCATAGTCGATTTTTGGACCCTTTGAGCAATTGACTGAGCAAACTTCCTCTGCAAGGCTTGAAATTTGACATGGATGAACTTGAGAACATATTAGGACATTGGGGAGCACTTGACTTCATTTGGATGCAAGGACCTTGATGCAACACAAAACCCTAATTTGAGGTTGACTGCCTTAGGAGATAGCTTGACTGTCCAACTCTTGAGCAATCTTGAGCCACTTGGAGATTATTCTTGCAATGTCTTGGGAAATATGAGAGGGAAAATATTGGGGTACAACACCTGCCCTAAGCATTTTCTTTGCCATCGAGTGTCCATTGGCATGGGTACCAAAGGAACCTTCATGGATCTCCTGCATCAACATGTCTGCTTTGTGTCTATCCACGCATCTGAGTAAGACCATGTCATAATTTCTTTTGTATAACACATTTTCATTGAGGAAAAATCTACATGCCAACCTTCTCAATTTCTTTCTATCTTTGTTCGACGCACCAAGCGGGTATTGTTGAGTCTGAAGAAAGTGCTTGATATCATAATACCAAGATTTTTCATCTGACGTCCCCTCTGTAACAAACACATGGGCTGGTGTAATACGGTGGGAGAACTGACTTGGGTGTTTTCGTTTGATTGCAATTATTGCAGATAGCAAGAGTCGTCACCGACTTTTCATTTATCCAATAAAGGAAAGGGTGAAAAGAACATGAAAGACCTTTAGATAATGTTTTCTTGAGTTCGGGGGGTAGGTTATGAAAAGGGAAGGTGTTAGCACCCTTTTCATCCGTAGTTATCTACGGGCTCTTAGTTGCTTGCTAGATCACTTTGAAAAATGCTTTATTTGAAATATGTTTTGTGATGGGTGTGAGTTTGAAAATATTTTGCAAAATGCCTTTGTTGCGGCCAACTTTGTAATGATTCTCATCTCTATAAGAATGCATACAAAGTGTTGTTTTTGAAAATAGTTCAAAGAGATGTTTATTTTTTAAAGATGTTTTGAAAGTGTAAGTGTGGAAATGGTTTTTGTTTAGTGAGCAAGCAACTACGAGCGTCCTACCTACTCAAAAGGTCTATGTTCTTTTCCTCCTCCTTTAGATGTTTCCATCTTGCCATTGATTAGTAAGAAGCCCCATCGTTGGATGTGAAGGGACAGGTGTGGGTCATCGTATAGTCATAGAAGGCAACTTATGAGGCGTTTTAGCAATTTTCGTAAGGGACTAGATCGTTTACCGAAGGCAACATCGAGGGACATCGAGGGACTGCAATCTTTTTATCGAGGGTCTTTGCTAAAATGCCCGTATTCGAGGGACATGACTATTTTCTGAGGCAACAAGCGAGGTTACCCTAGAGGTGCACATGTGTAAATAGTGTGTTTGATTGCATGCATTTTTATCTTTGAAATTAGGGTTTTCTAACATTTGATTTTATCTTGCCATACATACCCTGATTACTAAGAATTTATATTAAAGCGGTAAACTACGGAAATTAAAATCCTAAGCTATTACATTATTTGGGGACGGGGTTTACAAATTTACAAATGAGGGGTGGAAAGCAATAAAAGTTCAAATTATTACAACCATATTGAATAGAAAATAAAAGAAAACATATAGAAAATAAAAAAACGCAAAAGAGAGAAAAATAAAATCTTTCTATTCATGTAGTATTCGAAGCATATGTCCTTCGATTCACACAAGCTTTTTTCTTTCGTTTGGGCCTGTAAAGCAGGGTGTTCGAAGCCTGCATCGTTTGATTCACACAATCCTTTTTTTCTTCTGCTTGGGACTGTGAAGCAGTACGGGGTGAAGCCTAAGGCTTCAATTCATACAACCTTTTTTTCTTTCGTTTGGGCCTGCAAATCAGTGTGTTCGAAGCCTAAGGCTTTATGTCGAACCATGCTGTTATTTTTTACTCCAACATTGTTTTATGGTCTGTACATGTTAGTTCTTGACAATAAAGGAAAACAAACAAAAAGGTAGAAATGAAAACAAATAAAAAGTTATCAATGATGCTTGAAACGAAAGGTTTAAAGTCAGGAAGACTTACCTTGAATATGGAGTTGGTGTTTTGAACTTTGAGTTGCTGCCCTGAATATTCTTGAATTCAAAGGAAGGAAGGAACCTGAGTTCGAAGGATAGGAAAGCTTTGATTAGAAAGAGAGAACAAACAGAGGTGTTTTATTTTTTGGTTCTGGGTTTAAGAGTGTTTTAAGTGTTCTCTCCTCTCTTTGCCTTGCCAACAAATCTCTCTCCAGCCACTCCAAAGCCGCCCTTAGATGTATTGTGAAACATATTATTTATAGAAGAGTTTTGATGGGGTTTTGGGGGGAAAAACAAATGAACTTTGAACAGTTTGAGTATGTTCTTTTTATAGCTTTCGAGGTGCAACTCTTATATGCTAGTTTGGTGCAAATTAGGAGCAACATAGTAGGACTGCTTTGCAGCAGTTTTGGAGTGTTGTAGCAGCTTGGTGCAGGACTGTTTCACAACAGTACAACAAACTTGGGCTTGGAAGCATATAGGACTTTGTTCAGCAGCCTTCGACCAGACTCATCAAAAGAAAAAACACCAATTGTGTGTTCTTTGAATGGACCCATTATATGTCCTTTGAATGGACCAATAGTATGTCTTTCGAATGGACCTTCAAATGTAGGTTCTTTGAATCCACCAAATACATGTTCTTTGAATGGGCCACCAAATATGAGTTCTTCGAATCCATCAAATTCATGTTCTTTGAACGGGCCTTTTGTATGTTCTTCGAATCCACCAGTTGTGTGTCATAGTGTATAAACTATGTGTGTTAAAGGGTTTAAAGGTGGAATCGAAGCAAGCATGAAGGAAGCCATTGCCTTGTGGATGCTAGCATGAGGGAAGCCCTTGCCTTGTGGATGCTAGCATGAAGGAAGCCCTTGCCTTGTGGATCGAAACAAGCATGAAGCAAGCATGAAGGAAGCCATTGCCTTATGGATCGAAACAAACATGAAGCAAGCATGAAGGAAGCCATTTCCTAGTGGATGCTAGCATGAGGGAAGCCATTGCCTTGTGGATGCTAGCATGAGGGAAGCCCTTGCCTCGTGAATCAAAGCAAGCATGAATATATCCAATGCCCAGTCGAAGCTTTGTGAAATCGAAGCAAGCTTGAAGGAAGCCAAAATCCAGTTGAAGCTTGGGAAATCGAAGCAAGCTTGAAGGAGACCAAAGTCCAGTTGAAGCTTGGGAAATCGAAGCAAGCTTGAAGGAGACCAAAGTCCAGTCGAAGCTTGGGAAATCAAAGCAAGCTTGAAGGAGGCCAAAGTCCATTCGAAGCTTGGAAAATTGAAGCAAGCTTGCTCTTCTTTGATTTGATGCTTGAAAGCCCAATATGATCCATGGAAACTATATGGGGCATCAAAAATCCAATTGTACTTATGCAAACTTGAACTTTTGGAAATCCTTGTGAGAAAATGTCTTGAGAAAAGTGAGGGAAAATTTTGGGATACAACATCTGCCCCTGTTCAATCTTCTTAAACCTGGAAAGTGAGGATGGTCGTTGCCGTTCGTAGCTTAAAGGTAGAAGATGATTGAACACTAGAGTGCTTAGAAATTTGCACTTGACCATATATTAGTTGATTGTGTAGGGAATGGGCTTAAAGATTCCATTTGGAGAGATGATGGAGAGTTGTTGGAGATGCCATCAAAGGTGATTTTTGATAGAAATTAGACTAAGTATAAGATTGAATGTAACTGGGAGAAGTATCAGAATAAATCTTTGGTTGATTTAATTCTGAATAATATGCTGGAATAGACCCATGTTAAGCCGTGTCTGGAAATGTATCTGTGTAAGATTGCTTCAGGATAAATCCGCATGAAACTGTATCTGGAGAAGGAATCTGTGTAAGATTGCTTCGGGATGAATCCGTGTGAAATTGTGTCTGGAGGTATATGAAAAGGAATCTGTGTAAGATTTCTTTATGATGAGCCCGTTGTGAAGCTGCATCTGGAAATTTATGAGAAGGAATCTGTGTAAGATTGCTTTATGATGAGCCTGTGTAGGGCTGCTTTTGGAGATATATAAGAAGGAGCTTGGGTAGGGTTGCTTCAGGATGAATCCGTGTGAAACTTCATCTAGAAATTATGAGAAGGAACATGGGTAGGGTTGCTTTAGGATGAGTCCGTATGGAAATTTATCTGGAAATGTATGAGAAGGGGCCTGGGTAGGGCTGCTTCAGGATGAGTCCGTGTGAAACTTCATCTAGAAATTATGAGAAGGAACCTGGGTAGGGTTGCTTCAGGATGAGTCCCTGTGAAACTTCATATGGAAATGTATGAGAAGGAACCTGGGTAGGGTTGCTTCAGGATGAGTCCGTGTGAAACTTCATTTGGAAATGTATGAGAAGGAACCTGGGTAGGGCTGCTTCAGGATGAGTCTGTGTGAAACTTCATCTTGAAATGTATGAGAAGGAACTTGGGTAGGGCTGCTTCAGGATGAGTCCGTGTGAAACTTCATCTAGAAATATATGAGAAGGAGCCTGGTAGGGCTGCTTCAGAATGAGTCTGTGTGAAACTTCATCTGGAAATATATGAGAAGAAACTTGGGTAGGGCTGCTTCAGGATGAGTCTGTGTGAAACTTCATGTGGAAATATATGAGAAGGAGCCTGAGTAGGGCTACTTCAGGATGAGTCTGTGTGAAACTTCATCTGGAAATATATGAGAAGAAACCTGGGTAGGTATGATACAGTGGCAGAACTAACTATTTTTGTTGTTACTACTGGTTTTGCGTTTTTTGTTCACAAATGTACGGTAAGCAAGAGTCGCCACCATCTTTTATTTTATCCAACAAAGGAAAATGGAAAAAGAACAGAAAAAACCTTTTTCGAGATGTTTCTGAATACGGGGGTAGATTATAGAAAGGGAAGGTGTTAGCACCCTTTCTATCTGTGGTTTTCCACGGGCTCTTAGGTACTTGCTCATTTTTAAATTGCTTTTGTGTGTTTGTGTGTTTGAAATTGTTTTGAAAATGCCTTAGTGTGGCATTTCACTTTATGGTAACTCTTGTATCAGTCCTCAAGAGTGTGATAACGTGTTTTTTTGAAAACTTCGTTTGAAAAGTGTTTGAAAGTGTAGGGTGTAAAAAGTTGTTGTTTTGAGCAAGTACTTAAGAGTTTTTACCTACTCGAAAAAGACTGTTCGTTTTCTTATTTCCTTTAGACAACGCTATCCTACTATTAAGGAGTAGGTAGCTCCACCGTTGGAGTTTGAGGGACAATCGAAAGGGACGATTATGATCACCAAAGTAATGGTTAGGAAACCTTAGTAGTTACCCTAGAGTCCTAAAGATCTTTCTGAGGCAACATTCGAATGGGTCATCTTTGATCTTTTGGGACTAGAGGGCAACCACTAAAACTCCCTATACTTCATGACCATTTACCGAAGGCAACCGAAGTGGGGAAGAACCCTAGGAGTGAGCATGTGCAAGTGTTTATTTTTCCAGTCAATTATCTTTGCATAGTTAGGGTTTTCTACCGTTTTAAACATTGTTTATCTTTCGCATACAATCCTATTATCAATCATCTAGCAGTTTAATTGATAGCAGAAAATAAAGCACGCGGAATTTAAACCTAGCTATTACAAGGCTTTGGGGAGGGGGATTACATAATCAAAACTTGGGGAAAACAGTAAATGAAAACAGTAAAATAAACCTAATTAAAATTATTACAATTTTGGAACAGATACAATAATTAAAATAATGGAAAAAGAAATACGCGCGACAAAATTAAATTCAGAGAATTTAACAATTAAATTAAATGACGGTTAATTAGTGAAGAAAACAAATATTTTTTTGGATTTTTTGAGAAAGTAATTAATTTTGCAAAATTAACCTAATTTCTAATTAATTTTAATTATGAAAAAGGAATTTAAATTATCCTAATTAACCTAATTAATTAATAAAATTAAATACTTAAAAAACCTAATTCTAATGTTTTTTTTTGTTTTTATGATTTTATGTCTTTGAATTTAATTGTTAAATTCCCCGGATTTAATTTTGTTGCGTGTATTTCTTTTTCCATTATTTTAATTATTGTATCTGCTCCAAAATTGTAATAGTTTTAATTAGGTTTATTTTACTGTTTTCATTTACTGTTTTCCCAAGTTTTGATTATGTATTCCCCCTCCCCAAAGCCTTGTAATAGCTAGGTTTAAATTTTTCACGCTTTATTTGCTACTATCAATTAAACTGCTAGATGATTGATAATAGGGTTATATGCGAAAGATAAATCAATGTTTAAAATGGTAGAAAACCCTAACTGTGCAAAGATAATTGACTGAAAAAACAAACACTTACACATGCTCACTTCTAGGGTTCTTCCCCACTTCGGTTGTCTTTGGTAAACGGTCATGAAGTATAGGGAGTTTTAGTGGTTGCCCTCTAGTCCCAAAAGATCAAAGATGACCCATTCGAATGTTGCCTCGGAAAGATCTTTAGGACTCTAGGGTAACTACTAAGGTTTCCTAACCATTGCTTTGGTGATCATAATCATCCCTTTTGATTGTCCCTCAAACTCCAACGATGGATCTATCTACTCCTTAATAGTAGGATAGTGTTGTCTAAAGGAAATAAGAAAATGAACAGTCTTTTTTGAGTAGGTAGAAACTCTTAAGTACTTGCTCAAAACAACAACTTTTTACACCCTACACTTTCAAACACTTTTCAAACGAAGTTTTCAAAAAAATACTTTATCACACTCTTGAGGACTGATACAAGAGTTACCATAAAGTGAAACGCCACACTAAGGCATTTTCAAAACACTTTCAAACATACAAACACACAAAAGCAATTTAAAAATGAGCAAGTACCTAAGAGCCCGTGGAAAACCACGGATAGAAAGGGTGCTAACACCTTCCCTTTCTATAATCTACCCCCCGTACTCAGAAACATCTCGAAAAAGGTTTTTTCTGTTCTTTTTCCCTTTTCCTTTGTTGGATAAAATAAAAGACGGTGGCGACTCTTACTTACCGTATATTTGCAAACAAAAAACACAAAACCAGTAGTAACAACAAAAACAGTCAGTTTTGCCACCGTATCACAGAACTGGCAACTCTGCTAGGGATAATAATATAAAATGAGGTTTACCTTAGGATCTAGGTCATTCTTAATTGCTTATTTGGCTTGTCTTGTTTGATTACTTTTAAAGGTATTTGTTTTGGGTATACCGATACGGTTGAAACAGTAGCTACATTGATGCAATACTTTGGTGTGTACCGGTAGCCCTTGAGTAATCAAGGAGAATACGGGGCCGCTGTGTGGTATCATAAAGCGTCAACTGACCTTAGCACCTTAATTGACCAACTTGGCTTTTAGGACGTAGTGAGATAGCCGTCTTTGGTGTAAACCCAAAGTCGGTTGATACTTGATGCTACACTCATTGAGGTTTGACTCTTGAGTTTTGTTTGGTGGCAAGTCAATTGTCTATCGGAATGAAATTTGGGGGAAAGATCGGTGATATTGAGATCCCTTAGAACCCGGTAACTATATTCAGGACAGGTTGAACCAAACCAACTTCAAGAGGGTATTACCTTAAAATCCATGCAAGCCTTAAACCTAAGGTCTCTGTGTGATTTGATTGTGTTTGCTATATCTGCTATATTTGAGCATAATCATGACATCATAACATAGCATATCATACTAACCATGTCAAGGATTCTTAGGGTTTATTTTTGTCTTGTTTTGTGGACATGGCCCTCGCCCGCAGATTCACTATCCAAGTCAATCTGGTAAAAGCACCTCCTCAGCTTAAGGAATTGGTATCAAGGGTTCCTAAAAGCTCCCCCTTCACTGAAAGACATGGTCGAATTCTCAGCTTGGTAACCTCAAACCCTGATGAAGAAATGTTAAAAGTGATCTTTCAGTTCTTTGACCCTCTACTGCTTCACTTTTCCGGATTACTAGTTAGTGCCTACTATGGAGGAATTTTCTCGGTTACTATGGGTGCCTATCCTTAACAAGGTACCTTTCAATGGTATGGAAAGAGACCCTAAACCTGGAGATATTTCTAAAGCCCTGTCCTTACAACGGTCTGACATAGTAGCAAATTGGTAAACCATGAGAGGTGTCAAGGGTTTTTTGGCTAAGTTCTTGTTTGAGAAAGCTCATCATTTTTGGGATACCCTGGACTTAAAAGCTTTTGAAGAGGTGTTAGCCCTTCTCATCTATGGGTTGGTACTTTTCCCTAATCTGGACCAGCTCATAGATGTGAATACGGTTAATGTTTTCCTGTCACGCAATCCGGTACCTACTCTGCTTGGAGATATCTTACATTCTCTGCATACTCGTACTGTAAAAAGAAGAGGGACCCTTCTTTGTTGCACTCCTCTTTTGTCTAGGTGGTTTATTCGCACCTACCCCGATCCTTCTTGAAGAATGAACAGGGTTTGAGATGGTCTCATAGGCTAACGACTCTTACACATTCAGGAATTCATTGGTGTCCTCGATCCTCGGAGAATGTTACCATCATTGATCGATGCGGAGAATTCCCTAATGTCCCTCTCTTAGGCGTTAAGGGAGGAATCATTACAATCCTTGTTTGGCATTGCGACAGTTTGGATATGCGAGAAGGGATGGTCCTCATGATACACTTATCCAAGGAATCACCTTCGACTATGAGAATGATGCTCAAGGTTACCGTAAAAGGTTCATGCGAGCTTGGGGCATGGTACATAGAGTTGATAGCAAGACACTGGGGCATAATAATTCCATCCCTCTTGAGCCTTATCTCAAATGGGTATGAGAACGTGCCCAAAGTCTTATGATACCTTACCCTGCCATCTGTTGGCTCCTAAATTCGACACCTTTGTTTTGTTGATGTCAGCCATTAAAGCTGAAGGATGTTTTCGACTGGCTAAGTCTGTCGAAATGCCCGTCGAAAGATGGCAAAGTACTTAGAAGATTTCTTCCAAGGGAGAAGTTGGTTGCCTTCGACGTCGAAGGAGTTTTCTCGTCGAAGATGTCTCTCGACGAAAGTGTTCGATGGTTCAGAGTGGAGCAGTTTGAAATTCAAACTTTTGGAGGGAAAACGGTTTCCAGCAGTTACCACGTGTAGCGTGCAAAGATCTGGAGCGTCGAACGTTGAGAACGTGCCAAGTGGAATCATCTCGAAGCAGTGTAACTGCCCGACGGTTACTTGGGATGTTTTAGTATAAATAGTAGTAGTCATGTAAGTTCTCGCGTGTGTTCACAATTCTATACAAAGTCACTCATATAGATTCGAGTACCCAGCGTGTGAGAAAGAATTGTTGAGAAATGTATGTGTGAAACACCAATTTTATTAATCAAAGTCATTTACTTTTCCAGAAATTAACTTGCTTTCCTCTTTACATTCCTGTCGAAGCCTTTTACTTTAAGCCTTGTTTATTTTACCAAGTCCTTTCTTCATGCAATTTACTTGAAACCTCTTTATTTCATTTAAAGCCTCTTTATTTAAAGCCTTATCCAATTTAATCAAAACTTCAAAATCAACCTATGTCCTAGGATCAATCTGATCGATCCTGCGAGTAACCAAATAAGTAACCATTTGGAGGATCAGCGGTTGTTTACCAAATCCCAAGGTAAACAAATTGGCACACCCGGTGGGACTATGTGTTGATTGTTGAAAATAATCTCATCTTTTCGAGTTGTATGTTATTGAGAAGTGGTAGAATATACACTAACGATAACAATACTGTCAGAAGAAGGGAAGAGATGGCGAATCTGCCAAACAATAACGAAATCCCACAAACGAATGTGGGAGCAACGGTTAGTACGACCGTAAGTGAAGCGACAAATGTTGGTTCGACACCAGCAGTATCGGTCACAACCACGGGGCCAATACCTTCGTTAACAGGCCCCAGGATGCCTTTGGGAACTCCCCCACCAAGGGGAAATTTAGGCACAAGGCCTTTGGTTCCCCCAGGATTTATTCCATTCTATGGTATGCCAACTTCTGAAGTGGCAAGCCTGACGAATGCTACATCCACTTTTTCAGACCCTTTAGTGAGTGCCTCTTCGCCACTCCAAGGCTCTGGAGTAGGCGTGGCGAATAGAAATAGGACCCAACTCTTAGGAGGAACGTCCCAAGTAGCCCATGGCCTTACAAATGCCTCGACAGCAGTCTTGAGGCAACAAATGGACGAAAGCAACCATGATATGGTGCAAATGTTGGCACAAACTTTGAGTACAGTGCTAAACCCTCTAATACAAAACACTACTCAATCGAATCAGCAAATGACAGCGCAAATGGCGCGCTTGGCTGATTTCTTTGGAGTACCCCAACCGATTCGACAGCCCCAAAGGGCGCAAATAAGGGGAAACCAGGGGATATTTTTAGAGGAAGAAACCACCATTAACCAGGCTCAATAGCCTGTCGAAGAAAACCTTAGGGCACGATTGGAACAACCTGTCGAGGAACCTAGGGTAATAACCCCAGAGGTAAGGTTAGTTAACAGAAACCAAAATGCTGACGAAGTGGTTCAGCATATCCAATACCAAAACATGGGTTTGGAAAACAATCTGGCAACCATGATTGAAAGGATCATGACTCAGAATGGGATGAACATGGGCTTTCGAAGGCCCAACTTTACATCTCCATTGTCAGAATACGTGTTACAAACGGACTTACCTTCTAGATGCAAAGTCCCCAAATTTACTAAGTTCTCTGGGGACACGACAGAATCTACTGTCGAGCATGTGGCGAGATATTTGATCGAAGCGGGTGACATTTCGAATAACGAAAACCTAAGGATCAAGTACTTCCCAAGTTCTTTAACAAAGAACGCTTTTACTTGGTTTACAACTCTCCCCCCCCAATTCGATCCATCATTGGACCCAGTTGGAAAGATTGTTCCATGAACAATTCTACATGGGGCAAACCAAGATAAGCCTGAAAGAACTGGCCAGTGTGAAGAGACGTTTCACTGAACCTATAGACGAATATCTAAATAGGTTTAGGTTGCTCAAGGCGAGATGTTTTACACAAGTGCCAGAACATGAGTTGGTCGAAATAGCCGCAGGCGGTTTAGATTATTCCATTAGGAAGAAGCTAGACACCCAGTACCTAAGAGACATGGCCCAACTGGCCGATAGAGTTCGACAGGTAGAACGCCTCAAAGCTGAAAAAGCTAAGGCAACGAAAACTCACAAGAGAGAGAGGATAGCGTACGTTGAGATGGATGATGAAGATCTAGAATCCTTCGAGGATACTTTAACTGTCGAAGAAGGAGAAGTCGATTTAGCAGAACTGAAACAAGGGCCACCATACTCTTGTAAACTGTTAGTCCCCTCAAGTGGGAAAAATCCCATTGGTCCAGAAAGGACCAACGATAGGTTCCCAAAAAAGACTTATAGTTTTGACATCACAAAATGTGATGAAATATTCGACTTGCTGGTTAAAGATGGCCAAATGATAGTACCCCCAGGGGTAAAAGTGCCTCCTCTTGATCAAAGAAAGAAGAGAGGTTTTTGCAAATATCATAATTTTTTGGGCCATAAAACTTCTCAATGTTTTCTTTTCAGGAATCTTGTGCAAGACGCTATCGAAGAAGGGAGATTGAAGTTTGCTGACAAATCCCCCATGGCTGTCGACTCAAATCCATTGCGGGCTGAAGCCCACTATGCTGAACCCTCTGAGGTGAACGTGATAGAGGCAACCAGGATCCAGTCGAAGAAGCCAGGAATTACCATGGTCGAAGTCTCAAAGGACCACATCAACATGCCAATCTTTGGCAGTTTTTCTGGAAATTTATCCAGGAAGACAATTGAAGCTGTCCAGAAAGCGGTCGAAAACCCGAAGTCGGAGACCGCTGAAGCACAAAAAACTGGATCAAAACCCAGTTCCCACTTGGCCACCGTTCAAGGCCAGACGGAGAATCTGGAGATACAAATGAAGCAGTTAACTCTTGCTAACAAAGATACAATGAATATCAACATGGTCGAACTTTCTGACCCAAAAGCATCAGAAGAGGCCATGAGGCAAGAACAAGCTAATAAGACTGCTTTCCCTCGGGAAAATGAAAACTTGGCAGATTTTCTACAAAGATGCCAGAAAAAGAAATCAGAGGTGATGCTGTGTCCAAGATGCAGTTCGATCTTTGATAAAAAAGCTGCTGAGCACATTCAAGGCGTAAGAGCAGCGAATAAGAGAAGGGAGAATGTTGACCTTCGACATGATCCCAGAAGAGCCTCCCAAAGAGGTTCTAACCAAGAAAAGAGGCCATTGAGTTTTAGGCCTCCAACAAATGTGCCAGTAGATACTTGGTACAAAACCTCTGGTTGGAAAAGGCCAAGTGAGGAGAAATGGCATTCTTTCGATGTGCCAAGAGGTTCCTCTTTGACTCAAAAGAAAGAGCCTCAAGTTGCTGCACCTAAGGTTGCACAAGTGTCCAGCAACTACAAAGGTAAAAATCCCATGTCTCGATCTCAATGGAGGAGATATCAAAGGAGACGAAAAGCTGAAAGGGAGGCTGCCAACGAACCAAAGGCAGAAACCAGTTCGAACGTTCCTCAAAGGAAGCAAAGGAAACCTCTAGAAAGAGAGCCAGTAACCAACAGGCTAGTTTGGCCTAACCAAAGTGAAGTCGAAGACGAAGACGATGCTGAGTCTGATGATACTTTGGACATAATGGTGAATATAGTTTCAGTGCTGCCCAGAGAATTCAATCGACAGGTAGAAGTCGAAGCAAGTGACTGGGAAGTGGAGCAAGAAATGGCCAAACATAGGCCAGTGTGCTATTTTGTCATGGACAATGGCACTACTGAGGAACAAAATGGCTTCTTCGAGCCACCTACAGAGGCGATGAAAAATCACCTCAAGCCTTTATTCATAAGGGCTAAACTCGAAGAAACTACTGTGAATAAAATATTGGTGGATTGTGGGGCAACCATCAACATTATTCCTCACTCTATGCTAAGGAAAATTGGCAAAAGGGATGAGGACATTAAGCCTCACAACATGGTCCTGTCGAACTATGAGGGCGGCATAGGGACCACTATGGGAGTGATCCAGCTAGATATCAAAGTAGGGTCGATCCTTCGACCAACGATGTTTATGGTCATATCGGCCAAACCTAACTACAATCTTTTGTTGGCGCTGTGCCTTCATCAATGCACCAAAGGCTGCTGCTATGGCGTCCAGATGGGATGGTCGAAAACATAGAGGCAGATCAAAGCTATTACCTTGGCGAAGTGAATCACCTGGGTTTGGCAGATTTCGACAAGAACTTAGCTCACATAGGGCCATGTCCAACACCTGACTTCGACATGGCGCCAGCGCCAAACACTTTTTGTTCCCTATACCTGCATCCTGAGCATGGTTTCCAATGGGACAGAGAAGACTTGTCCCACATAGACTTCAGTGGGTTAACTGATATCCAACCAACTGGTTGGGGAAGCGAATTCAGTGATAATGACTGAGTCACAATCTTTGAAGCGAATTTCGGCTTATGTAGCCGAAACCAAGTTGATAACGGCTCTCGAAGCCGAAGTAAAGTACATGGCCACACAGGCCAATGATAAACAATTATCTGCTGTAGGCCCAGGAAAGGATTTCGATCCAAAACCTCCTGATATCATGCCAGAAGAAATGCAGGAACAGAGGCTCGACGCCATCTATGACGATGAGCCTTTGGGCTTCGAAAAGGACCCCTTGGCGAACAACATTAAAATGTTAGCGCAAGACCCTTTAGAAGAAATCAACTTAGGCGAAGGATCAGAGAAAAGGCCAACTTACATCAGCGCCAAAATCGATCCAGAACTTAGGTTGGAAGTAATCCAATTGCTGAAAGAGTTTAAAGACTGTTTTGCATAGGATTATGACGAAATGCCTGGTCTCGACAGAGGATTGGTAGAACTTCAGTTGCCAATCAAACCTGGGAAGAAGCCAATCAAGCAAAATCCAAGGCGCTTCGCTCCAGAAATACTGTCGAAGATCAAAACAGAGGTTGAAAGACTTCTGAAGTGCAAATTCATCCGTGTTACAAGGTATGTCGAATGGATTGCAAACATTGTGCCAGTAATTAAGAAAAATGGTACGTTAAGGGTATGCATAGATTTCAGAGATTTGAATGCTGCTACACCCAAAGATGAATATCCTATGCCTGTGGCGGAAATGCTAGTCGATTCTGCCGCTGGCTATGAATACCTGAGTATGCTCGATGGTTATTCAGGATATAATCAAATATTCATTGCTGAAGAGGATGTGTCGAAAACAGCTTTTCGATGCCCTGGGGCCATAGGCACTTACGAATGGGTAGTGATGCCTTTTGGCCTAAAAAACGCTGGGGCAACGTACCAGCGAGCAATGAATACTATCTTCCATGATTTTATTAACACTTTTATGCAAGTATATATTGATGACATTGTTATAAAATCTGTTTCCAGGAAGAATCATATTGACCACCTTCGACAATCATTCGAAAGAATGAGAGAACATGGTCTGAAGATGAACCCTTTGAAGTGTGCGTTCTGTGTGAAAGCTGGAGATTTCTTGGGCTTCGTTGTCCACAAGAAAGGAATCGAAATCAACCAGAACAAGACGAAGGCAATTTTGGAAGCGAAAGCGCCGTCGAATAATAAGGAACTGCAATCTCTCTTAGGCAAGATAAATTTTTTAAGGAGGTTTATATCTAATCTAAGTGGGAAAGCTCAGGCCTTTTCACCCTTACTGCGACTGAATAAAGAGGGGTTCGAATGGGGGCAAGAGCAACAAGAAGCCTTCGACAAAATCAAAGGGTACCTCACTAAGCCACCTATTCTGGTGCCTCCTTGTAGCAATAGGAGCATGAGATTGTACATAGCTGCATCCGACAAAACTCTGGGAAGCATGTTAGCCCAAGAGGATGAGAATGGAGTCGAAAGACCCATTTATTATCTCAGTAGAGTTTTGAACGATGCAGAAACTAGATATAGTGAAGTTGAAAAATTGTGTCTATGTCTGTATTTCTCTTGTACAAAACTCAAGCAGTATATAAAACCAGTTGATGTGTATGTTTCGTCTCATTTTGATGTTTTCAAGTATATGTTGTCGAAACCTATCTTGCACAGTCGAATTGGCAAGTGGGCATTAGCATTAACTGAATACTCCTTGACCTTTATGCCTCTTAAGGCAGTAAAAGGACAAGTGGTTGCAGACTTCATAGTCGACCACTCAATTCAAGTCGAGGATATTAATTATGTGGAGATAGAGCCTTGGAAATTCTACTTCGATGGTTCCAGCCATAAAGATGGAACAGGGGTAGGAGTCTTGATTATTTCTCCAGATAAAATTCCAACAACATTCAAGTACAAAATATCAGGTTCTTGTTCGAACAATGAGGCTGAGTATGAAGCTCTAATTACTGGCCTTGAGATATTGTTGGAATTGGGGGCAACTCGAGTCGAAATCATGGGAGACTCAGAGTTAGTCATTAAGCAAGTCACAAAGGAATATAAATGCATAAGAGAGAATCTCATTATGTACTTTGTGATAGCAAATCGTTTATTGAAAAAATTTGAAACGATCAATATTCGACACATACCCAGAGTCGAAAATCAAATAGCCAATGACTTGGCACAAATTGCATCTGGGTATAAGATTTCAAAAACGAGATTACAAAGAGCAATCGAAGTTCGAGAAAAGATAAAAGCAACTTGTCTATCACCATCAGACTTGGAATCGACGAGACTAGGATATGCTGATCACAGTAACTTCGAGATTTCGTTCATTGATAATTTGTCAGAGCAAGATTGGAGGAAACCCATTGTGGACTATCTTCAAAATCCAGGAGCTTCGACAGAACGAAAAACAAAGTACAGGGCATTGAGTTATGCACTCATGGGTAATGAGTTATTCAAGAAAACGCCTGAAGGGGTATTGCTAAAATGCTTAAGTGAAACTGAGGCATACGTAGCCCTTTCGACTACGCATGCTGGGGCATGTGGGGCTCACCAAGCAGGCCATAAGATGAAATGGTTGTTGTTTCGATAAGGACTATATTGGCCCACTATGCTGAAAGATTGTGTTGAGTTCGCCAAGGGTTGTCAAGAGTGTCAAGTCCATACAGGCATCCAACATGTACCAGCAAGCGAACTTCACTCGATAGTGAAGCCTTGGCCTTTTAGAGGATGGGCGTTGGACCTCATTGGAGAGATTCGACCAGCATCATCAAAGAGTCAGAAATACATACTGGTAGGCATTGATTACTTTACTAAGTGGATCGAAGCTATCCCTTTAGTCAATGTAGACCAGGAAAATGTCATTGAATTTATTCAAAAGAACATTATCTTTAGGTATGGAATCCCTGAGACAATAACAACTGATCAAGGATCAGTTTTTACTGGTCGAAAGATGCAAGAATTTGCTCAGGAAACAGGTTTCAAACTCCTAACATCCACGCCTTATTATGCACAGGCGAATGGTCAAGTCGAAGCAGCTAACAAAGTGGTGATTGGCTTGATAAAGAAACATGTTGGGAAGAAACCAAAGAATTGGCATAAGACGTTAGATCAGATTCTGTGGGCTTGTCGAACGTCCCCAAAAGAAGCCACTGGTACAACACCGTATAGGCTAACTTTTGGCCATGATGCAGTGTTGCCAGCAGAAATTTGTCTTCAATCTGCAAGGGTTCAGAGGCATTATGATATTCCTTCTGAAGTCTATTGGAACATGATGTTAGACGAACTGGTGGATTTCGACGAAGAGAGATTACGCGCTCTCGACCTACTCAGGCTTCAGAAGAAAAGAGTAGAAGACTCTTATAATAAAAAGGTAAAACCTAAGGTATTTTTGCCTGAAGAACTAGTTTGGAAGGTAATTCTTCCCATGGATCGAAGGGATCGAAGCATGGGGAAATGGTCACCCAAATGGGAAGGACCCTTCAGAGTTATCCAAACTTTTTATGGTGGAGCCTATGAAGTCGAAGAGTTAGGTGGAGATAAAAGGCTCTTGAGAGTAAATGGTAAATATTTGAAAAAATACAAACCTACACTTCAAGAGATAAAAATAAAATAATAAAAGAGCAAGACTAAATTAACCATAAAAATGCCAAAATGGAAATTTTATAAATTTCAGCCAAGATGGCAATGTTGTCGAATATAGATTACAAAATATGGTTACAAAAGAGAATCAATCAAAAGGGAATAGAGTCCTTGAGTCGAAGGTACTTGGCTTGCTGCAGCTCCAACCTTTTCTTGCACCAGGCGTTCTCCTGAACTAGTTTGGCAATCTGAGCGTCGAAGCCTTGGGCCTTCTCAGCGAATTCCAGGCCTTGTTTGATTTCAGTTTGGCTCTCGGTGTCTGAGATGGTCGAAAGAAGTTCCTCCTTGCGTATAGTGTTGGCATTTACCTTCGCCTCTATTTCTTCGATTTGTGCCCGGAAGGAAGCATTCTCTCGATCGATGGCATCGACTTCTTCCTGCGTAGATGCTTTTTGCTTCGACAACTCCGCAATTCGAGAAGTCGTATCCGAGACAGCAGTCCACGCAGAGGAGCTTTTGCCATACAACACCTCAAGCTGACTGTTAAACCCCCTTTGGCGCATGTAATCTGCTGAGACTTGATCAATCATAGAGTGTAACTCCATGATCAAGCCTGAAACTTCTGGGGCTACAGCTAACAAGTCGACAGCATTCAAGACATCCTTCAAGTATGATGGAGCAGTGGGGTCCCCCTCTAAAGCCTTCATCAAGTCCTTCTTGAAGAACTGGGCCTTAACCTTCGCCAAAGCTTCATCGAGAGGAGAGGTTTCAGTAGACTTCCCCGACAGGGTAGGAATCTCCTGACTAGCATCAGACGAACTCTTGCTCTCGATGATTGCGTTGAGATAGCTAACAGGGTCAGTTTGTTTCAAGAGTTCTAAGTCCTCTTTTGACCTGTGCTTCGTTGAGGTAACCCTTGCAACAACATTGTCTTGGGTTTGAGGCTGTTGAGTGTTAGGTGCCTCGACTTGTTGCTCTTCGACTCGGACTGGGGCAGTACCAGCGTCACCTTGGTGCTCTTCGCTAGCGTCACCTTGGTGCCCTTCGCCAGTGTCACCTTGGTTCTCTTCGCCAGCAGCACCTTGATTTTCTTCGCCAGCATTGCCTTGGTCCCTTTCTTCATGATTCTCTTCTGATAGATCCACCACCTGAACCGCTTCTGGCTGTTGTTCCTCCGTTTGAGGTTCCTCTGCTGGTTTTTCTACCGTTTCAGCATTGGCCTCATTTTCAGTACGGGCTTCGTCATTTCCCAAGCCTTTTTCTTGTGGCCTGCTGAGTTCAGCAGATTCCAGCGTTTCAGAGGTCCTTGGCGGAGAACTTTCAGTGGTGTCCTGAAAAAGGAAAGAAGACAAATCTTCAGAGATCGAAAGAGACACAATCGAATATGGGTATCTATACCTAAGTTATAAAAGGGTCTAAGAGATTACCTGTAAATTAGCTTCAGCCCCAGGGCTGGAATTGTCGCTTTCGACAGGCTTGTTAAGAAGAACGTTTAGTTCCTCCTCCGTTGGCTCCTCAATGATCACTGGAGGTGGCCTAGGCTTTCTCCCAGCAACCTTTATTCTGATGGTTCGACCTTCAGGAGCAGGAGCAGGAACAGGAGCATCCTTCGTCAACTTTCGCCTTTTTAGAGGGGCAGGAGGAGAATCACTTTCTTCATCGCTCCCAGATTCGACCACCAGTGCTGGCCGTTTCTTGGGCGAAGGTGCCTAGAAAACCAATGGGAATTCGATTTAATAATTGCATCGAAAGTCAAAAATCGAAAGCCAGGAGGAAATAATGAAAGTCTGGTTACTGATATAGAAGGCTTCTTCGAAGAGCCTTCCCCCTGTTGGTTGTTTGTGGTCTTCGCCGGCGCTGTAGTCTTCGCCGGCGGTGGAGGTTTTGTTGAAGGGCCTCCTCCCTGTTGGCCTTATGTAGCCTTCTTGGCTACAGGCTTTCGAACAACTGAAAGCAAATAAAAAATTTAACAGGCTAGCAGTCGAAAAAAAAAGACAAAGTAATGTAAAAGGATGAACTTACATTTCTTTATTTTGTCCAACACAAGGACAAAAGATTTATGAAGCTCATCCATGAAGTCCTTCTCGTCGAAGAACTCCTCAGCATAATAGCTTTTCCACCACTCCTCGAAGGATGGTGAGCAAAGAAAATTGAGCTGGTAGTCAAACAACGAGAGAACTGTTCGACCAGCATATCTTCCGATATGCTTGATGGCAGCTTCTTCGGTGTAATCATTGCAGAAGTACAACATTGACTTCTTTCGTGGAAAAATCGGAGAAGGTAGGGTTTGGATAATACCAAACTGGCGAGATACCAGGTTTGGTTGGTATGCAATCAGACTCAAGTGAGTCTTAGAGCTCCTGAATCAAAGAGGCATGATCCTTGGTGTGAGGAACGCCTCCCACAGTATTGTATGTTCATCAACATTAGGACCACTCGACGTCCTTGGATGTGGCCTTGTGAACCATGCTGGGCCTACCTGCCGTCGAGCAAATGGAGCCATAGTTGAAACAAACTCTTTCCTTCGAGCAAAAATCAGAACGAAGTTGGTGAAGGTTTGCTGAAACTCCAGTCCATCTTCCATAGGTGTCAACAGAGCCAGCCTGGTTCCTTCGACGCGTCTGTTCGCTATCTCTAGAGCCTGCTCATTTATCTGAACCTTCTTAGGCAAGAAAGATTCGAAAGTGGCATTGAGCCACAGTTGGAGCAGCCAAAAAGGCCCAGCAAGTAGCAAACTGGCCCTGTTCTCGATAATTTTTAGAAGAGTTGCCCCATTGCTGATCGAATCATAGAGGCTAGCCAGAATCAGTTCTGCCAAACAGATATTTTGGCGATGATGCAGTTGAGTAGCGAGAGTGACCATCTTTTTGGTCACCTGTAAAGACTTCGAGCAAAATACAAAGCGAGTCAGCCATAGGGCTAGAAACGCTATGTGTTCGACATCTGACACAGCATCTGTCGACCTGTCGTGATAGTGGTTGATGAAAGTGGTGTATGTTGGTTTGGTGTCAGAAAAGCCAATTTGATCTTCCGACATCTCCTCCGGATCGAAGTAGTCCCCGGTGGGTCGAAGGCCAGTAATAGCGGCCACATCGAAGAGTGTGGGGGTTAGCATCCCATAGGGAAGATGGAAAGTAAAGTGGGAGTAGTCCCAGAACAGCAGAGAAGCTATCAGCATCTCCGGAGAATAGTTCAAACCTGTCTTCGACAACATCACCAGGTCGAAAATCCCCATATCCTTCCAGATCGAAGTTTGGTGCTTCTCCATCTTTTCTAGCCAAGCAACGTAATCAGGAGTAAGGCTAGGGCCAGACCTGAAGGCCTTAACACCTCTGTTGAAGAAGCGGAGGTCGATTTTTTCATGTGCAGGGTCTTCATTGTCTTCTGCGTCTTTCTTGGCGCATGCAACCGGTTTGAGTTTCTCAACTACCGGGAAATAGCTCTTGATCTTCATAGCCTCAGAGATACTTGGATACATGGGGCCAGACATAGCAAAGATCTGGTTGGAGTATCCAACCGGGATCATAAGATGGCGTGAGTAGGCATCGCGAACGGTGATGTCCAAGGGTTCAGGAACCCTTCGTTTGCCTGTAGAAGTTACTACTGGAGCAGTGACGAAAACCTTAGGTTTGGCGTTTTCAGATGGTACAGTAGCGCCAGGAGCATTGGAAGCAGATGCCATTGTTAGTGTTGAGGTTGAAGACGAAGTGAAGGAGGAAATGTTTTTGCAAAGATGACAAGTTGTATGAAAACAGAGAAGTTTGAAAGCTAGATGGCGTAAAAAGTCCCACAATGGGGTACTTACTGCTATTTATAGTAGTGGGGGAAAATCCCCAAAACCGAGGACATTAAATGCCATTTAATTATTGCAGGAGTTAGTGGGACGCGTGGCAGCCCCCTGTTGTTTTAGCCGTTCTGCAGAAATAGAGGGACGCAGCGTGCGTCCTCGTTTTTGGGAATTGTCATAATGACAAATTCTGAAATGACGTTTGGTACTGCACGCCGTACTGAAAGTGACGTCCTAGGTACGGATAAATGATGGTTTACTTGGGATTGCCAATAGTTGGTAGAAAACAACAAAAAGTGCACAAGTTAATTTGTGACTAAGCGTGGAAAGACAGGTGTCGAATGGCGTTTCAAAGAATGCCTTTTTCTTTCAGAGTCGAAATAAGGCATTCTTGGGGGGCAATTTGTTGGCTCCTAAATTCGACACCTTTGTTTTGTTGATGTCAGCCATTAAAGCTGAAGGATGTTTTCGACTGGCTAAGTCTGTCGAAATGCCCGTCGAAAGATGGCAAAGTACTTAGAAGATTTCTTCCAAGGGAGAAGTTGGTTGCCTTCGACGTCGAAGGAGTTTTCTCGTCGAAGATGTCTCTCGACGAAAGTGTTCGATGGTTCAGAGTGGAGCAGTTTGAAATTCAAACTTTTGGAGGGAAAACGGTTTCCAGCAGTTACCACGTGTAGCGTGCAAAGATCTGGAGCGTCGAACATTGAGAACGTGCCAAGTGGAATCATCTCGAAGCAGTGTAACTGCCCGACGGTTACTTGGGATGTTTTAGTATAAATAGTAGTAGTCATGTAAGTTCTCGCGTGTGTTCACAATTCTATACAAAGTCACTCATATAGATTCGAGTACCCAGCGTGTGAGAAAGAATTGTTGAGAAATGTATGTGTGAAACACCAATTTTATTAATCAAAGTCATTTACTTTTCCAGAAATTTACTTGCTTTCCTCTTTACATTCCTGTCGAAGCCTTTTACTTTAAGCCTTGTTTATTTTACCAAGTCCTTTCTTCATGCAATTTACTTGAAACCTCTTTATTTCATTTAAAGCCTCTTTATTTAAAGCCTTATCCAATTTAATCAAAACTTCAAAATCAACCTATGTCCTAGGATCAATCTGATCGATCCTGCGAGTAACCAAATAAGTAACCATTTGGAGGATCAGCGGTTGTTTACCAAATCCCAAGGTAAACACCATCCTACCTATGATTATGGAACCGGTTGCTGAAGGAGACACTCCTTACCTTGTTCTTCATCCTGACATGCCAATTGACCATGAGGAGTTACAAAAATCCTGGGTTCAACTCAAGAAGGAGCGGGATATGTTTGAAGCTCAATTCTACGCCAGTGAGAAGAAAGTCCTGGAACTCACTAGGATACTTCATAAAGAGAGGAATATAAACACCTACATTGCACCAAAGAGGATGCGCTTATGGGAAACCTAATTTTCTGTTTGCTTTAAGTTTTAATGTAAGCCTAAAGGGAACTCTTTGTAACAATTCGAACTTATTAATACAATTAATGTGTGTTTCTTTTGGTTAAGCAAACTTGAGCCTTTAAGAATCCTTGAAATCATTGCATATGCATATCATCCATGATATTTCATAAACAAGTTTCATAACATGTTTCTCATCTTCTTCGCTGTTTATTTCAGCAATAATGACTTCTGAGCAAAGTATCAAGGATCTCTAGGCCTAAAATGCCCAATTTCAGCAAATGTTCGTAGCTTTGGCTAAAGGGCATGAAGATCTGAAGGCCCTTATTCTGAAAGATAGAAAGAAGAAGGCGAAGAAGACCGCTGGTGTCCTGAATCTGGGCAAAAGATTCAGGGGACCGTTGAAGCAACCAGTTGATCTGACCTCTTCATCTAAAGAACGGGAGAATCAAGAGGGTGAAACAAGGGAGGAAGACCCTAGACCAAAGGTTTATGAGGATGAATCTGATTACAATGATGAACAATATCCTCCCATTGAGGATAGATACAAACAGTTAGACGATCGTCTGAGCGCAATGGAGATCCAAAGAGTACCAGGGCTGGATTTTGAAGAGCTGTGTTTGGTATCTGGGGTTGTCATCCCACAGAAGTTCAAGGCTCTGGTATTTGCAATGTATGATGGGGTTTCTTGTCCCAAGCTTCATCTCTGTTCCTATGTGAGGAAGATTCAGCCTCACATTGCTGATAGGAACTTGTGGGTCCATTTCTTTCAAGACAGTTTTTCTGGGGCTCAGCTTGAGTGGTTCTATCAGCTAGAGGGAATCAATGTCCGCAACTGGGAAGATCTGGATGCTGCTTTTTATAAGCAGTACCAATATAACACTGACATTGCTCCTACCCGTACTCAACTCTAGAGTATGTCTATGGATGCAAGCTAAGGTTTTAAGGACTATGCTAAGAAGTGGAAAGATCTGGCAAGGAGAGTCCAACCCTCTTTGTTTGATAGGGAGTTGGTGGACATGTTTCTTGGTACGCTATCTGGTCTGTTCTTCAATCACTTTATTGGTAGCTCCTCAGCTAGTTTCACCGAGTTGATATTGATTGGAGAAAGGGTAGAAGTTGGGATTCAAAGTGGTAAGATCCAGAAAGACACCTCTTCAAGTATAGTGAAAAAGCCATTCATGGGTAAGAAGGAGGTCAATGCTATTTACAATCCAAGAAGTCAGAATAGAACCGAGCACCGTCCAGCGATAGGGGCTGTCATGATCTCTAAGTCTAAACCTACCCAACAACGAAACAAGCAACCAAGGACAGAAAGGCCGGTAAGACAGTTTACCCGGATAAACATGACTCTGTCTCAAATCTTTCCATAATTATTGAAGACCAATCTGGTAACCTTAAAGGAGGCTCCCAAGAACCCCAACACCACATCTCCTTGTTATAATCCAAACGCTCGGTGTGCTTACCATTCTGAGAGTCCAGGCCACGATACAAACGATTGTTGGGCTCTGAAGAATAAGATACATGATCTGATCGAAGCAAAGAAGATTGAGTTTGATGCTCTTGATATGCCTAATGCCATAACTGCTCCCATGCCCAAGCACAACCGTGGTGTTAATGCCGTTGATATTGATCTATTTGTTACTTTTTTTGATGAAGTTTCCACACCCCTCATGACCGTCAAGAAGAATTTGTTGCTAGCCGGTTAATTTCCGGGATGTGGTGAAGATTGCCACATGTGTTTATCTCTGCCTTCTGGTTGTTATTTGCTGAAAATAGGTGTTCAACGCCTGATGGATAACAGAGAGATTTTGTTCGAAAAAACTCCGGTTCCGACTGTTCTATATGAATATGTTTCTATCATAACCATTTCTGCAAATCCTTCCAAGGTCTCCTCCAAAAGACCTGTTAGGATTACACCTGCTCCAATAATTGCTCCATTAATAATCACTTTTCCTGGCCCTGTACCATACTCCTCGGACAAAGATGTTCCTTGGAATTATGGTGCTAACGTTTACTACCATGGCGTCAAGCAGGATTTGTTAACTACTAAAGACGAAGAAGCTGAATAGGTTGATCCCGATGTCAGTAACATTGTCGGGACCAGCAAAATTACTCAAAGTGGGAGGGTTTTCTCTCCCAAGATCTCCCCGAAGACTGTTGCTAAGCCTGTTGTTATTCCATATGTTGTTCCGGTTAGTACTTCTGCTACTACTCTCATCCTTACTCCAGTTGTTACCCTTGCCGACGAGTCATCTGGGACTCAGGGCAAAGAAGTTGTAGGTGAGCCTGCCCGGACGGAGGCACCTAGAGAAGTTATTTTGGAATCCTCTAAACATGAAATGGAGGAAATTTTAAAAATAATCAAGAAGAGCGACTACAATGTGGTCAAACAGCTGGGGTAGACCCCTTCAAAGATATCAATGCTGGCTCTACTATTGTGTTCCGAGGCCCATGCAAAGGCTTTGATTACATTTCTCAAGACTGCGCATGTGCCGCAAGAAACCTCCACCGATCAATTCAAGGACTGTGTGGCCAGTTTGACTGCTGATACAGGGTTGGGTTTTTCTGATGCTAATTTGACACCCAAAGGGAGAAAGAATAATGATGCTCTGCATGTCTCGATCGAATGTAGGGGAACTACTATGGCCCATATGCTGGTGGACACTAGATCGTCACTGAATGTTCTACCCAAGAAGGCTCTTGATAGGCTAGATTGTGAAGGTTTGACCTTAAAGCCCATTAACATTGTGGTGAGGGCTTTCGAAGGTTAAAAAATAATGGTGCATGGGGAGGTGGACATCCCTGTCAAAGTGAGTTCCCAGACCTTTGAATCCACCTTCTATGTGATGGATATTAGGCCATCTTATTCTTATTTGTTGGGTCGTCCTTGGATCCATGAAGCTGGAGCCGTTACTTCTATGCTGCACCAAATGCTGAAGTATCCAGTGAAGAGAAAGATTGTCACCGTGCATGGTGAAGAGGAGTATATGGTAAGCCATCTAAACTCTTTCAAGTATGTGAAGATGGACGGTGAACTCATAGAGACTCCTTGTCAAAATTTTGAAGAGGTTCCCCAGATTATGACATCAACCGAGACTATCACCAGTGTGCCAAAGATCATCAGACCTCCTTTGAAGATGGCTTCTCTCAAGGACGCCAGAGCAGTAGTTGAAGAAGGTGGGTGTACCATTTGGGGACAACTCCCTGATTTTCCTCACAAAACTGACAAATTTGGTTTGGGCTTTACTTCAGGAGCTCAAAGGGTTGTTCGGCGTGCTCGGGATGGAGGACCTTCCCTATGCATCAACAATCGTGGGGCCAATGTTATAGAAGACAATGATGAGGATTCTTATATTGACAGTTGGATCTACCCTACTACCAACGATGGATCTAGTAACTGGACGGCCAAAGATTTTGTGCCGATTACTTTTGTTCAGCAGTAATTGTCTTACTTGTTTTTCAGATTTTTAATAAACAATATAAAATTTATGGCCTTGTGTCTTACCCGAGGCACAATGGTTTATTTGTGGGGGTTATTATATGTCATTATCATATGTCATCAATAAAACATTGGACGTTCTTGCATACAAATTTTGCGCTCTCTATTTTAATTTTCTGCTTTTCACTTTATCAATACAGTTATGCTCTTACACACACTCACATATCAAACTGCAGATCCATATTGTTGCACCCCAAAATTTGCCCTCCCATATTCTTCAAGAAATTGCCAAGCCAAGTCACAAAATTCCTCAAGGGTCATGCAGTTCAACTGTCTCCTATACAGTCAAAACTAGGGTTTGTGTTCTGATCAAGAATTGAAAGTTTTCAAAGGCCCAATCAAGTCTCACATGCCTACAAAGATGGTCAAGTATCCTCATATCAAGTTTCAAGGCATTCAGCTCAAAATTGCACAGTCAAAACCCTAGATTGCACTACAGTCAACTGTAGGGGCAAAATGGTCATTTGACAGTCAAAAGACCAAATTTTTGGTCAACATATCATTTTGAAGCCACAAACATCATTTGATCAATGCTTGATCATGATTCTCAAAATTTGGCTCAGAAATCATCAAAGATGCAAAAGTTGCTATATTTGGACAGCTGAAAAAGTCAACTGAAATTGACCAGGGCATAACTTTCACATGGATTATCAGAAAAATTCCATCCAAAGCTCATTTTGAAGAGAAAGACATTTCCTACAATTCATCTTCATATTCCAAGTCCAAGAAATGCTCTCACAAAAAGTTATCAATTTCAACATTATAGGTCATTTTCAAAAGTCAACAAAAAGGGACTTTAAGTCAAAGGCCATAACTTGAGATTGGTAAATCAAAATGACATGAGACCAAAGGCATTGGTTAAAGGACTCAAAGACCTTTCCAAAATGTCCAAGAACATGTGAAAAGCTTAAAAATTGAGCAAGTTATGCCTTGTGGAAGTTGGGAAATTTTTGGGAATTTTGAAAAGTCAACATTGATGCAAATGATCCAAAAATGCTAATGGGCCCATTTCTCTTCCAAGTTTCTTCATGCCAAGCCTATGCACGACCATTAAGCCCAAGGGGAAGTATTTTCTCATTTTTTAATTATTTATTTGAATTTATATTAATATTAATTCATTTAAATTATTTAAATATGTAGAAAATATAAACTTGACCTAAAAAAATCTTTTTGTGCACATTCTACTCTCAATATTTCGTGCTTGTCCAATTATGGAAAGAATTGGTGTGATTGGAGCTAATTGACACAAAGAACCATGTGAAAAAGATTCAAAAAGATTTTACAAAATCAAATATGCAAATCATTGAATTCATGAGATTTTGTTCAATTTTATTGACCTAAAAGCTTCTATACATATTCAGAATCACAACCCTAAAGGAATTAGACTCTAAGCTGCGCCCAAAAAGCCATTGCAACATTGCAATTTTCTCTAAAAAACTCAAGAACTGAAAAGCATTCAAAAGGTGGATTCAAGCCTCCATTCCTTTTCCAATAGCTTCCTTAGGCATTCCTGAACGTGTGCCAATCACAAACGACAAACAAAGCTCCAAGAATTGGTAGATTATGTTCAAACTGAGTCACGAAATTCTTGAAATCGTATAGCATAATTCAAGCATCTTTTTGCATTTTTATTTATGTATTCTTGTTCAGTGTGATGTTTCTAAGCTAACCAACGTATTCAATTGTGTTTTTGTGCCACATATGCGAATCTACCATGTTTGGATATTAGGGTTTGCAGGTTTTAAAATTGGGGTTTCCCAAACCAAGTGAAATTAGGACTCAGGGCTATGACCATTGCAATCAGCATACTCAAATGAACAAGAAGCATTAGTCGCGATTGATTTATGAGCTACATAGCGCTATTCGCTATTTCTTCTAAAGCTGCCTAAACCCACGCATCCAAAACCGTGGCTGAAAGTTCTTGTTTTCAGAAAAATAAAATAGAACGAGGAAGACGATGTGTTGTCAGCCAATGATTCGCTAGTTTGAAACTGCGCGCGTTTTTAACCATTACGCGTGGGTTTTGCTTTTTGTTATTCATTTGCTATAATATGTTAATTGAAACGTGATGGCTCAGCTGGCAGGTGGACGTACTTGTAACCCTCATGACCTGGGTTCAAGTCCCAGGTCTGGACAAATTCCATATTATTTTGCCATAATAATTCCCATGCAGGCATCACACTAAGGATCATCATACACGCTCAGTGATCAGCGCCCACGCGTCCTGGGAGATCCATCAAAGGGCTCAGAGTCAAGGTGTATGGTGGATGCTGGTCAACCTTGCCACACGCTACGCAAAAAGTCAATGGACCAAGGCTTGTTGGGCCAGACCATTCCAAATTACACCTCACAAATTGGGACTACACCCCACCCTGGTTTGCTACTTTTATTTATTTTTCTTATATCTTTTTTATTTTATTTGTTTTGTTGTTTTAAATTCAATAATTATTTTTTTTTACAAAAAATATGAAAACGTCAAAAAACACACAAAAATCAGAAAAGGCAAAAATATAATATTTATTTCATTTTAATTATTTTTTCTAAATAAATTAACATGTAATTATTAGTTTTAATTAGGTTGCAATTTTAATTCTTTTTAATAACTAAAAATCCAAAAAATATAGAATTAGGTTAATTGATAATTTTTATACCTTTTAAATTTTCCTCTTTCTATCACAATATTACTTATTTAGTTATTTTATTTTTATAATTAAATATACATAAGTAAAAATTAGGGTTTAATTTAGATTAATATAACATTTTCATAACAAACTTAAAAGTAATTAGAACTAGGTTTAACATTTTATTTTTAATTTTAATTTTTCTTTTTCTCCTTAAATCTTAAAAAAACATAAAATACCAAAAACATTTAATTTTAATTTTAATTCTTCATTAACTTTAATTTTTTGCAAAAGGGTCCAACGCCCATATTTTTAATTGTTAATTTCGCGTATTTTATTTTATGTCGTTTAATTAATTTTGTATCTCTCCCAAAGCATTGTAATTTAAATTTTTCGCACTTTTTTACTTTACTTTATTTATTTTCCGTCAAATCGGGTCCGGTTTAATTTTGGCGATGTGGACCCGCGCCATTTGTAATAGCCTTAGATTTATTTTCCCGCAAATACTTATAACTGTTAAAAAGCATGCAAGAATGAATGTCTTAATTAAAATCAAGCGTAGATCACAAATAAACATGACAAGACAAATATCTGAAAACGACACACGAATCGCACACACCACCCCTAGGGTACGCCTCACTGTTGCCTTTCGAAAGGTGATCATCGAGTAGAGGATGTCTTAGTAAGTCCTCATGATCCGGGAACCTGGCATGAGGGTAGCTTCTAAGGTGTCTTCCCATTGCTCTGGTGATCACCATGTCCCGAACCTCGAATTGACCCGAACACCTCCAACGGTGGTGCTACCTACCTCTCAATGGTGGGATGGCACTACTTTTAAGGACATCTACACAGACGAATTCCTTAGGGTAGGTAGGTTCTCAAGGATACTTGCTCTAATTTCAAACAGATCAAAACATCTTTTCACCAACACTTTTCAAAAGCTTTCAAAAGCAAACTTTTCAAACACTCTGACGTACGAGTCGAACTGAAATTTTTCAAAGAAACTTTTTAAAAACCCACATTGAAAAGCAAACAAAACATTTTTGAAAACACATTGAGCAAGTATCTAAGAGCCCATGGATAACCATGGATAGAAAGGGTGCTAACACCTTCCCTTTCTATAACCTACCTCCCGAACCGAGAGCAATCTCTTTAAGGAATTTTTCTGTGCTTTTGTCCTTTCCATTTAGAGAAAATAAAAGACGGTGGCGACTCTTGCTTCCGCGACATTTCGCGAACCAGCGTTAAACAGTCAGTTCCAGATCCACCGATCACAGAACTGGCGACTCTGCTGGGGATACTTAAAGTGAGGTGTACCTTAGGGCTAGCTCATAACTGTGTTTTCAATTGTATTGCTTTGCTTGCTTTATTATTGTGGGTTGCTTGGGAGTTCTATAGATCCTAAACCCGGATCTGGGGGATACCTTTCTTAGAAAGTAGCAACAAGGCTGTGAGGGAACTGTGCGGGGTATACCGACATGGTTGAAACAGTCTGCTACGTTGATGTGGCACTTTGGTGTGTACCGGTAACCCTTGAGTTCAGTCAAGGAGAGTACGGGGCCTCCGCGTGGTGTCGTGAAGCATCAACAGACCTTAGGAACCTTAATTGAACTATCTTGGCCTCTTTAGGGTAGTGAGATAACTGACTTTGGCGCAGTCCGAGGTTGGTTGATACTCGATACTACACTCAATTGAGGGTTGCTTTCCTGGAATATTTCGGTCGCCAGTTCAGTGGCTAAATCGAAACGATGAACAATGAAAGCAATCCCGTGATATTGGGAACCTTAGAACCCGGTTACTTTGATTAGGACAGGTTGAACCCACCAACTTCAAGAGGGTACTACCCAGACCCCATGCTGGCCTTAAACCCTAAGGGCTTGTCTTGTGTGCCTTGTGTGCCTTACATGTTTGTCTTTGTAAATATCTGTGGTGTGTTTAATCATAGCATCATGACATCATCCAGCATCATATGCATTGACTAACCATTTCAGGGGTTCGAATTTTCATCTTTGTTCTTGTTTTGTAGGACATGGAAACTGTTCGTAGAAAGACCATTCAAGTCAGTCTTGTAAGGATCCCTCCTCAGCTTAAGGAGCTCATATCCAGGATTCCCGAGAACTCTTCATTCAGCGAAAGGCATGGAAGCCTCATCAGCTTGGTCAACACCAACATTGAGGAAGATATGATTAAGGTCCTGTTCCAATTCTTTGACCCTCTGCATCACTGTTTTACCTTCTTGGACTATCAGTTGGTACCTACATTGGAGGAGTTCTCCCGGCTCCTGAAGATCCCTATCCTTGATCAGCTACCCTTCAGCGGTACAGAAAAGGAACCTAAGCTTGAGGAGATTGCTAAAGCCTTGCACCTACAGTCATCTGACCTCAAGGGACATTGGGAAGTTAGAAGTGGTATCAAAGGGTTCTTAGCCAGGTTTCTGTTTGAAAAGGCCCATGAATGTTGGAACTCCCTTGACTTGCAAGCTTTTGAAGAGGTTGTGGCCCTCCTTGTTTATGGTCTGGTGTTGTTCCCTAACCCAGATCAGCTCATAGATATCAGTGCTGTCCAGATCTTTATGTCCAGGAATCCCATACCTACGTTGCTGGGGGACATCCTTCACTCATGTTACACTCGAACCATGAGAAAAAGAGGTGTCCTTATGTGTTGCACTCCTCTCCTGGGAAGGTGGTTTATTTCGCACCTTCCCCAATCAGTCTTGAAGAATGAGCGGGGTTTGAGATGGTCACAACGGTTGATGACTCTTACACATGCAGATATACATTGGTGTCCTAGATCCAGAGGAGATGTCACTATCATTGATCGTTGCGGGGAGTACCCTAATGTTCCTTTACTTGGAATCAGAGGAGGTATTACTTATAGCCCATGCCTGGCTTGGAGACAGTTTGGTTATGCTCGGAGGGATGGTCCTCATGACATGCTAATTCCCGACATAGTTTTTGACTTCGACAATGATACTCAAGGACTTCGTCAGAGATTTATCAGAGCCTGGAGGATGCCCAGTAGGATAAACACCAAGACACTGGGGCACAGGAATTCCATCCCTTTGGAGCCTTACCTCAAGTGGGTACGCGCCCGCTCCCAGAAGTTAGTGATGCCTTATCCTCACATGCTTCCAGTAATCAAAGAACCTGTCTCGGAAGGGGAAGTGTCCTACACTATTCAGCACCCTGATATGCCCACGTCCTGGGAAGAGATGCAGAAGAGCTGGATCCAGCTTAAGGAGGAAAGGAATTCTCTTGAGACTAGTCTGCATGCCAGTGAAAAGAAGGTCTTGGAGCTCACTCGCCTGTTGCATGAGGAGAGGAACCTCAACACCTACATAGCTCCAAAGAGGATGTGCAGTGTATTTTGGGATTGATTTGATTTTTGTACTTTTCGCCCATGAGGCTCTGATGTATTAAACAATGATTTCTTTAATGATAACGTGTGTTCCTTTTTGTCTACAACAAATTTGAACTTTCGAACCCTTGAATGCATTGCATACGCATTTCATACATCATGTGCATAGCAGGTTTTTCCCCTTTTCAGGTTGCTTACAGTTCTTCGCTGTTTATTTCAGCATCATGAATCCCGGATCTGAATCAACAGAGATATCAATCAAGGCTCTTCAGGCGCAGAATGCGCAGTTTCAAGAACTAATCAAGGGTCTGGCTAAAGGCCAGGAAGAACTAAAGGCTATGCTCCTGAAAAAGGAGAAGAAGAAGAAGAGAAGAACTGTTCTATTCAACTCGGGCCGAAGGTTCGGCAATACTCTGCAACATGAAGAGGCTGGTTCTTCTGTTGGCAAGAGCCCTTCTCAGGCAGAAGTAAAGGTTCCTAGTCCGGTCGTCTCCGACAACGAGACAGATTTTGATGAAGAGCAGTACCCTCCTTCAGATGACAGGTACAAACAACTGGAGGACAGGTTGAAGGCTATGGAGGTGCAACAGGCACCTGGGCTGGATTTCGGAGATCTGGGTTTGTCGACTGGTGTGATTATCCCGCATAAATTCAAAGCACCATCCTTCTCGAAGTATGACGGGGCGTCTTGTCCCAAGCTGCACTTAAGGTCCTATGTTCGGAAAATTCAGCCGTACTCTGCGGACAAGAATCTATGGATCCACTTCTTCCAGGAGAGTCTTTCAGGGACTCATCTCGAATGGTTCTATCAGCTGGATGGGACCAAAGTTCGTAACTGGGAGGAGCTGGCTACTGCTTTCTACAAGCAGTATCAGTATAATGCCGACCTTGCCCCCACACGTACCCAACTCCAGGGTATGGCGTTAGGTGCAAGCGAAGGTTTTAAGGAGTACGCTTAGAAGTGGAGAGACCTGGCTGGCAGGGTGCAGCCACCATTGACTGATCGGGAGCTGGTTGACATGTTCTTGGGGACCCTATCTGGGCCGTTTTTCAACCATCTCATTGGGAATTCTTCTGCTGGTTTCACTGATTTAATCTTGACTGGAGAGAGGATTGAAGCTGGGTTAAAATCTGGAAAAATTCCGAAGGGTGCATCATCCAGTGCTGAGAAGAAACCCTTCAAGAAGGAGTCTAGCGCCGTATATGGTTCCAGGAGATCAGAGAGAAATGAACACCGCCAATCTGTCAGTGCGGTAATGATTGCTAAGCCTGCTGCCGCTCCCCGGCCAAACAATACTCAGAAGGTGGAAAGACCCCGGAGGGAATTCACCCGTTTAAACATGACCTTGTCGCAGATCCTGCCACAGTTGCTATCCACCAATTTAGTAACTGTCAGGGAGGCGCCGAAGTTTCCAAATACGGCATCCCCCAAGTACAACCCGAATGCTCGTTGTGCTTACCACTCAGATAGCCCGGGGCACTCTACTGATGAATGTTGGGCGTTAAAGAACAAGCTGCAAGATCTTATTGACGCCAAGGAGGTACAGTTTGAGGCATCTGACAAGCCTAATGTGGTGACAGCTCCCCTGCCTGCTCATGGAGTAAATGCTATTGGGGACGAAGAGGAAGTTGATGAAGCTGAGTTTGATAGCTGGATCTACCCGGCAACCGACAGTGGACTCAACAATTGGAGTGCAAAGGACAACTTGTCTGTTTCTCTTGTTACTAAGTAATAAATTTCTTTGTTTTGTTATTCTGTAATAAACAATAATAAACTCTTTGGCCCGGTGTCTTACCCGAGGCACCGTGGTTCTATTTGTGAGGGCATACAAACTGTCATTTTATACATCATGAATGAAAATCTTGGACGTACTTTTCGCATTGCAAATATTGTGTTCCTTTTCTGTCTTTCTTTTCCTTTACATAATTTTCAAAAACAGCTGTATTTGCACACACACTCACTCATACAGGTTCCAATCCACTCCGGATCTCACTGATAACAGCTCTGCTACTGCCAATTATGACTTCGAAAATCCGATCAACTTAGCCAAAGACGAAGGTGAAGATGATTGCGAAGTGCCTGGCGAGCTTGCTAGACTGTTGCTTCAGGAAGAGCGGGCAATTCAACCCCATGAGGAGCCAGTGGAAACCATAAACCTGGGTACTGAAGCAGACAGGAGAGAGGTAAAAATTGGTGCCAACCTAAAGCTCAGCGTGAAGCAACGGTTAACCAAGATGTTACATGATTATATGGAGATCTTTGCCTGGTCCTACGAAGACATGCCCGGGTTGGATACCGATATTGTTGTCCATCATTTGCCGACTAGGGAAGACTGCCCTCCAGTTAAACAAAAGGTTCGTCGGATGCGTCCAGAGATGTCCGAGAAGATTAAAGCCGAAGTCATGAAACAGTTTGATGCCGGTTTCCTTGCAGTGACTTCTTACCCTCAGTGGGTTGCTAACGTGGTGCCGGTACCTAAGAAGGACGGTAAGGTCAGAATGTGTGTCGATTACAGGGATCTGAACAGGGCCAGCCCCAAGGATGACTTCCCCTTACCTCACATTGATGTCCTTGTTGATAATACAGCTCAGCACAAAGTATTCTCTTTCATGGATGGCTTTTCAGGTTACAATCAGATCAAGATGGCACCTGAAGACATGGAAAAGACTACATTTGTTACTCAGTGGGGCACCTTCTGTTACAAGGTCATGCCATTCGGGTTGAAGAATGCTGGGGCAACCTACCAACGTGCCATGGTTGCCTTATTTCATGATATGATCCATCATGAGATAGAAGTGTATGTGGACGACATGATCGCTAGGTCCCAGACTGAGGAAGAGCACCTAGATCATCTGCAGAAGTTGTTTGACCGGTTGAAACTGTACAAGCTGAGATTGAACCCGAACAAGTGTACCTTCGGGGTAAGATCTGGGAAGTTGCTAGGCTTCGTGGTCAGTGATAAAGGTATTCAAGTGGACCCTGCTAAGGTCAAAGCTATTCAAGAGATGCCAGTTCCTAGGACAGAGAAGGAAGTCAGAGGCTTTTTAGGACGCCTGAATTACATCGCTCGATTCATCTCACATCTGACTGCTACCTGTGAGCCAATCTTCAAGTTGCTGAAGAAAGATCAGGTAGTACGTTGGAACGATGAATGTCAGGCTGCCTTCGACAGAATCAAAGAGTATCTCCAAGAACCACCTATCCTTATGCCACCGGTTGAAGGGAGACCTCTGATCCTATATCTGACAGTGCTAGACAACTCAATGGGGTGTGTGCTGGGGCAGCATGACGAGTCTGGCCGAAAAGAGCATGCCATTTATTACCTTAGCAAAAAGTTTACCGACTGTGAGACCCGATACTCACTGCTTGAGAAAACTTGCTGCGCTTTGGTATGGGCTGCTCGCCGGCTGAGACAGTATATGCTGACTCACACTACCTTATTGATCTCAAAAATGGATCCTATAAAGTACATATTCGAAAAGCCTGCTCTGTCTGGGAGGATTGCAAGATGGAAAATGATCTTGACGGAATACGACATTCAGTACACAACCCAGAAAGCCATCAAGGGGAGTGTATTGGCAGACCACTTAGCTCATCAAGCTGTAGATGACTATCAGTCCATGAACTTCGAGTTTCCGGATGAAAGTATCATGATTGTGACTGATTGTGAAGTACCTGGACCGGATGAAGGACCTGAACCAGGATCCCGATGGTCTATGCACTTTGACGGAGCTTCCAATGCTTTGGGAAACGGTATCGGCGCCATAATCATATCTCCACAAGGTACTCATACTCCACTCACTGCCCGGCTGTGTTTCAACTGTACTAACAACATGGCGGAGTATGAGGCGTGTATCATGGGTCTTCAAGCTGCGATTGACCTAAGGATCAAATTTCTAAGTGTCTTCGGAGATTCCGCTCTTGTGATCAATCAGATCAAAGGAGAGTGGGATACGAAACATCCAAACCTGATTCCTTACAGAGAATGTGTGTTGACCATGATTCCCCACTTCACAGAAATAACCTTTGAACACTTTCCAAGAGAAGAGAATCAGTTAGCGGATGCGTTAGCTACAATGTCTTCAATGTTCAAGGTCAAATGGGATAATGAAGCTCCCCGGATCATCATCTGGAAACTGGACGAACCAGCATACTGTTGTGATCTCGAAACTGAATTGGTAACTGAGAAGCCTTGGTACCACGAAGTGAAGAGATATCTGGAAACTCAGGAATACCCTGAAGGTGCCTCTGTCAATGATAAGAAATTCCTGAGGAGGTTCGCAGCCAAGTTCTTCCTAAGCAACGGCATCTTGTACAAGAGAAACCATGATTCAACCTTACTGCGTTGTGTGGATAAGACTGAAGCAGAAAGGATCATGGAAGAGCTACACGAAGGGACCTTTCGTACGCATTCCAGTGGGCACACTATGGCTAAGAAAATCCTACGGGCAGGATACTATTGGTCCACAATGGAAGCTGACTGTTACCAACACTCCAGGACATGCCACAAGTTCCAGATCTATGCAGATAAAGTGCATGTTCCTCCGGTTCCCCTGAATGTCCTGACTGCGCCTTGGCCGTTTGCAATGTGGGGTATAGACATGATCGGCGAGATCAAACCTACGGCATCTAATGGACATCGCTTCATCCTAGTGGCGATTGACTATTTTACAAAGTGGGTTGAGGCAGCATCCTATGCTACAGTAACCAAGACTGTTGTGGCACGGTTTATTCGGCACAATCTGATCTGTCGGTACGGCGTCCCTGAGCGAATTATTACAGACAACGGTACCAATCTGAACAACAAGATGATTGCTGAGCTTTGCGAACAGTTCAAGATACAGCACCACAATTCTTCTCCTTACAGACCGAAGATGAATGGGGCTGTAGAAGCAGCTAACAAAAACATCAAGAAGATCGTGCAAAAAATGACAGTAACCTATAAAGATTGGCACGAGATGTTACCGTTCGCTCTACACGGGTACCGTACCTCAGCTAGGACGTCAACCGGGGCAACTCCTTTCTCTCTGGTTTATGGCATGGAGGCAGTCTTGCCAATCGAAGTGCAAATTCCCTCTCTCCGGATAATGAAGGATGCAAATCTGAACGAAGATGATTGGATCCAGACACGACTTGATCAGCTCAACCTCATTGACGAAAAGAGACTTGCTGCTATCTGCCATGGTCAGACGTATCAGAAACGGATGATCAGGGCATTTAACAAAAAGGTCAGACCACAGGAATATCAAGTTGGGGATCTGGTAATCAAGAGAATCATCCTTCCTCAGAGTGATCCAAGGGGCAAATGGACCCCTACGTACGAAGGGCCATTTGCGGTTAAGCATGTATTCTCAGGAGGAGTAATGATATTAACCGACATGGATGGTGACGATCTTCCTCACCCCGCCAATGCAGACATAGTTAAAAAATACTACGCATGAAAAAGACCCGCTAGGCTGACATGCCTAGGCAAAAATTAGGGCTTCCCGTCGAACCAAAAGGGTTCGGGCAAAATGAAGGGATGAAAATAAAAAAAATCTGTACACCCGGCAAGTCGAAAACCTGAAAAGGCGGCTTGGGCAAAAATGGGTATCCCGGTGGATTGAAAACCCGAAAGGGCGGTCCAGGCAAAAATTAGGGATAAAAGCGTAATACTATGTCTCATTGGATCACTTTGCATCCAGAATCCGGTATCTACATCAAGTTCAGACGGCATCGATCAGTCAGCTTCACCTTCAACCAAGGTCATCAAGTGATGAGACGCTCAGAGTTATAAAGACAATAGTAGAGTTGAAACTCAGTGGGATCATTCACATCTTTCACACAGCTGTTTTATTTTCTTTTGTACAAAACTTGTATAAACTCTTTTGTTCGGCGACGTACCTCTTACTAGGACGTCAGCCTCTTGTACACAAAACGCCTATTCAGGCCATTCAAAAATCAATACAAATATATTTTTCAGTTAAAAGTGCCAAGTGTTTTCTTTTTTCTGTTTTGTTTTGCGAAGAACGTCCAAGGTTCAATTTGTGATATATGCATTGACAATAATTTGCTAACTCATAAATATTTGCATACGAAACAAAGGAATTAGTTGCAGGTGACACTAGAAACAGGGGCAATAAAGAGTTGTCTAAACAATCCAGTTGTTCTATCCTCCAAGGTACCAAGGTAGGTTCAGCTAAAGAACACGACCAGTACATATTAGTTCCCCAGAGAGTAAAACAATACATTCTTCTCCAAGCAAATCATCAAATATCAAGGAAATTGAGTATCCTCCAGCCGATCTCAAACATTCCCCAGCAGCAATACATATATTCTTAACAAGCATCCCCGGCAGTCTTGGTCTAAAGATTGTTCCCCGGCGGCATACCAACATTCAAAGGAATCACTTCCCCGCAGTCCAAAACTTCCCCAAAGAGTCCAGTCCAACCCAGCTTCCCCAGGAAAGTTGGAATTCATATCTCCCCAAGCAGTAAGCTTACCCCCAGTAAATTCTGGAAGCTTATCCTCACAGAGCACGAACGCGTCGTCCGGCTTTATTTAAAGAGTTATTTCCTTAACAGGATATAACTGGGTTATCCTCAGCCAAAAGCCATGGAAAGAGCGTCGTCGACAAAGTCTTCTTACCCCAGCGAAGTCTATCAGCACTTCCAACACAACAACGGTATCCTCAGCGAGTCATTCTCAATAATTCAAGCAAAGCATCTCTATCCCCACAGAGTATCGCTTCCCAGCATAGTCGCTAGAGTATCTTTTCTCCCCGCAGACTCTTCATTTGCCAAGTTTATTCCTCAACGGAGTTATCTTCTCCTACCGGTATTCTTGCAGTTATCATCCCCAGCGGAAGCAAAATCTATTCTTCAACGTCAGCCCAGGATACAACTTCCCGGCACCCGTCAAGGATTCACTTTCCTAGACGAAAACATACATAAAACTTCACATACATCATCATAGCATGCATAACGCACTGCATCATACAAGTCTCCTTTATGTTGAGAACATCATTGCTTGATCCATATCATGCATTGCATATGACTGACTTTTACCTTTCAGGAAAGATGCAGTTGAAATTCTCAATCACGTCTCAAGACCTAGACCGGTTCAGTTAAATCGACCCTAAGGTTTTCCTGATGCTTATCCAGTCAAAGGCCTTCTCTGGTTCAGTCAAATCGACCCCAAGATTTCCCTGATGCTTATCCAGTTGAAGATGTTTCAAGACCTTGACCGGTTCAGTTAAATCGACCCTAAGATTTTCCTGATGCTTATCCAGTCAAAGGCCTTCTCTGGTTCAGTCAGATCGACCCTAAGATCTCCCTGATGCTTATCCAGTTGAAGATGTTTCAAGACCTAGACCGGTTCAGTTAAATCGACCCTAAGATTTTCCTGATGCTTATCCAGTCAAAGGCCTTCTCTGGTTCAGTCAGATCGACCCTAAGATCTCCTTGATGCTTATCCAGTTGAAGATATTCCAAGACCTTGTCCGGTTCAGTAAAATCGACCCTAAGATTTTCCTGATGCTTATCCAGTCAAAGGCCCCCTCTGGTTCAGTCAGATCGACCCTAAGATCTCCCTGATTCTTATCCCAGTAGAAGACACCCAAGATTTTTCTCAACGAGCGTTGTTGAAGTTAAAATCGCCCAAGGTTCTCTTACCATCCATGCTAAGGCAGTAACCATCCCTGGTTCATTCATCAGCGTTTGAAGCTCCAGACTCAGCTCCTATAACCAGTCAGGACACATCTATACCAAGCATCTGAAAACCAGCTCCTGCAACGTGTTAGGTACTCATTTTTCTTTTGCAGGTACGCAAGTTCTCGCTAAGGAATCTCTTACGCGATCGACACCCAGATGGCATCTATAAGCCCATCCACCTTCCCTCATCTCTTAGCATGGCATCTATAAGCCCATCATCCTATCCAGCAATCTCCAAATGGCATCTATAAGCCCATTCCACCATCACTGCCACTACGTGAGCGCAAATTTCTGGGCATTCTAGTGTCCAATCATCTTTTACCATCGAATTACGAAAGGCACGTCAGCCAATCTGCATCCTCAGGTCTAAGAAGATTGAACAGGGGCAACTGTTTCACCCCAAAATTTGCCCTCCCATATTCTTCAAGAAATTGCCAAGCCAAGTCACAAAATTCCTCAAGGGTCATGCAGTTCAACTGTCTCCTATACAGTCAAAACTAGGGTTTGTGTTCTGATCAAGAATTGAAAGTTTTCAAAGGCCCAATCAAGTCTCACATGCCTACAAAGATGGTCAAGTATCCTCATATCAAGTTTCAAGGCATTCAGCTCAAAATTGCACAGTCAAAACCCTAGATTGCACTACAGTCAACTGTAGGGGCAAAATGGTCATTTGACAGTCAAAAGACCAAATTTTTGGTCAACATATCATTTTGAAGCCACAAACATCATTTGATCAATGCTTGATCATGATTCTCAAAATTTGGCTCAGAAATCATCAAAGATGCAAAAGTTGCTATATTTGGACAGCTGAAAAAGTCAACTGAAATTGACCAGGGCATAACTTTCACATGGATTATCATAAAAATTCCATCCAAAGCTCATTTTGAAGAGAAAGACATTTCCTACAATTCATCTTCATATTCCAAGTCCAAGAAATGCTCTCACAAAAAGTTATCAATTTCAACATTATAGGTCATTTTCAAAAGTCAACAAAAAGGGACTTTAAGTCAAAGGCCATAACTTGAGATTGGTAAATCAAAATGACATGAGACCAAAGGCATTGGTTAAAGGACTCAAAGACCTTTCCAAAATGTCCAAGAACATGTGAAAAGCTTAAAAATTGAGCAAGTTATGCCTTGTGGAAGTTGGGAAATTTTTGGGAATTTTGAAAAGTCAACATTGATGCAAATGATCCAAAAATGCTAATGGGCCCATTTCTCTTCCAAGTTTCTTCATGCCAAGCCTATGCACGACCATTAAGCCCAAGGGGAAGTATTTTCTCATTTTTTAATTATTTATTTGAATTTATATTAATATTAATTCATTTAAATTATTTAAATATGTAGAAAATATAAACTTGACCTAAAAAAATCTTTTTGTGCACATTCTACTCTCAATATTTCGTGCTTGTCCAATTATGGAAAGAATTGGTGTGATTGGAGCTAATTGACACAAAGAACCATGTGAAAAAGATTCAAAAAGATTTTACAAAATCAAATATGCAAATCATTGAATTCATGAGATTTTGTTCAATTTTATTGACCTAAAAGCTTCTATACATATTCAGAATCACAACCCTAAAGGAATTAGACTCTAAGCTGCGCCCAAAAAGCCATTGCAACATTGCAATTTTCTCTAAAAAACTCAAGAACTGAAAAGCATTCAAAAGGTGGATTCAAGCCTCCATTCCTTTTCCAATAGCTTCCTTAGGCATTCCTGAACGTGTGCCAATCACAAACGACAAACAAAGCTCCAAGAATTGGTAGATTATGTTCAAACTGAGTCACGAAATTCTTGAAATCGTATAGCATAATTCAAGCATCTTTTTGCATTTTTATTTATGTATTCTTGTTCAGTGTGATGTTTCTAAGCTAACCAACGTATTCAATTGTGTTTTTGTGCCACATATGCGAATCTACCATGTTTGGATATTAGGGTTTGCAGGTTTTAAAATTGGGGTTTCCCAAACCAAGTGAAATTAGGACTCAGGGCTATGACCATTGCAATCAGCATACTCAAATGAACAAGAAGCATTAGTCGCGATTGATTTATGAGCTACATAGCGCTATTCGCTATTTCTTCTAAAGCTGCCTAAACCCACGCATCCAAAACCGTGGCTGAAAGTTCTTGTTTTCAGAAAAATAAAATAGAACGAGGAAGACGATGTGTTGTCAGCCAATGATTCGCTAGTTTGAAACTGCGCGCGTTTTTAACCATTACGCGTGGGTTTTGCTTTTTGTTATTCATTTGCTATAATATGTTAATTGAAACGTGATGGCTCAGCTGGCAGGTGGACGTACTTGTAACCCTCATGACCTGGGTTCAAGTCCCAGGTCTGGACAAATTCCATATTATTTTGCCATAATAATTCCCATGCAGGCATCACACTAAGGATCATCATACACGCTCAGTGATCAGCGCCCACGCGTCCTGGGAGATCCATCAAAGGGCTCAGAGTCAAGGTGTATGGTGGATGCTGGTCAACCTTGCCACACGCTACGCAAAAAGTCAATGGACCAAGGCTTGTTGGGCCAGACCATTCCAAATTACACCTCACAAATTGGGACTACACCCCACCCTGGTTTGCTACTTTTATTTATTTTTCTTATATCTTTTTTATTTTATTTGTTTTGTTGTTTTAAATTCAATAATTATTTTTTTTTACAAAAAATATGAAAACGTCAAAAAACACACAAAAATCAGAAAAGGCAAAAATATAATATTTATTTCATTTTAATTATTTTTTCTAAATAAATTAACATGTAATTATTAGTTTTAATTAGGTTGCAATTTTAATTCTTTTTAATAACTAAAAATCCAAAAAATATAGAATTAGGTTAATTGATAATTTTTATACCTTTTAAATTTTCCTCTTTCTATCACAATATTACTTATTTAGTTATTTTATTTTTATAATTAAATATACATAAGTAAAAATTAGGGTTTAATTTAGATTAATATAACATTTTCATAACAAACTTAAAAGTAATTAGAACTAGGTTTAACATTTTATTTTTAATTTTAATTTTTCTTTTTCTCCTTAAATCTTAAAAAAACATAAAATACCAAAAACATTTAATTTTAATTTTAATTCTTCATTAACTTTAATTTTTTGCAAAAGGGTCCAACGCCCATATTTTTAATTGTTAATTTCGCGTATTTTATTTTATGTCGTTTAATTAATTTTGTATCTCTCCCAAAGCATTGTAATTTAAATTTTTCGCACTTTTTTACTTTACTTTATTTATTTTCCGTCAAATCGGGTCCGGTTTAATTTTGGCGATGTGGACCCGCGCCATTTGTAATAGCCTTAGATTTATTTTCCCGCAAATACTTATAACTGTTAAAAAGCATGCAAGAATGAATGTCTTAATTAAAATCAAGCGTAGATCACAAATAAACATGACAAGACAAATATCTGAAAACGACACACGAATCGCACACACCACCCCTAGGGTACGCCTCACTGTTGCCTTTCGAAAGGTGATCATCGAGTAGAGGATGTCTTAGTAAGTCCTCATGATCCGGGAACCTGGCATGAGGGTAGCTTCTAAGGTGTCTTCCCATTGCTCTGGTGATCACCATGTCCCGAACCTCGAATTGACCCGAACACCTCCAACGGTGGTGCTACCTACCTCTCAATGGTGGGATGGCACTACTTTTAAGGACATCTACACAGACGAATTCCTTAGGGTAGGTAGGTTCTCAAGGATACTTGCTCTAATTTCAAACAGATCAAAACATCTTTTCACCAACACTTTTCAAAAGCTTTCAAAAGCAAACTTTTCAAACACTCTGACGTACGAGTCGAACTGAAATTTTTCAAAGAAACTTTTTAAAAACCCACATTGAAAAGCAAACAAAACATTTTTGAAAACACATTGAGCAAGTATCTAAGAGCCCATGGATAACCATGGATAGAAAGGGTGCTAACACCTTCCCTTTCTATAACCTACCTCCCGAACCGAGAGCAATCTCTTTAAGGAATTTTTCTGTGCTTTTGTCCTTTCCATTTGGAGAAAATAAAAGACGGTGGCGACTCTTGCTTCCGCGACATTTCGCGAACCAGCGTTAAACAGTCAGTTCCAGATCCACCGATCACACATATCCACTATGGATCCCATTGATAACAGTTCTTCTATTGCCAGTTATAACTTCGAAAATCCGATCAACCAAGCCGAGGACGAAGGTGAGGAAGATTGTGATGTGCCTGGAGAACTTGCTAGGCTGTTACAGCCGAAAGAGAGGGATATACAGCCTCATGAAGAGCCAGTTGAGACAATAAACTTGAGCATAAAGGTAGATAGAAAAGAAGTCAAGATTGGCGCAAATATGGAGCTTAGAGTCAAACAGCGGTTGATACAAATGTTGCATGACTATGTTGAGATCTTCGCCTGGTTATATGAAGACATGTAGGGACTAGACACGGATATAGTGGTTCATCGTCTGCCGACTAAAGAAAATTTCCCTCCGGTAAAGCAAAAGGTCCGCCGTATGCGCCCTGAAATGTCAGAGAAGATCAAAGCAGGGGTTATGAAGCAATTCAACATTGGGTTTTTAGTTGTCACCTCCTAACCGCAATGGGTTGCTAGCATGGTCTCGGTGCCTAAAAAAGATGGCAACGTATGAATGTGTGTACTACAGAGATCTGAATAGGGAAAGCCCTATAGATGACTTTCTGTTCCCCCATATTGATGTTCTGGTTGACAACACTGCACAACACAAAATCGTTTCCTTCATGGATGGTTTCTCTAGCTACAACCATATCAAGATGGCACCCGAAGACATGGAGAAGACAACCTTCGTCACACAGTGGGGCACTTTCTGTTACAAGGTGATGCCTTTTGGATTGAAGAATGTTGGGGCAACTTATCGGAGAGCCATGGTAGCCTTGTTCCACGATATGATTCACCATGAGATAAACGTTGTGATACGGTGGGAGAACTGACTTGGGATTTGAGTTTGTGTTCGAAAATGTTTCGGTTTAGCAAGAGTCGCCACCGACTTTTCATTTTATCCTAAGGAAAGGTCAAAAAGCACAGGAAAGACCTTTGAGATGTTTTCGTGGGTTCGGGGAGTAGATTATAGAAAGGGGAAGGTGCTAGCACCCTTTTCATCCATGGTTTTCCATGGTCTCTTAGTTACTTGTTTTAGATCACTTGCCTTTGCTTTTCAATTGTTTGAAATGGTGCTTTGTGTGTGTGGTTTCGAAAATGTTTTGAAAAAGATGCCTTGTCTAGGCAACCTTTGTAATGATTCTCGTTTGAATATATACAAAGGTATGTGTCTTTTTGAAAAGATAATTCAATGTTTTTGAAAGTTGTTTTGAAGTTGTGTTGTGATGTGTGTTTGAAAAATGGCAAGGATGTTTTGCAAGTTTGATCAAGTAACTAAGAGCTATCTACCCTAATTTTACTCAAAGATCTTTCTCATGTTTTTAACCCTTTTAACAGTATTGTTTCACCATTGTATTTGGTGAACAACCTTGTGTTAGGATGTTAAGCGGGACAGGCACGGGTCATTGTATACAATCATTGAAGGCAACTTGTGAGACGCTCTAGCAATTTTATAAGGGACGAGATCGTTTTATCGAAGGCAGCATCAAGGGTCATCGAGGGACTACGATCTTTGTTTATTGAAGGGACATTTGCTAGAGTGTCTCATACTCGAGGGACATGATTGCATTTTCCGAGGCAACAAGCGAGATTACCCTAAGGGTGCATGTGTGAATAATGTGTTTGATTTGCATGCATTTTGTCTTGATTAGGGGTTTTCTACTTGTTGGTTTTATCTTTCCATACACACCTATTTACTAGCATTTGTATAAAGCAATAAAAATGTAGCAAATAAATATCCTACACTATTACAACCATATTGAAGTGCAGAAGAATATAAAGGAAAAAATAAGATAAAAAGAAGAAAAAATGAGCTCCTTCAATTTGGGCAGGAGCAACCTTCGATTTTCATTTCTAGGCTTCCTTCGATTAGGAGTTCGCACCAGTGAGGTCATGGCCTTCGATTAGGCTTTGGCACCAGTCAGGTCATGTACTTCGATTGGAGGCTGGCACCAGCATGGGAGTGCCTTTCGTCTGAGCCTGGACTTAGTGCAAGTGTGCCTCTGGCTGGGCCTTTCTGCCTTGTTGCCTTCTTCGATTGGGCCAGTGAAATCAGTGTGAGCGTGTCTCTGGCTGGGTCTGGAAGTCAGTGTGGAAACCAAAGGCTTCGTTTCATACTCCTGTCTCCTATTTCTTTCGTTTGAACTTTTTGAACAGCAACATGGCATAAGGCCATGCTTGTATTGCCTTACAATCAGTTGATACTTAATGCATATTTAAGTAAACAAGCAGCAAAACGAAAGGGGTTAGCTCTGAAAACATATTAAGTAGGTGGAAACGAAAAAAACCAAAGTGTTATGTACATGTTTTGAAATCAAAGGGAAGATTATTCACATACTATGCCATGAAACGAAAGGTTCAAGGGTAAGAGTGACTTACCTTGCTTCAGGCCTTGAATGGATGTGGGATTTGAACTTGAACTTTTACCTGGACGTTTCTGGAATTCAAAGAGTAGTCACAGGGGGTTGGATTTTGGTTCGAACAGTTATCACACAAGGTTGTCTTTGAGTTTGAACAAACTTCTATGTGTGGGATGTTCTTCAAAATCGAAAGAGGTGAGTGTTTGGGATTCTGGGTTTTTTTGATTTCTCAAGTGTTGATGAACTTGAGAGTTTTATTGTGTTTGAGAAAATTTGGGGGATTTGTTCCTCTGATCTAAAGATCCTCCCCTAGCTTTGTAAATGTTCCTCTATTTATAGAGAAAGAATGGACATGTTGTCCAAAGCCAGCCTTACAAATAAATGATAAAATAATGTAACGTGAAAGTACATGTGGGGGGCCTCTTGGCAGTTGGGGTGCAGAAGATGTGACTTATGTTTCTGACGTTGCTTGTGCTCAGACCAAAATTAGGTTGAAAGCTGATTTTGTGACTAAAGTACTCTCTATGAAAGGAAAAAGCATGTAGCCTTTAACCAATAATAGTAGTATCTAAAAGACAAAGTTTAAAACCCTTGTACAAGCTTCTAACTATGTAAAGATTTGGACGCAACATAGTCTGGCAAACGAGATTTGGTCTTGATTCAAATGCAAGAATGAGATTGAAGCGCACTTATTCTAAGGAATCCTTTGCCTCGGTCGAAGCTTGTGGTCAAAACAAACTTACTCGAAGGAAGCTAATGCCCTATCGAAGCTTGGATCAAAACAAACATATTGCCCAATCGAAAGACTGTGTTCGAAGGAAGCAATGTTTCCTAATCGAAGCATGTGGATCGAAACAAACATAAAGGGAGTCATTGCCTTTTAGCGTGAGGGAAGTTCATGGCTTCTGAGTCGAAGGGTATTCCCAAGTTGCATTCGAAGGAGGCTCTTGCTCAAAACGAAGGATGTAATCCAAGTTGCATTCGAAGGAGGCCAAGAGTCAATCGAATGGTGCTGAATCGAAGGAGACCTGTTTTCCTCCAAATTTGTCAAAATGTTATTTTTATCTGTTTTCTCCATTTTTGACAGTTTCCTTTTAATTTTGGTACTGGAAAATTCCAAAGTACTTGTGCAAGCTTGAACCTTGAGAATCCTTGTGAGAAAGGCCTTGAAGAATGAGAGGGCAAATTTTGGGGTACAACAGTTGCCCCTGTTCAATTTTCTTAAACTTGAGGATATAAATTAGCTTTCGAGCCTTTCGTGATCCGAAGGTGGAAGATAATTGAAAACTAGAGTGCCCAAAAAATTTGCACTCGAAGATGTGTTAGTTGATTATATGGGGAATGGGCTTAAAGATGCCATTTGGAGAGGTAATGGATAGACTGTATCTATAAGCTGGAACTGGATGATTGCCAGCATGGCGTCCGTGTCTGGAGCGCCTATGAACTGTATTGGAAAGTTGGGTTATTTGAGCTGGTCGAGTAGATAGTTGTCCTGTCTGGTTTCGGGTATTAATCTCTGACCTGAGAAAAAAAGATAGTTTTCCTGGCTTGTTAAAGGTATTAATCTCTGACTTGAGAAAGAAATATAGTTTTCCTGGCTTGTTACAGGTGTTAATATTCAATCTCTTCATGCAGATAGTTTTCCTGGCTTGTTACAGGTATTAATCTACAATCAGTCGTCCCAGATAGTTTTCCTAGCTTGCTACAGGTATTAATCCGGAACTTGAAAAGGTTGGCCGATGAGATAGTTGTCCTGTCTGGTTTCAGGTATTAATCTCTGACCTGAGAAAGAAAGATAGTTTCCTGGCTTATTACAGGTGTTAATCTTCAATCTCTTCATGTAGATAGTTTTCCTAGCTTGTTACAGGTATTAATCTATAATCAGTCGTCCACAGATAGTTTTCCTGGCTTGTTACAGGTATTAATCTGGAACTTGAAAAGGTTGATGGATGAGATAGTTGTCCTGTCTGGTTTCAGGTATTAATCTTTGACCTGAGAAAGAAAAGATAGTTTCCTGGCTTGTTACAGGTGTTAATCTTAAATCTCTTTATGTAGATAGTTTTCCTGGCTTGTTACAGGTATTAATCTATAATCAGTCGTCCACAAATAGTTTTCCTGGCTTGTTACCGGTATTAATCTGGAACTTGAAAAGGTTGATGGATGAGATAGTTGTCCTGTTTGGTTTCAGGTATTAATCTCTGACCTGAGAAAGAAAGATAGTTTTCCTGGCTTGCTACAGGTATTAATCTTCAATCTCTTCATGTAGATAGTTTTCCTGGCTTGTTACAGGTATTAATCTATAATCAGACGTCCACAGATAGTTTTCCTGGCTTGTTACAGGTATTAATCTGGAACTTGAAAAGGTTGGACGATGGGATAGTTGTCCTGTCTGTTTCAGGTATTAATCTCTGACTTGAGAAAGAAATATAGTTTCCTGGCTTATTACAGGTGTTAATCTTCAATCTCTTCATGTAGATAGTTTTCCTGGCTTGTTACAGGTATTAATCTATAATCAGTCGTCCACAGATAGTTTTCCTGGCTTGCTACAGGTATTAATCTAGAACTTGAAAAGGTTGGCCGATGAGATAGTTGTCCTGTCTGGTTTCAGGTATTAATCTCTGACCTGAGAAAGAAAGATAGTTTTCCTGGCTTGCTATAGGTATTAATCTTCAATCTCTTCTTGTAGATAGTTTTCCTAGCTTGTTACAGGTATTAATCTATAATCAGTCGTCCACAGATAGTTTTCCTGGCTTGTTACAAGTATTAATCTGGAACTTGAAAAGGTTGATGGTAGCCATCTTTTCCTGAAAAGGTAAAACGTTAGCTGTATGCAATGTCATGATGTATCAAATGCATAATGTCATGATGTTCTCAAAAGTAAATGAGATTGTGTTGTATGCACTTATCATGTATGTAAATAGGATGTATGAAATGTGAAATGTTAATGAATGTATTTTTGTCTGGGAAAATAAATCCTTGACAAAAGCTGGGGAGTCATTAAATCCTGGACTGCTGTTGAAGAGTATGTGTGTCTTCAAACTTTGCTTAGAATATTTCCAATGGATTCCTGTTTTGTTGTTTGAGGAGAACTCCGCTGGGGGAAGTTGAAAACTTTGTGGGGAGTATGTTTATTTCTGCTTGGAAAAGGAGTTTAGGAGTCTTAGTCGTCCGTTGCTCTACTGGGGAGTCGAAGTTGAACTGATATCTGGTCGGGTCCAGGTTTCGCAGTAACTTGCTGGGGATTGTAGAGTAGTCTACTGGGGAAGAGGAGTTATGGTCCTTTGATTTGTAGTAGTCGGAGAGGCAAACTCAAGCTGGGGAATCCTGGTGTTGTTAGGGAAATAAACCCTGTCATCAGTCCGCTAGAGAGGTGACATCTTCGTTGGGGGAAGTCCTCGAGGATTCTTGAGGTTGATTCAGCTGGGGAAAGGGGGGTCAGAGATTATACTCTTGCTGGGGAATCAACCTATGAGAAGGATTTTGGGGAGATTTGTCATTGCCCCTAGTAGCGAATGTTTGTGGCATTGCCAAAAAGTTTGATTGTATGTAACCCTTTGTTGGGATTGACGCTCAATGTCCCAAGTGATGGAGATGGAGACCTGCCCCTGGTTACTCTGCACTTCTTTGAGAGATTTCCTGGAATCTTGACTGGACTGCCCCAGGCGTGCTGGATAGTGACATGTCATGCCCCCTTGTTGATAGGATATTTGTCAATGAAAGTGTCATCCTACTTGAAATGATTTTGTTCACTGGGAGAGCTTTCGTTCATCGGATATTCATTGTGTGAATTTCTCCGCTGTCTAACAAATAGCCAAATGCAAACAATGATATTCAAGTAATGAAAGTTTATGCTTGTCTCGAAGTTTTGAAAAATGCATTTTTTAGCAGAAAACTTTTTATAAGACAAATTCAACACAAGATTTAGGGCTAAACTTTACAGGAGTCAGGATACCTTTTGTAACAGTATGCTTTCGAACTAACCCATGCTTCAATTAGGACTTTTGAAGGGTTGTAACATGGCTTGGTTCACGGTTTAAGAAACAAAGGATAAAGGCTCAAAGTATATTTGTACCCACCCGCTCTTCGTGATGTTCTTCAATCCTAAACTCAGTTAATTGTGCATCGAAGTCTATTCGAATTTGGAACGAAGTTTTGGTGATGGTTCACACAAGTTGGATTTTGGAAGGCAATCATTTTTGCAACATTTTTCATGTTGTTGAGGATTTGCAGCGACCTCGTTCTTTTGATTTGTTATCCCTAACTTTTGCCTGACTGTTCCTGTTTTCGAGATTACAGTCAGCGGGATGCCCCAGCTTTCTTAAGCCTCCTTTATAGGTTTTGGCTCAGTGGGCTTTTCTCTTTTGAGAGATTGACTGCCTATGAGATAAGGAACCACCACTGTCTTTTGATTCCAGAGGAATGCTTTTAATGTCGTTCGTTGTATTATGAACTGAGTGTTTTGCGACTTCAATGCACATCTTTTGAATTAACTGAGAGACTACCCTGCCCCAGGTTTAAATTAAAGGTTTCAATTTGTGTTTAAAACAGAAAACTCCTACTTCTTTGGCTCGAAGGGGTTGACTAGGGATTATCTTCCTTATAACTCCAGTGTTTAGGATTTGAAAGAAACGCCTGTACATCGTCAGCAAGGTCTGTCCAAAAGCATACTGTATGAGATTATGGCATTGTTTCGTCATCCTCCCTCTAAAGGCTTGTAACTTTTAGCAAGAGTTGAATGTCATAAAGTGAGTAAAAAAACATAGTTTAAATGTAATGAAAATGAGTGGATCAATTCAAGACAAACATATGCAATGCATTAATGAAACAGAGTTTGACATTAATAGATAATTGTTTGAATAACAAAAGAAATTACAACTTGAAAATTCAAAATGAACAGAAGCCTATTTGTCTAAACTTGTCACTTTAGGTGGTGAGCCTTTGGCAGAAGAATTCAGTCTAGCCATCTTGTGTGAACTCCAACATTCCTTCGTCGATCAGGTTTTGAATCTTGTACTTCAACGCCCAACAATTGTTTGTATCATGTCCAGGACTATCAGAATGATAGGCACACCTAGCATCTGGATTGTAGCTGGGAGAAAGAGTTTTGGAATTTGGATGAGGTCTTATTGGTGTAATCAGATTCATCCTCAGCATGTGTTGCAAAGCTTGGGACAATGGTATGTTGATGTTGGTAAACTGTCTTTTGGGCTCGCTTTGCCTTTGCTGATTTTCCGGTTGATGTTGACGAAGTCGTTGTTGGGCTCATGACGTGGAAGCAAAGTGAGAAGGTCTTCTCTCCCTTAAACCGGCTTCTTGTATCATGGGAGGCTGAATGATGACTTGATCCCCAATTCTAGATGTTTGCCCCATTTGGTTACATCTATCTTGACGAAGCTTGTTGATGAGAAACCTCAGCTCCTCTTGTCCTTGTGCCAGATTTTGGATAAGAGCCATCTGGCTCACCAGTTGCCCCATCATTTGGACCTTCATTATGGCTATCTCAGTTTGTAGCCACTCCAACTGGTCATCTCTGTCGTCCCCAGGATTTCCAACGATCATGCCCCTGGTGAGGAGCGCCTTGACCTCTTCTTGTCCCTTGGATAGGTTCAAGAACATCTCTTGAAGTTGAGAGTTTTGAGCCTGGATGTCCTTGATAGTCTGCTCTAGAGCCATCTCTACTGAAATAAACAGTAGGAAGATAAGGAGACCTGAAAAAGGAAAACCTGTTATGATGCAATGTATGATATGTGGATGCATGTTTCAAAGAATCTCGCAGGGTAAACACAAGAAAATGTTAGAGATTGAACTTTGATCAACATCTTTGATTGTAGAACTTTGTATCGGTGGATGTCTTTCCATGAGAATCAAGCTCACCATGTCAAGTGGGTCATAGCCCCTGATTCAAGTTGTTGCACTTGATCTTTGACGGTGTTTGTTCAGAGGAAAACCCTCTTGCCCTTTGGTAGATGTCTGGTTCAACGTGACCCTGCATCAAAAGACCCTCGAGATCCTTGAAATGGTTATGGTAAAAAATGCCATGGTATGATGTTATGATGTTATGTACATGTATGCAAAAGTAAGCAAGTGTATATACAGGTAATCATATTCACACAGAGCAAACAAGTCCTTAGGTTTAGGCTTGCATGGGGTTTGTAGGTAAGTACCATCTTGAAGTTAGTTGGCTCAACCTGTCCTAAAATAGAAACCGGGTTCTAAGGAGCTCAGGATCATTGGATTATTTTATGTGTTCATTGTTTTGGTTTAGCCACTTAACTGGCGATTAAAATATTCCAAGAAAACAATCCTCAACAAGTGTAGTATCGAGTATCTACCAACTTCAGACTGCACCAAAGTCGGTCATCTCACTACCCCTAAAAAAGGCCAAGATGGTCAAGTAAGGTTCTAAGAGTTAATTGATGCTTCACGACACCACGCGGCGGCCCTGTACTCTCCTTGATTCAACTCAAAGGTTACCGGTACCAACCAAAGTGCCACATCAACGTAGCTACTATTTCAACCATGTCGGTATACCCCGCACAGTTCCCTCACAGTTTATTGCTACTTACCTAAAAAGGTGCCCCCAAATCCGGGTGTAGGATTTAAACAAACCCAAACAAGGAACCCAAAAAGTAAAGCAAACAAAGCAATCAAGGTAAGCAAGTAAATGTGATCTAAAACCCTAAGGTAACCCCACTTTTAGAAGATCCCCAGCAGAGTCGCCAGTTCTGTGATACGGTGGGAGAACTGACTTGGGATTTGCGTTTGTGTTTGCAAATGTTTCAGTTTAGCAAGAGTCGCCATCGACTTTTTATTTTATCCTAAGGAAATGTCAAAAAGCACAGGAAAGACCTTTGAGATGTTTTCGTGGGTTCGGGGAGTAGATTATAGAAAGGGGAAGGTGCTAGCACCCTTTTCATCCATGGTTTTCCCTGGGCTCTTAGTTACTTGTTTTAGATCACTTGCATTTGCTTTTCAATTGTGTTGGCTCCTAAATTCGACACTCTTGTTTTATCAATGTCAACCATCAAAAGCTGAAAGATGCTTTCGACTGGCTAAGTCTGTCGAAGTGACCGTCGAAAGATGGTAAAGTACTTAGAAGAATTCTTCCAAGGAAGAAGGTTGGTTACCTTCGACGTCGAAGGAGTTTCTCGTCGAAGATGTCTCTTGACGAAAGTGTTCGATGGTCCAGAGTGGAGCAGTTTTGAAATTCAAGCTTTTGGAGGGAAAACGGTTTCCAGCAGTTACCACGTGCAAACGTGCAAGGATCTGGAGCGTCGAGCGTGGAGAACGTGCCAAGTGGATTGATCTCGAAGCAGTGTAACTGCCCGACGGTTACTTGGGATGTTTTAGTATAAATAGGAGTAGACATGTAGTTTCTCGCGTGTGTTCACAATTCTATACAAAGTCACTCATATAGATTCGAGTACCCAGCGTGTGAGAAATGAAGGGGTGAAAAACACAAGAAGGGGGGGTTGAATTGTAAAACTGGAAACTTAAAGCAATTGACAAGGTATTTTTATCCTGGTTCGTTTGATCTCAAACTAATCCAGTCCACCCGTCAAGGTGATTTCGCCTCTCTCCAACGAGGTCTTAATTCACTATATTCAACTGAATACAAATCTGCTTTAACAACTGCTAAAGCCTTCTTGATTCAAACCACAATCCGGTTTGTCAAGGCAACACTTTCTTACAAAGGTATAAACAAATGTGTGTGAATGTTTTCTACAAAACTTTATCACAACTGTGATGTATACACAAATTAAGCTTAGAAACTTAGAATGCTAAACACTAATGGAGTATCAGAGTTTGTTGGTTTAGCAAAACTGGTAGATGAAGATTATTGATCAGCTTTGTGCGTGTAGAGAATTGGAGAGCATTAGCCATTATAATCTTCGAAGCCTTGTTTATATAGCACTTGAGAAGATGAACGTTGAATGCAATATTCTTGATTCAATGCTAATAACAAGCTTTCCTTTTTGAGCAGATCTTGTCTAGAATGATGCCGTTGGAATTAATTAGCGTTCAATGCACAGTACCGTTGCTTCTTCAATGCACGTTCTGGCTTGGCTCATTCTGATTCTGCTTCGCTGCTGATGAACTATTGATTCTGTATCAGAGTGTTTACGCGCAGTTCTGTTCATCAAGCTTCAGCATGTGCGTGAGTTGATCATCTGATCTTCACGTTCTGATCCAGCAACTTCTGATGCTGGTGTATCAAATCAAGTTCTGATGCTGAATAAGTGCTCTTGCTTATTTTAATCAGCATATCTGCAAGTCAGAGCATAGTAATTTTAGGCAGCATATAATTCAAACATGAAACATATAAATACTATATCTTTTCACTTTGTTATCATCAAAACTTAAATATAGGGTACTAGATTCAAACATTGTTCTAACAATCTCCCCCTTTTTGATGATGACAAAAACTAGATATTTTAAATAAAAAAAAACGTGAAAAGGTATCTAGGAAATGTTTCAGAGTTAAGAAGTATGGAGAAATCAGAGTTAAGAGATACTCCCCCTGAGTTTGTTACTTCCCTTTGATATGCGTGTTCTTCAGGATCAGATCTTTTTCTATCTTTGAGCATCAGATTATAGGTCTTTGACTTATCAGAGAGCAGAGCTTCAGAGCTTTTCCTGTCAGAGCTTTGCTTCGGATCAGAGTGTTTGGTCGATCAGAACTTCATATTTGATCAGAGCAACATGAGCTTCTACATTTGATCAGAGCTTCTAGCTTCTAGTCTTCATAGTGTTCAGGAGCTTCCTTGTGCCTGTAGACTTATAAACAAAACAGAAAAACATTTCAAGTAATAGAGTTAGAATGTTTGAGAATTTCTGTCTAGTTAGCCGTTATTGATTTTAAATATCATTCATGTTCTCCCCCTTTTTGTCAGCAATCAAAAAGTGTTAGTGATGTGCTAAAACAATTTAGATCAGAAAAACAAATTATATTAAAATAGTTCAGAGCAAAAGAACATTACACAAACATAGTCAAAACAGTACATCAGAAAATGAAGAAAACATAGAGAATGTCATGCATGAAAAAAAATTTTAAGGTTGTGGGGGCATGCGTGAGAACAGGCTTTCCAGCATTGCTTGAATCTTTTCAGAAGTTTCATTCTGCTTCTGAACCATGGTGACAACAGTGTCAATCTTGCTGTCCTGTACATTCATTCTTGCTTCCATCTTCTGATCATTCTCTTCCATCCGCTGCTGGAGACGCAAGTCATTCAGCCTTAATTCTTCCAGAGCCTGCCTGTCCAAGGCAGCTTGAGAACTTTCAGCAGGAGGAAGCTTCTCAGAACTTTCAGCTACATCTTCTGCTGGATTTTCTTCTTGAAGGGTCTTGTCTTCTTCTGATGGTTGCACCTGTGCAGCTTGCTCTTTCTCAGACCAGGATTCACTGTCCAGAGGGAGTACAACTTCTTGAGGCAGCTGACTCTCAACTTCCTTCAGCAGCTTGCTAAAGTTCTGTTGAGCCTGCTCATAGTTGACGTCCTGCAGCTTGAGTGCTTCAGCACGTACCCATAGTCTGAACTGTGACCAGAGCTGATCAGAAGCAGCTGGGTCGATCATCCCCGGACAGACTTGCTTCAAAGAAGCAATCCATTGCAGCATACCTGTTTCAAAATTCAAAATACCAGAGCCAACATCTGGTTGCTTTGGTTTGGGTATGGCAATTTTGTGTCTTAGATCAGCAAGACGTTCAAGACTTGTTAAGTCAATGAAAGTTCTGCTGAGGTTTTCAGCGGATTGGTTTTCAGAGGTTGTTTGTTTTGGAGGATGGTTATCAGAGTCAGAGGAAGATATTTCTATTAGAGTGGTTGGAGTTTTTGGAGGTGTTGATTCCTCTGAAGATGGCAACTGGGGCCTGACAATGGTGGTTCCACATGGCAACTGGATTGCCAGCGGTGAAGGTTGAGGTGAGTGGGGATCAGAATGATGAGGAGACGGGGTTTCATAGCGGTGAAACTCTGTTTGTGGCGAAGGTGGTTTATTTTCTGGTTGAGGAAGTGGAATCTCTGATTGCTCAGGGATCAGAGGTTCTTCTGTGAGTGGTTGTTGTTGTTGAGGTTCTGGTTCTGGTTGTTGTTGAATTTCTGGTTCAGGTTGTGGTTCTGGTTGTGGAGGAGGAATATTTGGTGGTTCAGAGTGAGGTTGAACAGAAGCATGTTCACGCTCAATATCAGCTAGCACTCTATCAAGTGCTGGTGTTGTTGAAACAGTTGGTTGTTTGGTAATTTTAATTCTGGTTCTTCTGAGTAGTAAGGCCTCAGAAGGGTCTTCTGGTATGGTTTCATCAATAGTAGGGATTGGGATTGATATTCTGTGAGAGGTTTTAGGAGGGGCAGCAGATGTTGGAATAGTAGATGAAATTGAAATAGGGGCAGCAGATGAATTACCTCTTTTCTTTGGAGTCTGATGAGATGATCCTTCTGCTTTCCTCTTCTTTGTCTTCTTCTGAGTTACTTCTGGTTGAACTTGACTCAAATCTTTGATCTTCAGCTTTGAACCTGCATCTTCTTCCTTGTATGAATCTGGATACTTGAGAAACATATCAGGTTGGGATTCCATTTCAGAAAATTTTGGGAAATTGCTCAGAGGCACTCTTCTGCTGGAGATGTCAGCAGTTGAAGTAGCTCTGGGTTCCTTCTTAATATTTTCTATCAGCTTCATCTTTTTCAGGTTCTTAGCGTTCAGCGGTTTTCCAACAGTTGGTTCAATAGTGCACAGCACTTTAGCTTCGCTCAGATAATCTATCAGCTTATTCTCTGTCAGAATATCTGATATGAGCCTTCCAAACGGTATCCAGTCCCTTTTGGTCCTTTCTTCTTCTCTAGTCTCTTTCACACTAGTCTTCAGATGGTTGAACAGGAAGTGTGCCAGATTGATCTTCACCCTCTGATCAATAAAGTAGATCAGAAATTGCTGATCCACGTTTATATAATCAGGAGAGCTTGTTGGCTTCCTGTGATTGAAACAGCCCAGAACAATCTTGGCCCATACTCTGCAGTGATCCTTCAGATCCTTAATTTTGCTGCTGGGAAAACCAAGAGTGAAAATGCAGTTGGCTACCACACCTATATCAGGGCATCTATCAGCCATGTCCACACAACGGACTCCACCACCACTTTGACCGATTAACCTAGCAATGAGGTCTTCAGAAATTACTATCTTCTTTCCCATGACAGAAGAGATGACTAGATGTTTATGAATCTTGGCGTGAATCCAAAATTCCTTGACAAGCTCTGGGAAAGTTGGTCCAACCAACCTATCGAAATACCTCTCCCACTTTTGAGCCCTAATTTCATCAGTTAGGTCAAATCCATTATCCTTCAAACTTTCGAAGTCGACGATTAACTCAGAGAGAACCTCAAGATTCTTTACCGGTGTGAGAAGAGTTCTGGTAGGCACCTGATATTGCTCAGAAGTTTCTTTCTTCTGATTCCCTGCAGAAATGCTGGAGGATGCCATTGTTCTCACACAAAAGCTTTGAGAATGATTTGAGAAAAAGGGTTTGAAGGAGATAAACTCAGAAATATGCAGAAAATGCTTAAGAGATTATGAGAAAGCGTAAAGAATAAGAAAGAAGAATAATGAGCTTAAATAGAGTTTTCAAAAATTATTTTGAAAAATTAAACGTTTTTAAGAGAGAGAAAAAAATAATGATTGCCATTAACAAGCGTGATTACTTTGCATTAAATGCTTGCTGATTTTGGGGGATTTGAGAAAGATACTTAAAAACGGTTACCAGACATGTGTCTCAATGCACCCAATCAGCGCTTTGCCTTCTCAGAAGCGTGCACGCGTTCTGCTTCAGAGATTTGGTGATGATTGGATGACACTTGTTTGATGTAGTGATCAGCACGTCTGTCTTTGAGATTAGACTCTCAGATCTTTAGACTTGCATCTGATACAATCTGCATGTTCTATCTTTCTGAAAGAAGATTGATCAGAAGTTCACAGTAATATAATTACATTCTGAAGATAAATACATGGAATTAAAACATTTTCATTCTGGGCATACTTTCATGCTGAGATGTTTCAGAATGAAATTAAATCTATCTTCTGAAAGGGGTTTTGTAAAGATATCAGCCCATTGATGGTCTGTATCTATAAATTTCAAGTTTAAAATACCTTTCTGAATATAGTCCCTAATGAAATGATGTTTTATTTCTATATGCTTAGCTCTAGAATGTAAAATAGGATTCTTACTTAAGCAAATAGCAGAAGTATTATCACAAAGAATAGGAATGTTACTCTCAAAAATCTGGAAGTCTTCAAGCTGACTTTTCATCCAGAGCATTTGTGTGCTACATCCTGCTGCTGCTATGTACTCAGCTTCTGCTGTTGACAGAGCAATTGTTGATTTCCTTTTGCTGGACCACGAGATCAGATTTTCTCCCAGAAACTGGCAGCTTCCAGAAGTACTTTTACGTTCCACTCTATCTCCAGCAAAATCAGCATCGCAGTAGCCTACTAAGCTGTAATCACTAGATTTTCTATAAAACAAACCCAGATTAGTAGTACCTTTCAGATACTTGAAAATTCGCTTAACAGCTGTTAAGTGAGATTCTCTAGGATCTGATTGGAATCTAGCACAAATACATACGCTGAATAAAATATCAGGTCTTGAAGCTGTCAGATAAAGGAGAGAACCAATCATACCTCTGTAGACCTTCTGTTCTACACTTTTGCTTACCTCTTCTCTTTCCAGAATGCACGTGGGATGCATTGGAATCTTTGATGGCTTACATTCTGAGAGGTCAAATTTCTTCAGAAGATCTCTGATGTATTTGCTCTGATGAATGTAAGTTCCCTCTGGAGTTTGATTGATCTGAATTCCTAGAAAGAATTTCAGTTCCCCCATGAGGCTCATCTCAAATTCTGCCTGCATACACTTAGCAAATTTTCTTCCAAGGGAAGGATTAGTAGAACCAAAAATAATATCATCAACATAAATTTGACAGACTAAAATGTCACTCTTAACTGTTTTACAGAATAGAGTAGTGTCCACTTTCCCTCTGGTGAATTCATTTTCAATCAGAAAGTTACTTAGCCTTTCATACCAAGCTCTGGGAGCTTGTTTCAGACCATACAGTGACTTTTTCAGTTTGAAAACATGTTCTGGATGTTTTGTATTTTCAAAACCTGGGGGTTGGTGAACATAAACTTCTTCTTCTATATAACCATTTAAGAATGCACTTTTGACATCCATCTGATACAGAGTGATGCCTCTATTGACAGCAAATGAAATTAAAAGTCTGATAGATTCTAACCTGGCGACTGGGGCAAAGGTTTCTGTATAGTCTATCCCCTCTTGCTGACTATAACCTTGTGCAACCAGTCGTGCCTTGTTTCTGACGACTTCACCTTGTTCATTGAGCTTGTTTCTGAACACCCATCTTGTTCCAATGACGTTGAATCCTTTTGGTCTGGGAACGAGATCCCATACGTCGTTTCTGGTGAATTGATTCAGCTCTTCTTGCATTGCCAGAATCCAGTCATTATCCAGAAGTGCTTCATCAATAGAAGAAGGTTCAATCAGAGACACAAGTCCCATAAGAGTTTCTTCAGAGTTTCTGAAGCTTGCTCTTGTTCTGATTGGATCTTCCTTTCTTCCTAGGATAGTCTCTTCTGGGTGATCCAAACTGCTTCTGGGTAATCTCTTCTGAGGTTGATCAGCAGCAGTTGTAGGATTTCTAGCATTGCTTCTTTCAGACGTTGAAGGAATGTCTGTGTTGAGAGCTTCTGATGACTTGTCTTCAGAACCTGCAAATTCAATTTCTATACCTGCAAGATTTTCATTCTGCTTTGACTTTTCAGAGTCAAGCTTGTCATCAAAACGAACACTGATTGATTCTTCCACAATCTGTGTTTCTGTATTGTATACTCTGTACCCTCTTGAGCGTTCAGAGTATCCTAACATAATACACTTCTGTGCCTTAGAATCAAACTTGTTCAAATAATTCTTAGTATTCAATATAAAGCACGTACATCCAAATGGATGAAAATACGAAATGTTGGGCTTTCTGTTCTTCCACAATTCATATGGAGTCTTTTCCAGAATAGGTCTTATTGAGATTCTATTCTGAATGTAGCACGCTGTGTTTATTGCCTCTACCCAGAAAGTCTTAGCAACGTTTGTCTCATTGATCATGGTTCTGGCCATTTCTTGCAATGTTCTGTTCTTTCGTTCTACAACTCCATTTTGTTGGGGAGTTCTAGGACAAGAGAAATCATGCAGAATGCCTTTGTCATTAAAGAATGACTCAAAATCTTTATTTTCAAATTCTCCACCATGATCACTTCTGACTTTAACGATTCTAAGATCTTTTTCATTCTGAACTTGGTTACAGAAGGTAACAAACACAGAGTGTGACTCGTCCTTGTGTCTTAAGAACTTTACCCATGTCCATCTGCTATAGTCATCTACGATTACTAACCCATACTTCTTGCAACTGACTGAAGCAGTTTTAACTGGTCCAAATAAGTCAATGTGCAGAAGTTCTAATGGCTTAAAGGTAGAAACAACATTTTTGGATTTAAAAGAAGGTTTTGCAAATTTGCCTTTCTGACATGCTTCACACAGAGCATCTGAATTGAACTTCAAATTTGGAAGTCCTCTGACCAGATTGAGTTTGTTAATCTGAGATATTCTTCTCATACTAACATGCCCCAATCTTCTGTGCCAGATCCACTGCTCGTTGTTAACAGACAGAAGACATTTTACGTTCTGACTCTTTAGTTCAGAAAGTTTGATTTTGTAAATGTTGTTTTTCCTCTTTCCATTAAACAGGATAGTCCCATCTTTCTGACTAACAGCTTTACATGATTTTTGATTAAAGATTATATCATAACCGTTATCACTTAATTGACTTATGGATAACAGATTATGCATCAATCCATCAACTAGCAGAACATTATTAATAGAGGGAAGATTTCCGTTACCTACAGTTCCAGAGCCAATTATCTTTCCCCTCTGATTGCCTCCAAAGCCAACGTGGCCTCCAGGCTTAAGTTCCAGGCTTTGGAACATATGCCTTCTTCCCGTCATGTGTCGTGAGCAGCCAGAGTCCAGGTACCATGACTGGTGTTTCTGATTTGCTGCTAAAGATATCTGCAACATGTATTATTTTATCCTTAGGTACCCAGATCTTCTTGGGTCCTGATTTGTTAGTTTTACCAAAACTCTGGTTGAATTTTGGTTTCACAGAGTGATTACTACTAGTATACTTGATGTCATGTGTGTGACCATACACAAAGTGTGAATTTAAAGGAGTGTGTTTAATGGTTAAATCCATTACATTCTTAGGTGTAGGAACCTTACCTAGGTATCCTATTCCTTTCCTGCCGTTTCTGCTAACTCCATAGATCATTGAAGCCATTCTGCTTCTATCTATGCTTTTAGCAAGGAACTTCTGGAAACTATGATCATACTCCTTGATGATCTCATCAGCGTTGCTGGGAGTTTCAGGAATTGGTTCCCTCTGAGAGTTTTGTAAAGAGTTTTCTAATTTTAAAATTTTATCTCTCAGCTCAGAGTTTTCCAATTTGAGACTCTCAGACTTATTAGAGTCAGATTCAAGATTCCTTTTCAGGTCTCTGAATTTAGCTCTAATCTGCTGATAACGTTCCAGAATTTCATTGAGGCTTTCAGCAAGTTCAGCCTTTGTAAAATTAACAGCGAAGTTAGGGAATACCTCTTCTGTGTCTGATTCTGAGTCTGATTCAGAAGCTTCACTGTCATCTGGAATGTTAGCCATGAGCGCTATGTTTGCCCTTTCATCATCTGATTCTGAGTCAGCTTCAGACGAGTCAGAGTCATCCCATGTGGCCATGAGACTTTTCTTCTTCTCTCTTCCAAACTTCTTTTTGGGCTTTTCCCTCTGAAGCTTTGGACAGTCACTCTTGTAATGTCCTTGCTCATTGCACTCGTAGCAGATGATGTCTTTTGTGTTTGGCTTCTTGCTACCGGAGGAGCCTTCAGATCTTCTGTATCCAGAGGAAGAATCTGTCCTTCTGTATCTGGAAGAAGACTCGTTCTGATCAGATCTTCTGGGATTCCTGAACTTCCTTTGTCTTTGCTTCCACAGTTGATTTACTCTTCTGGAGAGAAGGGAAAGTTCGTCTTCTTCTGATGAGGATCCATCAGATGTTTCTTCAACTGCCTGCAAAACTTTAGATTCAGATTTTCTGTTAGATTTTAAAGCTAAAGGCTTACCTTGCTTCTGAGGCTCGTCAGCTTCTAGCTCTATCTCATGACTTCTGAGGGAGCTTATAAGTTCCTCCAGAGTGATTTTGTTGAGATCTTTCGCCAGCTTCAGAGCAGTAACCATAGGCCTCCACTGCTTGGGTAAACTTCTGATTATCTTCTTGACATGGTCAGCAGTAGAGTATCCTTTGTCCAGAACTTTGAGACCAGCTACCAGAATCTGGAATCTAGAGAACATAGTTTCAATGGATTCAGATTCCTCCATTTTAAACGCCTCATACTTCTGAATGAGCGCCAGAGCTTTTGTTTCTTTGACTTGAACGTTGCCCTCATGCGTCATTCTGAGAGAATCAAAGATGTTCTTAGCTGTGTCTCTGTTGGAGATCTTCTCATACTCAGTATAGGAGATGGCACTGAGGAGGATGGTTCTGGCCTTATGGTGATTCTTGAAATCACGCTTTTGTTGATCAGTCATTGATTTTCTTTCAATCTTCTGACCAGTTGCATTTACAGGGTGCGTGTATCCATCTGTCACCATATCCCACAGATTAGCATCATGTGCTAGAAAGAAGCTTTCAATTCTGTCTTTCCAGTAATCAAAGTTTTCTCCATCAAAGACTGGAGGTTTGCCGCTGAATCTGTCTCTGTCCTCATTGTTGTCATTGCTGAAATGAGAGTTGTTTCCTGCCATTGTGTTTTTCTGACGCTGGATCTTGTACTGACACAGTTAAGTGTTTTAGCTCAGAACCAGGCGCTCTGATGCCAATTGAAGGGGTGAAAAACACAAGAAGGGGGGGTTGAATTGTAAAACTGGAAACTTAAAGCAATTGACAAGGTATTTTTATCCTGGTTCGTTTGATCTCAAACTACTCCAGTCCACCCGTCAAGGTGATTTCGCCTCTCTCCAACGAGGTCTTAATTCACTATATTCAACTGAATACAAATCTGCTTTAACAACTGCTAAAGCCTTCTTGATTCAAACCACAATCCGGTTTGTCAAGGCAACACTTTCTTACAAAGGTATAAACAAATGTGTGTGAATGTTTTCTACAAAACTTTATCACAACTGTGATGTATACACAAATTAAGCTTAGAAACTTAGAATGCTAAACACTAATGGAGTATCAGAGTTTGTTGGTTTAGCAAAACTGGTAGATGAAGATTATTGATCAGCTTTGTGCGTGTAGAGAATTGGAGAGCATTAGCCATTATAATCTTCGAAGCCTTGTTTATATAGCACTTGAGAAGATGAACGTTGAATGCAATATTCTTGATTCAATGCTAATAACAAGCTTTCCTTTTTGAGTAGATCTTGTCTAGAATGATGCCGTTGGAATTAATTAGCGTTCAATGCACAGTACCGTTGCTTCTTCAATGCACGTTCTGGCTTGGCTCATTCTGATTCTGCTTCGCTGCTGATGAACTATTGATTCTGTATCAGAGTGTTTACGCGCAGTTCTGTTCATCAAGCTTCAGCATGTGCGTGAGTTGATCATCTGATCTTCACGTTCTGATCCAGCAACTTCTGATGCTGGTGTATCAAATCAAGTTCTGATGCTGAATAAGTGCTCTTGCTTATTTTAATCAGCATATCTGCAAGTCAGAGCATAGTAATTTTAGGCAGCATATAATTCAAACATGAAACATATAAATACTATATCTTTTCACTTTGTTATCATCAAAACTTAAATATAGGGTACTAGATTCAAACATTGTTCTAACAAGAAAGAATTGTTGAGAAATGTATGTGTGAAACACTAATTTTATCAATTAAAGTCATTTACTTTTCCAGAAATTTACTTGCTTTCCTCTTTACATTCTTGTCGAACCTTTTACTTTAAAGCCTTGTTTATTTTACCAAGTCTTTCCTTTATGCAATTTATTTAAAGCCTTATCCAATTTAATCAAACTTCAAAATCAACCTATGTCCTAGGATCAATCTGATCGATCCTGCGAGTAACCAAATAAGTAACCATTTGGAGGATCAGCGGTTGTTTACCAAAACCCAAGGTAAACAAATTGGCACACCTGGTGGGACTGTGTGTTGATTGTTGAAAATAATCTCATCTTTTCGAGTTGTATGTTATTGAGAAGTGGTAGAATATACACTAACGATAACAATACTGCCAGAAGAAGGGAAGAGATGGCGAATCCGCCAAACACTAACGAAATCCCACAAACGAGTGTGGGAGCAACGGTTAATATGACCGTAAGTGAAGCGACAAATGTTGGTTCGATACCAGCAGTGTCGGTCACAACCACGGGGCCAATAACTTCGTTAACAGGCCCCAGGATGCCTTTGGGAACTCCCCCACCAAGGGGAAATTTAGGCACAAGGCCTTTCGTTCCCCCAGGATTCATTCCACTTTATGGTATGCCAACTTCTGAAGTGGCAAGCCTGACGAATGCTGCGTCCACTTTTTCAGACCCTTTTGTGAGTGCCTCTTCGCCACTCCAAGGCTCTGGAGTAGGCATGGGGAATAGAAATAGGACCCAACTCTTAGGAGGAACGTCCCAAGTAGCCCATGGCCTTACAAATGCCTCGACAGCAGTCTTGAGGCAACAAATGGACGAAAGCAACCATGATATGGTGCAAATGTTGGCACAAACTTTGAGTATGGTGCTAAACCCTCTAATACAAAACACTACTCAATCGAATCAGCAAGTAACAGCGCAAATGACGCGCTTGGCTGATTTCTTTGGAGTACCCCCACCTGTTCGACAGCCTCAAAGGGCGCAAATAAGGGGAAACCAGGGGATATTTGTAGAGGAAGAAACCACCATTAACCAGGCTCAACAGCCTGTCGAAGAAAACCTTAGGGCACGATTGGAACAACCTGTCGAGGAACCTAGGGTAATAGCCCCAGAGGTGAGGTTAGTTAACAGAAACCAAAATGCTGACGAAGTGGTTCAGCATATCCAATACCAAAACATGGGTTTGGAAAACAATCTGGCAACCATGATCGAAAGGATCATGACTCAGAATGGGATGAACATGGGCTTTCGAAGGCCCAACTTTACATCTCCATTGTCAGAATATGTGTTACAAACGGACTTACCTCCTAGATACAAAGTCCCCAAATTTACCAAGTTCTCTGGGGACACGACAGAATCTACTGTCGAGCATGTGGCGAGATATTTGATCGAAGCAGGAGATATTTCGAATAACGAAAACCTAAGGATCAAGTACTTCCCAAGTTCTTTGACCAAGAACGCTTTTACTTGGTTTACAACTCTCCCCCCCAATTCGATCCATCATTGGACCCAGTTGGAAAGATTGTTCCATGAACAATTCTACATGGGGCAAACCAAGATAAGCCTGAAAGAACTGGCCAGTGTGAAGAGACGTTTCACTGAACCTATAGACGAATATCTGAATAGGTTTAGGTTGCTCAAGGCGAGATGTTTTACACAAGTGCCAGAACATGAGTTGGTCGAAATAGCCGCAGGCGGTTTAGATTATTCCATTAGGAAGAAGCTAGACACCCAGTACCTAAGAGACATGGCCCAACTGGCCGATAGAGTTCGACAGGTCGAACGCCTCAAAGCTGAAAAAGCTAAGGCAACGAAAACTCACAAGAGAGAAAGGATAGCGTACGTTGAGATGGATGACGAAGATCTAGAATCCTTCGACGATACTTTAACTGTCGAAGAAGGAGAAGTCGATTTAGCAGAACTAAAACAAGGGCCACCATACTCTTGTAAACTGTTAGTCCCCTCAAATGGGAAAAATCCCATTGGTCCAGAAAGGACCAACGATAGGTTCCCAAAAAAGACTTATAGTTTTGACATCACAAAATGTGATGAAATATTCGACTTGCTAGTTAAAGATGGCCAAATGATAGTACCCCCAGGGGTAAAAGTGCCTCCTCTTGATCAAAGAAAGAAGAGAGGTTTTTGCAAATATCATAATTTTTTGGGCCATAAAACTTCTCAATGTTTTCTTTTCAGGAATCTTGTGCAAGACGCTATTGAGGAAGGGAGATTAAAGTTTGCAGACAAATCCCCCATGGCTATCGACTCCAATCCACTGAAGGCTGAAGCCCACTATGCTGAACCCTCTGAGGTGAACATGATAGAGGCAACCAGGATCCACTCGAAGAAGCCAGGAATTACCATGGTCGAAGTCTCAAAGGACCACATCAACATGCCAATCTTTGGCAGTTTTTCTGGAAATTTATCCAGGAAGACAATTGAAGCTGTCCAGAAAGCGGTCGAAAACCCGAAGTCGGAGACCGCTGAAGCACAAAAAGCTGGATCAAAACCCAGTTCCCACTTGGCCACTGTTCAAGGCCAGACGGAGAATCTGGAGATACAAATGAAGCAGTTAACTCTTGCTAACAAAGATACAATGAATATCAACATGGTTGAACTTTCTGACCCAAAAGCATCAGAAGAGGCCATAAGGCAAGAGCAAGCTAATAAGACTGCTTTCCCTCGGGAAAACGAAAACTTGGCAGATTTTCTACAAAGATGCCAGAAAAAGAAATCAGAGGTGATGCTGTGTCCAAGATGCAGTTCGATCTTTGATAAAAAAGCTGCTGAGCACATTCAAGGCGTAAGAGCAGCGAATAAGAGAAGGGAGAATGCTGACCTTCGACATGATCCCAGAAGGGGTTCTAACTAAGACAAGAGGCCATTGACTTTTAGGCCTCCAACAAATGTGCCAGTAGACACTTGGTACAAAACCTCTGGCCGGAAAAGGCCAAGTGAGGAGAAATGGCATTCTTTCGATGTGCCAAGAGGTTCCTCTTTGACTCAAAAGAAAGAGCCTCAAGTTGCTGCACCTAAGGTTACACAAGTGTCCAGCAACTACAAGGGTAAAAATCCTATGTCTCGATCTCAATGGAGGAGATATCAAAGGAGACGAAAAGCTGAAAGGGAGGCTGCCAACGAACCTAAGGCAGAAACGAGTTCGAATGTTCCTCAAAGGAAACAAAGGAAGCCTCTAGAGAGAGAGCCAGTTACCAACAGGCTAGTTTGGCCTAACCAAAGCAAAGTCGAAGACGAAGATGATGCTGAGTCTGATGATACTTTGGATATAATGGTGAATATTGTTTCGGTGCTGCCCAGGGAATTCAATCGACAGGTAGAATTCGAAGCAAGTGACTGGGAAGTGGAGCAAGAAATGGCCAAACATAGGCCAGTATGCTATTTTGTCATGGACAATGGCACCACTGAGGAACAAAATGGCTTCTTCGAGCCACCTACTGAGGCGATGAAAAATCACCTCAAGCCTTTATTCATAAGGGCTAAACTCGAAGAAACTACTGTGAATAAAATATTGGTCGATTGTGGGGCAACCATCAATATTATCCCTCACTCTATGCTAAGGAAAATTGGCAAAAGGGATGAGGAAATTAAGCCTCACAACATGGTCTTGTCGAACTATGAGGGCGGCATAGGGACCACCATGGGAGTGATCCAGCTAGACATCAAAGTAGGGTCGATCCTTCGACCAACGATGTTCATGGTCATATCGGCCAAACCTAACTACAATCTTTTGTTAGGCCGTGAATGGATTCATGGTGTTGGCGTTGTGCCTTCATCAATGCACCAAAGGCTGCTGATATGGCGTCCAGATGGGATGGTCGAAAACATAGAGGCAGATCAAAGCTACTACCTTGGCGAAGTGAATCACTTGGGTGTGGCAGATTTCGACAAAAACTTGGCTCACATAGGGCCATGTCCAACACCTGACTTCGACATGGCGCCAGCGCCAAACACTTTTTGTTCCCTATACCTGCATCCTGAGCATGGTTTCCAATGGGACAGAGAAGACTTGTCCCACATAGACTTCAGTGGGTTAACTGATATCCAACCAACTGGTTGGGGAAGTGAATTCAGTGATAATGACTGAGTCACTATCTTTGAAGCGAATTTCGGCTTATGTGGCCGAAACCAAGTTGATAACGGCTCTCGAAGCCGAAGTAAAGTACATGGCCACACAGGCCAATGATCAACAATTATCTGCTGTAGGCCCAGGAAAGGATTTCGATCCAAAACCTCCTGATATCGTGCCAGAAGAAATGCAGGAACAGAGGCTCGACGCCATCTATGACGATGAGCCTTTGGGCTTCGAAAGGGATCCCTTGGCGAACAACATTAAAATGTTAGCACAAGACCCTTTAGAAGAAATCAACTTAGGCGAAGGATCAGAGAAAAGGCCAACTTACATCAGCGCCAAAATCGATCCAGAACTTAGGTTGGAAGTAATCCAATTGCTGAAAGAGTTTAAAGACTGTTTTGCATGGGATTATGACGAAATGCCTGGTCTCGACAGAGGATTGGTGGAACTTCAGTTGCCAATCAAACCTGGGAAGAAGCCAATCAAGCAAAATCCAAGGCGCTTCGCTCCTGAAATACTGTCGAAGATCAAAACGGAGGTCGAAAGACTTCTGAAATGCAAATTCATCCGTGTTACAAGGTATGTCGAATGGATTGCAAATATTGTGCCAGTAATTAAGAAAAATGGTACGTTAAGGGTGTGCATAGATTTCAGAGATTTGAATGCTGCCACCCCCAAAGATGAATATCCTATGCATGTGGCGGAAATGCTAGTCGATTCTGCCGCTGGCTATGAATACCTGAGTATGCTCGATGGTTATTCAGGGTATAATCAAATATTCATTGCTGAAGAGGATGTGTCGAAAACAGCTTTTCGATGCTCTGGGGCCTTAGGCACTTACGAATGGGTAGTGATGCCTTTTGGCCTAAAGAACGCTGGGGCAACGTACCAGCGAGCAATGAATACTATCTTCCATGATTTTATTAACACTTTTATGCAAGTTTATATTGATGATATTGTTATAAAATCTGTTTCCAGGAAGAATCACATTGACCACCTTCGACAATCGTTCGAAAGAATGAGAGAACATGGTCTGAAGATGAACCCTTTGAAGTGTGCGTTCTGTGTGAAAGCTGGAGATTTCTTGGGCTTCGTTGTCCACAAGAAAGGAATCGAAATCAACCAGAACAAGACGAAGGCAATTCTGGAAGCGAAAGCGCCATCGAATAAGAAGGAATTGCAATCTCTCTTAGGCAAGATAAATTTCTTAAGGAGGTTTATATCTAATCTAAGTGGGAAAGCTCAGGCCTTTTCACCCTTGCTTCGACTGAATAAAGAGGGGTTCGAATGGGGGCAGGAGCAACAAGAAGCCTTCGACAAAATCAAAGGGTACCTCACTAAGCCACCTATTTTGGTGCCTCCTTGTAGCAATAGGAGTATGAGATTGTACATAGCTGCATCTGACAAAACTCTGGGAAGTATGTTAGCCCAAGAGGATGATAATGGAGTCGAAAGACCCATTTACTATCTCAGTCGAGTTTTGAATGATGCAGAAACTAGATATAGCGAAGTTGAAAAATTGTGTCTATGTCTGTATTTTTCTTGTACAAAACTCAAGCAATATATAAAACCAGTTGATGTTTATGTTTCGTCTCATTTTGATGTTTTCAAATATATGTTGTCGAAACCTATCTTGCATAGTCGAATTGGCAAATGGGCATTAGCATTAACTGAATACTCCTTGACCTTTATGCCTCTTAAGGCAGTAAAAGGACAAGTGGTTGCAGATTTCATAGTCGACCACTCAATTCAAGTTGAGGATATTAATTATGTGGAGATAGAGCCTTGGAAATTATACTTCGATGGTTCCAGCCATAAAGATGGAACAGGGGTAGGAGTCTTGATTATTTCTCCAGATAAAATTCCAACAACATTCAAGTACAAAATATCAGGTTCTTGTTCGAACAATGAGGCTGAGTATGAAGCTCTAATTACTGGCCTTGAGATATTGTTGGAATTGGGGGCAACTCGAGTCGAAATAATGGGAGACTCAGAGTTAGTCATTAAGCAAGTCACAAAGGAATATAAATGCATAAGAGAAAATCTCATTATGTACTTTGTGATAGCAAATCGTTTATTGAAAAAATTTGAAGCGGTCAATATTCGACACATACCCAGAGTCGAAAATCAAATAGCCAACGACTTGGCACAGATTGCATCTGGGTATAAGATTTCAAAAACGAGATTACAAAGAGCAATCGAAGTTCGAGAGAAGATAAAAGCAACTTGTCTATCACCAACAGACTTGGAATCGACGAGACTAGGATATGCTGATCAAAGGAACTTCGAAATTTCGTTCATAGATAATTTGTCAGAGCAAGATTGGAGGAAACCCATTGTGGACTATCTTCAAAATCCAGGAGCTTCGACAGAACGAAAAACAAAATACAGGGCGTTGAGTTATGTACTCATGGGTAACGAGTTATTCAAGAAGACGCCTGAAGGGGTGTTGCTGAAATGTTTAAGTGAAACTGAAGCATACATAGCCCTTTCGACGACGCATGCTGGGGCATGTGGGGCTCACCAAGCAGGCCATAAGATGAAATGGTTGTTGTTTCGACAAGGACTATATTGGCCCACTATGCTGAAAGATTGTGTTGAGTTCGCCAAAGGTTGTCAAGAGTGTCAAGTTCATACAGGCATCCAGCATGTACCAGCAAGCGAACTTCACTCGATAGTGAAGCCTTGGCCCTTTAGAGGATGGGCGTTGGATCTTATTGGAGAGATTCGACCAGCATCATCAAAGAGTCAGAAATACATATTGGTAGGCATTGATTATTTTACTAAATGGATCGAAGCTGTTCCTTTAGTCAATGTAGACCAAGAAAATGTCATTGAATTTATTCAAAAGAACATTATATTTAGGTATGGAATCCCTGAGACGATAACAATTGATCAAGGGTCAGTTTTCACTGGTCGAAAGATGCAGGAATTTGCTCAGGAAACAGGTTTCAAACTCCTAACATCCACGCCTTATTATGCACAGGCGAATGGTCAAGTCGAGGCAGCTAACAAAGTGGTGATTGGCTTGATAAAGAAACATGTTGGGAAGAAACCAAAGAATTGGCATAAGACGTTAGACCAGATTTTATGGGCTTGTCGAACGTCCCCAAAAGAAGCCACTGGTACAACACCGTATAGGCTAACTTTTGGCCATGATGCAGTGTTGCCAGCAGAGATTTGTCTTCAATCTGCAAGGGTTCAGAGGCATTATGATATTCCTTCGGAAGTTTATTGGAACATGATGTTAGACGAACTGGTGGATTTAGACGAAGAGAGATTACGCGCTCTCGACCTACTCAGGCTTCAGAAGAAAAGAGTAGAAGACTCTTATAATAGAAAGGTTAAACCTAAGGTATTTTTGCCTGAAGAGTTAGTTTGGAAGGTAATTCTTCCCATTGATCGAAGGGATCGAAGCATGGGGAAATGGTCACCCAAATGGGAAGGACCCTTCAGAGTTATCCAAACTTTTTCTGGTGGAGCCTATGAAGTCGAAGAGTTAGGTGGAGATAAAAGGCTCTTGAGAGTAAATGGTAAATATTTGAAAAAATACAAACCTATACTTCAAGAGATAAAAATAAAATAATAAAAGAACAAGTCTAAATTAACCATAAAAATGCCAAAATAGAAATTTTATAAATTTCAGTCAAGATGGCAATTGTTGTCGAATAACGATTACAGGATATGGTTACAAAGAGAATCAATCAAAAGGTAAGAGAGTTCCTGAGTCGAAGATACTTGGCTTGCTGCAGCTCCAACCTCTTCTTGCACCAGGAGTTTTCCTGCACTAGTTTGGCAATTTGAGCGTCGAGGCTTTGGGCCCTCTCAGCAAATTCCAGGCCTTGTTTGATCTCAGTCTGGCTCTCGGTGTCTGAGATGGTCGAAAGAAGTTCCTCCTTGAGTACAGTGTTGGCGTTTATCTTCGCCTCTATTTCTGCGATTTGCGCCCGGAAGGAAGCATTCTCTCGATCAATGGCATCGAATTTTTCCTGCGCAGACGCTTTTTGTTTCGACAACTCAGCAATGCGAGAAGTCGAATCTGAGACAGCAGTCCACGCAGAGGAGCTTTTGCCATACAACACCTCAAGCTGACTGTTAAACCCTCTTTGGCGCCTGTAATCTGCTGAAACTTGATCAATCATAGAGTGTAACTCCATGATCAAGTCTGAGATTTCTGGGGCTACAGCTTCAAAGTCGACAGCATTCAAGACCTCCTTTAAGCATGATGGAGCAGTGGGGTCCCCCTCTAAAGTCTTCATCAAGTCCCTCTTGAAGAACTGGGCCTTAATCTTCGCCAAAGCATCATCAAGAGGAGAAGTTTCAGTAGACTTCCCCGACAGGGTAGGAATTTCCTGACTAGTGTCAGACGAACTCTTACTCTCGATGATTGCATTGAGGTAGCTAACAGGGTCGGTTTGTTTCAAGAGTTCCAAGTCCTCTTTTGACCTGTGCTTCGAGGAGGTAACCCTTGCAACAATATTATCTTGGGTTTGAGGCTGTTGAATGCTAAGTGCCTCGACTGGTTGCTCTTTGACTCGGACTGAGGCAGTGCCAGCGTCGACTTGTGGTTCTTCGCTAGCATCACCCTGGGGCCCTTCGCCAGCGTCATCTTGGTGTTCTTCGCTAGCGTCACCCTGGTGTCCTTCGCCAGTGCCACCTTGGTTCTCTTCGTCGGCAGCATTTTGATTCTCTTCGCCATCATTGCCTTGGTCCCTTTCTTCATGATTCTCTTCTGACAGATCCACCACGTGAACCGTTTCTGGCTGTTGTTCCTCCACCATAGGTTCCTCTGTTGGTTTCTCTACCGTTTCAGCATTGACCTCATTCTCAGTATGGGCTTCGTCATTGCCCAAGCCTTTTTCCTGAGGCCTGCTAAGTTCAGCAGATTCCAGCGTTTCTGAAGTCCTTGGCGGAGAACTTTCAGTAGTGTCCTGAAAAGGGAAAGAAGACAAATCTTCAGAGATCGAAAGAGACATAATCGAATATGGGTATCTATACCTAAGTTATAAAAGGGTCTAAAAGATTACCTGTGGATTAGCTTCAGCCCCAGGGCTGGAATTGTCGCTTTCGACAGGCTTGTTAAGAAGGATGTTTAGTTCCTCCTCATTTGGCTCCTCGATGATCACTGGAGGTGGCCTAGGCTTTCTCACAGCAACCTTTATTCTGACGGTTCGACCTTCAGGAGCAGGAGCAGGAACAGGAGCATCCTTCGTCAACTTTCGCCTTTTTAAGGGGGCAGGAGGAGAATCGCTTTCTTCATCGCTCCCAGATTCGACCACCAGTGCTGATCGTTTCTTGGGCGAAGGTGCCTAGAAAACCAATAGGAATTCGATTGGATAATTACATCGAAAATCAAAAATCGAAAGCCAGAAGAAAAATGAAGAAAATCTGGTTACCGATACAGAAGGCTTCCTCGAAGAGCCTTCCCCCTGTTGGTTACTTATGGTCTTCGCCGGCGCTGTAGTCTTCGCCGGCGGTGGAGGTTTTGTTGAAGGACCTCCTCCCTGTTGGCCCTCTGTAGCCTTCTTGGCTATAGGCTTTCGAACAACTGGAAGCAAATGAAAAAGTTAACAGGCTAGCAGTCGAAGAGAAAGACAAAAAGTAATGTGAGAGCATGAACTTACATTTCTTTATTTTGTCCAACACAAGGACAAAAGACTTCTGCAACTCATCCATGAAGTCCTTCTCATCGAAGAAGTACTCAGCATAATAGCTTTTCCACCACTCCTCGAAGGATGGTGAGCAAAGGAAATTGAGCTGGTAGTCAAACAGCGAGAGGATTGTTCGACCAGCATATCTTCCGATATGCTTGATGGCAGCTTCTTCTGTGTAATCATTGCAGAAGTACAGCATGGACTTCTCTCTTTGAAAAATCGGAGAAGGTAGGGTTTGGATAATACCAAACTGGCGAGATACCAGATTTGGTTGGTAGGCAAGCAGACTCAAATGAGTCTTAGAACTCTTGAATCGAAGAGGCATGATCCTTGGTGTAAGGAACGCCTCCCACAGTATTGTGTGTTCGTCGACATTGGGACCACTCGACGCCTTTGGATGTGGCCTTGTGAACCATGCTGGCCCCACCCGCCGTTGAGCAAATGGAGCCATAGTTGAAACAAACTCCTTCCTTCGAGCAAACATTAGAACGAAGTTGGTGAAGGTTTGCTGAAACTCCAGTCCATCTTCCACAGGTGTCAGCCGAGCCAGCCTGGTTCCTTCGACGCGTCTATTCGCTATCGTTGGAGCCTGTTCATTTATCTGAACCTTCTTGGGCAAGAAAGATTCGAAAGTGGCATTGAGCCACAGTTGAAGTAGCCAAAAAGGCCCAGCGAGTAGCAAACTGGCCCTGTCCTCGATATGTTTCAGAAGAGTTGCCCCATTGCTGATCGAATCATAGAGGCTAGCCAGAATCAGTTCTGCCAAACAGATGTTTTGGCGGTGATGCAGTTGAGTAGCAAGAGTGACCATCTTTTTGGTCACCTGTAGAGACTTCGAGCAAAACACAAAGCGAGTTAGCCATAAGGCTAGAAACGCTATGTGTTCGACATCCGACACAGTATCTGTCGACCTGTCGTGATAATGGTTGATGAAAGTGGTGTATGTTGGTTTGGTCTCAGAGAAGCCAATTTGGTCCTCCGACATCTCCTCCGGATCGAAGTAATCCCCGGTGGGTCGAAGGCCAGTAATAGCGGCCACATCGAAGAGTGTAGGGGTTAGCATCCCACATGGAAGATGAAAAGTAAAATGGGAGTAGTCCCAGAACAACAGTGAAGCTATCAGCATTTCCGGGGAGTAGTTCAAACCCGTCTTCGACAGCATCACTAGGTCGAAGATTCCCATATCCTTCCAGATCGAAGTTTGGTGCTTCTACAACTTTGTTAGCCAAGCAACATAATCGGAGGTAAGGTTAGGGCAAGACCTGAAGACCCTAACACCTCTGTTGAAGAAGCGGAGGTCGATTTTTTCGCGTGCAGGGTCTTCATTGTCTTCTGCGTCTTTCTTGGCGCATGCTACTGGCTTGAGTTTCTCGACTATTGGGAAATAGCTCTTGATCTTCAGAGCTTCAGAGATACTTGGATTCATGGGGCCAGACATTGCAAAGATCTGGTTGGAGTATCCAACCGGGATCATCAAGTGGCGCGAATAAGCATCGCGAACGGCGATGTCAGAAGGTTCAGGAACCCTTCGTTTGCCTGTAGAATTTACTACCGGAGCAGTGACGAAAACCTTGGGTTTAGCATGTTCAGTTGGTGCGTTAGCACTAGGAGCAGTAGAACCAGATACCATGGATTGGTGTTGAGGTTGAAGATGAAGTGAAAGAGGGAGAGTTTCTGCAAAGATAGCAAGCTTGTATGAAAACAGGTAAGTTTGAAGGCTAGATGGCGTAAAAAGTCCCACAATGGGATATTCACTGCTATTTATAGTAGTGGGAAAAATCCCCAATAACGAGGACATTAAATGCCATTTAATGCTGCAGGAGTTAGTGGGACGCGTGGCAGCCCCCTGTTGTTTTGGCCGTTTCTGCATTAATAGAGGGACGCAGCGTGCGTCCTCGTTTTTGGGAATTGTCATAATGACAAATTCCAAAATGACGTTTGGTACTGCACGCCGTACTGAAAGTGACGTCCTAGGATCAAATCAATGATGGTTTTCTTGGGATTGCCAATAGTTGGTAAAAAGCAACAAAAAGTGCACAAGTTAATTTGTGACTAAGCGTGAAAAGACAAGTGTCGAATGGCGTTTCAAAGAATGCCTTTTTCTGTCAGAGTCGAAATAAGGCATTCTTGGGGGGCAATTTGTTGGCTCCTAAATTCGACACTCTTGTTTTATCAATGTCAACCATCAAAAGCTGAAAGATGCTTTCGACTGGCTAAGTCTGTCGAAGTGACCGTCGAAAGATGGTAAAGTACTTAGAAGAATTCTTCCAAGGAAGAAGGTTGGTTACCTTCGACGTCGAAGGAGTTTCTCGTCGAAGATGTCTCTTGACGAAAGTGTTCGATGGTCCAGAGTGGAGCAGTTTTGAAATTCAAGCTTTTGGAGGGAAAACGGTTTCGAGCAGTTACCACGTGCAAACGTGCAAGGATCTGGAGCGTCGAGCGTGGAGAACGTGCCAAGTGGATTGATCTCGAAGCAGTGTAACTGCCCGACGGTTACTTGGGATGTTTTAGTATAAATAGGAGTAGACATGTAGTTTCTCGCGTGTGTTCACAATTCTATACATAGTCACTCATATAGATTCGAGTACCCAGCGTGTGAGAAAGAATTGTTGAGAAATGTATGTGTGAAACACCAATTTTATCAATTAAAGTCATTTACTTTTCCAGAAATTTACTTGCTTTCCTCTTTACATTCTTGTCGAACCTTTTACTTTAAAGCCTTGTTTATTTTACCAAGTCTTTCCTTTATGCAATTTATTTAAAGCCTTATCCAATTTAATCAAACTTCAAAATCAACCTATGTCCTAGGATCAATCTGATCGATCCTGCGAGTAACCAAATAAGTAACCATTTGGAGGATCAACGGTTGTTTACCAAAACCCAAGGTAAACACTTGGGATTTGCGTTTGTGTTTGCAAATGTTTCAGTTTAGCAAGAGTCGCCATCGACTTTTTATTTGATCCTAAGGAAATGTCAAAAAGCACAGGAAAGACCTTTGAGATGTTTTCGTGGGTTCGGGGAGTAGATTATAGAAAGGGGAAGGTGCTAGCACCCTTTTCATCCATGGTTTTCCCTGGGCTCTTAGTTACTTGTTTTAGATCACTTGCATTTGCTTTTCAATTGTTTGAAATGGTGCTTTGTGTGTGTGGTTTCGAAAATGTTTTGAAAAAGATGCCTTTTCTAGGCAACCTTTGTAATGATTCTCGTTTGAATATATATAAAGGTGTGTGTCTTTTTGAAAAGATAATTCAATGTTTTTGAAAGTTGTTTAGAAGTTGTGTTGTGATGTGTGTTTGAAAAATGGCAAGGATGTTTTGCAAGTTTGATCAAGTAACTAAGAGCTATCTACCCTAATTTTACTCAAAGATCTTTCTCATGTTTTTAACCCTTTTAACAGTGTTGTTTCACCATTGTATTTGGTGAACAACCTTGTGTTAGGATGTTAAGCGGGACAGACACGGGTCATCGTATACAATCATTAAAGGCAACTTGTGAGACGCTCTAGAAATTTTATAAGGGACGAGATCGTTTTATCGAAGGCAGCATCAAGGGTCATCGAGGGACTACGATCTTTGTTTATTGAAGGGACATTTGCTAGAGTGTCTCATACTCGAGGGACATGATTGCATTTTCCGAGGCAACAAGCGAGATTACCCTAAGGGTGCATGTGTGAATAGTGTGTTTGATTTGCATGCATTTTGTCTTGATTAGGGGTTTTCTACTTGTTGGTTTTATCTTCCCATACACACCTATTTACTAGCATTTGTATAAAGCAATAAAAATGTAGCAAATAAATATCCTACACTATTACAACCATATTGAAGTGCAGAAGAATATAAAGGAAAAATTAAGATAAAAAGAAGAAAAAATAAGCTCCTTCGATTTGGGCAGGAGCAGCCTTCGATTTTCATTTCTAGGCTTCTTTCGATTGGGAGTTCGCACCAGTGAGGTCATGGCCTTCGATTGGGCTTTGGAACCAGTCAGGTCATGTACTTCGATTGGAGGCTGGCACCAGCATGGGAGTGCCTTTCGTCTGAGCCTGGACTTAGTGCAAGTGTGCCTCTGGCTGGGCCTTTCTGCCTTGTTGCCTTCTTCGATTGGGCCAGTGAAATCAGTGTGAGCGTGTCTCTGGCTGGGTCTGGAAGTCAGTGTGGAAACCAAAGGCTTCGTTTCATACTCCTGTCTCATGTTTCTTTCGTTTGAACTTTTTGAACAGCAACATGGCATAAGGCCATGCTAGTATTGCCTTACAATCAGTTGATACTTAATGCATATTTAAGTAAACAAGCAGCAAAACGAAAGGGGTTAGCTCTGAAAACATATTAAGTAGGTGGAAACGAAAAGAACCAAAGTGTTATGTACATGTTTTGAAATGAAAGGGAAGATTATTCACATACTATGCCATGAAACAAAAGGTTCAAGGGTAAGAGTGACTTACCTTGCTTCAGGCCTTGAATGGATGTGGGATTCGAACTTGAACTTCTACCTGGATGTTTCTGGAATTCAAAGAGTAGTCACAGGGGGTTTGCTTTTGGTTCGAAGAGTTATCACACAAGGTTGTCTTTGAGTTTGAACAAACTTCTATGTGTGGGATGTTCTTCAAAATCGAAAGAGGTGAGTGTTTTGGATTCTGGGTTTTTTTGATTTCTCAAGTGTTGATGAACTTGAGAGTTTTATTGTGTTTGAGGAAATTTGTGGGGATTCGTTCCTCTGGTCCAAAGATCCTCCCCTAGCTTTGTAAATGTTCCTCTATTTATAGAGAAAGAATGGACATGTTGTCTAAAGCCAGCCTTGTAAATAAATGATAAAATAATGTAACGTGAAAGTACATGTGGGGGGCCTCTTGGCAGTTGGGGTGCAGAAGATGTGACTTATGCTTCTGACGTTGCTTGTGCTCAGACCAAAATCAGGTTGAAAGCTGATTTTGTGACTAAAGTACTCTCTATGAAAGGAAAGAGCATGTAACCTTTAACCAATAATAGTAGTATCTAAAAGACAAAGTTTAAAACCCTTGTACAAGCTTCTGACTATGTAAAGATTTGGACGCAACATAGTCTGGCAAACGAGATTTGGTCTTGAGTCAAATGCAAGAATGAGATCGAAGCGCACTTGTTCGAAGGAAGCCTCTGCCTCAGTCGAAGCTTGTGGTTGAAACAAACTTACTCGAAGGAAGCTAATGCCCTGTCGAATCTTGGATCGAAACAAACATATTGCCCAATCGAAAGACTGTGTTTGAAGGAAGCAATGTTTCCTAATCGAAGCATGTGGATCAAAACAAACATAAAGGGAGTCATTGCCTTTTAGCGTGAGGGAAGTTCCTGGCTTCTGAGTCGAAGGGTATTCCCAAGTTGCATTCGAAGGAGGCGCTTGCTCAAAACGAAGGATGTAATCCAAGTTGCATTCGAAGGAGGCCAAGAGTCTATCGAAGGGTGCTGAATCGAAGGAGACCTGTTTTCTTCCAAATTTGTCAAAATGTTATTTTTATCTGTTTTCTCCATTTTTGACAGTTTACTTTTAATTTTGGTACTGGAAAATTCCAAAGTACTTGTGCAAGCTTGAAGCTTGAGAATCCTTGTGAGAAAGGCCTTGAAGAATGAGAGGGCAAATTTTGGGGTACAACAGAGGTCTATCTTGATGACATGATAGCCAGGTCTCAAACCGAGGAAGAACACCTTGATCATCTACAAAAGTTGTTTGACAGGTTGAAGACATATAAGTTGAGACTAAATCCGAACAAGCGCACCTTCGGGGTAAGGTCTCGTAAACTTTTGGGGTTCATCGTCAGTGACAAAGGTATTCAGGTAGACCCTGCAAAGGTGAAGTCCATACAAGAGATGCCGGCTCCCCGTACTAAGAAGAAAGTTAGAGGTTTCTTGGGACGCCTAAATTATATCGCCAGGTTCATTTCACATTTGACTGCTACTTGTGAGCCGATCTTCAAACTTCTGAAGAAAGATCAAGTAGTAAAATGGAATGACGAATGCCAGATCGCTTTCGAAAGAATCAAGGAATACCTTTAAGAACCATAAATTCTGATGCCTCCGATTGAAGGAAGACCTTTGATAATGTACTTAATAGTGTTAGATAATTCAATGGTGTGTGTGCTGGAGCAACATGACGAGTCTGGTCGAAAAGAGCACGGAATATACTACCTTAGCAAAAAGTTTACCGACTGTGAAACACGATACTCACTGTTGTACCCCAAAATTTGCCCTCCCATTTCCTCAACATTTTCTCATCACAAGACCCTTGAAGATCAAGATCCAGTTAGGGTTTCTTCTGCTCAAGACTTCTCCTTGTACTGTGGACTCAAATTAGGGTTTGTGTTTGCCTAAAGATGTTTTGATCTAAAATGCCTAAGATGACTTTCATGCTTCATGTTGGACTCCCAAGTTCATCCATACCAAGTTTCAAGTCTTGATCCCAAGTTTTACCCAGTCAATTGGACAGTTGACCTAGAAATCAGCTGTATTGGGGAAAAAGTCAACTGTGGCCAATTGACAGTCAAACCTCATGAAATTTGATCCACATCAACATTATGAACTCACATGGACCATTTGATCAAGTTTGGATCACAATTCCCCAAGAAATTTGATCAGATCATCAAAAGGGCAAAATGGTCATTTTTAGGGTTTTGACTGCACAAAGGCAATTTTTGACTGTTTGACCTAGCCAATGGCAAACCAAGCTCACATATGGCCTCAAGGACTCAATGGAATTATCTTGACATGTTCATCAAGCTCAAAAGATCCCAAGTACACAAGATTGACAGTTGAATTTCCCAGTCAATTGATCAATTTTGACTGTATACTGAAAAGTCAAACTTTGACTTTTTGGTCAAAATCAAGAGTCAAGATTCATTTTTCATCAAAACATGCCAAATCATGAAACTTGTTCACCAAGAAATCACAAAATGCAAATTAGGGTTGAAAATGGAATTTTTCATAACTTAGAATTTTTCTAAGTTATGAAAAACCCTAATTTTTTCCCAACTTTGCCCCATCTTTTCACCATGATCCATTTGGATTCAAACAAAAGTCAAAACATGAAAGTTGTAGCTTGTTGCATAATCTACAACTTTGATTCACAAAGTTTTCTCATTTGAAGCTTGTATCTCAAGTTATGATTTTTTGAATAAGGGCACTAAACCATCTTTTAACTTAGTGAAATTTGACCTATTTTGACAAGGTTTTCTACCCTACTTCAAGGCCACTTTTCATACCCTTCCAATTGGAATTTTGATTTGCATTTCAAAGATGGATTGTAGTACACATTCCAAGCTTTCCAAAATGTCCAAAAACTCATCAAACAACCTCATAACTTGAGAGATTCGAATTTCACAAGTTGGCAAAAATTCACTTTTGTTCTTCATCAAGACATGTTCATAACCTTGCCAATTTGAAATCAGTTTGCTTTATGCTTGATTACAGGTCCTTGAACCATTTCATACTCAATAATTTAATGCATATTCAATGTGTTAAGGTCATGTTCTTTGTGTTCTAACATTGCATAATGGTTTAATCCTAAACTAGATAAAGTGGAATTTCCATTTTTGAAAAGTTTAGCTTTATGTCAATTAGTAAATCAAACAAGTACATAGAGGATCTGCTTAGCACAAGATTATGGGCATAACACACTGATCAAGAGGAGTTGATGCAGCACATTAGGGGGTCCTATACTGACCTAGAACACCAATTTGCTTTTGGTAGCTTAAGTGTGAAGAAAGGTCCATATCATATGCTATCTCTCATATCAGCAAAAGAACACAGCACAAAAAGATATCAAACACATTCCATAGACCACATTCAAGCTTTTGCACGAGCCATTTCCCTTTCAAACCCTCTCCATCTCAGAATCATCCTCAAACTGCACAAACAGGGGTGCCCCTGCAGTTTGAGTGCAATCTCTCAATCCCTTCAAGCATTTCTGTCCAAACCTGTTCCTCTACCTTCCTTACAACATATGCAAGCTATCCAGAAGCTAAGGCACGATCTGTAGTTGCTCTAACCACTTCCACCATTTTCACATCTTTGACTTGCAGGTGAAGTTCTACAGCTTGATACAAGAAGGTTCAAGACAAAGTAAGCATTGAAAAAGCATCCCTGGACCTCAAGGAAGCTTTTCCAATCATTACATTGCACTGAAAGTCTCTCATTCTCCACATAGAAGTTCAACTGCACAGGTAAAAGTTTGAATTCGTATCTCTCTTATTAGGCATCTTTAGTCTTAAGTTTGTGAAGAAACAAGGTCCTACTCATAGCCCTGAACATGTACATAGCTTTACTTTTCATTTCTTTTGCCTGAGTAGAGAGAATTTGAGCTCTGAAAATGATAGAAAAGTTAGGTCAGGAAAGAGGGGGAGAGAAATTCTCCCTCATCTTAGAGAGATAGGACATGTTCTTTATATGGTTGAAACCGTCTCTTAATGCTCTACATTTTTCATGTTATGAGTTTTTGCTAAAAAGCCAGGAATCCAGAGATAAAAAACGCGTGTTTTAGCTTGAAGGAGGCTGTACAGAGGTTGAAGAAGGAGTGGTCTGGGCTGGGCCTGGATTTGTTTTCTTTTTGCACCCCATTTTCATGTTTACACCCCCCTGAGCCCATTTGCTTATTTTTTAACATTTTTGACTTTTTCTTTTTTGGCTGACTTTGTTTACTTTTTCTCATGTCATTTAAAAATTAAAAATATTTTTTCCATCATTTTTTGCATTTATTGCATATTTATTTGTTTATTTTCTTAGTTTGTACATAAATATATATATTTGATTATTAGAATAAATGTAAAAATAATGTAAATACACTTTTTATTTTTATTTACTTTCTGAAAATATTCCACACAAAAAATACTCTTTTATCTATTTTATTAAAATATTAAATAAATATTTATTTTTGTATAATACATATCTAGGGTTTAATAAAATATATATATATGATTATTAATATATTTAAGACAAAAATATAAAAATATTTGATTTTTTCATTTTATTTAATATTTGATACAAAAAATACCTTTTTCACAATACACTTCATTTTATTTTATTTTTTATAAATAATAAATAAATAGTAGAATTAAATTAGATAATAATACCTTTTATTTAAAAATTAGGGTTCTTCACCCTAAGTTCAAAATACTAAAAAATAAATACATTTTTATTTCCTTTTTCCTTTTACATAAATAATATTTTCTCATACACATAGAAACTTTCTTTTTACATTTCACATATTTATTTAATTTACATTTAATTATGCATTGCAAAATATCCAATTGTTGTAATAATTTAGATTTAAATTCTTGTCAATATCCCCATTTGAACATTTGTACCCCCCTTCCCATATTTGGTTGTGTAATAGCTTAGTAATTTTAATTTCGCACTTTATTGCTTTCTAATAATAACATGCTAGAATTAGGGTTTGTATGCGAAAAAACGATAAAAAAATAGTTTGACCTAATACAAGATAAACAAGCATGAAAATGGACACACAAATCACACTTGCACCCCCCTAGGGTATTCCACTTGTTGCTTTCAAATAAATGGGCCATATTGTATGTTGAACATCTTTGGGCAAAGCAAACAGTTTGAATGATCATAGTCCCTCGATAAAACTTTTCAAAACAAACAAAACAAATGATCAAGTCTCTTAGAGAAATTGCCCAAAGACATTTAACGTCGTTACAATTATGGTCTAAACGATGACCCGCGCCTGTCCCTTTCACATCCTAACACAAGGTTGCCCACCAAATACAATGGTGGTGCAAACTTGTTAAAAGGGTTAAAGTATAGCAATAATCTTTTGAGAAATTTAGGAGTAGATAACCTCTTAGTTACTTGAATCAACTTGCAAAACAAAACACTTGCCTAATTTCAAAAACCACACATCACTACACTTTCAAAACAACTTTCAAAAACAAATGAAAACCTTTTCAAAAGACATACATCTTTGTATACATCCCCACATGGATCATTACAAAAGTTGCCACCACATTGGCCTCTTTTCAAAAACATTTTCAAAACCCACACACTCAAGCACCATTTAAAACAATTGAAAACAAAAGGCAAGTGATCTAAGCAAGTAACTAAGAGCCCATGGATAACCATGGATAGAAAGGGTGCTAATACCTTCCCTTTCTATAATCTACTCCCCGAACCCAAGAAAACATCTCAAAAGGTTTTTGCTGTGCTTTTTAACCTTTCCTTAGGATAAAATAAAAAGTCGGTGGCGACTCTTGCTAACCGCAACATTTGCGAATACAAACGCAAACCTCAAGTCAGTTCTCCCACCGTATCACAGAACTGGCGACTCTGCTGGGGAACTTCTTTTAAAAGTGGAGTAACCTTAGGGCTTAGATCACTTTTGTTTTCAATTGCTTGCTTTGTTTGCTTTTATATTTGTGGGCTTTGCATCGGAGTTCATAGATCCTAACCCGGATCTGGGAAATACCCTTTTTAGGTAGCATAATCTGTGAGGGACCCGTCCGGCGTAGACCGACATGGGTGAAGCAGTGGCTACGTTGGTGTGGCATCTTAGTCTGTACCTATATCCCTTGTGTTGTAACGGGGAGAATATAGGTCTCCTAAGGAGTCATTAAACACCAACCAACCTTAGAACCCTAAATTGACCAACTTGGCTATTAGGACAGTAGCAGTATGCTACACTCATTGAGGCTAAACTCTCGAGATGGTTCTGGCCGCGAGAAAAGATTGCGATGCTGGAGTTATGACCGATTGAGGGTAGCCAATGATTTGAGATCCTCTAGAACCCGGTTACTTTTGATAGGACAGGTTTTAACCAACGAAACCAAAAGAGGGTAATACCTGAAACTCATGCTGGCCTGAAACCTAAGGGTATCTTGTGTGACTTGTATGCCTTACCTGTCTATGTGAATATTTGTGGTGTGTTTCATCATAGCATCATTCCATCATACCATTGCATGCATCCTGTGTAAAAGGCTAACCCATTTCAAAGACAAAAAGGTTTCACCTTTGCTCTGTTTTGTAGGACATTATGATGCCCGTGCGTAGAAATACTGTCCGGCTCAACTTTGTTCAACCACCAGTTTTACTCAAAGATCTGGTTGAAAGGATTCCAAACACTACCTCCTTCATCAACAGACATGGTTCCCTCCTTGGCTTGATCACTGCAAAATGGGACCAACAATTGATAAGTGTTCTGACCCAGTTTTATGACCCTCTGCATCACTGTTTCACCTTTCAAGACTTCCAGCTGGTTCCTACCCTGGAAGAATTATCTTATTTGCTTGGGATTCCTGTCTTGGAACAAACTCCTTTCACTGGTTTGGAAAAGACTCCTAGGCCTGAAGAGATTGCTGCAATTCTCCCCTTGACCAAAGAAGAGGTGTTGTCCAATTGGGAAACTAGAAATGGGATCAAGGGCTTCTTGGTCAAATTTTTGGTTGGCAAGGCCAATGATTTCTGGAATGACTTGGACTTCAAGGCATATGAGGATATTCTGGCTCTTTTGATCTATGGTCTGGTATTGTTTCCCAACCCTGACACCTTTATCAGTATCCATGTCATAAGAATCTTCATGTCTCGGAATCCGGTACCCACTCTCTTGGGTGACATTCTACAACAACTCTATGCTCGTACTGCTCGAAAACGGGGGACTCCGTGGTGTTGTGCTCCTTTGCTAGTAAGGTGGTTTATTTCGCACCTTCCTAAGTCCGTGCTGAAGAATGAAGAAGGAAAAGGTTGGGCTCGGAGGTTAATGTCTCTCACAGATAAGGATATCACTTGGACTCTCAGAGGTTTGGATGAGGTAGCTGTTATCGACCGTTGCGGAGAATACCCTAATGTCCCGTTGATTGGTATCCAAGGAGGAATCTCTTACAATCCGTGTTTAGCTCTCCGTCAGTTTGGAAGAGCCAGAGGAGATGGGCCTCATGAGATGCTGGTTCCTCACTTCCATTTTGAGTTTCAGGCAGACAGTGACAAACTACGCCAGGGATTCATTAGAGCTTGGGACAGAATTCACAAAGCTGACCCACATGAGTTAGGACCAAAGACTTCTCTGCCATTGGAACCCTATCGCAAATGGGTCCGCATCCGTGCTCAGAAGTTGGGTATGCCATACGAAGCCGTCAGACCAATCATCCTGGAATCTCCCAATGAAGATGGGGTTCCTCCAACTGTCCTCCCTCCTCAGATACCCACTGATTTTGATACAATGAAGAGATCTTGGGCACAACTAAAGGAAGAACGGGATTTCTATCGGGAGAAGTTCAACGAGCAGGAAAGGAAGATCCAAAGGCTGACTAAGCAATTGGAGGAAGAACGTGTCCTGAACAACTACATCAGCACTGAGAGGAGGAGGCCATGGGAGCATTGATGAGCTTTGATTATTTCCTTTTGTAGTTTTATTTCCTTTTCCGTATTTTTCATTCCTGTAATGCCTAAGGGCAAATTGTTGAACAATTGAAAAATTTTAATCTAATGAAGTGTGTTTCCCTTTTTTGTCTACAAAGTTGAATCTTGTTTGTCTTTGAAAACATAAAACATACGCATTCCATTACACCATATGCATAGCAGGTACCCTATTTCACAGGTTGCTTAATCTTCTTCGCTGTTTGTTTGCACAGTCATCATGAATCCAGAGTCCTCCAGTGAGCAAGCAATCAAGGCCCTTCAGGCCCAAAGTGCACAGTTTCAAGAGATGGTCCTAAGCCTAGCCCAAGGTCAGCAAGAGTTGAAGACTCTGCTCCTGAAGAAAAAGAAGAAAAAGAGGACCGCATTGTTCAACACCGGACGCAGATTTGGGAACACACTCCACAACGAAGCTGATCCAACCACTTCTTCTGCTGAGAAAAACAGTCCCCAAGGGGGAGGAGCTCCTAGTCCCGCAGTCTCCGACAACGAGACGGACTATAACGATGAACAATACCCACCTGCTGCTGACAGATACAAACAATTGGAGGACCGCTTGAGCGCTATGGAAATTCAGAACATGCCGGGACTGGATTTCGGAGATTTGGGATTATCTTCTGGAGTAATAATTCCACACAAGTTTAAGGCGCCTGCCTTCGCCAAGTATGATGGGGTCTCCTGCCCAAAGCTGCACCTGAGGTCGTATGTAAGGAAAATCCAACCTTACACGGCGGATAAGAACCTCTGGATTCACTTCTTCCAAGACAGCCTCTCGGGGTCACAACTTGAATGGTTCTACCAATTGGACGGAGCTAGCATCCGGCACTGGGAAGATTTGGCAACTGCATTTTACAGACAATACCAATACAATTCTGATCTCGCTCCTACGCGTACCCAACTTCAGGGTATGTCTCTAGGGACGGGTGAAGGGTTCAAAGAGTACGCTCAAAAATGGAGAGATTTGGCTGGCAGGGTGCAGCCTCCATTAACTGATCGAGAGCTGGTTGATATGTTTCTGGGAACGTTGTCTGGTCCGTTTTTCAATCATTTGGTTGGTAACTCCTCCGCTGGGTTCACAGATTTGATATTAACGGGAGAAAGAATTGAGGCTGGCATCAGGTCCGGCAAGATACAAAAGGCTGCCTCTACAAGTGCTGAGAAGAGGCCGTTTAAGAAAGAAGCAAGTGCCGTCTATGGTCCTAGAAGACAAGTCAAGCCCGAAAGTCGCCAAGCCGTCAATGCTTTGGTCATCTCCAAACCTGTTGCTGCTCCTCAGCAGTACAATCAACAAAGAAGTGAAAGGCCCAAGAGGCAGTATACCCGATTGAGTATGACGTTATCTCAAATTTTACCCCAACTGTTATCCACCAACCTGGTGACCCTCAAAGAAGCTCCTAAAGTTGTCAACACCGCGTCTCCTAAATACAACCCAAATGCCCGGTGTGCTTATCATTCTGATAGTCCCGGGCACACTACTGATGATTGCTGGGCCTTGAGAAACAAAGTGCAAGATCTAATTGACGCAAAAGAAATTCAGTTTGAAGCGCCGGAAAGACCGAATGTTGTAACGGCTCCTATGCCCCAGCATAGGGTAAATGCCATTGAGGAAGAAGTGTACGCTATTTCGGTAGATGAAGTTGTTACCCCTTTGAAGACTGTTAAGAAGAACCTACTGCGGGCCGGTTTATTTCCGGGTTGCGGCGAAGGTTGCCCATTCTGTGCTATTTCCCTATCTGATTGTCCTTTGCTAAGGTTAGGCATCCAAGGCCTAATGGATAGCAAGGAGATTCTATTCAAAAAGACTGCTGTTCAATTGGTTCCGATGAAAGAAGTTTCCGTGATTACCATCTTCAAAAATCCAATCAAGGCTCCCCCAAAGAAGCCTATTCAAATCTTGACAGTTGCGCCTGTGATCATTACTGTTCCAGGACCCCTCTCCTACGTGTCTGATAAAGCTGTCCCCTGGCATTATGGGGCAGACGTATATGTAAATGGAATCAAGCAAGAATTTGATGCTAGTGCCAGTATCTGCGATATCACCGGTCCAGCTAAAGTCACCCGCAGTGGCAGGCTCTTCTCGCCTGACATTGCGCCGCCCGCTATTCGAAAACCCCTCCTCATAAAACCTGCAAGTTTACCAAGTCCTGTTGCTGATCAAATTGTGTCCCCTGCTGCCGAGTCATCAAATGCTCGGGGCAAAGGGATTGAAGAAGAGCCTGCCCGGATGGAGGCACCAATATCCGTAAATGCTGAGGCCTCCCGACAAGAAATGGAGGAGATTCTGAAAATAATAAAGAAAAGTGATTTTAATGTTGTCGAGCAGTTGGGGCATACACCCTCCAAGATCTCCCTGCTCTCCTTATTGCTATGCTCCGAGGCTCATGCTAAAGCCTTGATCTCATTTCTCAAGACGGCCCATGTGCCGCAAGAGACGTCTGCAGTCCAGTTCACTGACTGCATAGCGAATCTGACGGCGGACAACGGCTTGGGTTTTTCAGATGCTGACCTGACCGCAAAAGGGAGAGACCACAACAATGCCCTGCATGTCTCTATTGAATGCAGGGGCACTACTCTGGCACATGTATTGGTGGACACTGGTTCTTCCTTGAATGTTCTTCCGAAAAAGGCTTTAGATCGTCTGGATTATGAAGGCCTGGAGTTGAAACCCAGCAATATCATCGTCAGAGCCTTTGACGGTTCCAAGAGGATGGTTCATGGAGAGGTTAACCTCCCTATCCGTGTGGGCTCTCAAGTGTTTGACTCTACCTTTTACGTGATGGATATACGGCCGTCGTATTCTTGTCTGTTGGGTCGACCTTGGATCCATAAGGCTGGGGCCGTGACCTCCACCTTGCACCAGAAGCTGAAGTATCCCGTCAGAGGGAAAATTGTCACTGTGCAAGGAGAAGAGGAGTATATGGTGAGCCATTTGAATTCCTTCAGGTACATCGAGATGGACGGAGAATTTATTGAAACTCCCTTCCAACACTTCGAGGAGGTACATCCAATTTCAGCAGCTGCGGAGACAATGGCCGAAGAGAATGATTCCTTGAAGATGGTTTCCCTAAGGGATGCCCGGGCTGTGGTTCAGAGAGGCAATGGTGCACACTGGGGTCAGCTTCCTGATTTCACTCAGAAGAACGACAAGTTTGGGCTAGGCTTTACTACAGAGGCTCAGAAGGCGGTACGCAAAGAGAAGATTGGAAAGGCTCCGGTGTTTATTTCCAGCTCAAGGGTGAATGCTATCGAGGAGGATGTGGAGGAAGCTGAGTTTGATAATTGGATCTACCCGACTGCCAGCGACGGACCAAGCAACTGGACAGCAAAGGATTTTACCCCTATCACATTTGTCACGCAGTAATTGATTTCTTTTGATTTCCAAATTTGTAACAAACAATATGTTAAAACTCTGTTGGCTCGGTGTCCTACCCGGGGCATCGTAGCTCCATTTGTGAGGGCTTTTTTGTATGACATTTTCATATATCATCAATCAAAACATTGGACGTTTGTTGCATTTCAAAATCTTGTGCTCTTTTTCTTTCTGTGTTATACATATTGCAAAACAGCTATATTTACACACACTCACTTATACAGGTTTCAATCCACTCTGGATCTCACTGGTAACAGCTCTGCTACCGCCAGTTATGACTTCGAAAATCCGATCAACTTGGCCGAAGACGAAGGTGAAGATGATTGCGAAGTGCCTGGTGAACTCGCAAGACTGCTACTACAGGAAGAGAGGGCTATTCAACCACATGAAGAGCCTGTGGAGACAATTAACTTGGGTACTGAGACAGATAGGAAAGAGGTCAAGATTGGTGCCAATCTAGAGCTCAGCGTGAAGCAACGATTGATCCAAATGCTACAAGATTACATGGAGATCTTTGCTTGGTCCTATGAAGATATGCCCGGTTTGGATGCCGACATTGTAGTTCACCACCTGCCAACCAAGGAAGATTGCCCTCCAGTAAAGCAAAAAGTTCGACGAATGCGTCCAGAGATGTCTGAGAAGATTAAGGCTGAGGTGATGAAACAGTTTGATGCGGGTTTCCTTGCAGTAACTTCTTACCCTCAGTGGGTTGCCAATGTTGTGCCAGTGCCGAAGAAGGACGGTAAAGTCAGAATGTGTGTCGACTACAGGGATCTGAACAGGGCCAGCCCCAAGGATGATTTCCCCCTACCTCACATCGATGTCCTTGTTGATAATACAGCTCAACACAAGGTGTTCTCCTTCATGGATGGCTTCTCAGGGTATAATCAGATCAGGATGGCTCCTGAAGATATGGAGAAGACTACATTTGTAACTCAGTGGGGGACCTTCTGTTATAAGGTCATGCCATTCGGATTGAAAAATGCTGGGGCAACCTATCAGCGTGCCATGGTTGCTTTATTTCATGATATGATCCATCATGAGATTGAAGTATACGTTGATGACATGATTGCAAGGTCTCAAACTGAGGAGGAACACCTTGATCATCTGAGGAAGTTGTTTGACCGACTCAAGTTGTACAAGCTGAGATTGAATCCCAACAAATGCACCTTCGGGGTGAGGTCCGGAAAATTGCTAGGTTTCATCGTAAGCGATAAAGGTATCCAGGTGGACCCCGCCAAGGTTAAAGCTATTCAAGAGATGCCGACCCCAAAAACAGAGAAAGAAGTCAGAGGGTTCCTAGGACGACTAAATTACATTGCCCGATTCATCTCACATCTGACTGCTACTTGTGAGCCAATCTTCAAATTATTGAAGAAAGATCAAGTGGTACGCTGGAATGATGAATGTCAGGCCGCCTTTGAAAGAATAAAGGAATATCTCCAAGAGCCACCCATTCTTATGCCACCGGTGGAAGGAAGACTTCTGATACTTTACTTGACAGTGCTTGATAATTCAATGGGGTGTGTGCTGGGGCAGCATGACGAGTCTGGCCGAAAAGAGCACGCTATTTATTACTTGAGCAAAAAGTTTACCGACTGTGAGTCTCGTTACTCACTGCTTGAGAAAACTTGCTGCGCTCTTGTATGGGCTGCTCGCCGGCTGAGACAGTATATGTTGACTCACACTACTTTATTGATTTCGAAGATGGATCCCATCAAATACATATTTGAAAAGCCCGCTCTGTCTGGGAGAATAGCGAGATGGCAAATGATCTTAACAGAATATGATATCCAGTATACAACTCAGAAAGCAATTAAGGGAAGTGTACTGGCTGATCATTTGGCACACCAACCTGTGAACGATTACCAATCATTGAACTTTGATTTTCCGGACGAAGACATCATGGTGGTAACTGACTGTGAAGTACCTGGACCGGATGAAGGACCTGAGGAAGGATCCCGATGGTCTATGCATTTTGATGGAGCATCCAATGCTTTGGGTAACGGCGTCGGCGCTGTAATCATATCTCCCAAGGGGACTCATACTCCACTCACCGCCCGATTATGTTTCAGCTGCACCAACAATATGGCAGAATACGAGGCATGTATCATGGGTCTACAAGCTGCAATCGATTTGAGGATCAAGTTTCTAAGTGTCTTCGGAGATTCCGCTCTCGTGATCAATCAGATCAAGGGCGAGTGGGATACGAAACACCCGAATCTTATCCCTTACAAGGAGTATGTGTCGACCTTGCTCCCTCACTTTGAAGAAATAACTTTTGAGCATTTCCCCAGAGAGGAGAATCAGCTAGCGGACGCACTAGCCACGATGTCTTCAATGTTCAAAGTTAAATGGGACAATGAGGCTCCCCAAATCATAATCTGGAAGTTGGATGAACCGGCGTACTGCTGTGAGCTCGAGGCTGAGAAGGTGACTGAGAAACCCTGGTATCACGAGGTGAAGAGGTACTTGGAAGCTCAGGAATACCCTGAAGGCGCATCCGTCAATGATAAGAAGTTCATGAGGAGATTTGCTGCAAAATTCTTCCTCAGCAACGGCATTCTCTACAAACGGAATCATGATTCAACCCTGCTACGTTGTGTGGATAAGGTTGAAGCGGAGAAAATCATGATGGAACTGCATGAAGGTACATTTGGAACCCATTCCAGTGGACACACCATGGCTATGAAAATCCTTCGGGCAGGATATTTCTGGTCCACAATGGAAGCCGATTGTTACCAACACTCCCGAACTTGTCATAAGTGCCAGATCTATGCTGACAAGGTGCATATCCCTCCAGTTCCTTTGAATGTCCTAACGGCACCTTGGCCTTTCGCAATGTGGGGCATCGATATGATCGGTGAGATCCGACCAACGGCATCCAATGGGCATCGCTTCATCTTGGTGGCGATCGATTACTTCACGAAATGGGTTGAGGCAGCTTCCTATGCCACAGTAACCAAGAGCGTCGTGGCGCGTTTCATCCGGCATAATTTGATCTGTCGGTACGGCGTCCCAGAAAGAATCATTACGGATAATGGTACCAATCTCAACAACAAAATGATCACTGAACTCTGTGAACAATTCAAGATACAGCACCACAATTCTTCTCCCTACCGGCCGAAGATGAATGGGGCTGTAGAGGCAGCCAACAAAAATATCAAGAAAATTGTGCAGAAGATGACAGTGACCTATAAAGATTGGCACGAGATGTTACCGTTCGCTCTTCATGGGTACCGCACCTCAGCAAGGACATCGACCGGGGCAACTCCTTTCTCCTTGGTCTATGGCATGGAGGCAGTCTTGCCAATCGAGATCCAGATACCCTCTCTCCGAATAATGAAAGATGCAGACTTGAATGAAGATGACTGGATCCAGACTCGACTTGATCAATTAAATCTGATTGACGAAAAGAGGCTCACTGCTATCTGTCATGGTCAAACGTATCAGAAACGGATGATCCGGGCATTTAACAAGAAAGTCAGACCGCAAGAGTATCAAGTTGGGGACCTGGTAATCAAACGCATCATCCTTCCTCAAAGTGATCCCCGGGGCAAATGGACCCCTACTTACGAAGGGCCATTTGTGGTTAAGCGTGTGTTCTCAGGAGGAGCCATGATTCTAACCACCATGGATGGTGACGACCTTCCTCACCCCGCCAATGCAGACATAGTGAAAAAATACTACGCATAAATAAAAGACCCGCTAGGTTGACATACCTAGACAAAAATAAGGGCTTCCCGGCGAACCAAAAGGGTTCGGGCAAAAATAAGGGATGAAATGAAAAAATCTGTACACCCGGCAAGTCGAAAACCTGAAAGGGCGGCTTGGGCAAAAAAGGGTATCACGGTGGACTGAAAACCCGAAAGGGCGGTCCAGGCAAAAGTTAGGGATAAAAGCGTAACACTATGTCTCATTGGATCACTTCGCATCCGGAATTCGGCATCAACTATCTGGCCCCAAATTTCGGCATTGACCAATCAGCTTCATCTTCAGATTAGGCAGTAAGGCGATGAGACATTCGAAGACATAAAGGCGATAGCAGAGTTGGAACCCAGTGGGATTGTTCACATAGCTGTTTTGTTTCTTTTTTTTCAAATTGTAAACTCTATACTATTTGGCGATGTCCTCTTACTAGGATGTCAGCCTCTTGTACAAAAAACGCCTATTCACAGGCAAAGTTTAAATCAATACAAATTCACTTGTCCATACAAATTGCCATTGTTTTTCTTTTTTCTGTTTTGTCTTGCGAAGAACGTCCAATGTTCATTTTTGATATATGCACTTGACATTAAATTGTTGATTCATAAATGTTTGCATATGAAAAAAGAGATTAATTACAAGTGACATCAAAGACAGGGGCAACGTGGAGTTGTCTAATGCGGTCTAGTTGTTTTGTCCACCAAGGCACCAAGGAAGGTTCAACTGAAAATGTGGCCAAATCATCTTAACTCCCCGCGGAGTAAAACAAGGTTCAGCAGCACTTTCCCCAAGCAGGAGTCGATTCCCCGTCGATCCTGAAAAGGCACAACATTCCCCGACAGGTCTTAAAAGCTCATCCCCAGTAGATTCTGCGAGCTTATCCCCGGCGAAGTACGAACGTCTCTCCCGAGTCTTATTTAGAGTTATTTCCTCACAAGGACTTATAACTGGGTTATCCTCAGCTAAAGGCCACGGAAGACCGTTCTCAGCAAAAGTTCCTTCAAATTCCCAGTAAAGTCTATCTTTGGTATTCCCAAGCAGAGTTTACCTTTGGAGTTCCCCAGCGGAGTTTATCATCATTATCCTCGGCGGAATCCATCATTAAAGTCCTCAGCAGGCCTCTCATCAAAACTTCGGCCAAGTATCTCTTCCGCAAAGCAGCTTCCCGGCCATTCGTCAAGGATTTATTTTCCTAAGATGAAATTACACTCATAAACATTTCACATTTTCATACATCTTGCTTACATACATGATGAAACACATACAACATCAAATGTTGAACATCATGACATCATGCATCATGACATTGCATACAACTTACGTCTTTGCCTTTTCAGGAAAAAGACAATCTCAAAAAACGACTACCTTCAACTGTCACAATTCCAGATTCGATACCTGTATCTAGCCAGGGCACATCTGAGGGTGATCAGTTTCCAGACTCGATTCCTGTATCTAGCCAGGGCATGTCTGAAGAGTTCGAAGATTCGATTCCTGTATCCAGCCAGGGCACATCTATCAACTACAACATTTCCAGATTCGATTCCTGTATCCAGCCAGGGCATATCTGTTGACCACATTTCCAGACTCGACTCCTGTATCTAGCCAGGGCACGTCTGAAGAGTTCGAAGATTCGATTCCTGTATCCAGCCAGGGCATATCTATTGACGACTATTTCCAGATTCGACTCCTGTATCCAACCAGGGCACATCTGTGAGCAACCGATTGTAGATTCGATACCTGTATCTAGCCAGGGCATATCTACATAAGGAGACTGAAGATCAAACACCTGTAACAAGCCAGGAAAACATCTGTCTTTCTTAAATACACAAGTTCTCGCTAAAGGAACCTCTTATGCGATCAACACTTCCAAATGGAATCTATAAGCCCATTCCCGACAAAGTTCTGTCACTTTTCCAGATGGCATCTACAAAGCCCATCTCCCTATCCACCATCTCTCCAAATGGCATCTATAAGCCCATTCCCGACACCACATTGTTGAGACTCCAGCATGCGAGTGCAAATTTCCGGGCACTCTAGTGTCCAATCTCCTTTTACCCTCGAGTCACGAAAGGCAAACTTGCCAATCTAACTCTTCAGGTTCAAGAAGATTGAACAGGGGCAACTGTTGTACCCCAAAATTTGCCCTCCCATTTCCTCAACATTTTCTCATCACAAGACCCTTGAAGATCAAGATCCAGTTAGGGTTTCTTCTGCTCAAGACTTCTCCTTGTACTGTGGACTCAAATTAGGGTTTGTGTTTGCCTAAAGATGTTTTGATCTAAAATGCCTAAGATGACTTTCATGCTTCATGTTGGACTCCCAAGTTCATCCATACCAAGTTTCAAGTCTTGATCCCAAGTTTTACCCAGTCAATTGGACAGTTGACCTAGAAATCAGCTGTATTGGGGAAAAAGTCAACTGTGGCCAATTGACAGTCAAACCTCATGAAATTTGATCCACATCAACATTATGAACTCACATGGACCATTTGATCAAGTTTGGATCACAATTCCCCAAGAAATTTGATCAGATCATCAAAAGGGCAAAATGGTCATTTTTAGGGTTTTGACTGCACAAAGGCAATTTTTGACTGTTTGACCTAGCCAATGGCAAACCAAGCTCACATATGGCCTCAAGGACTCAATGGAATTATCTTGACATGTTCATCAAGCTCAAAAGATCCCAAGTACACAAGATTGACAGTTGAATTTCCCAGTCAATTGATCAATTTTGACTGTATACTGAAAAGTCAAACTTTGACTTTTTGGTCAAAATCAAGAGTCAAGATTCATTTTTCATCAAAACATGCCAAATCATGAAACTTGTTCACCAAGAAATCACAAAATGCAAATTAGGGTTGAAAATGGAATTTTTCATAACTTAGAATTTTTCTAAGTTATGAAAAACCCTAATTTTTTCCCAACTTTGCCCCATCTTTTCACCATGATCCATTTGGATTCAAACAAAAGTCAAAACATGAAAGTTGTAGCTTGTTGCATAATCTACAACTTTGATTCACAAAGTTTTCTCATTTGAAGCTTGTATCTCAAGTTATGATTTTTTGAATAAGGGCACTAAACCATCTTTTAACTTAGTGAAATTTGACCTATTTTGACAAGGTTTTCTACCCTACTTCAAGGCCACTTTTCATACCCTTCCAATTGGAATTTTGATTTGCATTTCAAAGATGGATTGTAGTACACATTCCAAGCTTTCCAAAATGTCCAAAAACTCATCAAACAACCTCATAACTTGAGAGATTCGAATTTCACAAGTTGGCAAAAATTCACTTTTGTTCTTCATCAAGACATGTTCATAACCTTGCCAATTTGAAATCAGTTTGCTTTATGCTTGATTACAGGTCCTTGAACCATTTCATACTCAATAATTTAATGCATATTCAATGTGTTAAGGTCATGTTCTTTGTGTTCTAACATTGCATAATGGTTTAATCCTAAACTAGATAAAGTGGAATTTCCATTTTTGAAAAGTTTAGCTTTATGTCAATTAGTAAATCAAACAAGTACATAGAGGATCTGCTTAGCACAAGATTATGGGCATAACACACTGATCAAGAGGAGTTGATGCAGCACATTAGGGGGTCCTATACTGACCTAGAACACCAATTTGCTTTTGGTAGCTTAAGTGTGAAGAAAGGTCCATATCATATGCTATCTCTCATATCAGCAAAAGAACACAGCACAAAAAGATATCAAACACATTCCATAGACCACATTCAAGCTTTTGCACGAGCCATTTCCCTTTCAAACCCTCTCCATCTCAGAATCATCCTCAAACTGCACAAACAGGGGTGCCCCTGCAGTTTGAGTGCAATCTCTCAATCCCTTCAAGCATTTCTGTCCAAACCTGTTCCTCTACCTTCCTTACAACATATGCAAGCTATCCAGAAGCTAAGGCACGATCTGTAGTTGCTCTAACCACTTCCACCATTTTCACATCTTTGACTTGCAGGTGAAGTTCTACAGCTTGATACAAGAAGGTTCAAGACAAAGTAAGCATTGAAAAAGCATCCCTGGACCTCAAGGAAGCTTTTCCAATCATTACATTGCACTGAAAGTCTCTCATTCTCCACATAGAAGTTCAACTACACAGGTAAAAGTTTGAATTCGTATCTCTCTTATTAGGCATCTTTAGTCTTAAGTTTGTGAAGAAACAAGGTCCTACTCATAGCCCTGAACATGTACATAGCTTTACTTTTCATTTCTTTTGCCTGAGTAGAGAGAATTTGAGCTCTGAAAATGGTAGAAAAGTTAGGTCAGGAAAGAGGGGGAGAGAAATTCTCCCTCATCTTAGAGAGATAGGACATGTTCTTTATATGGTTGAAACCGTCTCTTAATGCTCTACATTTTTCATGTTATGAGTTTTTGCTAAAAAGCCAGGAATCCAGAGATAAAAAACGCGTGTTTTAGCTTGAAGGAGGCTGTACAGAGGTTGAAGAAGGAGTGGTCTGGGCTGGGCCTGGATTTGTTTTCTTTTTGCACCCCATTTTCATGTTTACACCCCCCTGAGCCCATTTGCTTATTTTTTAACATTTTTGACTTTTTCTTTTTTGGCTGACTTTGTTTACTTTTTCTCATGTCATTTAAAAATTAAAAATATTTTTTCCATCATTTTTTGCATTTATTGCATATTTATTTGTTTATTTTCTTAGTTTGTACATAAATATATATATTTGATTATTAGAATAAATGTAAAAATAATGTAAATACACTTTTTATTTTTATTTACTTTCTGAAAATATTCCACACAAAAAATACTCTTTTATCTATTTTATTAAAATATTAAATAAATATTTATTTTTGTATAATACATATCTAGGGTTTAATAAAATATATATATATGATTATTAATATATTTAAGACAAAAATATAAAAATATTTGATTTTTTTCATTTTATTTAATATTTGATACAAAAAATACCTTTTTCACAATACACTTCATTTTATTTTATTTTTTATAAATAATAAATAAATAGTAGAATTAAATTAGATAATAATACCTTTTATTTAAAAATTAGGGTTCTTCACCCTAAGTTCAAAATACTAAAAAATAAATACATTTTTATTTCCTTTTTCCTTTTACATAAATAATATTTTCTCATACACATAGAAACTTTCTTTTTACATTTCACATATTTATTTAATTTACATTTAATTATGCATTGCAAAATATCCAATTGTTGTAATAATTTAGATTTAAATTCTTGTCAATATCCCCATTTGAACATTTGTACCCCCCTTCCCATATTTGGTTGTGTAATAGCTTAGTAATTTTAATTTCGCACTTTATTGCTTTCTAATAATAACATGCTAGAATTAGGGTTTGTATGCGAAAAAACGATAAAAAAATAGTTTGACCTAATACAAGATAAACAAGCATGAAAATGGACACACAAATCACACTTGCACCCCCCTAGGGTATTCCACTTGTTGCTTTCAAATAAATGGGCCATATTGTATGTTGAACATCTTTGGGCAAAGCAAACAGTTTGAATGATCATAGTCCCTCGATAAAACTTTTCAAAACAAACAAAACAAATGATCAAGTCTCTTAGAGAAATTGCCCAAAGACATTTAACGTCGTTACAATTATGGTCTAAACGATGACCCGCGCCTGTCCCTTTCACATCCTAACACAAGGTTGCCCACCAAATACAATGGTGGTGCAAACTTGTTAAAAGGGTTAAAGTATAGCAATAATCTTTTGAGAAATTTAGGAGTAGATAACCTCTTAGTTACTTGAATCAACTTGCAAAACAAAACACTTGCCTAATTTCAAAAACCACACATCACTACACTTTCAAAACAACTTTCAAAAACAAATGAAAACCTTTTCAAAAGACATACATCTTTGTATACATCCCCACATGGATCATTACAAAAGTTGCCACCACATTGGCCTCTTTTCAAAAACATTTTCAAAACCCACACACTCAAGCACCATTTAAAACAATTGAAAACAAAAGGCAAGTGATCTAAGCAAGTAACTAAGAGCCCATGGATAACCATGGATAGAAAGGGTGCTAATACCTTCCCTTTCTATAATCTACTCCCCGAACCCAAGAAAACATCTCAAAAGGTTTTTGCTGTGCTTTTTAACCTTTCCTTAGGATAAAATAAAAAGTCGGTGGCGACTCTTGCTAACCGCAACATTTGCGAATACAAACGCAAACCTCAAGTCAGTTCTCCCACCGTATCACACTCACTGCTCGACAAAACTTGCTATGCTTTGGCATGGGTTGCTCGCCGACTGAGACAGTATATGTTGACCCACACTACTTTGTTAATATCTAAGATGGATCTGATCAATTACATCTTCGAGAAGCCTGCTCTCTCCGAAAGAATAGCAAGATGACAGATGATCTTAACCGAATACGATATCCAATATACAACCCAGAAAGCAATCAAGGGAAGCGTATTAGCTGATCATTTGGCTCATCAGGCCGTGGATGACTACCAGTCCATGAATTTTGAGTTCCCGGACGAGAATATTATGCTAGTAACTGACTATGAAGAACCTGGACCGAATGAAGGACCTGAAGAAGGATCCCGGTGGACTATGGTTTTTGACGGAGCTTCGAACGCACTCGGTAATGGCATTGGTGCTGTAATCATATCTCCTGAAGACTGTCATACTCCTTTCACCGCCCGACTATGCTTCAACTGTACCAACAATATGGAGGAGTATGAAGTATGCATCATGGGTCTCAAAGCTGCTATTGACCCGAGGATCAAGTTTTTAAACATTTTCGGGGATTCAATCTTGATGATAAGTCAGAAGGAGAATGGGATACGAAGCACCCGAATCTCATCCCGTACAAAGAACATGTGCTGACATTGCTCCCACACTTTGAGGAGGTAACCTTTGAACATTTCCCACGAGATGAGAATCAGTTAGCGGACGCGCTAGCTACCATGTCTTCTATGTTCAAGTTCAGGTGGGACAAAGAAGCTCCCCGAATCACCATTGAGAGGTTGGATGAACAAGTGTACTGCTATAAAATTGATACTGAAGAGGTAGCAGACAAACCTTGGTTTCACGAAGTAAAAAGGTATCTCGAGGCTCAAGAATACCCTGAGGGGGCATCTGTCAATGACAAAAAGTTTCTGAGAAGGTTCGCCGTAAAATTCTTTCTCAGTAATGGAATCCCCTACAAGCGCAACAATGACTCTACCTTACTGTGGTGTATAGATAAGAGCGAAGCGGAGATGATTATGAAAAATCTACACGAAGGTACCTTCGGCACTCATTCTAGTGGACATACCATGGCTAAGAAGATCCTACGGGCAGGATACTATTGGTCCACTATGGAAGCAGATTGTTATCAGCACTCCCGAATTTGCCGCAAGTGTCAAATCTACGCTGATAAGGTGCATGTGACTTTGGTTCCTTTGAATGTCTTGACGGATCCTTGGCCCTTTGCAATGTGGGGCATTGACATGATCGGAGAGATTAGACCTACTGCTTCCAATGGGCATCGCTTCATCCTGGTAGCTATTGATTACTTCACGAAGTGGGTTGAGGCAACCTCCTTTGCTACCGTTGCCAAGAATGTTGTGGCGCGATTTATCAAGCATAACATGGTTTATCATTACGGTGTCCCCGAAAGAATCATCACTGACAATGGTACGAATCTCAACAATACGATGATCACCGAACTCTGTAAATAGTTCAAGATCCAGCACCATAATTCTTCCCCTTATCGGACGAAGATGAATGGTGCTGTCGAAGCTGCTAATAAGAACATCAAAAAGATCATACAGAAGATAACGGTGACGTACAAAGACTGGCATGAGATGTTACCATTTGCTCTTCATGGGTACCGTACCTCAGCACGTACGTCAACGGGGGAAACACCCTACTCTCTGGTATATGGCATGGAGGTTGTCCTGCCTATTGAGATCCAGATCCCTTCTCTGAGGATTATGAAGGATGCAAGTTTGAACAAAGACGAATAGATCCAGACTCAACTCGATCAACTAAATTTGATCGATGAGAAGAGACTTTCTGCTGTTTGTCATGGTCAAATGTATCAAAAACGAATGATTAAGGCTTTCGACAAAAAAGTCAGACGCCGAGAATATCAAGTTGGGGATCTAGTGATCAAGCGCATCATACTGCCGCAAGGTGATCCCAGGGGAAAATGGACTCCCACATACGAAGGGCCATTTGTGATCAAAAACATTTTTTAGGTGGAGCCATGATTCTGACCACCATGGACGGTGACGACCTTCCTCACCCTGTCAATGAGGACAGTGAAAAGATACTACGCATAAATAAGACCCGCTAGGTTGACCGGGCTAGGAAAAAGTAATGGCTTCCCAGCGAACCAAAAGGGTTCGGGCAAAAATTAGGGATGAAAACAAAAAATATGTACACCCGGCAAGTCGAAAACCTGAAAAGGCGGCTTGGGCAAAAAAGGGTATCCCGGTGGACTGAAAACCTGAAAGGACGGTCCAGGAAAAAGTTAGGGATTTAAGGCGTATCACTATGTCCCATTGGATCACCTTGCGACCAGACTTCAGTATCATCTATGATTTTCAGAACGACACCGATCAATCTAGTCAACTTCAGACGAGTAGCAAAGTGATGAGATGCTCGAGGACATAACGGCAATAGCAGAATTGAAACTCAATGGGATTATTACACATAGTTGTTTTCTTCTCTTTGTACACGATATTGTATAACTTTCATTTCCATGGCGGCGTCCTCTTACTTGAGCGTCAACTTCCTTGTACAAAAACGCCTATTATAGACCAACTTCAGAAATTAATACAAGTCATTTTTACAAAACCATTTGTTTTGATTTTTCTGTTTTGTTTTGAAAAAACGTCCAATGATTTATTCTTGACATATGCATTTGAATATAATTGCTATTCACAAATATTCACATAAGAAACGGAAAGACAGTTGGTTAACTTAAGAAACCGGGGCAAAAACTAAAAAAAAACATGTCAAGCTCGACAGTTACTCCTTCCAGTAGGTACAGGGCCAGGGACAACTTTGAAACAAAGTCACCATTACATGCAACCCCGTGACGTCTACACTCCCCATAGAGTAGAGGCAACCAAAAAGCTTTTACGTCGGCTTCCCCAAATAGGAGTTACTTTCCCCAGCAAAGTTCCTTCAGAGAGCCGACACCTATATTCCCCAGCCGAATATTATAATCATAAACAGTTCATAAAGTTGTCTCCCAAGCAGAGTTTATTTCTCTGAATACAGAAGCTCAATCCTCCAATAGAGTTTATTCCTCCAATTACGAAAGTTCATCCACCAGCGGAGTTTATTTCTCTGAATCGGAAAAATCTTCCAGCAAAGCATCTCCTCTCTCAAACAGAGTTATTTCCTCACAGAGTAGAGGCAACCAAAGCTTTGACACCGACTTCCCAAAACAGGAGTTACTTTCCCCAACAAAGTTCCTTCAGAGAGCTGACACCTATATTCCCCAACCGAATATTATAATCACAAGCGATTCATAAAGTTATCTCCCAAGCTGAGTTTATTTCTCTGAATACAGAAGCTCAATCACTAACAGAGTTTATTCCTCCATCTACGAAAGTTCATCCCCCAGCAGATTTTATTTCTCCGAATCGGCAAAATCTTCCAGCAAAGCATCTCCTCTCTCAAACAGAGTTATTCCCTCACAGAGTTATTCTCAAGCAGAGTCTCTCCTCGATAGAATATTCAAAAACAGAAAGGAGTAAATCCACAGCATAGACATCTCCGTTCACCATCCCCAGCGGATGTAGAAGAACCACTTTTTCTATAACAGTGAAGAATTTAATTTCCAGCTGTGATACGGTGGGAGAACTGACTTGAGGTGTTTTGCGATTGTGTTCGCAAATGTTGCGGTTTAGCAAGAGTCGCCACCTACTTTTATTTTATCCAATGAGGAAAGGTGAAAAAGCACAGGAAAGACCTTTTGAGATGTTTTCTTGAGTCCGAGGGGTAGATTATGAAAAGGGAAGGTATTAGCACCCTTTTCATCCATGGTTTTCCATGGGCTCTTAGTTACTTGCTAGATCACTTGCTTTTGTTTGAAATTGTGCTTTGTGTGGTTTTTGAAAGTATTTTGAAAAGGTGCCATCGTTTAGGCAAACTTTGTAATAGTTCTCGTTCGTAAGAACGTATACGAAGTGTTGAGATTTTGAAAATATTCCATGTTTAGAAAGTGTTTTGAAAGTGTTTTTGACAGTGTTTGTTTGTGAAAATAGCAAGGATGTTTGTTTTGAAATTGAGCAAGTAATTAGGAGCAGTCTACCTACTCAAAAGGTCTTAGATGTTCTTTTCTTCCTCCTTTAGATGTTTCTATCTTACCATTGTTTTGGTAAGAGGCCCCATCGTTGGATGTGAAGGGAAGGGAATTGGGTCATCGTATGACCATGATAGCAATGTTGTGAGATGACTTAGCACTTTTCTTTTAGGGACTAAGATCATTTTGAAAGGCAACTTTGATAGCGTCATCGAGGGACTATGATCTTGTATTTTTGATTTTGTTTGTGCTAAGACATCCCACATGCATAACATGGCCATTTTTGTAAAACAACAAGTGAAATCACCCTAGGGGTGCATGTGTGCAAGTGTTTGATTGCATGCATAATTTTGGTCTTGAATTAGGGTTTTCTAAGCATTGATTTTAGTCTTGCCATACACACCCTAGTTACTATCAATATATGAAAGCAATAACAGTGCGGAAATGTAAAGTCCTACACTATTACAATATTTTGGGGATGGGGGTACATATTTATGAATGGGGATAACAAGGAATTTAAGTCCTAAGTTACTATTACAATCATATTGAAATGTAAAATGCAAGAAATAAAAGGAAAGATTTGTTTTGTTTCAATGAATTAAAAAGGAAATAAGTTAAAAGGAAAATGTTTTTGTGTCTTTTTATGTTGATATTAAAAGAAAGTTAATATTAAAATGACGAAAAGGAAAATAAATGCAAAATAGAAACAGCGTGCTGCTGCAAGAAGAACAACTAAGATCAGAAGTTCTGAAGCCAGGCGTGTGATGACTCAGAAAGGAACGTCAGTGGGCATCAGAAGTTATGGATTGGCATACTCTGAGATCCTGCAAGACACGTTAGAGGGAAAACACAGAGGTTCTGGGTGGTATGCAGCCAGTGAACCTAAAGTCAAAAGTTATGTATTACACTAAAACAGTGAGCAAACGTCAGCAGTTCAGTACATTGTCAGCATGTGAAAGTCATAAACTCTGAGTGTTTGAAAACAGCTGATGGAAACATCAGAAGTTCAGTGTATTTAAATAGTGAGGAGATCTCGGAAGTTCTGTGTTATGCTTAAAGCTGTGAGTGAACATTAGAAGTTATGCGTGTTAAAATGGTGAGGGAAAATAGAAGTTCTATGTTACATTTCAACTCTTAATCAGCACATCAGCAATTTATTTAGTTCAGCAAATCAGAATGATCACAACACAACAAATCATAGAAGTTCCAATCCTAAGTTTGAGCCTAGCATTATTCTAGAAGTTCTGATCCATAGTTTTTCTATTCATACAATGATATGTACAACATTAATACTATGATATTTACATGTTAATGATGTGCAGAATGAAAAGCAAGTAAAGTCAGAAAGACTTACTTGGAGCGTGCTTGGAGCTTTGAGTGGCTGCCTTTGGATGTTGTGAGTCAGCAAGGGTGACAGAACAGTGGTTGTGTTCTTTGATTCAAAGGGGGGGGGGGGGGGGGGACAAAAGGTTTTGTTTTGGATTTGCGAAGGTTTTCCCTGTTTCCTCTTCTCTCTTTTGGACTCTTGGAATTTTAGCAGGGGTTCAGCTCTTTTCTTTTTCAAAATTTCCCCCTTTTTCCAGTTGCCAATGGAGTTCTATTTATAGGCAAAGGTTTTGTAGTTTGGAGATGTTAAGTGGTGCCAACGTCATATGCTAGAAGCAGACTTAATCTTGAAGTAAGCTTAAACAGGCATGGTCCAATGCATCAAGTAGGATAGTTAACAGCGCCTGAGCTGGATTTTGTCAGCATGATTTAAGGAAAAGTAGAAGCAGCGCATGTGCTTAGCATACTTTTGCACAAAAGTTTGTCTTCCCAAGGCAGTAGGGGTACACGTGGTGAAAATCCTTTGGATAAAGACTCAGAAAGTGATGTGAGCATTAAATGATGATGAGACTTATCACAACCAGAAATCCTGCCACGTGAGATTCTACACCAAGGCTTAGCTCTGGATCAGAAGTTCTGCTTCAGTGTATCATCCAACCTCTGATATTTGTATCTTCTGGGTCCAGCATGTTCTGAAGGAGCTTTCATACTTTCTAGAAAGCTTGCAGCACGCTCCTTAACCTTCCTTGAATTACCCTGGCAAACTCTCACTGAGCTTTTGTGAAAACTTGCCTAGAAGTTCTGACCAAACTCTGTCTTGAGAATATCCAGAATTTGCTGAGTGTTATGGTGATAACCTGGTCAGAGAAGATCAGAAGCATAACCTCTATGTGCTGAAGAGTCATGTTCTGATGGAAGATTGCATTTTGAACCACGTTTGCAACTTCTGACTGTACTTGCATGGAGGCTGACTCAGAAGTTTTGAAGCATCATATTCTCTTAACACTTAGAAAATTTTCCAAATGTTTAGAAATTTAATTTTTGATTTAAAAGTCAAAGTTTGACTTTTTTAGTGTGCTCTTGACCATTTTTCCCTTGCGGATGACTTTCTTAAAAAATTGTAGTTCAAGGCTTGGAAGCAAACTTGAGGATCCAGGGTGATCCCTTGTGAAATGAGAGGGCAAATTTTGGGGTACAACAACTACCCTTGTTCAATCTTCTTACACCTGAAGAGTTAGATTGGTAGTTCTGCCACTCGTGACTTAAAGGTGGAAGATGATTGAACACTAGAGTCCCCAGAAAATTTGCACTCGAAGATGTGTTAGTTGGTTATGTAGGGAATGGGCTTAAAGATTCCATTTGGAGAGGTAATGGATAATTGTTAGAGATGGGCTTAAAGATTCCATCTGAAGGTGATGAAGGAATCTTGGACGATTACTACCTCAGCAGGATGATGAAGGAATCTTGGATGACTACAACCTCAGCAGGATGATGAAGGAATTTTGGACGATTACTACCTCAGCAGGATGATAAAGGAATCTTGGACGATTACAACCTCAACAGGATGATGAAGGAATCTTGAGACGACTACTACCTCAAACAGATGATGAAGGAATCTTGAGACTACTACTACATCAGCAGATGATGAAGGAATCTTGAGACGACGACTACCTCAAACAGATGATGAAGGAATCTTGAGATGACTACTACCTCAAACAAATGATGAAGGAATCTTGAGACGACTAATACCTCAACAGGATGATGAGGGAATCTTGAGACGACTACTACCTCAACAGGATGATGAAGGAATCTTGAGACGACTACTACTTCAGTAGATGATGAAGGAATCTTGAGACGACTACTACCTCAACAGGATGATGAAGGAATCTTGAGACGACTACTACTTCAGCAGATGATAAAGGAATCTTGAGACGACTACTACCTCAAACAGATGATGAAGGAATCTTGAGACGACTACTACCTCAACAGGATGATGAAGGAATCTTGAGATAACTACTACTTCAGCAGATGATGAAGGAATCTTGAGACGACTACTACCTCAGCAGATGATGAAGGAATCTTGAGACAACTACTACCTCAAACAGATGATGAAGGAATATTGAGACGACTACTACCTCAACAGGATGATGAAGGAATCTTGAGACGACTACTACTTCACAGATGATGAAGGAATCTTGAGACGACTACTACCTCAACAGGATGATGAAGGAATCTTGAGATGACTACTACCTCAACAGGATGATGAAGGAATCTTGAGACGAATACTACCCCAAACAGATGATGAAGGAATCTTGAGACGACTACTACCTCAAACAGATGATGAAGGAATCTTGAGATGACTACTACCTCAACAGATGACGAAGGACTCTTGAGACGACTACTACCTCAAACAGATGATGAAGGAATCTTGAGACGACTACTACCTCAAACAGATGATGAAGGAATCTTGAGACAACTACTACTCCAAAAGGTAATGAAGTAATCTTTGACGACTGCTACTCCAAAAGGTAATGAAGGAATCTTTGACGACTGCTACTCCAAAAGGTAATGAAGGAATCTTTGACGACTGCTTCTCCAAAAGGTAATGAAGGAATCTTTGACGACTGCTACTCCAAAAGGTAATGAAGGAATCTTTGACGACTGCTACTCCAAAAGGTAATGAAGGAATCTTTGACGACTGCTACTCCAAAAGGTAATGAAGGAATCTTTGATGAATGCTACTCCAAAAGGTAATGAAGGAATCTTTGACGATTGCTACTCAAAAAGGTAATGAAGGAATCTTTGACGACTGCTACTCCAAAAGGTAATGAAGGAATCTTTGACGACTGCTACTCCAAAAGGATGATAACCTTTATCTGTTGATCAATATTTCCTGAAAAGGTAAATAGTTAGTTGTATGCAATGTCATGATGTATGCATTGTGTAATGATGTTCTCAAAATAAATGAGATTTATCTTATATGTATTTTGTATACATATGTTATGAATGTTATTGAGATGTAAGTGTGTCTTCAAACTTTGCTCAGAATGTTTCCACCGGGGATCCCGATTTTGTTAAGGAGAACTCCATTGGGGAAAGTTGAAAACTCTGTGGAGAGTGTTGATTCATGCTTGGGGAAAAAGTTCAGGAGTCTCGGTTGTTCGTTGCTCTACTGGGGAGTCGAAGTTGAACTGATATATGGTCGGGTCCAGGTTTCACAGTAGCTTGCTGGGGATTGTAGAGTAGTCTACTGGGGAAGAGGAGTTGTGGTCTGTTGTACCCCAAAATTTGCCCTCTCATTTATCAAGATTTCCCCTCACAAGACTCTTTGAACTCCCGACAGGATTAGGGTTTTGGTTCTGCTCAAGACATCTCCTTGCACTGATGACCTAAATTAGGGTTTAAGTTTGCACAAGGATTTTTGAACTTACAATGCTCAAAGTGACTTTCATACTTCATGTTGGACTTATAAGATTGCCTCTACCAAGTTTCAAGCTTTAAATCAAATTTTGGACCAGTCAATTGGACAGTTGACCTAGAAATCAGCTGTATTGGGGAAAAAGTCAACTATGGCCAATGTACAGTCAAACCTCATAAATTTTGATCCACATCAACATTCTAGGCTCCTATGAACCATTTGATCAAGTTTGGATCACAACTCCTCAAGAAATTTGACCAGATCATCAAAAGGGCAAAATTGTCATTTTTTGGGTTTTGACTGCACAAGGGCAATTTCTGATTTTTCACCTAGCCAATGGCAAATTGGGTTCAATCATGGACTCAAGGACTCAATGGCATCATCTTGACCTATTCACAAGGTTCAAAAAATACCAAATGCATTGGATTGACAAATGAATTTTTCAGTCAACTGATCAAAATTTGACTGTACACTGAAAAGTCAAACTTTGACTTTTTGGTCAAAATCAAGTGTCAAGGTTCATTTTTCATCAAGATGTGTCAAAACATGAAACTTGTTCATCAAGAACCCCAATTTTGCAAATTAGGGTTTAAGTTTGAAAATTTTCATGACTTAGAATTTTTCTAAGTTATGAAATTTTCTTATTTTTTCCCAACTTTGCCCAACATTTTCACCATGATGCAATTGGATTAAAACAAAACTTCCAACATGAAAGTTGTAGTATTACACAAAGTATACAACTTTTATTCACAAAGTTTTCCCAAAAGAAGCTTGGATTTCAAGTTATGATTTTTGGAACAAGGGTCCATGAAACTTTTAACTTAGTGAAATTTTGCCCTAGTTTAGGCAGGATTTTGACCCATCTTCATGACCATTTTTCACATAGTTTCACTTGGAATCTCAAGCTGAATTTCAAAGATGGATTATAGAGAATGTTACAAGATTTCTAAAAAGTCGAAGAACTCACCAAAATCATTTGTGGTTAGGGAGAATCGAAAGCTTGAAGTTGGCAAAAACTCACTTTTGATCCATGGCATGTTCATATTGATACAAGTTGCAAACTCTAATCATCCTTGTTTGCAATAGATTACAGGTCTCAAAACCCTTCCATAATCAATAATTAAATTCAAATCCATTGGTCTAAGGCTTTGTTTTGGTCATGAGAGGATTACACAAAGAATTAATCCTTAAATGGTAAAAGGTAACATTGTCATTTTTGTCAAAAGTGCTTTATGTCAAACCACATCTCTTGAGCCTTGAACAAGATCTTGTACTGGACACAACATCCACCAACTTGAGGGGCCAAGAGCATAAGATGCAGGCTGATAGATAGCCTGTACAGGCTTGTCTTACATCATTTTTTTTGCTTTTTGCTTCATATACAAGAAACATGTCAAAGTTCACACAACTTAAACATCAGAAAGAACCAACTTTTGAAAACATTTGAGACAAGTTTCACACATCCCTTTGAGCTAGAAACACGAGCCTTTGAACCCTAAAACCTCCCATAGCACAAAATCACCTTCCATTGGCAAAACAGGGCAGCTTCTGCATCTTGAGTTCTATCTCACAAGTGGCTCGTGCGTTTTGCCTCAAACTTGTCTAAACACCTTCCATATAACCTATCCAAGCTATCCCAACCCTTAAACACTGACTGTAACTCCATTTTCAAGGTTTACCATTTTTTATTTCAGCTTGTGCAGGTTGAGTTCTACAAGCTTGTTCAAGCACACTCAAGGCAAGCTAGGTGTTGTACCCCAAAATTTGCCCTCCCATATTTTTCAAAGTTTTGACAAACATCAGCTCAATTTGCTCAAGTCTACTCAAGGGTTGCACAGTTCAAACACCCTCCTAAGCCAGTCAAATTAGGGTTTTGGTTCTTGCAAGGAAGTTGAGGTTTTCAAGGGCTCAATCAAGTCACATATGCCTATACACATTGTCAAGCATCTACATACCAAGTTTCAAGGCTCACAAGGTCAAGTTGCACAGTCAAAAACCCTAATTGCTTCACAATCAACTGCATGGGCAAAATGGTCATTTGGCAGTCAAAAGTCAAAATTTTTGGTCAACATCTTATTTTGAAGCCACAATCATCATTTGATCAAGTCTTGATCATGATTCCACAAGAATGGCTCAAAAATCATCAAGATGCAAAAGTTTCCATTTTTGACCAGTTGAAAAAGTCAACTGTAACTTGACCAAGGCATAACTTTTTCATGGTTCATCAGAAAAATCCCATCCAATGCTCATCTTGAAGGAGAGGAAATTTCCTACGACTCATCTTCACATTCCAAGTCCAATAAATGCTCTCACAAAAAGTTATCAATTTCAACATTATAGGTCATTTTCAAAAGTCAACAAAAAGGCATTTTAAGTCAAAGACCATAACTTGAGATTGGTAAATCAAAATGACATGGGACCAAAGGCATTGGTTAGAGGACTTCAAGACCTTACCAAAATGTCCAAGAACATGTTCATATGATCAAAATTGAGCAAGATATGCATTGGAGAAGTTGGGAGATTTTTGTGAAATGGCAAAAGTCAACTGTCCTTGAAACTTCAATTTTTGACAAAAGGGCCCACTTTCTTCCACTTGATTCAGCCTTGTCATGCCATACACGTGTCCCATGATCAATTTCAAGACCAAATAATTATTTTTCTATTTTATTTAATTTTTATTGATTTAATTCATTTTAAATCCATAAAATTCAAATAAAATCTAAAAAATTTAAATGGATAGCATCTTTTGATTTGAATGGCCTTTATGTGTCATGAGCAAGCATACCAAATTCGTGCTAGGGCCATTTTGAGCATAAAATTCAAAATTTGAACAAACTTGGAATGTTCTTTAATGGTGATAAACCAAAATTCAAAAACTTGATTGCAATGGATCCCAAGCTCATAATGTGACCTATTCTCATTCATTACTACATATGCAAGTGTGACAAGCCTCATTCACGACCTAGAGCTCATTAAAACGGCCAAGCCAAACTCCAAAAATTCAAAAGAAATTTGAAAACTGAAATCCACCTTTCAGCACGATTCAAAGTGTTTTCTTGATCCAAACACATTGTTAGCCTTCCCAGGGACATTTTGCAATCACAAACAAGCTCCAACACTCAAAGAATCGCTCACCATAGCCCCACGGTTTGTCAAACTTGTCCATAATCGAAACTTAAAATATATGCATCATTCATATGATCTTTTTCTATTTTCGTGTTGCTTGAATCCACAGGAACCTTTTGGCATAAGTCAATTGCATTAAAACACCCAGAATCAGAAACCACCATTAATGAAACCTAGGTTTTCAAAGCTTCTAATTTGGGGGTTTACAGCATAGGTAAAATTAGGACTAATGGCGCATATGGTTAAATTCGTCAGGATGAGACGAACACATTGATACCCTCGCGCCCTTTTTAAATGTGCTACACAGCTAATCGCTATTTTTGCATTTTGCAGTTTGTGGGGGTTTAAAACCCCCGCTATCTAACTTCTATTTTACAGGAAACACGAAGAAGATGATGGCGTGTTGATATATGGTTGGCTCATTCAAATGAAACGCGCGTGTTTTTTTTATTTCCAGGAATATTGCTTGTATTACATATATTAACCACTTCTTATTTTTCTATCAAATGAAGCATGTAGCTCAGCTGGCTAAGGCGTTGGTGTAGGGAGCGCTGGGACCTGGGTTCGAATCCCAGGTCCCCCTAATAATTATTTCATATTTTGCTTAACTTGATCTCATGCAGGCGCTCAAACGTGACCCATCATACACCCTTTCTATCCAAACGCCAGGTGGCTGGCAAGGCAAATCCATTGGCCAAAAGGTGGTGACTACCCTATTCCTGGTCAACCAGCGCCCCAGACAACTCCAAAGGTCAAACAAGGCTGGCTTCTTAATAGGCTCAAATTGTCAACAAACTCCCACCCTGGCCCAAACACCCCCCTGGGTTCTTATTTTCTTTTCCTTTTTCTCCTTTTTTATTTTATTTTCTTTCATAATTTCCTTTTTTATTAATTATTAGTTTTATTAAGTATTTAATTAACCAATTAACATTTTTCACAATAAAACCAAAAAAACATTTTTATTATTTATTAACTTATTTTGTAAATAAATTCTAACTTTAATTAATTAGTTGTGTAATTAGGACAATTTTAACATTTTTTTTAATAAGTAAAATTAATTTAGAATTAGGTCTTTCACTTTCAATTTTTAATTTCTTTTTTTATTTCATTTCAACAAAAACATAAAAACACAAAAATATTTTTTCTTTTAACTAAATTAATTAATTAGTAATTAGGCTTAAATTTCATTAATTGCAAAAAAGGACAAAAATTCAATTCTTTCTTAAAAAAGGGTCAACACCCTCAAGACATCCCGATTCAATCTTCTTTCGCGCTTTAATTTCTTTTGATTATATTTATGTATCTGTACAGAATATGTAATAGTTAATTAGGATTTTATCACCTTATTTAAATTCTCGCACTTTATTTTCCAAAACGGGTTTTTGTTTTTGGCGATGTATAGACCTGCGCCTTGTAATAGCTAGATTTACATTTCTGCAACTTATTTTCCGCACTCCTAACTGTTAAAAAATGCATGAAAGAATGTATGCCAAATAAAATCAATCCGTAGCTCACAAATAACATGTACAAAGACAATTAACTGAAAAACAACACACCAGCACATGCCACTCCTAGGGTACGCCTCACTGGTTGCCTCGAACGTGGTCATCAAGTATAGGGTGTCTTAGAGGTCGCCCTCCTGTCTAAGATCTAGTTGCCTCGAAACGGTTTCCTCGGATACAAAGGATCTAGGATATTAGGGTTACGTCTAGGGTGTCCTACCATTGCTTCGGTGACCACACTGTCCCTTATAATCGAATTGACCCGAACAACTCCAATGATGGTGATGCCTACCTCTCAATGGTGGGATAGCACTATCTAGAGGACTCTTACACAGCCTAATTCCTTAGAGTAGGTAGATTCTCATGGGTACTTGCTCTTTTCAAACAAACAAAAACAACTTTTCACACCTCACACTTTCAAAAAGTTTTCAAACAAATTTTTCATACACTCTTGAGGACAGATACAAGAGTTACTTAGAAATTTTTCAAACGAAACTTTTTTCAAAACCTACACACACTTGAAAAGCAAACATTTTTTGAAAACATAAGAGCAAGTACCTAAGAGCCCGTGGATAACCACGGATAGAAAGGGTGCTAACACCTTCCCTTTCTATAAATCTACCTCCCGAACCGAGAGACATCTCGAATAAGGAATTTTGCTGTGCTTTTGTCCTTTCCATGTTGGAGAACATAAAAGACGGTGGCGACTCTTGCTTAACGCGACATTTCGTGAAACCAGCTAAAAACAATCAGTTCTATTTCCACCGATCGCCAGAACTGGCGACTCTGCTGGGGAATTAATAAGTGGGGTGTACCTTAGGAATAGTTCATCATTATCTTTTCAATTTCTTGCTTTGCTTGATTTAATATTGTGGGCCTGTTTTGGGAGTTTCATAGATCCTAACCCGGATCTGGGGAATACCTTTTAGAAAGTAGCAACAAACTGTGAGAGAACTGTGCGGGGTATACCGACATGGTTGAAGCAGTTTGCTACGTTGATGTGGCACTTTGGTGAGTACTGGTAACCCTTGAGTCAAGTCAAGGAGAGTACGGGGCCGCCGCGTGGTGTCGTGAAGCATCAACTGACCTTAGGAACCTTACTTGACCATCCTGGCCTCTTTAGGGGTAGTGAGATGACCGACTTTGGTGCAGTCCGAAGTTGGTTGATACTCGATACTACACTCATTGAGGGTTGTTTTCTTGGAATATTTTGATCGCCAATTCAGTGGCTAAATCAAAACAATGAACATAGAAAACAACCCAATGATATTGAGATCCTTAGAACCCGGTTACTTTTATAGGACAGGTTTTTTGAGCCCACCAACTTCAAGAGGGTAGTACCTAGACTTCATGCTGGCCTAAACTCTAAAGGGCTGTCTAGTGTGACTTGTGTGCCTTACCATGTTTGCCTTTGTGAATACTTGTGGTGTGTTTTTGTCATAACATCATAACATCATACAGCATCATATGCATTTACTAACTACTTCAAGGGTTCGAATCTTCATCTTTGTTCTTGTTTTGTAGGACATGGAAACTATCCGCAGAAAGACAATTCAGGTCAACCTTGTGAGGATCCCTCCTCAGCTTAAGGAGCTTACATCCAGGATTCCTGAGAACTCCTCCTTCAGTGAAAGGCATGGTAGACTCATCAGCTTGGTCAATACCAACATTGAAGAGGATATGGTGAAAGTGTTGTTCCAGTTCTTTGACCCTGTGCATCACTGTTTTACTTTCCCGGATTATCAATTGGTGCCTACTTTGGAAGAGTTTTCTCAGCTTCTGAAGGTTCCCATTCTCAGTCAACTACCCTACAACGGTACGGAAAAGGAACCAAAACTTGAAGAGGTTGCTAAAGCATTACACCTACAACCATATGACATCAAGGGACATTGGGAAACCAGGAGTGGTATCAAAGGATTCTTGGAAAAGTTCCTGTTTGAGAAGGCCCAAGAATGTTGGAATTCCCTTGACCTACAAGCTTTTGAAGAAGTTGTGGCACTCCTTGTCTATGGGTTGGTGTTGTTCCCGAATCCAGATCAGCTTGTAGATATCAATGCTGTCAAGATCTTCATGTCTAGGAATCCCATACCTACGTTGCTTGGGGACATCCTTCACTCATGTTACACTCGAACCATGAGAAAAAGAGGTGTTCTTATGTGTTGCACTCCTCTCCTGGCAAGGTGGTTTATTTCGCACCTTCCACAATCAGTTTTGAAGAATGAGCGGGGTTTGAGATGGTCACAACGATTAATGACTCTTACACATGCTGATATACATTGGTGTTCTCGGTCCAGAGAGAATGTCACTATCATTGATCGTTGCGGGGAGTTTCCTAATGTTCCTTTTCTTGGAATCAGAGGAGGTATTACTTACAACCCGTGTCTGGCTTTGAGACAATTTGGTTATGCTCGGAGGGATGGCCCTCATGACATGTTGATTCCTGACATAGTTTTTGACTTCGACAACGATGCACAAGGACTTCGCCAGAGATTTATCAGAGCTTGGAGGATGCCCAACAGGGTAGATAGCAAGACACTGGGGCATAAGAACTCCATCCCCCTGGAGCCTTATCTCAAGTGGGTACGAGCCCGCTCCCAGAAGCTGGTGATGCCATATCCTCATGTTCTCCCTGTGATCAAAGAGCCAGTGTTGGAGGGAGAGGTGTCCTACATCATCCAACATCCTGACATGCCAACATCTTGGGAAGAAATGCAAAAGAGCTGGATCCAACTCAAGGAAGAACAGAATTCTCTTGAAACCAGTCTACATGCCAGTGAGAAGAAGGTCTTGGAGCTCACATGTCTACTTCATGAGGAAAAGACTCTCAACACCTACATCGCTCCAAAGAGGATGCGCAGTGTCTTTTGGGATTAATTATTTTGTAATGTTTTGCCCATGAGGCCCTGATGTACTGAACAGATTATTTCTTAATGCAATGTGTGTTCCTTTTTGTCTACAACGAATTTGAACTTTCGAACCCTTGAATGCATTGCATAAATAGCATATCATGCATCATGTGCATAACAGGTACCCTTTTTCTACAGGTTGCTTAATCTTCTTCGCTGTTTATTTCAGCACTCAGTCATCATGAATCCTGAACCAACTACTGAACAAGCTATCAAGGCCCTCCAGGTACAGAACGCCCAGTTTCAAGAGCTGGTCATGAGCTTAGCCCAAGGACAACAGGAGTTGAAGGCTTTGCTCCTGAAGAAGAAGAAGAAGAAGAGGACTGTGCTGTTAAACACTGGACGCAGACTCGGGAATACACTGCAGAATGAAGCTGAGCTGACTACTCCATCTGTTGGGGAAGGCAGTCACCAGGAGGGAGGGGTCCCTAGTCCCGTGGTCTCTGACACCGAGACAGATTTCAATGATGAACAGTACCCTCCTGCCGAGGACCGGTACAAACAGCTGGAGGACCGGTTAAATGCTATGGAGATTCAACGTGTGCCTGGGTTGGATTTTGGAGACTTAGGGTTATCTTCTGAGGTGGTGATTCCACACAAGTTCAAGGCACCTGCCTTTATGAAATACGACGGGGCTTCCTGTCCTAAGCTGCACCTCCGTTCTTACGTAAGGAAGATCTAGCCTTACACTGCAGACAAGAACTTATGGATCCATTTCTTCCAGGAGAGTCTTTCAGGGACTCACCTCGAATGGTTCTATCAGCTGGATGGAATCAATATTCGTAACTGGGAGGACTTGGCTACTGCTTTTTATAAACAGTATCAGTATAATTCCGACCTCGCTCCTACGCGTACCCAACTCCAGGGTATGTCGCTAGGATCAGGAGAAGGTTTTAAGGAGTACGCGCAGAAGTGGAGAGATCTGGCTGGCAGGGTGCAGCCACCGTTGACTGACCGTGAACTCGTGGACATGTTCTTGGGGACCCTGTCTGGTCCATTTTTCAACCACCTGATTTGTAATTCCTCTGCTGGGTTTACAGACCTGATCCTGACTGGTGAGAGGATCGAAGCTGGTATCAAATCGGGGAAAATACAGAAAGGTGCCTCCTCGAGTACTGAGAAGAAGCCCTTCAAGAAGGAAGCTAGTGTTGTGTATGGTCCAAGGAGACAGAACAAACCAGAACGCCACCAAGCTGTCAACACGGTGGTAATTTCAAAGCCTGCTGCTGCTCCTCAGCAATACAACCAGCCAAGAGTTGAGAGGCCCAAAAGACAGTATACTCGGCTCAGCATGACCCTATCTCAGATATTGCCACAACTTCTGTCAACCAATCTGGTAACTGTCAAGGAAGCTCCGAAGGTAGTAAATACAACATCTCCGAAGTACAATCCCAACGCCCGCTGTGCTTATCACTCTGACAGCCCGGGGCATTCCACAGATGATTGTTGGGCTCTGAGGAATAAGGTTCAAGACCTTATTGATGCTAAAGAGGTTCAGTTCGAGGCGCCAGAAAGGCCTAATGTGGTGACAGCTCTCATGCCCAATCATGGAGTAAATGCTATCAGGATGGATGATGAAGTGGAAGAATCCGAATTTGACAGCTGGATCTACCCAACGACCGAAGATGGACCAAGCAACTGGACTGCCAAGGACTCCATACCTGTTACTTTTGTCACTCAGTAATGAACACATTTGTTTTAAAAGTTGTAACAAACAATAATTACTAAACTTTATGGCCCGATGTCTTACCCGGGACACCGTGGTTTCATTTGTGAGGGCTTGTTATTTGTCACTTTCATATATCATGAATAAAAGCATTGGACGTTTTTTACATTTAAAATCTTGCGCTCCCTTTCTTTCTTTATATATTGCAAAATAGCTATATTTACACATACTCACTTATACAGGTTCCAATCCACTCTAGATCCCACTGGTAACGACTCTGCTACTGCCGGTTATGACTTCGAAAATCCGATCAACTTAGGCGAAGACGAAGGTGAAAATGATTGTGAAGTGCCTGACGAGCTTGCAAGACTGTTACTCCAGGAAGAGAGGGCCATTCAGCCACATGAAGAGCCAGTGGAAACAGTAAATCTGGGTACTGAGACAGACAGAAAGGAAGTCAAGATTGGTGCCAATCTGGAGGCTAGTGTGAAACAACGGTTGATTCAGATGTTGCATGACTATGTGGAAATCTTTGCCTGGTCCTACGAAGACATGCCTGGGTTGGATACCGACATTGTGGTTCATCACTTGCCTACAAAGGAAGACTGTCCTCCGGTAAAACATAAGGTCCGCCGTATGCATCCAGAGATGTCCGAGAAAATCAAAGCTGAGGTTATGAAACAATTTGATGCCGGGTTTCTAGCAGTGACTTCTTACCCTCAGTGGGTTGCCAACGTGGTTCCAGTGCCGAAGAAGGATGGTAAGGTTCGAATGTGTGTTGATTACAGGGATTTGAACAGGGCAAGCCCTAAAGATGATTTCCCTCTGCCTCACATCGACGTTCTGGTTGACAATACTGCTCAGCATAAAGTATTCTCCTTCATGGACGGGTTCTCCGGTTATAATCAAATCAAGATGGCTCCTGAAGACATGGAGAAGACTACTTTTGTTACTCAGTGGGGCACCTTTTGCTACAAGGTCATGCCTTTTGGGTTGAAAAATGCTGGGGCAACCTACCAACGTGCCATGGTTGCTTTGTTTCATGACATGATCCATCATGAGATCGAAGTTTATGTCGACGATATGATTGAAAGGTCCCAAACTGAGGAGGAACACCTTGACCATTTATAGAAGCTGTTTGACCGTCTGAAGTTGTACAAGCTGAGGTTGAACCCGAACAAGTGCACCTTCGGGGTGAGATCTGGAAAACTGCTAGGCTTCGTCATAAGCGACAAAGGTATTCAAGTGGACCCTGCCAAAGTGAAAGCCATACAAGAGATGCCAACTCCCAAGACAGAGAAAGAAGTCAGAGGCTTTCTAGGACGGCTGAATTACATCGCCCGATTCATCTCACATCTAACTGCTACATGTGAACCAATCTTCAAGCTACTGAAGAAAGATCAAGTAGTACGTTGGAACGATGAATGTCAGGCCGCGTTCGAAAGGATCAAAAAGTATCTCCAAGAACCACCCATTTTTATGCCACCGGTTGAAGGGAGACCTCTAATCCTATACTTAACAGTACTTGACAGCTCAATGGGGTGTGTGCTGGGGCAGCATGATGAGTCTGGCCGAAAAGAGCACGCTATTTATTACCTTAGCAAAAATTTTACCGACTGTGAGACCCGATACTCACTGCTCGAGAAAACTTGCTGCGCTTTGGTATGGGCTGCTCGCCGGCTAAGACAGTATATGTTGACTCACACTACTCTGTTGATTTCAAAAATGGATCCAATAAAGTACATATTCGAAAAGCCTGCCTTGTCCGGAAGAATAACAAGATGGAAGATGATCTTGATAGAATACGACATCCAGTACACGACTCAGAAAGCAATCAAAGGAAGTGTATTGCCAGACCATTTAGCACACCAGGCAGTGGACGACTACCAATCTATGAATTTTGAATTTCCAGACGAGGATATCATGGTAGTGACTGATTGTGAAGTACCTGGACCGGATGAAGGACCTGAGGAAGGATCCCGATGGTCTATGCACTTTGATGGAGCCTCAAACGCTTTGGGTAATGGCATTGGCGCTGTGATCATATCCCCTCAAGGCACTCATACTCCACTTACTGCCCGGCTATGTTTCAACTGCACCAACAACATGGCGGAGTATGAAGCATGCATCATGGGTCTTCAAGCTGCAATTGACTTAAGGATCAAGTTTCTGAATGTCTTCGGAGATTCCGCTCTTGTGATCTATCAGATCAAAGGCGAGTGGGATACGAAACACCAAAATATTATTCCTTACAAAGAGTATGTACTGACGTTGATCCCCCATTTCGAAGAGATAACCTTTGAACACTTCCCGAGAGAGGAGAATTAGTTGGCAGACGCGTTAGCTACGATGTCTTCCATGTTCAAAGTCAAATGGGACAACGAGGCTCCCCGGATCATTATATGGAAATTAGATGAACCTGCACATTGCTGTGATCTTGAGGCTGAAGAGGTAACTGAAAAGCCTTGGTATCATGAAGTTAAGAGGTACTTGGAAGCTCAAGAGTATCCCGAGGGTGCATCTGTTAACGACAAGAAGTTTTTGAGAAGGTTCGCGGCAAATTTCTTCCTCAGCAATGGCATTCTATACAAGCGAAACCATGATTCAACTTTACTGCGTTGTGTGGATAAGATTGAAGCAGAAAAGATCATGGCAGAGCTACATGAAGGTACCTTCGGAACACATTCCAGTGGACATACTATGGCAAAGAAAATCCTTCGGGCAAGATATTTCTGGTCCACAATGGAAGCTGACTGTTACCAACATTCTCGGACGTGTCATAAGTGCCAGATTTATGCTGATAAGGTGCACATTCCTCCAGTTCCTTTGAACGTCTTGACAACACCTTGGCCTTTTGCAATGTGGGGCATTGATATGATCGGCGAGATCAGACCTACGGCATCCAACGGGCATCGCTTCATCCTGGTAGCAATTGATTACTTCACAAAGTGGGTTGAAGCAGCTTCCTACACTACGGTAACCAAGAACTTCGTAGCACGGTTCATTCGGCATAACCTGATCTGTCGATACGGCATCCCGGAAAGGATCATTACGGACAATGGTACCAATCTTAACAACAAAATGATCACTGAGCTCTGCGAGCAATTCAAGATACAGCACCACAACTCTTCTCCCTACCGGCCGAAGATGAACGGGGCTGTCGAAGCGGCAAATAAGAATATTAAGAAGATTATGCAGAAGATGACAGTGACCTATAAAGATTGGCACGAGATGTTACCGTTTGCTCTTCATGGGTACCGTACCTCAGCACGAACGTCAACAGGGGCAACACCCTTTTCCTTGGTCTACGGCATGGAGGCAGTCTTGCCTATTGAAGTCCAGATACCCTCTCTCCGGATAATGAAGGATGCAGGTTTGAGCGAAGATGACTGGATCCAGACTCGACTTGATCAATTAAACCTGATTGACGAAAAGAGACTCACTGCTATTTGTCATGGTCAAACGTACCAAAAACGGATGATCAGGGCATTTAACAAGAAAGTCAGACGACAAGAGTATCAAGTCGAAGACCTGGTAATCAAGCGTATCATTCTTCCTCAAAGTGATCCCAGGGGAAAATGGACTCCTACGTACGAAGGGCCATTTGTGGTTAAACATATCTTCTCAGGAGGAGCTATGATTCTAACCACCATGGATGGTGACAACCTTCCTCACCCCGCTAATGCAGACATAGTAAAAAGATACTATGCATAAATTAAAGACCCGCTAGGTTGACACACCTAGGAAAAATAAGGGCTTCCCGGTGAACTAAAAGGGTTCGGGCAAAAATAAGGGATGAAATGAAAAAATCTGTACACCCGGCAAGTCGAAAACCTGAAAAGGCGGCTTGGGCAAAAATGGGTATCCCGGTGGACTGAGAACCCGAAAGGGCGGCCCAGGTAAAAATTAGGGATAAAGCGTAATACTATGTCTCGTTGGACCGCCTTGCATCCAGAATCCGGCATCAACTATCAGGTTCAGACGACATCGATCAGTCAGCTTCATCTTCAACTGAGCAGCAAAGTGATGAGATGCTCGAAGACATAAAGGCGATAGCAGAGTTGGAACCCAGTGGGATTATTCTTTTCACATAGCTGTTTTGCTTTCATTTTCACAAAATTTTATAAACTCTATGTTGTTCGGCGGCGTTCTCTTACTAGGACGTCAGCCTCTTGTACATAAACGCCTATTTACAGGCAAATTCAAAATCAATACAAATTCACTTTTCAAACAAATTGCGAATTGTTTTTCCTTTATCTGTTTTGTTTTGCAAAGAACGTCCAATGTTCATTTTTGATATATGCATTTGACACTAATTGCTAACTCATAAATATTTGCATACGGAATAAAGGATTAATTACAGGTGACATCAGAAACAGGGGCAATAATGAGTTGTCTAAGCGATCTAGTTGCTCTGTCCACCAAGGTACCAAGGTAAGTTCGGCTAAAGAACGTGACCAAGATACCTCCACTCCCCGAGAGTAAGACAAGATTCAACAATTCTCCCCGAGCAGAGTTGGTCTCCAATCAACCCCGAAGAGGCACAATATTTCCAGCAAGTCAGTGATACTCTCCCCAAGTAGAGTTAGCCTACTGTCAGCCTTAAGGAAGTTGGGTACCCCCAGTAAATCTCAATATTCCCCAGCGGAGTATACAGATGTTCCTAAGCAAGCATCCCCGGCAGTCTTGATCTAAGATTGTTCCCCGGAGGAATACCAGCCACCCCAGTGGAGCCACTTCCCAGTGCAATCCAAAAGTTTCCCCAGGAGAGTTGAATCATCTCCCCAGTAGATTCTGGAAGCTTATCCCCACTAGATTCTGGAAGCTTATCCCCAGTAGATTCTGAAAGCTTATCCCCAGTAGATTCTGGAAGCTTATCCCTTGCAGAGTACGAACGCTCTCCCCGGCTTTATTCAGAAGGTTATTCTCCACCAGAGCTTATAACTGGGTTATTCTCAGCTAATTACAACGGAAAGATCATCCTCGGCGAAGTTCTTCCTATCCCCTAGCGGAATTCATCAATTCCTCAACAAACATATCAACGGTATCCCCAGCGGAGTTATCATCAAACCTCAGCAAAGTATCTCTCCCCACAGAGTAATTCCCCACAGAGTAATATCTTCATCAAGTTTATTCCCCAACAGAGTCATCTTCTCCTACCGGTTTATTCTTGCAACCATCATCCCCAGCGGAAACGAAGAACTCTACTCTTCAAACATCAGCCCAGGATTCAACAAGCTCCCGGCATTCGTCAAGGATTTATTTTCCTAGACGAAAATACATTCATAAACATGTCACATTTCATACATCCTGCTTACATACACGATAAAGTGCATACTACACTATCTCTGAACATCATGACATCATGCATTTCATACATCATGACATTGCATACAACTGACGTTTTGCCTTTTCAGGAAAAAGGTCAATATAAAGATGATTACTATCAACTGTCGCAATTCCGGATTCGATACCTGTATCTAGCCAGGGCATATCTGTGAGCGATTGATTGTAGATTCGATACCTGTATCCAACCAGGGCATGTCTGCATGAAGAGTTTAGAGATTCGATTCCTGTATCTAGCCAGGGCATATCTGTAGACGACTAATTCCAGATTCGATTTCTGTATCTAGCTAGGGCATATCTGCATGAAGAGTTTAGAGATTTGATACCTGTATCCAGCCAGGGCATATCTGTAGACGACTAATTCCAGATTCGATACCTGTATCTAGCCAAGGCATATCTGTGAGTGATTGATTGTAGATTCGATACCTGTATCTAGCCAGGGCATATCTGCATGAAGAGTTTAGAGATTCGATACATGTATCCAGCCAGGGCATATCTGTAGATGACTAATTCCAGATTCGATTCCTGTATCTAGCCAGGGCATATCTGAAGAGTTTGAAGATTCGATACCTGTATCCAGCCAGGGCATATCTGTAGATGACTAATTCCAGATTTGATTCCTGTATCTAGCCAGGGCATATCTGTGAGTAACTGATTGTAGATTCGATTCCTGTATCCAGCCAGGGCATGTCTGCATGAAGGGTTTAGAGATTCGACTTCTATATCCAGCCAGGGCATATCTGTAGACAACAAATTCCAGATTCGATTCCTGTATCCAGCCAGGGCATATCTGTGAGTAGATTCGATTCCTGTATCCAGCCAGGGCATATCTGCATGAAGAGTTTAGAGATTCGATTCCTGTATCCAGCCAGGGCATATCTGTAGACGACAAATTCCAGATTCGATTCCTGTATCCAGCCAGGGCATATCTGTAGACGACAAATTCCAGATTCGATTCCTGTATCCAGCCAGGGCATATCTGTGAGTAGATTCGATTCCTGTATCCAGCCAGGGCATATCTGCATGAAGAGTTTAGAGATTCGATACCTGTATCCAGCCAGGGCATATCTGTAGACGACTAGTTCCAGATTCGATTCCTGTATCTAGCCAGGGCATATCTGAAGAGTTTGAAGATTCGATACCTGTATCCAGCCAGGGCATATCTGTAGATGACTGATTCCAGATTCGATTCCTGTATCTAGCCATGGAATATCTGAAGAGTTTGAAGATTTGATACCTGTATCCAGCCAGGGCATATCTGTAGACGACTAATTCCGGATTCGATTCCTGTATCCAGCCAGGGCATATCTGTGATTGATTGATTGTAGATTCGATACCTGTATCCAGCCAAGGCATATCTGCATGAAGAGTTTAGAGATCTGTTGAAACCTTGACTGGACTGCCCCAGGTTAACTGGATGGTGCCATGTCATGCCCCTTGTTGATAGGAGATTTGTCGTTGGAAGTGTCATCCTTTTGAAGTGATTTTGCTCACCGAGAGAGTTTTCGTTCCTCCGAACATTCGCTGTATGAATTTCTTCTCTGTCAAACAAATAGTCAAATGCAGACAGTGATATTCAAGCAATGCAAAGTTTATGTTTGTCTCGAAGTTTTGCAAAATGCGTTTTTTAGCAGAAAACTTTTTATAAGACAAGTCAACACAAGATTTAGAGCAAAGCCTTACAGGAGTCAGGATACCTTTTGAAACAGTATGCTTTCGAACTAACCCATGCTTCAATTAGGACTTTTGAAGGGTTGTAACGTGGCTTGGTTCACAGTTTAAGAAACAAAGGATAAAGGCTCAAAGTATATTTGTACCCACCCGCTCTTTGTGATGTTCTTCAATCCTAAGCTCAGTTAATTGTGCGTCGCACTCTATTCGAGTTTGGAGCAACTTTTGGGGTGATGGTTCACCAGTTTGAATTTGGGAGACAGTCATCATCTCCTTTTTTTCCCAACATTTTCCATGCTGCTGAGGATTTGTAATGACCTCACTATTTTGATTTTGATTTGTTATCCCTAACTTTTGCCTGACTGTTCCCATTTTTTGAGATTACAATCAGCGGGATGCCCCAGCTTTCTTAAGCCTCCTTTATAGGTTTTGGCTTGGTGGGCTTTTCTCTTTTGAGAGATTGACTGCCTATGTGATAGGGAACCATCACTGTCTTTTGATTCCAAGGGAATGCTTTTCTTTTTTTGACGTCGTTCGTTGTGTTACGAACTGAGAGTTTGCGACTTCAATGCGCATTTTCTTTTGAATTAACTGAGATACTACCCTGCCCCAGGTTTATATCAAAGGTTTTGATTGTTTAGAACATAAAAACTTCTACTTCTTTGGCTCGAAGAGGTTGACTAGGGATTAACTTCCTTATAACTCCAGTGTTTGGGAATTGAAAGAAATGCCTGTACATCATCAGCAAGGTCTGTTCAAAAGCATACTGTATGAGATCATGGTATTGTTTCGTCATCCTCCCTCTAAAGGCTTACAGCTTTTTATCAAGAGTTAAATATCATAAAGAAAACATAAGAGTAGTGAAAATGAATGGATGAATTCAAGACAAACATATGCAATGCATTAATGAAACAGAGTTTGACATTAGAAGAAAATTGTTTGAATAACAAAAGATTACAACTTTGAAAGTTCAAAATGAAACAAACACAATCTCAATGAGCTGGCATGGGAGCAGTGATCATGCTGGGGCCTCTGGAGGACCAAACTCAATCTCCTTGGCATCGATCATGTCTTGGATCTTGTACTTTAGAGGCCAACAGTTGTCGGTGTCGTGTCCCGGACTGTCAGAATGGTATGCACACCTTTCATTGGGATGATAGGTAGGAGCAGAAGTATTTGGGTTCCGGAGAGGAGCCCTCAATGTAATCAGATCCCTTTTCAACAAGTGTTGCAGTGCTTGAGACAGTGGCATGTTGATGTTGGTGACCTGCCTCCTAGGTGCGACTTCTTTACGCTGATGCCCCTGTCTTTGCTGAGCAGGTATAGGATTAGAGATCAAGATTGCCCCTGCATGTTGGTCATGACGACCCTTTTGACTGCTTGCGGCATTGGACTCCTTCTTCCCGTTATAGGGAATCATCTGAGTATCCGAAGAGGTAGTTCCTTGGATCTTTCCACTCTTGATGCCTGCTTCGACCCTTTCGCCGGTCAGTATCAGCTCGGTGAACCCAGCTGAGGAGCTTCCAATTAAATGATTGAAGAAAGGCCCAGTCAAGGTTCCCATGAAGATGTCAATCAGCTCCCTATCAGTTAAAGGAGGTTGCACCCTACCAGCCAAATCTCTCCACTTTTGAGCATACCCTTTGAAGCTCTCGTCGGAACCCATGGTCATGTTCTGCAACTGCACACGAGTTGGTGCAAGATCAGCATTGTACTGATACTGATCATAGAAAGCAAAAGCTAAGTCCTTCCAGGTGTGGATGCGAGAACTCTCCAATTGGTAGAACCACTCGAGCTGAGCCCCTACCAGACTTTCTTGGAAGAAATGGATCCAAAGCCCTGTATCAGCTGTGTATGGTTGAATCTTGCGGACATAAGACTTTAGATGCATCTTAGGGCAAGAAACTCCGTCGTACAGAGAAAAGGTAGGGACTTTGAACTTTGAAGGGATGACCAATCCAAGAACTAGACCCATGTCTCCTAGATCCAAGCCAGGTATTTGTTGGATCTCCATAGCATTGAGGCGATCCTCCAACTCTTTATACTTGTCATCAACGAGAGGATATTGTTCTTCGGAGTAGTCAGCTTCCTCTTCATCAATCTCCACATTGTGGTTTTCTTCAAGACTACCCCCTGTGTTGGACGGAGTTGCAAGGTCTTGGGTCTTAGGCCTTCTCCTCAAGTTCAGGATGTTGGCTGCCTTCTTGGACTTCTTCTTCTTGTCTTTGAGAAGAAGAGCTGTCAGATCCTCTTGCCCTTTACCCATAGCCAGCAGCATTTGTTGGAATTGAGAACTTTGAGCTTGGAGATCTTTCACCATTTGTTCCATATCCATCTTACTGAAATAAACAGTAAGAAGATAAGAAAACCTGCATGGGAGAAACCTGTTATGCAATGATATGTATGATATATATGCAATGTTTTCAAGGATCTCTTGGGGTAAACACAAGAGAATATTAGAGGTTGAACTTCGATATTTGATTGGAGAACTTGGTATCGGTGGATGTCTTCCCACGAGAATCAAGCTCACCATGTCGAGTGGGTCACAACCACTGATTCAAGTTGTTGCACTTGAACTTTGATTGGAGAACTGTGCACTGGTGGATGTCTTTCCACGAGAATCAAGCTCACCATGTCAAGTGGGTCATAGCCACTGATTCAAGTTGTTGTACTTGATCTTTGGTTGGCATTTGTTTAGAGGAGAAACCTCTTGCCCATGGTAGACGTCTGGTTCAACGTAACCCTGCATCAAAAGAACCCTCGAGATCCTTGAAATGGTTATTGAAAATGCTATAGTATGATGTCATGATGTTATGCACATGCATGCGAAAGCAAGTGAGTGTATATACAGGTACTCATATTTACACAAAGCAAACAAGTCCTTAAGTTCAGGCTTGCATGAGGTTCAGGTACTACCCTCTTTCAGTTTCGTTGGTTAAGACCTGTCCTATCAAAAGTAACCGGGTTCTAGAGGATCTCAATATCACTGACTACCCTCAATCGGTCATAACTCCAACATCTCTATCTTTTCTTGCGGCCGGAACCATCGCGAGAGTTTAGCCTCAATGAGTGTAGCATACTGCTACTGTTCTATGGCCAAGTTGGGTCAATTTAGGGTTCTAAGGTCGGTTGGTACTTAATGACTCCTTGGAAGACCCATATTCTCCCTGTTTCAACACAAGGGATATCGGTACAGACCAAGGTGCCACACCAATGTAGCCACTACTTAACCCATATTGGTATACCCCGGACAGGTCCCTCACAGATTATGCTACCTAGAAGGGTATTCCCCAGATCCGGGTTAGGATCTATGAAACTCCGATGCAAAGCCCATAAATATAAAAGCAAACAAAGCAAGCAATTGAGAAAAAGGTGATCTAAACCCTAAGGTAACCCGACTTTTAAGTAAACTCCCCAGCAGAGTCGCCAGTTCTGTGATACGGTGGGAGAACTGACTTGGGTTTTGCGTTTGTTTTCGCACTTGTTCAGTTTAGCAAGAGTCGCCACCGACTTTTTATTTTATCCTAAAGGAAAGGTTAAAAAGCACAGGAAAAACCTTTTTGAGATGGTTCGTGGGTTCGGGGGGTAGATTATGAAAAGGGAAGGTATTAGCACCCTTTTCATCCATGGTTATCCATGGGCTCTTAGTTACTTGGTTTTAGATCACTTGCCTTGATTTTTGATTGCTTGAAATTGTGGTGTATATGTGTGCTTTGAAAATGTTTTTGAAATAGACGCCTTTGTTTCGGCAACCATTGTAATGACTCGTGTTTGAGTATATGCAACGGTGTGTATCTTTTCAAAAAGATGTTTCAAAATGTTTTTGGAGAGTTTGTTTTGAAAGTGTTTGTGAAGTGTGGTTTTTGAAAAGGAGGCAAGTGTTTTTGCAAGTTGATCTCAAGTAATTAAGAGTTTTGTCTACCCCTATTGTACTCAAAGGTTTTCTCTATGTTTTCAACCCCTTTTTAACAATTTTGTTCCACCATTGAATTTGGTGGACAATCTTGCGTTTAGGATGTTTAACGGGACGGGTGCGGGTCATCGTATGGACCATGAATGCAATGGTGCCAAGTGTCTTTAGCAATTTGCTTTGAAGGGACTTGATCATTTTGATAGGCGACTTTCGAAAGCGTCATCGAGGGACTTATGACCATTTTGAATTGTTTTTGCCAAAGGAAACTCGATGTGCAAGCATGGCCCATTTTTGGAAGGCAACGTGTGGATTACCCTAGGGGGTGCAAGTGTGATTGTGTATTGATTTCATGCATTTGTTTTGTATTAGGTTATCTAGCGTTTGATTTTATATACATACAAACCCTAGGTCTAATCATGGTATAATTCGAAAGCGATAAATTGCGGGAATTTAAAGTCTACGCTATTACAAATGAATATCCGAGAGTGGGGGTACAAATGTGTAAATGGGGATGAGACTTAAATTATTACAACCAAATCGAATTGCGATCTCAAACGTAAATGTATCGAATATACAGAAATAAGCAAATGTATAATGTATCAATGTATTCATGTATGGTGAATGTGTAATGAGAATTATTTACAAATGCGTGATGTGAATTTAAATGTATTATTAAGTGTATTATATGTTTTTGTATTATGTACAAAAAAGTATTTTAATTAAAAGAAAGGAAAATGTTTTTAAATTCTATTTTTTAGATATTAAAAATAATGCATTTAATTAATTATGTACAAATCAAAAGTTCTAATTTTAAGGAGAAAAATATTAACTTTAAAGGAAAAATTATGTAATTATGTATTTATGTACAAATCATTTTTAAGAAAAGAAAAATGTATTAACTTAAAGAAAATTTATGTATAAATCAAAATAAGTTTAATAAAATAAAATAAAAAGTGTTTTAAATAATTCTAATTCTTATGTATTTTATGTTAGTATTTTTTTTTATGTATCTTTTATAAATGTTTTAAGTTAAACTTACATTTAAATAAAAAAGAGTTTTAATAAAAGAAAAGAACAAAAGTTTTAAGTTTTAATTATATTAATTTAAACAAGTTAAAAGTAAAAGATGAGGAAGAGAGTTGAATAGGCCAAAGGGAATTTGGGTCTTAATCAGAATGGACATGAGGGGGGGGGGGGTGTAGGCCAGTTTGCTTGGGCTTAAAGCGCTGAGGAGGGAAAGGCCCAGAGTTTGAGACAAAATGCTTTTTAGGGTTTGTCAAACTTTGTTTCATTTGGAACGCGTTTGGGTTTGGAATCACAGAAGCGGCGTCGTTCGCTACTTCCGTCCTCTTCATCTTCTCAAACAAGCTTATCTGTATAGAACTTCCTCCGATGGTCGCCAGGTGTCTCAGTCAGCTCTTTCTTCTCCATGGTCACGTAGGCAACGGTCTACAAGGTACTGATTTTCATTTTGTATGTTTTACGCCTTTGCATGTTTTTACTTACTTCTGATTCTTTTATATTGCTCAATGTTTGTACAGATATGAAAAAGGAAAGAAATGAGGGGTTATACCTTTTGGGAGAGGAGGTGAGGAGGACCGAAGGCACCTAGGGCGGCCAAGGGCGGAGGAAAATGTGACGCGGTGGCTTGAGGACGCGCGAGCTTTGGAAACCTTGGTATCTTGTATTTTATTTTTTGTTTTGTGATGAGCTTCTGAAAACAAATCTTTATCCTCTTCACTTTTGCTCGTTTCTGCTGCCTTGTATGCTTCTGTATGTTTAGTTACCTTGATGATTTTTGATGATGAACCCCTTTTGGTTCTGAGAACCTCGCTTGAACTGGATCCTGTTTCACTTCTTTTCCTCTTCCCCTATAGGCTTACTGAGATTATTTTGGTATGTTAGACCCTGTGATGAACACAGTTCTGAGGGTGTTGGCTATTTGGTTGATTCTGGGATGGTTCAGATTGATGGTAGGTATGCTTAAGCTTCTAGTCCATGGTTTGACAGTTCAGGTTTTGGCTCACTAGCTTCGCTTTGATTGAGGCTATGGCTTTTGGTGAGCTTACAGGTTTTTTGAGCTTTGAGGCCACAGGTTTATGGTCTACTGGTTGTTTGACAGTTTAGGCTTGAATGGTTTGATTTGTTTGTGCTGGTTTTGAGCTTGACAGTTCTGAGGGACTGGTTTGTGTCTTTAGGCCATTGCAGGTTTAGAACCAAGGCTTTTGCGTTATATGCTTCAAGCAGGTTGAGGGTTTAAGTGTGGATAGGCAGGTTTAATGCAGGTTTGGACATTGGTTTTGGCTTCTGGTTCATGGCCATGTGTTTGAGGTTTGTTGAATGCAGGGTGGGTTGACAGCTTTGTATGCTTTTGGTCTTTTGCACAGGGTTGGCGTTTTTGTGAACAGGTTCTATGCTTGAGTAGTTAAGCTTGAGGCTAAAAGCTTGAAGCTTTGGCTTGCTCTGAGTTTTGTTTGTGATTTTTTGCCCCCTTCTTACTGTTTTATTGACAGATTATTTTTATCTATTTTTCTGCCTCAAGCCTAAAACTGTAAGCCCAATTTCTTTTCTCTCTTTTCTCTCTCTAGTACAAATCAAAACATTAAAAATAATGTTAAGTGTACTTTTTCTGAAAAGGCATACAGGCTGGAAAATGATGAAATAGGACTAGCTTGCTTGCATATGTGGTCTTAACCTGCATACTTTCCTTCTTCAGCTTTCCTGCATCTTTGTGACAGTATGGAGTAGCCTTTGTATCTTGACATCCTTCCATATTTTGGACAGTTTGACATTGGACTTTGTTTTGGCAATTTGAACTTTTATACATGTTGTTGGTTTTGAACTATGCAATTGGTTTTGAACTATGCAGTTAGTTTGACAAAATTTGAATTTGTGCATTTCAATACTTTGTGCATTCATGTTTAGCAAGCAATATTCATCCCTCTTTGTGAACCGGGAGAAATCCCGTGATTTGCAGAGAGGGCTAACTGATTCCAGTCAGTGGCCTTTAATGATGAGCCCAAATTAATTGTCTGCTTTTAATTATTTATCTACTTTTGACTTTTTCTTCTTTTCTTTGCAGATAAAAAATCAAATGGAGAGGAAAAGCGATAAATGGAGGATGAAGAATTGAAGACTTAGAAAAATATTAGGATAGTTTTATTTAAATTTAAATAACTGTAATATTATTATTGTAAATACTTTGTAAACGAATACTTGTATTTAAATAACAATTGTAACAAATATTTAAAGATGAAATAAAAATTCCTTTTATCCAATTAATCTTTATTATTTCCAATTGTTTATTTATTATTTAAAATTCTTTAAATTATAATAATTGAAAATAAATTCCAATCATTTAACTCAGAATGATAAATAATCCATCAACATTGTGGTCTTTAGCATCGATCCATTAATAAACCTGGCGCTTCACAAATCCAAAGTAATGCACAGTCAAACACAACAACTGCCCAAATATCTTTTCTTCTCACCGATTTTAATCAAACACTGCAAACTCAATCCAAATGTTTCAATCCACATCTCAGAATAACTTGACAAGCACTGTAGAATTAGTCTTTCTGAAAAATCTGCGCACAAAAAACCTAGTTCCTGATCAAATGCCAAAGAAGCGTTTGCCTGATCGAAGTTGAACCAAAATCAACCAAAACCCTAAGCAAACTGTGTGAACTGTTCCAGACCCTTCAAAATCCCTAATTTTGTCTAGCTGACGAGAAAAATCTGTTTTGACCGATTCTTGAGCCAGTTTGAAAAATCAGGAAACGCCTGAAGCTGTGATTTCTTGAGGAAAAATGCGAGGGCAAATTTTGGGGTACAACAGTGCCCCTGTTCAATCTTCTTGAACCTGAAGAGTTAGATTGGCAAGTTTGCCTTTCGCGACTCGAGGGTAAAAGGAGATTGGACACTAGAGTGCCCAGAAAATTTGCACTCGGTAATGTGACGGTAGAGGGAATGGGCTTAAAGATGCCATTTGGTGATGGGCTTAAAGATGCCATCTAGTGACTTCCGGTAGGAGGATGGGCTTATAGATGCCATCTGGAAGGTGATTGTTGAACTGTATGTCACTGGTGAGTGGACGAGTATCAGAAAGGTATCCGTGTTTTGGAACATCTCTGAAGTGGGGGTCTGAGCCAGCAATAGATTGACATCCGTGTTTGGAGAATCTGTAAACTGTTTTCAGGAGTTGAAGTTGAATAAACAATGGAGCGGCATCCGTTGTTGGGAAGCGTCCGTAAACTGTTTTCAAAAGTTGAGAAGAAACTGAACAAGCGATAGATTAACATCTGGTGTTGGGAAGAATCTGTAAACTGTTTTCAGGAGTCTTAAAGTGGAGAAGGAACCGGTGTAGGGTTTCCTGATGATGAGCCCGTGTAAAACTGCATCTGGATGAATCTGGAACAAGTATCAGAATGTCGCCGTGTCGGGGTCACATCTGAACTGTCTCTGAGTGAATCTGGAATAAGTATCAGAATGTCGCCATGTCTGGGTCACATCTGAACTATTTCTGGATGAATCTCGGAAGATGATGATCTTTGTCTGTTGACTGATCTTTCCTGAAAAGGTAAAGAGTTAGTTGTTATGCAATGTCATGATGCGTGATGCAATGTATGTTATATCAACGTTCATGATATGAATGTGATGAATGCGCATGTAAGCTAATGAGCTGTCTTGCTGAGGATAGATGAATCCTGGATGGCTGAAGATAAAGGAATCTTGACTGCTGCCGGGGAAAGTAAATCCTTGGTTGCTGCTGTGGAGGGCAAGAATCTTCGATCGTTGAAAATGAGAAGTCCTGGGACCACTGTTGGGGAATCAGAAGCTTGGGTTGTATGCCAAACTACTGGGGAATTCCTGTCTTGAGGAGATCTTCACCGGAGAACATTCGAATATTCTGCGAGAAGCTGAGAACGAGAGTCTTCACTCTGCTTGGGGATTGATAGTTGGAAGTTTTAGCTCCGCTGGGGATTTTGAAACTTGACTCTGAGGGGAATTAGATTCTGGAAGTCTTTGATTGGGGATTGCAAGAATCTTCTGATTGCTGCAGGTGTTGGTCTGGAATAAGTTACTGAATGTCGCCATCTCTGGGTCACATCTTGAACTATCTCTAGAAGCAAATCTGAATAAGTTATAGAATGTCACCAAATCTGGGTCACATCTTGAACTATATCTGGAAGCAAATCTGAATGAGTTATAGAATGTCGCCAAATCTGGGTCACATCTTGAACTATATCTGGAAGCAAATCTGAATGAGTTATAGAATGTCGCCAAATCTGGGTCACATCTTGAACTATATCTGGAAGCAAATCTGAATGAGTTATAGAATGTCGCCAAATCTGGGTCACATCTTGAACTATATTTGGAAGCAAATCTGTATGAGTTATAGAATGTCGCCAAATCTGGGTCACATCTTGAACTATATCTGGAAGCAAATCTGAATGAGTTATAGAATGTCGCCAAATCTGGGTCACATCTTGAACTATATCTGGAAGCAAATCTGAATGAGTTATAGAATGTCGCCAAATCTGGGTCACATCTTGAACTATATCTAAATCTTGATTTTGTTGAGGGTCAGAAATTGGGAGTTTTAATTGCCCGTTATTCTGTTGGTGGTTGTAATTTCCAGCAGGTGATGAAGGAATTGTTGAACACTTTTTGGCATTCGAATGCCCTAAGTGATGATCAATGAGTCTTGAATCAGATTACTCTGCGAATTGAGAGATTTCTTGAAATCTTGACTGGACTGCCCCAGGTTAACTGAATTTTGAAAGATCTGTTGAAACCTTGACTGGACTGCCCCAGGTTAACTGAACTTTGAAAGATCTGTTGAAACCTTGACTGGACTGCCCCAGGTTAACTGGATGGTGCCATGTCATGCCCCTTGTTGATAGGAGATTTGTCGTTGGAAGTGTCATCCTTTTGAAGTGATTTTGCTCACCGAGAGAGTTTTCGTTCCTCCGAACATTCGCTGTATGAATTTCTATGCTGTCAAACAAATAGTCAAATGCAGACAGTGATATTCAAGCAATGCAAAGTTTATGTTTGTCTCAAAGTTTTGCAAAATGCATTTTTTAGCAGAAAACTTTTTATAAGACAAGTCAACACAAGATTTAGAGCAAAGCCTTACAGGAGTCAGGATACCTTTTGAAACAGTATGCTTTCGAACTAACCCATGCTTCAATTAGGACTTTTGAAGGGTTGTAACGTGGCTTGGTTCACAGTTTAAGAAACAAAGGATAAAGGCTCAAAGTATATTTGTACCCACCCGCTCTTCGTGATGTTCTTCAATCCTAAGCTCAGTTAATTGTGCGTCGCACTCTATTCGAGTTTGGAGCGACTTTTGGGGTGATGGTTCACCAGTTTGAATTTGGGAGACAGTCATCATCTCCTTTTTTTCCCAACATTTTCCATGCTGCTGAGGATTTGTAATGACCTCACTATTTTGATTTTGATTTGTTATCCCTAACTTTTGCCTGACTGTTCCCGTTTTTTGAGATTACAATCAGCGGGATGCCCCAGCTTTCTTAAGCCTCCTTTATAGGTTTTGGCTTGGTGGGCTTTTCTCTTTTGAGAGATTGACTGCCTATGTGATAGGGAACCATCACTGTCTTTTGATTCCAAGGGAATGCTTTTCTTTTTTTGACGTCGTTCGTTGTGTTACAAACTGAGAGTTTGCGACTTCAATGCGCATTTTCTTTTGAATTAACTGAGATACTACCCTGCCCCAGGTTTATATCAAAGGTTTTGATTGTTTAGAACAGAAAAACTTCTACTTCTTTGGCTCGAAGAGGTTGACTAGGGATTAACTTCCTTATAACTCCAGTGTTTGGGAATTGAAAGAAATGTCTGTACATCATCAGCAAGGTCTGTTCAAAAGCATACTGTATGAGATCATGGTATTGTTTCGTCATCCTCCCTCTAAAGGCTTACAGCTTTTTATCAAGAGTTAAATATCATAAAGAAAACATAAGAGTAGTGAAAACGAATGGATGAATTCAAGACAAACATATGCAATGCATTAATGAAACAGAGTTTGACATTAGAAGAAAATTGTTTGAATAACAAAAGATTACAACTTTGAAAGTTCAAAATGAAACAAACACAATCTCAATGAGCTGGCATGGGAGCAGTGATCATGCTGGGGCCTCTGGAGGACCAAACTCAATCTCCTTGGCATCGATCATGTCTTGGATCTTGTTCTTCAGAGGCCAACAATTGTCGGTGTCGTGTCTCGGACTGTCAGAATGGTATGCACACCTTTCATTGGGATGATAGGTAGGAGCAGAAGTATTTGGGTTCCGGAGAGGAGCCCTCAATGTAATCAGATCCCTTTTCAACAAGTGTTGTAGTGCTTGAGACAGTGGCATGTTGATGTTGGTGAACTGCCTCCTAGGTGCGACTTCTTTACGCTGATGCCCCTGTCTTTGCTGAGCAGGTATAGGATTAGAGATCAAGATTGCCCCTGCATGTTGGTCATGACGACCCTTTTGACTGCTTGCGGCATTGGAATCCTTCTTCCCGTTATAGGGAATCATCTGAGTATCCGAAGAGGTAGTTCCTTGGATCTTTCCACTCTTGATGCCTGCTTCGACCCTTTCGCCGGTCAGTATCAGCTCGGTGAACCCAGCTGAGGAGCTTCCAATTAAATGATTGAAGAAAGGCCCAGTCAAGGTTCCCATGAAGATGTCAATCAGCTCCCTATCAGTTAAAGGAGGTTGCACCCTACCAGCCAAATCTCTCCACTTTTGAGCATACCCTTTGAAGCTCTCGTCGGAACCCATGGTCATGTTCTGCAACTGCACACGAGTTGGTGCAAGATCAGCATTATACTGATACTGCTCATAGAAAGCAAAAGCTAAGTCCTTCCAGGTGTGGATGTGAGAACTCTCCAATTGGTAAAACCACTCGAGCTGAGCCCCTACCAGACTTTCTTGGAAGAAATGGATCCAAAGCCCTGTATCAGCTGTGTATGGTTGAATCTTGCGGACATAAGACTTTAGATGCATCTTAGGGCAAGAAACTCCGTCGTACAGAGAAAAGGTAGGGACTTTGAACTTTGAAGGGATGACCAACCCAGGAACTAGACCCATGTCTCCTAGATCCAAGCCAGGTATTTGTTGGATCTCCATAGCATTGAGGCGATCCTCCAACTCTTTATACTTGTCATCAACGAGAGGATATTGTTCTTCGGAGTAGTCAGCTTCCTCTTAATCAATCTCCACATTGTGGTTTTCTTCAAGACTACCCCCTGTGTTGGACGGAGTTGCAAGGTCTTGGGTCTTAGGCCTTCTCCTCAAGTTCAGGATGTTGGCTGCCTTCTTGGACTTCTTCTTCTTGTCTTTGAGAAGAAGAGCTGTCAGATCCTCTTGCCCTTTACCCATAGCCAGCAGCATTTGTTGGAATTGAGCACTTTGAGCTTGGAGATCTTTCACCGTTTGTTCCATATCCATCTTACTGAAATAAACAGTAAGAAGATAAGAAAACCTGCATGGGAGAAACCTGTTATGCAATGATATGTATGATATATATGCAATGTTTTCAAGGATCTCTTGGGGTAAACACAAGAGAATATTAGAGGTTGAACTTCGATCTTGGATTGGAGAACTTGGTATCGGTGGATGTCTTCCCACGAGAATCAAGCTCACCATGTCGAGTGGGTCACAACCACTGATTCAAGTTGTTGCACTTGAACTTTGATTGGAGAACTGTGCACTGGTGGATGTCTTTCCACGAGAATCAAGCTCACCATGTCAAGTGGGTCATAGCCACTGATTCAAGTTGTTGCACTTGATCTTTGGTTGGCATTTGTTTAGAGGAGAAACCTCTTGCCCATGGTAGACGTCTGGTTCAACGTAACCCTGCATCAAAAGAACCCTCGAGATCCTTGAAATGGTTATTGAAAATGCTATGGTATGATGTCATGATGTTATGCACATGCATGCGAAAGCAAGTGAGTGTATATACAGGTACTCATATTCACACAAAGCAAACAAGTCCTTAAGTTCAGGCTTGCATGAGGTTCAGGTACTACCCTCTTTCAGTTTCGTTGGTTAAGACCTGTCCTATCAAAAGTAATCGGGTTCTAGAGGATCTCAATATCACTGACTACCCTCAATCGGTCATAACTCCATCATCGCTATCTTTTCTTGCGGCCGGAACCATCGTGAGAGTTTAGCCTCAATGAGTGTAGCATACTGCTACTGTTCTATGGCCAAGTTGGGTCAATTTAGGGTTCTAAGGTCGGTTGGTGCTTAATGACTCCTTGGAAGACCCATATTCTCCCCGTTTCAACACAAGGGATATCGGTACAGACCAAGGTGCCACACCAATGTAGCCACTGCTTCACCCATGTCGGTATACCCCAGACAGGTCCCTCACAGATTATGCTACCTAGAAGGGTATTCCCCAGATCCGGGTTAGGATCTATGAAACTCCAATGCAAAGCCCATAAATATAAAAGCAAACAAAGCAAGCAATTGAGAAAAAGGTGATCTAAACCCTAAGGTAACCCCACTTTTAAGTAAACTCCCCAGCAGAGTCGCCAGTTCTGTGATACGGTGGGAGAACTGACTTGGGTTTTGCGTTTGTTTTCGCACTTGTTCGGTTTAGCAAGAGTCGCCACTGACTTTTTATTTTATCCTAAAGGAAAGGTTAAAAAGCACAGGAAAAACCTTTTTGAGATGGTTCGTGGGTTCGGGGGGTAGATTATGAAAAGGGAAGGTATTAGCACCCTTTTCATCCATGGTTATCCATGGGCTCTTAGTTACTTGGTTTTAGATCACTAGCCTTGATTTTTGATTGCTTGAAATTGTGGTGTATATGTGTGTTTTGAAAATGTTTTGGAAATAGACGCCTTTGTTTCGGCACCCATTGTAATGACTCGTGTTTGAGTATATGCAACGGTGTGTATCTTTTCGAAAAGATGTTTCAAAATGTTTTTGGAGAGTTTGTTTTGAAAGTGTTTGTGAAGTGTAGTTTTTGAAAAGGAGGCAAGTGTTTTTGCAAGTTGATCTCAAGTAATTAAGAGTTTTGTCTACCCCTATTGTACTCAAAGGTTTTCTCTATGTTTTCAACCCATTTTTAACAATTTTGTTCCACCATTGAATTTGGTGGACAATCTTGCGTTTAGGATGTTTAACGGGACGGGCGCGGGTCATCGTATGGACCATGAATGCAATGGTGCCAAGTCTCTTTGGCAATTTTCTTTGTAGGGACTTGATCATTTTGATAGGCTACTTTCGAAAGCGTCGTCGAGGGACTTATGACCATTTTGAATTGTTTTTTCCAAAGGAAACTCGACGTGCAAGCATGGCCGATTTTTGGAAGGCAACGTGTGGGATTACCCTAGGGGGTGCAAGTGTGATTGTGTATTGATTTCATGCATTTGTTTTGTATTAGGTTATCTAGCGTTTGATTTTATGTCATACAAACCCTAGGTCTAATCATGGTATAATTCGAAAGCGATAAATTGCGGGAATTTAAAGTCTACGCTATTACAAATGAATATCCGGGAGTGGGGGTACAAATGTGTAAATGGGGATGAGACTTAAATGATTACAACCTGTTGTACCCCAAAATTTGCCCTCCCATATTCTTCAAGAAATTGCCAAGCCAAGTCACAAAATTCCCCAAGGGTTGCACAGTGCAAGGGCCTCCTAAACAGTCAAAATTAGGGTTTTGAGTCTGATCAAGAAAAGGAAGTGTTCAATGGCTCAATCAAGTCTCATATGCTTACAAACATGGTCAAGCATCCTCATATCAAGTTTCAAGGCATTCAGCTCAAGATTGCACAGTCAAAACCCTAAATTGCACTACAGTCAACTGTAGGGGCAAAATGGTCATTTGACAGTCAAAAGTTCAAATTTTTGGTCAACATATCATTTTGAAGCCACAAACATCATTTGATCAATTCTTGATCATGATTCTCAAAATTTGGCTCAGAAAATCATCAAGATGCAAAAGTTTCCTTATTTGGACAGTTGAAAAAGTCAACTGAAATTGACCAAGGCATAACTTTCACATGGATTATCAGAAAAGTTCCATCCAAAGCTCATTTTTAAGAGAAAGACATTTCCTACAACTCATCTTCATACTTCAAGTCCAAGAAATGCTCTCACAAAAAGTTATCAATTTCAACATTATAGGTCATTTTCAAAAGTCAACAAAAAGGGACTTTAAGTCAAAGGCCATAACTTGAGATTGGAAAATCAAAATGACATGGGACCAAAGGCATTGGTTAAAGGACTCAAAGACCTTTCCAAAATGTCCAAGAACATGAGAAAATCTTAAAAATTGAGCAAGTTATGCATTGGAGAAGTTGGGAAATTTTTGTGAAATGGCAAAAGTCAACTATCCTTGAAACTTCAATTTTTGACAAAAGGGCCCACTTTCTTCCACTTGATTCAGCCTTGTCATGCCACACACGTGTCCCATGATTAATTTCAAGATCAAACATTGATTTTTCTATTTTATTTAATTTTTGATAATTTAATTCATTTTAAATCTTTAAAAATTCAAATAAAATTTAAAAATCAATGGAATAGTGTCATTTGAATTGGAATAGCTTCCATATATCATGTGCCAGCTCACAAACTCATGCTAGGGTTAGGTTGTACACCAAGTCTTGGTTTTGCTTAAAAAAGGGAAAGTTTGTTAATGGTGAAAGACCTAAGACTAATTCTCTCATGGGCATGGATCAAGGCCAGCTAATGACCTAATTCCCTTCCTTCATAAGTGCTGAGTCAAAAACCTAATGCCAACACACTAAATGTTGCGCTCAAAAGCTCATTGAAAACTTGGAATTTGGACTTGAAAAAGATCCTGAAATCATTGCTAGAGGTGGATTCAAAGCCTAATTCCTTTTCCAAAAGCTTCCTTGGCAATTCCTGAACATATTCCAATCCCTAACATCAACTCAAGCCCCAGGAATTGGTATATAGAACCTCCCCTGTACAGCAAAAAAGTGATGATCGTGTTTTCAGTTTTAGACATCCTCATTGCATTTTAATTGTACATTCATGTTCCTTGTCAAGTTTTGAAACTAACCATCATGTTTAATTAAGTTTTTGTGCTATATACACGATGATGCCATGAGTGAAGTTTAGGGTTTTCAGAGGTGGAATTTGGGGCTTTTGCAAAGAGGAAAAATCAGGACTCCAAACCACCATCGTTCAATTTGGCATGCTTGGACGAAGAAGAAGCCATGGTCGCGATTAATTTATGAGTTACATAGCTCTAATCGCTATTTTCTCTAAAGCGACCTTAAACCACGCTTAAGAAACCGTTGCCATATGGTTTTGTTTTCAGGGAACGTGAAGAAGACGACATCGTGTCAACCAGTGATTCGTGGGTTTAAAAATTGGCGCGTTGACTCCCACTAATTTTGCTTTTCTTTTATATTGCTTAATTGTTATTATGTATTAACAACGCACCAAATGGCGTAGTGGTCCAGGTGTTGGCTGGTGAGGTGCAAGACCTGGGTTCGAGTCCCAGGTCTGAATAATTTCAATATTATTTTTCTATGTTAATTCCCATGCAGGAACAACATTGTGGATCACCATACGCTTGCCATCTCAAGCCGTCCACGCGTCTAGCACGTTCAAATCAAGGGCAGGGATTAAAGGACACCCATAAACCCCAGTCAACGCACCACAGGCTAGTCAAAAAAGTCAAAAAGATCAAGGACTTATTGGGCCAGATTGCTAAGGCCTACACCTCCTAATTTGGGACTGAAACCCCCTGGTTTGCACTTTTCATTACATTTCATTTTTTTATTTTATTTTATTTTCTTTATCGTTTTCATTAAATTAATTATTATTTTTTACAAATATACAAAAATGCCTAAAAATCAGAAAAGACAAAAATGTGATAAATAATTTTTATTATTTCCTTATACATAAATTAACATGTAAATAAATTCAATTTAAATTAGGGTTTTCAATATTAGTTCTTTTTTTTTTCCATAAAAAAATCCAAAAATATAGCATTAGGTTTAATGACTTTTTATTCCTTTTAATTTTCCTTGTTTTTTGCCATAATATTAGTGATTTTCATAATTAAACTTGTAAACTAATTAGGGTTGCATTTAGGTTAGATTTTAATACTTTCTTAATAACTAAAAATCCAAAAATATAGCATTAGGTTTAATAACTTTCATTCCTTTTAATTTTCCTTCTTTTTTGCCATAATATTAGTGATTTATTTATTTTCATAATTAAACTTGTAAACTAATTAGGGTTGCATTCAGGTTAAATTTTAATACTTTCATAATAAACTTAAAAATAATTAGAACTAGGTTTAACATTTCATTTTGGTTTTTAATTAATTCCTTTTTATTAAATCTCAAAAAACACAAAAATACTAAAAAACATTTTCTTTTAATTCTTAATTTTAATTCCTTATTAATAATATTTTGCAAAAGGGTCCAACGCCCTCGTTCGTAATTTATTTTATTCGCACATTTGTTTATTTCATTTAAATAATTATGTATCTCTCCCAAAGCCGTGTAAACGATTGCTCGCACTTTTATTTCTTTCGCTTTATTTACTTTCCGTCAAATCGGGTCCGGTTTAATTTTGGCGATGTGGACCCGCGCCATTTGTAATAGTCTTAGATTTACTTTTCCCGCAACTTTTAACTGTTAACAAAAGCATGAAAGAGTGTATGGACTTAAAATAAAATCAAGCGTAGAACACCAATGAACATGACAAGACAAATATCAATGAAAACGATACACGAACCACACACACCACCCCTAGGGTACGCCTCACTGTTGCCTTCGAAAGGTGATCGTCGAGTAGAGGATATCCTAGTAAGTCCTCATGATCCGGGAACCTGGCATGAGGGTAGCTTCTAAGGTGTCTTCCCATTGCTCTGGTGATCACCATGTCCCTACAAACTCGAATTGACCCGAACACCTCCAACGGTGGTGCTACCTACCTCTCAATGGTGGGATGGCACTACTTTAAAGGACATTTACACAGACGAATTCCTTAGGGTAGGTAGACGACTCATGGATACTTGCTCTCTTCAAAAACAAACAAAATCTTTTCACACCAACACATTTTCAAAAGCTTTCAAAACAAAATTTTCAAACACTCTGACGTACGAGTCGAACTGAAATTTTTTCAAAGAAACTTTTTAAAAACCCACATTGAAAAGCAAACAAACCATTTTGAAAACACATTGAGCAAGTATCTAAGAGCCCATGGATAACCATGGATAGAAAGGGTGCTAACACCTTCCCTTTCTATAACCTACCTCCCGAACCGAGAGCAATCTCTTTAAGGAATTTTTCTGTGCTTTTGTCCTTTCCATTTGGAGAAAATAAAAGACGGTGGCGACTCTTGCTTCCGCGACATTTCGCGAACCAGCGTAAAACAGTCAGTTCCAGATCCACCGATCATAGAACTGGCGACTCTGCTGGGGACCTAAACTAAAAGTGAGGTATACCTTAGGGCTAGTTCATAACTGTGTTTTCAATTGTATTGCTTTGCTTGCTTTAAAATTGTGGGTTGCATCGGAGTTACATAGATCCTAACCCGGATCTGGGGGTACCTTGTTTAGGTAGCATAAGCTGTGAGGGACCTGTCCGGCGTAGACCGACACGGGTGAAGCAGTGGCTACGTTGGTGTGGCACCTTAGTCTGTACCGATATCCCTTGTGTCGCAACGAGGAGAATATGGGTCTTCTAAGGAGTCATTAAGCACCAACAACCTTAGAACCTTAATTGACACAACTTGGCCTTTAGAACAGTAGCAGTATGCTACGCCCATTGAGGCTAAACTCTCGTGATGGTTCTGGCCGCAAGAAAAGATTGCGATGCTGGAGTTATGACCGATGGAGGGTAGTCAATGATATTGGGATCCTCTAAGAACCCGGTTACTTTGATTAGGACAGGTATGAACCAACAAACTGAAAGAGGGTAGTACCTAGACCTCATGCTGGCCTAAACTTTAGGGGCTTGCCTTGTGTGACTTGTGTGCCTTACCATGTTTGCCTTTGTATCTGTATGTGGTGCGTTTGATCATAACATCATAACATCATACCATTGCATACATCCTAACCCATTTCAAGGACCTCAAGGGCTTGTGATGCAGATCATGGTGAGGCAGTTATCCCAGCAAGGGGCAAAGAGGATTTATTTTCCTCTAGCCAAAGTTGTCAGGGGCTATGACCCACTGGATATGGTGAGCCTTTGACCCTTGAAGAAGGGCTCTCGACAATAGGAAGTTCCTTCAATCAAGTTGCCAGTTTCCAACTCTAACAAGTTTCTCTGTTTATCCCGCGAGGTCCTTGAAAACATTACATGCATGTCATACATCTCATTGCATTGCAGGTACCCCTTGGACAGGTTGCTTACCCTTCTCCGCTGTTTATTTCAGCCGATCGTCATGAATCCTGAATCATCAGCCGAGCAGACTATCAAGGACCTCCAGGCTCAGAACGCCCAGTTCCAAGAGCTGATCATGAATTTGACCCAGGGGCAACAAGATCTGAAGGCTCTGCTCTTGAAGAAGGACAAGAAGAAGAAGAGGACTGTCTTGTTCAGCCCTAGACGCAGATCTGGGAATACACCGCAGACTGAAACTGAGAGGACAACCCCATCTGTGAGGGAAAGCAGTCACCATGAGAGAGAGGTGCCTAGTCCAGTGGTCTCCGACAACGAGACAGATTTCAACGACGAACAATACCCTCCGGCTGAGGACAAGTACAAACAGTTGGAGGATAGGTTGAAGGCTATGGAGGTTCAACAGGTACCTAGGCTGGATTTCGGAGATCTGGGTTTGTCAACTGGTGTGATAATCCCCCACAAGTTCAAAGTACCATCCTTCTCTAAGTATGACGGGGCGTCTTGCCCCAAGCTGCATCTAAGGTCCTATGTTCGGAAGATTCAACCACATATAGTGGACAAGAATTTATGGATCCACTTCTTCCAGGAGAGTCTTTCAGGGACTCATCTCGAATGGTTCTATCAGCTAGATGGGACCAAAGTTCGTAACTGGGAGGAGTTGGCTACTGCTTTCTACAAGCAGTATCAATATAATGCCGACCTTGCCCCTACGCGTACCCAACTCCAGGGTATGTCGTTAGGATCAAGTGAAGGTTTTAAAGAATATGCGCAGAAATGGAGGGACCTTGCTGGAAGAGTACAACCACCTCTGACTGATCGGGAACTTGTCGATATGTTCTTGGGGACCCTGTCTGGTCCATTCTACAACCACCTAATTGGGAATTCGTCTGCTGGATTCACATATCTTATCTTGACTGGAGAGCGAATAGAAGCTGGTATCCGGTCTGGGAAGATTCAAGAGGCTGCACCTTCTGATAAAAAGCCTCATCAGGGAAAGAAAGAATCCAATGCTGTGCACGGTAAAAAGAGCCGTCATGAGGTAGGGGCAATCCAGATCTCCAATCCTGGACCTGCTCAACAAGGACAGGGGCAACAGCGAAAGGAGAAACGACAGTATACCAAACTCAACATGTCGCTGGATCAAGCACTGCAACAAATGTTGAAGGCAGGGCTGATCACCTTAAGGGCTCCTCTCCGGAATCCGAACACTTCTGCTCCCAACTATCATCCCAATGATAGGTGCGCGTATCATTCTGATAGCCCGGGGCATACTACAGACAACTGCTGGCCTCTCAAGAACAAGATCCAAGATATGATTGACGCCGGAGAGATTCAGTTTGAAGTGCCAGAGACTCCGAACATAATCACTGCTCCATTACCCAATCGTTGAAGCCTTTGTTTATTTGAATTTTTGAGTTGTATTTTTCTTTGCTTATACAAACAATTACTGTCATAGCAAACTCTTTTATTCTATTAATGCATCGCATACGTCTGTTTTGGGAATTAATACAATTGTTTTCATTATATTCAAAATTCTTTTCATATTTTTTCTGATGATCAACTCTTGGTTAATAATTCTGAGCCTCTTGAGGGAGGATGACGAAAACGATACCACGATCGCTACAGTATGCTTTTGAACAGACCCCGCTGGTGAGGTACAGGCATTGTTTCAATCCCTAAACACTGGAGTTATAAGGATGATAATCCCTCGTCAACCCCTCTGAGCCAAAGAAGTAGAAGTTTTTATTTTCGAAAATCAAAACCCTTAATCATACCCTGGGGCAGGGTGGTCTCTCAGTTGATCCGAGTGCATAACGAATGGCACCAAAAAGAGATCCTTACAAAACGAAGAAAGACAGTGATGGTTCCGAATAATCATAAGGACAGGCAGTCATTATCAACAAAAAATCATAAATGAAAAGCCCAAAAAGTCAAAGCCAACGAAGAAGACTTACAAAACTGGGGCATCCCGCTGACTGTAATTCCAAAAAAGGAAACAGTTCAGGCAAAAAATAGGGATAACAAAATCAAAAAGGAAGAGGTCCCACAAACCCCCGACAAAAAATGATGACTGCCTATTCAGAATAAATCATCAATATCCGAACCATCACTGGAAAATCAGAACAAAGACTCAAACTAGGTCTAACGTATGATCAACTGAGTTTAGGTTTGGAGAACATCACGAAGAGCGGGTGGGTACAAATAAAATTTGAGCCTTTATCCTTTGTTTCTTAAACCGTGAACCAGGCCACGTTATAACCCTCAAAAGTCCTAGCTGAAGCATGGGTTAGTCCGAAAGCATACTGTTACGAAAGGTATCCTGACTCCTTAAGGCCTACGGTAAATACGGAGTTGACATCACGTTTTACAAACATTCACTTGTTTTATGAAAAAAGAATGCAGTTTCAAAATCTTCGAGACAGACATAAGCTTTGCATTTTTAACATAATTTTGTTCGCATATGACTTTTTGTTTGAGCAGCATAGAAATTCGCATGACGAAAGTCTAATAAACAAGAGTATCTCCAATCAAGGGGCAGACATGGCCAGTGTCCATTATCTGGGGCAATCCAATCAAGATTCGGAGAATCTCTCAAAAGGCCAAATAGCCTGGGGCAAATCTCCGCCTGAGTCACTTGGGGCATTTCAATAACAAATCTTGCATGATCAGACATCTTCTGGTAATATGGCAACATAAACAGCCAGGGGCACTTCCCTGCATTCTAGGAACGCAGACATAGTCGAAAAATACTACGCAAAATCAAAGACCCGCTAGGTTGACACGCCTAGGCAAAAATAAGGGCTTCCCGGCGAACCAAAAGGATTCGGGCAAAATGAAGGGATGAAATGAAAAAATCTGTACACCCGGCAAGTCGAAAACCTGAAAAGGCGGCTTGGGCAAAAATGGGTATCCTGGTGAACTGAAAACCCGAAAGGGCGGTCCAGGAAAAAGTTAGGGATTAAAGCGTACGACTATGTCCTGCCATCTGCCTACTAGAAGAAGGTTTGTCCATCAACAACTATCAAGCACCGCCACAGGTATCTTCCGCTCCTCCATAGAGACAGGGGCAATAGAGTGGTCTAAGCAATCTGATTGTTCTATCCTCCAAGGTATCAGGGTAGGTTCTACAGTTCAAAGCTTCCCCAGGAGAGTCCAATCCAGTTTCCCCAAGCAATAAGCTTATCCCCGGTAGATTCTGGAAGCTTATCCTCGCAGAACACGAATGCGTTTCCCGGCTTTATTCAAAGAGTTATTTCCTTAACAGGATATAACTGGGTTATCCTCAGCCAAAAGCCACGGAAAGAGCGTCCTCGACGAAATTTTCCTATCCCCAGCGAAGTCCATTCATACTTCCAGTACAACAAGATATCCTCAGCAAGTTACTATCAACAATCAACAGAGTGTCTCTCTCCCCACAGAGTATTACTCCCAGCAAGATTACTAGAGCACTTTTCTCCCCACAGAGTAATCCATTTGCCAAGTTCATTCCTCAACGGAGTCATCTTCTCCTACCGGTATTCTTGCAGTTATCATCCCCCAGCGGAAGCAAAATCTATTCTTCAACATCAGCCCAGGAGTGACTTCCCGGCACCCGTCAAGGATTTATTTCCTTAGACAAAAATACATTCATAAACACCTCTTCATACATCATAGCATGCATATGCATCATACTACACGAATCTCATTAATTTTAAAGACATACAGATCATGCATCATGATTTTGCATACAATTATGTTTTGTCTTTTCAGGAAAAAGATCAATACAAAAATGATTACTATCAACTAACGCAATTCTTTCTAGATATAGTTTCAGATATGATCCAGAGATGGTGACGTTCTGATACTGCTTCCAGATTTCCTTCTAGATATAGTTTCAGATATGAACCAGATATGGTGACGTTCTGATGCTGCTTCCAGATTTCCTTCTAGATATAGTTTCAGATGTAAACCAGATATGGTGACGTTCTGATGTTGCTTCCAGAGTTCCTTCTAGATATAGTTTCAGATATGATCCAGATATGGTGACGTTCTGATACTGCTTCCAGATATCCTTCTAGATATAGTCTCAGATATGATCCAGATATGGTGACGTTCTGATGCTGCTTCCAGATTTCCTTCCAGATATAGTTTCAGATGTAAACCAGATATGGTGACGTTCTGATGTTGCTTCCAGATTTCCTTCTAGATATAGTTTCAGATGTAAACCAGATATGGTGACGTTCTGATGCTGCTTCCAGAGTCCCTTCTAGATATAGTCTCAGATATGATCCAGATATGGTGACGTTCTGATACTGCTTCCAGATATCCTTCTAGATATAGTCTCAGATATGATCCAGATATGGTGACGTTCTGATGCTGCTTCCAGATTTCCTTCCAGATATAGTTTCAGATGTAAACCAGATATGGTGACGTTCTGATGCTGCTTCCAGATTTCCTTCCAGATATAGTCCAGATATGAACCAGATATGGCGACGTTCTGACACTTATTCCAGTTGAAGATATTTCAAAGCCTTCTCTGGTTCAGTCAGATCGACCCTAAGATCTCCCTGATGCTTATCCAGTTGAAGATATTTCAAGACCTTGTCCGGTTCAGTTAAATCGACCCTAAGATTTTCCTGATGCTTATCCAGTCAAAGGCCTTCTCTGGTTCAGTCAGATCGACCCTAAGATCTCCCTGATGCTTATCCAGTTGAAGATATTTCAAGACCTTGTCCGGTTCAGTTAAATCGACCCTAAGATTTTCCTGATGCTTATCCAGTCAAAGGCCTTCTCTGGTTCAGTCAGATCGACCCTAAGATCTCCCTGATGCTTATCCAGTTGAAGATATTCCAAGACCTTGTCCGGTTCAGTTAAATCGACCCTAAGATTTTCCTGATGCTTATCCAGTCAAAGGCCTTCTCTGGTTCAGTCAGATCGACCCTAAGATCTCCCTGATACTTATCCAGTTGAAGATATTCCAAGACCTTGTCCGGTTCAGTTAAATCGACCCTAAGATTTTCCTGATGCTTATCCAGTCAAAGGCCTTCTCTGGTTCAGTCAGATCGACCCTAAGATCTCCCTGATGCTTATCCAGTTGAAGATATTTCAAGACCTTGTCCGGTTCAGTTAAATCGACCCTAAGATTTTCCTGATGCTTATCCAGTCAAAGGCCTTATCTTGGTTCAGTCAGATCGACCCTAAGATCTCCCTGATGCTTATCCAGTTGAAGATATTTCAAGACCTTGTCCGGTTCAGTTAAATCGACCCTAAGATTTTCCTGATTCTTACCCAGTCAAAGGCCTCTCTGGTTCAGTCAGATCGACCCTAAGATCTCCCTGATTCTTATGCCAGTAGAAGACACCCAAGATTTTTCTCAACAAGCGTTGTTGAAGTTAAAGACACCCAAGATTTTTCTCAATAAGCGTTGTTGAAGTTAAAGTCGCCCAAGGTTCTCTTACCATTCATGCTAAGGTAGTAACCATCCCTGGTTCTTTCATCGCCGTTTGAAGCTCCAGACTCAGCTCCTGTAACCAGTCAGGACACATCTATACCAGGCATCTAAAAATCAGCTCCTGCAACGTGTCAGGTACTCATTTTCTGTTTTGCAGGTATGCAGGTTCTCGCCAAGGAATCTCTTACGCAATCAAACATCCAGATGGCATCTATAAGCTCATCATCCTATCCAGCGACCTCCAAATGGCATCTATAAGCCCATTTCACCATCACTGCCACTATGTGAGCGCAAATTTCTGGGCACTCTAGTGTCCAATCATCTTCTACCCTCGGATTACGAAAGGCACGTCCGCCAATCTGCATCCTCAGGTCTAAGAAGATTGAACAGGGGCAACTGTTGTACCCTAAAATTTGCCCTCCCATATTCTTCAAGAAATTGCCAAGCCAAGTCACAAAATTCCCTAAGGGTTGCACAGTGCAAGGGCCTCCTAAACAGTCAAAATTAGGGTTTTGAGTCTGATCAAGAAAAGGAAGTGTTCAAAGGCTCAATCAAGTCTCATATGCTTACAAACATGGTCAAGCATCCTCATATCAAGTTTCAAGGCATTCAGCTCAAGATTGCACAGTCAAAACCCTAAATTGCACTACAGTCAACTGTAGGGGCAAAATGGTCATTTGACAGTCAAAAGTTCAAATTTTTGGTCAACATATCATTTTGAAGCCACAAACATCATTTGATCAATGCTTGATCATGATTCTCAAAATTTGGCTCAGAAAATCATCAAGATGCAAAAGTTTCCTTATTTGGATAGTTGAAAAAGTCAACTGAAATTGACCAAGGCATAACTTTCACATGGATTATCAGAAAAATTCCATCCAAAGCTCATTTTTAAGAGAAAGACATTTCCTACAACTCATCTTCATACTTCAAGTCCAAGAAATGCTCTCACAAAAAGTTATCAATTTCAACATTATAGGTCATTTTCAAAAGTCAACAAAAAGGGACTTTAAGTCAAAGGCCATAACTTGAGATTGGAAAATCAAAATGACATGGGACCAAAGGCATTGGTTAAAGGACTCAAAGACCTTTCCAAAATGTCCAAGAACATGAGAAAATCTTAAAAATTGAGCAAGTTATGCATTGGAGAAGTTGGGAAATTTTTGTGAAATGGCAAAAGTCAACTATCCTTGAAACTTCAATTTTTGACAAAAGGGCCCACTTTCTTCCACTTGATTCAGCCTTGTCATGCCACACACGTGTCCCATGATTAATTTCAAGATCAAACATTGATTTTTCTATTTTATTTAATTTTTGATAATTTAATTCATTTTAAATCTTTAAAAATTCAAATAAAATTTAAAAATCAATGGAATAGTGTCATTTGAATTGGAATAGCTTCCATATATCATGTGCCAGCTCACAAACTCATGCTAGGGTTAGGTTGTACACCAAGTCTTGGTTTTGCTTAAAAAAGGGAAAGTTTGTTAATGGTGAAAGACCTAAGACTAATTCTCTCATGGGCATGGATCAAGGCCAGCTAATGACCTAATTCCCTTCCTTCATAAGTGCTGAGTCAAAAACCTAATGCCAACACACTAAATGCTGCGCTCAAAAGCTCATTGAAAACTTGGAATTTGGACTTGAAAAAGATCCTGAAATCATTGCTAGAGGTGGATTCAAAGCCTAATTCCTTTTCCAAAAGCTTCCTTGGCAATTCCTGAACATATTCCAATCCCTAACATCAACTCAAGCCCCAGGAATTGGTATATAGAACCTCCCCTGTACAGCAAAAAAGTGATGATCGTGTTTTCAGTTTTAGACATCCTCATTGCATTTTAATTGTACATTCATGTTCCTTGTCAAGTTTTGAAACTAACCATCATGTTTAATTAAGTTTTTGTGCTATATACACGATGATGCCATGAGTGAAGTTTAGGGTTTTCAGAGGTGGAATTTGGGGCTTTTGCAAAGAGGAAAAATCAGGACTCCAAACCACCATCGTTCAATTTGGCATGCTTGGACGAAGAAGAAGCCATGGTCGCGATTAATTTATGAGTTACATAGCTCTAATCGCTATTTTCTCTAAAGCGACCTTAAACCACGCTTAAGAAACCGTTGCCATATGGTTTTGTTTTCAGGGAACGTGAAGAAGACGACATCGTGTCAACCAGTGATTCGTGGGTTTAAAAATTGGCGCGTTGACTCCCACTAATTTTGCTTTTCTTTTATATTGCTTAATTGTTATTATGTATTAACAACGCACCAAATGGCGTAGTGGTCCAGGTGTTGGCTGGTGAGGTGCAAGACCTGGGTTCGAGTCCCAGGTCTGAATAATTTCAATATTATTTTTCTATGTTAATTCCCATGCAGGAACAACATTGTGGATCACCATACGCTTGCCATCTCAAGCCGTCCACGCGTCTAGCACGTTCAAATCAAGGGCAGGGATTAAAGGACACCCATAAACCCCAGTCAACGCACCACAGGCTAGTCAAAAAAGTCAAAAAGATCAAGGACTTATTGGGCCAGATTGCTAAGGCCTACACCTCCTAATTTGGGACTGAAACCCCCTGGTTTGCACTTTTCATTACATTTCATTTTTTTATTTTATTTTATTTTCTTTATCGTTTTCATTAAATTAATTATTATTTTTTACAAATATACAAAAATGCCTAAAAATCAGAAAAGACAAAAATGTGATAAATAATTTTTATTATTTCCTTATACATAAATTAACATGTAAATAAATTCAATTTAAATTAGGGTTTTCAATATTACTTCTTTTTTTTTTTCCATAAAAAAATCCAAAAATATAGCATTAGGTTTAATGACTTTTTATTCCTTTTAATTTTCCTTGTTTTTTGCCATAATATTAGTGATTTTCATAATTAAACTTGTAAACTAATTAGGGTTGCATTTAGGTTAGATTTTAATACTTTCTTAATAACTAAAAATCCAAAAATATAGCATTAGGTTTAATAACTTTCATTCCTTTTAATTTTCCTTCTTTTTTGCCATAATATTAGTGATTTATTTATTTTCATAATTAAACTTGTAAACTAATTAGGGTTGCATTCAGGTTAAATTTTAATACTTTCATAATAAACTTAAAAATAATTAGAACTAGGTTTAACATTTCATTTTGGTTTTTAATTAATTCCTTTTTATTAAATCTCAAAAAACACAAAAATACTAAAAAACATTTTCTTTTAATTCTTAATTTTAATTCCTTATTAATAATATTTTGCAAAAGGGTCCAACGCCCTCGTTCGTAATTTATTTTATTCGCACATTTGTTTATTTCATTTAAATAATTATGTATCTCTCCCAAAGCCGTGTAAACGATTGCTCGCACTTTTATTTCTTTCGCTTTATTTACTTTCCGTCAAATCGGGTCCGGTTTAATTTTGGCGATGTGGACCCGCGCCATTTGTAATAGTCTTAGATTTACTTTTCCCGCAACTTTTAACTGTTAACAAAAGCATGAAAGAATGTATGGACTTAAAATAAAATCAAGCGTAGAACACCAATGAACATGACAAGACAAATATCAATGAAAACGATACACGAACCGCACACACCACCCCTAGGGTACGCCTCACTGTTGCCTTCGAAAGGTGATCGTCGAGTAGAGGATATCCTAGTAAGTCCTCATGATCCGGGAACCTGGCATGAGGGTAGCTTCTAAGGTGTCTTCCCATTGCTCTGGTGATCACCATGTCCCTACAAACTCGAATTGACCCGAACACCTCCAACGGTGGTGCTACCTACCTCTCAATGGTGGGATGGCACTACTTTAAAGGACATTTACACAGACGAATTCCTTAGGGTAGGTAGACGACTCATGGATACTTGCTCTCTTCAAAAACAAACAAAATCTTTTCACACCAACACATTTTCAAAAGCTTTCAAAACAAAATTTTCAAACACTCTGACGTACGAGTCGAACTGAAATTTTTTCAAAGAAACTTTTTAAAAACCCACATTGAAAAGCAAACAAACCATTTTGAAAACACATTGAGCAAGTATCTAAGAGCCCATGGATAACCATGGATAGAAAGGGTGCTAACACCTTCCCTTTCTATAACCTACCTCCCGAACCGAGAGCAATCTCTTTAAGGAATTTTTCTGTGCTTTTGTCCTTTCCATTTGGAGAAAATAAAAGACGGTGGCGACTCTTGCTTCCGCGACATTTCGCGAACCAGCGTAAAACAGTCAGTTCCAGATCCACCGATCATACAACCAAATCGAATTGCGATCTCAAACGTAAATGTATCGAATATACAGAAATAAGCAAATGTATAATGTATCAATGTATTCGTGTATGGTGAATGTGTAATGAGAATTATTTACAAATGTGAGATGTGAATTTAAATGTATTATTAAGTGTATTATATGTTTTTGTATTATGTACAAAAAAGTATTTTAATTAAAAGAAAGGAAAATGTTTTTAAATTCTATTTTTAAGATATTAAAAATAATGCATTTAATTAATTATGTACAAATCAAAAGTTCTAATTTTAAGGAGAAAAATATTAACTTTAAAGGAAAAATTATGTAATTATGTATTTATGTACAAATAATTTTTAAGAAAAGAAAAATGTATTAACTTAAAGAAAATTTATGTATAAACCAAAATAAGTTTAATAAAATAAAAAAAAAGTGTTTTAAATAATTCTAATTCTTATGTATTTTATGTTAGTATTTTTTTTTTATGTATCTTTTATAAATGTTTTAAGTTAAACTTACAATTAAATTAAAAAGAGTTTTAATAAAAGAAAAGAACAAAAGTTTTAAGTTTTAATTATATTAATTTAAACAAGTTAAAAGTAAAAGATGAGGAAGAGAGTTGAACAGGCCAAAGGGAAATTGGGTCTTAATCAGAATGGACATGAGGGGGGGGGAGGGTGTAGGCCAGTTTGCTTGGGCTTAAAGCGCTGAGGAGGGCAAGGCCCAGAGTTTGAGACAAAATGATTTTTAGGGTTTGTCAAACTTTGTTTCATTTAGAACGCGCTTGGGTTTGGAATCACAGAAGCGGCGCCGTTCGCTACTTCCGTCCTCTTCGTCTTCTCAAACAAGCTTATCTGTATAGAACTTCCGCCGATGGTCTCCAGGTGTCTCAGTCAGCTCTTTCTTCTCCATGGTTATGTAGGCAACGGTCTACAAGGTACTGATTTTCATTCTGTATGTTTTACGCCTTTGCATGTTTTTACTTACTTCTGATTCTTTTATATTGCTCAATGTTTGTACGAGATGTGAAAAATGAAAGAAATGAGGGGTTATACCTTTTGGGAGAGGAGGTGAGGAGGACCGGAGGCACCTAGGGCGGCCAAGGGCGGAGGAAAATGTGACGCGGTGGCTTGAGGACGCGCGAGCTTTGGAAACCTTGGTATCTTGTATTTTATTTTTTGTTTTGTGATGAGCTTCTGAAAACAAATCTTTATCCTCTTCACTTTTGCTCGTTTCTGTTGCCTTGTATGCTTCTGTATGTTTAGTTACCTTGATGATTTTTGATGATGAACCCCTTTTGGTTCTGAGAACCTCGCTTGAACTGGATCTTGTTTCACTTCTTTTCCTCTTCCCCTATAGGCTTACTGAGATTATTTTGGTATGTTAGACCCTGTGATGAACACAGTTCTGAGGGTGTTGGCTATTTGGTTGATTCTGGGATGGTTCAGATTGAGGGTAGGTATGCTTAAGCTTCTAGTCCATGGTTTGACGGTTCAGGTTTTGGCTCACTGGCTTCGCTTTGATGGAGGCTATGGCTTTTGGTGAGCTTACAGGTTTTTTGAGCTTTGAGGCCACATGTTTATGGTCTACTGGTTGTTTGACAGTTTAGGCTTGAATGGTTTAATGCAGGTTATACTGGTTTAGACATTGCTGGCTTGCTTGCAGTGTTTGAACATTACAGGTTTTAGGTGTATGGGAGATTTTGACATTGCTTGAAAGGTTTGGCTTTTGATGAGTTTTTTTTGTGTGAACTCGTTTCAGGCTTGTATATTTTGAGCTTGTTTAATGCAGGCCCCCTTTTGACAAGTGAAGGCTTGTGTTATATGCCCAAGAAAGGGTTCAGGGTTTGAATCTGGTTTGAAGGGTTTATTATGGAAAGATAATTCTGTTTCTTTTTATTGACAGTTTTGTTTGCATTCTGATTTCTTCATATCTCTGCCTTCTGCCTAAACCCTATACCTCTTTTCTTTCTTCTCTCTCTCTCCAGTACAGCTTTTAGCATATTATATTTCTTAACATGTACTAATTCTGAAAAAACAAATTGGCCTAGGAAATGATGAAACTGAAATTTGCTTGCAATCTACTCTTTCTCTGCATATTTGCATATCTCTTTTCCATACTTTGTGCTTCTTGACAGCATTGATGGTACTTTGATATCTTGAGATATCTTTTGGCAGCTCTAGTTGACTTTGGACTTAGTTTTGAAATTGTGACTTTGTTTAGCAATTTGAACTTGGTTTAGGCCATTCAGTTTGTAACTTGGACTTTGTATTTGCACATGCTGTCTTGCTTTGAACTATGCAGTTGGTTGACCAATTTGAAATGTGCAATTTTTAACTTTGTGCATTCATTTTTAATTTGAAAACATTTTCATCCCTCTTTGTGAACCGGGAGAAATCCCGTGATTTGCAAAGAGGGCGAACTGATCCCGGCCATTTGCTTTTAATGATGAACTTTTTATCTGTCTGTCTCTTTACATATTTATCTGCTTCTGACTTTTTCTTCTTTCTTATTCTTTGCAGATAGAATCCAATGAGGCAGAGGGAGCAAGGGATGGAAGGTGAAGAATTGAAGACTTAGAAAAATATTAGGATAGTTTTATTTAAATTTAAATAACTGTAATATTATTATTGTAAACATTTTGTAAACAAAAACAATTATACAAGTAATTTAAAGATAAATAAAAAGTCCTTTTATTTGATTAATTCTTTTTATTCTTTTCAAGATATTTATCTAATTGTTATAATTCTTAAATTAAAATAAAAATGGAAATAAATTCCAATTATCTTAACTTAAAAATAAATAATCAATTGGTAAACATTGTGGTCTTATGACAAACCTGACGCTCCAATTATTCAAAGTAACGCATAGTTTCAAACCAAACGACAGTTAATTAAACAAAACGTCCATCTGCCTCTTTTCACTGATTAAATCCAACAAATGCAAATTAACAACCAGCAGCCTCAATTCTCAATTCAGAGTAATTTAAAAAAAGCATTGATAGAACTAACTCTTCTTGAGAGATATGCGCACAAAACCCTGATTCTGATCAAATTCCAAAGAAGCGTTTGCCTGATCGAAGCTGAACCAAAATCAACCAAAACCCTAAGCAAACTGTGTGAACTGTTCCAGACCCTTAAAAAACCCTAATTTTGTCTGGATGACGAGAAAAATCTATTTTGACCGATTCTTGAGCCAGTTTGAAAAATCAGGAAACGCCTGAAGCTGCGATTTCTTGAGGAAAAATGCGAGGGCAAATTTTGGGGTACAACAGGCGGCCCAGGCAAAAATTAGGGATAAAGCGTAATACTATGTCTCGTTGGATCACCTTGCATCTAGAATCCGACATCAACTATCAGGTTCAGACGACATCGATCAGTCAGCTTCATCTTCAACTGAGAAGCAAAGTGATGAGACGCTCGAAGACATAAAGGCGATAGCAGAGTTGGAACCCAGTGGGATTATTCTTTTCACATAGCTGTTTTTCTTTCATTTTCTCAAAATTGTATAAACTCTATGTTGTTCGGCGGCGTTCTCTTACTAGGACGTCAGCCTCTTGTACATAAACGCCTATTTACAGGCAAATTCAAAATCAATACAAATTCACTTTTCAAACAAATTGCCAATTGTTTTTCCTTTATCTGTTTTGTTTTGCAAAGAACGTCCAATGTTCATTTTTGATATATGCATTTGACACTAATTGCTAACTCATAAATATTTGCATACGAAACAAAGGATTAATTACAGGTGACATCAGAAACAGGGGCAATAATGAGTTGTCTAAGCGATCTAGTTGCTCTGTCCACCAAGGTACCAAGGTAAGTTCGGCTAAAGAACGTGACCAAGATACCTCCACTCCCCGAGAGTAAGAAAAGATTCAACAATTCTCCCCGAGCAGAGTTGGTCTCCAATCAACCCCGAAGAGGCACAATATTTCCAGCAAGTCAGCGATACTCTCCCCAAGCAGAGTTAGCCTACTGTCAGCCTTAAGGAAGTTGGGTACCCCCAACAAATCTTAATATTCCCCAGCGGAGTATACAGATGTTCCTAAGCAAGCATCCCCGGCAGTCTTGATCTAAGATTGTTCCCCGGCAGAATACCAGCCACCCCAGTGGAGCCACTTCCCAGTGCAATCCAAAAGTTTCCCCAGGAGAGTTGAATCATCTCCCCAGTAGATTCTGGAAGCTTATCCCCAGTAGATTCTGGAAGCTTATCCCCAGTAGATTCTGAAAGCTTATCCCCAGTAGATTCTGGAAGCTTATCCCTTGCAGAGTACGAACGCTCTCCCCGGCTTTATTCAGAAGGTTATTCTCCACCAGAGCTTATAACTAGGTTATTCTCAGCTAATTACAACGGAAAGATCGTCCTCGGCGAAGTTCTTCCTATCCCCCAGCGGAATTCATCAATTCCTCAACAAAGATATCAACGGTATCCCCAGCGGAGTTATCATCAAACCTCAGCAAAGTATCTCTCCCTACAGAGTAATTCCCCACAGAGTAATATCTTCATCAAGTTTATTCCCCAACGGAGTCATCTTCTCCTACCGGTTTATTCTTGCAACCATCATCCCCAGCGGAAACGAAGAACTCTACTCTTCAAACATCAGCCCAGGATTCAACAAGCTCCCGGCATTCGTCAAGGATTTATTTTCCTAGACGAAAATACATTCATAAACATGTCACATTTCATACATCCTGCTTACATACATGATAAAGTGCATACTACACTATCTCTGAACATCATGACATCATGCATTTCATACATCATGACATTGCATACAACTGACGTTTTGCCTTTTCAGGAAAAAGGTCAATACAAAGATGATTACTATCAACTGTTGCAATTCCGGATTCGATACCTGTATCTAGCCAGGGCATATCTGTGAGCGATTGATTGTAGATTCGATACCTGTATCCAACCAGGGCATGTCTGCATGAAGAGTTTAGAGATTCGATTCCTGTATCTAGCCAGGGCATATCTTTAGACGACTAATTCCAGATTCGATTCCTGTATCTAGCTAGGGCATATCTGCATGAAGAGTTTAGAGATTCGATACCTGTATCCAGCCAGGGCATATCTGTAGACGACTAATTCCAGATTCGATACTTGTATCTAGCCAGGGCATATCTGTGAGTGATTGATTGTAGATTCGATACCTGTATCTAGCCAAAAATATCTGCATGAAGAGTTTAGAGATTTGATACATGTATCCAGCCATGGCATATCTGTAGATGACTAATTCCAGATTCGATTCCTGTATCTAGCCAGGGCATATCTGAAGAGTTTGAAGATTCGATACCTGTATCCAGCCAGGGCATATCTGTAGATGACTAATTCCAGATTCGATTCCTGTATCTAGCCAGGGCATATCTGTGAGTAACTGATTGTAGATTCGATTCCTGTATCCAGCCAGGGCATGTCTGCATGAAGGGTTTAGAGATTCGACTTCTATATCCAGCCAGGGCATATCTGTAGACAACAAATTCCAGATTCGATTCCTGTATCCAGCCAGGGAATATCTGTGAGTAGATTCGATTCCTGTATCCAGCCAGGGCATATCTGCATGAAGAGTTTAGAGATTCGATTCCTGTATCCAGCCAGGGCATATCTGTAGACGACAAATTCCAGATTCGATTCCTGTATCCAGCCAGGGCATATCTGTAGACGACAAATTCCAGATTCGATTCCTGTATCCAGCCAGGGCATATCTGTGAGTAGATTCGATTCCTGTATCCAGCCAGGGCATATCTACATGAAGAGTTTAGAGATTCGATACCTGTATCCAGCCAGGGCATATCTGTAGACGACTAATTCCAGATTCGATTCCTGTATCTAGCCAGGGCATATCTGAAGAGTTTGAAGATTCGATACCTGTATCCAGCCAGGTCATATCTGTAGATGACTGATTCCAGATTCGATTCCTGTATCTAGCCATGGCATATCTGAAGAGTTTGAAGATTCGATACCTGTATCCAGCCAGGGCATATCTGTAGACGACTAATTCCGGATTCGATTCCTGTATCCAGCCAGGGCATATCTGTGATTGATTGATTGTAGATTTGATACCTGTATCCAGCCAGGGCATATCTGCATGAAGAGTTTAGAGATTCGATTCCTGTATCTAGCCAGGGCACATCTGTGAGCAATTGATTATGGATTCGACACCTGTATCTAGCCAGGGCATATCTGCATGAAGAGTTTGAAGATCAACACCTGTAACAGGCCAGGAAACCATCTTCCTTTATCAAAGTACGCAAGTTCTCGCTAAGGAATCTCTTACGCGATCGACACCCCGATGGCATCTGTAAGCCCATCTCCACAACTATCCATCACACTTCCAAATGGCATCTATAAGCCCATTCCCGACAAGGTCCTGTCACATCCAGATGGCATCTATAATCCCATCCTCCTATCCACCATCTTTCCAAATGGCATCTGTAAGCCCATTCCCGTCATCACATTGTTGATATTCTACTATGCGAGTGCAAATTTCTGGGCACTCTAGTGTTCAATCATTTTCCACCTTCGGATCACGAAAGGCACGCAAGCCAATCTACATCCTCAGGTCTAAGAAGATTGAACAGGGGCAACTGTTGTACCCCAAAATTTCCCTCCCATATTCTTCAAAGTTTTGACAAACATCAGCTCAATTTGCTCAAGTCTACTCAAGGGTTGCACAGTTCAAACACCCTCCTAAGCCAGTCAAATTAGGGTTTTGGTTCTTGCAAGGAAGTTGAGGTTTTCAAGGGATCAATCAAGTCACATATGCCTATACACATTGTCAAGCATCTACATGCCAAGTTTCAAGGCTCACAAAGTCAAGTTGCACAGTCAAAAACCCTAATTGCTTCTTAATCAACTACAGGGGCAAAATGGTCATTTGGCAGTCAAAAGTCAAAAATTTTGGTCAACATCTTATTTTGAAGCCACAATCATCATTTGATCAAGTCTTGATCATGATTCCACAAGAATGGCTCAAAAATCATCAAGATGCAAAAGTTTCCATTTTTGACTAGCTGAAAAAGTCAACTGTAACTTGACCAAGGCATAACTTTTTCATGGTTCATCATAAAAATCCCATCCAATGCTCATCTTGAAGGGGAGGACATTTCCTACAACTCATCTTCACATTCCAAGTCCAAGAAATGCTCTCACAAAAAGTTATCAATTTCAACATTATAGGTCATTTTCAAAAGTCAACAAAAAGGCATTTTAAGTCAAAGAACATAACTTGAGATTGGTAAATCAAAATGACATGGGACCAAAGGCATTGGTTAGAGGACTTCAAGACCTTTCCAAAATGTCCAAGAACATGTTCATATGATCAAAATTGAGCAAGATATGCATTGGAGAAGTTGGGAAATTTTTGTGAAATGGCAAAAGTCAATTGTCCTTGAAACTTCAATTTTTGACAAAAGGGCCCACTTTCTTCCACTTGATTCAGCCTTGTCATGCCATACACGTGTCCCATGATCAATTTCAAGACCAAATAATTATTTTTCTATTTTATTTAATTTTTATTGATTTAATTCATTTTAAATCCATAAAATTCAAATAAAATCTAAAAAATTTAAATGGATAGCATCTTTTGATTTGAATGGTCTTTATGTGTCATGAGCAAGCATACCAAATTCGTGCTAGGGCCATTTTGAGCATAAAATTCAAAATTTGAACAAACTTGGAATGTTCTTTAATGGTGATAAACCAAAATTCAAAAACTTGATTGCAATGGATCCCAAGCTCATAATGTGACCTATTCTCATTCATTACTACATATGCAAGTGTGACAAGCCTCATTCACGACCTAGAGCTCATTAAAACGGCCAAACCAAACTCCAAAAATTCAAAAGAAATTTGAAAACTGAAATCCACCTTTCAGCACGATTCAAAGTGTTTTCTTGATCCAAACACATTGTTAGCCTTCCCATGGACATTTTGCAATCACAAACAAGCTCCAACACTCAAAGAGCACGTATGCAGGATCTAGCATTTTTGTACAGGGCGCGTGTAATTTTGAGACAAAGGTTGAAGATGAAGCCTGGTGGGCTGGGCTTGGTCCTGGCTTTGTTTTTGGCACCCCCTCATTACTGATTGCACCCCCCTGGCCCATTTCTTCATATTTTTGTATTTTTCCATTTTATTTTCATTTCTGATTTTATTTTATTATTTTTAAACATAAAAAATACGAAAAATATTTTTATAAATTTTCACTTTTATTTTTATATTTTTATTTTACTTTTCTAACATGAAAAATTATTAATTAGTATATACTTATTATTTTCTTTAATAAAAACAAATAAACATTTTAGAAATATTGTATATTTTTATTTTATTATTTATACATATAAAAATAATATTTTTCTAAATATATTTTATTTTTGTATATACATTATTTTATTTTATTGTATATAAATAGTATATTTAATATATTTACATTCTTAAAAGAAAATTAGGGTTTTACCCTTAATAAAAAAAAATATATAATCTTTTATTTCTTGTTTATATATACACTAAATATTTTTTACATACATAAAAAATAAACATATACATTTTTGCATATTCATAATATTTTGTATATTTATTTAATTTGTTTATTTAAATATTGTTCATTTATTGTTTGTACCAATTATTCAATTTGGATGTAATAGTAATATTAGGGCTTTATTTTCTTGCAAATATCCCCCATTCAAAAATTGTATCCCCCTTCCCATATCAAATGTTGTAATAGTGTAGAGTTATTTTACGCATTTATGCTTTCAATTATGCCATGTTAGAGATTAGGGTTTGTATGCAAAAAATCCAAAATCAAACAAATAGCTTGACTAATACAAAGACAAAAAGCATGAAAATTGACAACACAATGCACACTTGCACCCCTAGGGTTTCATCCACTTGTTGCCTTTAAAATTGGCCATGTTATGCATGTTGAGTACTTTGGCAAAACAAAAACAAAACAAAAGATCATAGTCCCTCGATGACGCTATCTTGGCTGCCTATACAAAAATGATCTAGTCCCTCAAAAAATTGCTAAAGATACTTGGCACAATTGATATCATGGTCAATACGATGACCCGCGCCTGTCCCGTTTAACATCCAAACACAAGGTTGTTTACCAAATGCAATAGTAAAACAACAATGTCAAAAGGGTTAAAAATATGTAGGAAATACCTTTGAGTAAAATAGGGTAGACAACTCTTAGTTACTTGATCAAAACTTGCAAAACATCCTTGCTATTTTCAAACACACCTCACAACAAAATTTTAAAACATTTCCCAAATCAAACTTTCAAACATTGAAAAATCTTTTCAAAAGACAAACACCTTTGTATATATTCAAACAAGAATCATTACAAAGGTTGCCACAACGATGGCCTCTTTTCAAAACATTTTCAAAACCACACACAAAGCACCATTTCAAACAATTGAAAAGCAAAAGCAAGTGATCTAAACAAGTAACTAAGAGCCCATGGATAACCATGGATGAAAAGGGTGCTTGCACCTTCCCTTTTCATAATCTACCCCCCGAACCCAAGAAAATATCTCAAAGGTCTTTCATGTGCTTTTTGACCTTTCCTTTAGATAAAATAAAAGTCGGTGGCAACTCTTGCTAAACCGAAACATTTGCGAACACAAACGCAAAACCTCAAGTCAGTTCTCCCACCGCATCACAGAACTGGCGACTCTGCTGGGGAATATTTGAAAGTGGAGTAACCTTAGGGTTTATATCACCTTTACATGCTTATCTTGTTTGCTTTGATTGCTTTACATTTGGTTCTCTTGTTTGGGTTTTGAATCCTCCACCCGGATTTTTGGGAAACATTCATAGGTAAATAGCAATACATTGTGGAAACTGTGTGGGGTATACTGACATGGTTGAAGCAATAGCTATATTAGTGCGACATATTTGTGGGTACCGGTAGCATTTGAGTCAATCAAAGAGAATACAGGGTCGCTGAGTGATGTCATGAAGCACTAATGAACTCTTAGAACCTTTACTTGACCATCTTGGCCTTTTTTAGGGGTAGTGAGATGACTGGCTTTGGTGCAGTCCGAAGTTGGTAGATACTCAATACTACACTCATTGAGGGTTATTTTCTTGGGATATTTTGGTCGCCAGTTAAGTGGCTAAACTGAAACAATGAACACAGAAAATAATCCAGTGATATTGAGCTCCTTAGAACCCGGTTACTATTTATATGAAGCCCCATGCAAGCCTGAAACTAGGAACTTGTGTGACTTGCTTGTACATATACTTGTGCATACATCATGAACATCATAAAGCATCATATGCATCCACTAACCACTTCAAGGGTTTGGATCTTCATCTTTGTTCTTGTTTTGTAGGTAATGGAATCACTTCGCAGGAAAACTATTCAGGTCAACCTTGTGAGGATCCCTCCTCAACTCAAGGAGCTCACTTCCAAGATTCCAGAGAATTCTCTCTTCAGTGAAAGACATGGTAGACTTCTCAACTTGGTCAACTCCAACATTGAAGAAGACATGGTGAAAGTTCTCTTCCAGTTCTTTGACCCCCTACACCATTGCTTTACATTTCCTGATTACCAACTAGTGCCTACTTTGGAGGAATTTTCTCAACTCCTGAGGATTCCTATTCTCCATCAACTACCCTACAACGGTACAGAAAGAGAACCAAAGCCTGAAGATGTTTCTCAAGCCTTACACTTGCAACCATCTGATATCAAAGGTCATTGGGAAACCAGAAGTGGTGTCAAGGGTTTCTTGGCAAAGTTTTTGTTTGAGAAGGCACAAGACTGCTGGAATTCTCTAGATCTGCAAGCTTTTGAGGAGATTGTAGCACTTCTCATCTATAGGTTGGTCTTGTTCCCAAACCCTGATCAGCTTATAGATGTGAATGCTGTCAAAATTTTCATATCTCAGAATCCTGTGCCTACATTACTTGGGGACATCTTACACTTATTTCACACACGAACAATGAAGAAAAGATGTGTTCTCATGTGTTGTACTCCTCTCCTAGCAAGGTGGTTTATTTCTCACCTTCCCCAATCAGTCTTGAAGAATGAGCAAGGCTTGAGGTGGTCACAACGGTTGATGACTCTTACACATTCTGATGTTCATTGGTGCTCTCGGTCCAGAGAAAATGTCATCATCATTGATCGTTGTGGAGAATTCCCTAATGTCCCATTACTTTTCATTAGGGGAGGCATTACCTACAACCCCTGTTTAGCTCTGAGACAATTTGGGTATGCCCGAAGGGATGGCCCTCATGACATGCTGATTCCAGACTTGGTTTTTGACTTCAACAACGATGCTCAAGGACTTCGACAAAGGTTTATCCGAGTTTCGAGGATGCCTAACAAAGTGGACAGTAAGACACTGGGACACAAGAATTTCATCCCCCTTGAGCCTTACCTCAAGTGGGTACGAACCTGCGCCTAGAATCTTATGATGCCTTACCCCTACATTCTGCCTATGATCAAAGATCCTGTTAGGGAAGGAGAGGTTCCATACACCCTCCTACACCCTGACATGCCAACATCATTGGAAGATTTGCAAAAGAGTTGGATACAGCTCAAGGAATAGCGGAATACTTTTGAAGCCAGCTTCTACGCCAGTGAGAAGAAGGTTTTGGAACTTACCCGTCGACTCCATGAAGAGTAGAATCTCAACACTTACATCGCACCAAAGAGGATGCACAACATCTTTTTACATTAAGAACTTTGTAATATTTTGCCCATGGGGCATTTATGTACTAACAAATTTCTTCTTATTAATATGACGTGTGTTCTTTTTGTTTGCAACAACTTTGAATTTCTGAATCCTTGAATGTATTACATGAATATATATCATTCATCATATGCATAAACAGGTCTTCACACCAGGTTTCCTTATCTTTCTGCTGTTTATTTCAGCAAGATGGATATAGAGCAGACAATCAAAGATCTGCAAGCACATAATTCACAATTCCAACAACTCCTCATGACCTTGGCAAAGGGTCAAGAGGACCTTAAAGCACTGTTAGAGAAGGAAAAGGAAAAAGAAAAGAAGAAAAAGAAAAGAATTGGTGTGACCACTATGGGAAGAAGATTTGAGAACCAAGCTAGGAGAGTCCTGGATTTCCCCTCGACGTCTGATGAAGGGGTTGGCAAAGGAAAAGGATTTGCGGTACCTTCCGAGTCTGAGGTTGAAGAGGAAGAAGAAGAAGAGGATGAAGATTACTCTGAGCAGCAGTACCCTCCCGTGGACGATAAGTATAAAAATCTGGAAGAACGGATGGCAGCCATGGAGGTACAAAGAGTACATGGGTTAGATTTCGAAGAACTAGGGTTGGTTGCTGGGATCGTCATTCCCCCCAAGTTCAAAGTGCCTACATTTGCTAAATATGACGATTTGTCCTGTCCGAAGATGCATCTACGATCCTACGTCAGAAAGATCCAACCTCACTCTTCTGATAAGGATCTGTAGGTCCACTTTTTTCAAGATAGTTTGTCGGGTACGCAATTGGATTGGTTCTATCGGCTTGAGAGATCTGATGTACATAACTGGGAGGATTTGGTTGCTGCTTTCTACCGACAATACCAATATAACACAGATTTAGCGCCTACTCGTACTCAATTACAGAGTATGGGTATGGTTTCTAATGAAGGCTTTAAGGAGTATGCCTAGAAGTGAAGGGACTTGGCTGGAAGGGTGCAGCCACCATTGTCTGAAAGAGAGCTGGTTGATATGTTTTTAGGGACGCTGTCTGGTCCATTCTTTAATCACCTGATAGGGAGTTCATCGGCAGGGTTCACCGAATTAATTCTGACTGGTTGAAGCTGACATCAAGAGTGGTAAGATTCAAAAAGATACATCTGCTTCTGCCACTGTCAAAAAACCTTTTCCAGCCAAGAAGGAAGTCTCTGCTGTTTACAACCAGAGAAATCAAGGAAGATTGGAGTGCCGACCAGCGGTGGGGGCTGTGATGATCCAGAACTCCTCATCCGATCAACCTCGAAGCAGTCAACCCAGAGCTAACCAGCAAAGGGTAGAAAGGCCATAACGACAGTTCACCCAGATCAATATGACACCTGCTCAGGTCCTCCCTCATTTGTTAAAGTTAAACCTTACCAACTTGAAAGAAGCGCCGAAAAACCCAAATACCTCTTCTCCCTATTATCATTCCAATGCAAAATGTGCATATCATTCAGACAGTGTGGGGCACGACACCAACAACTGTTAGGCCCTTAAAAACAAGATCCAGGATTTAATAGATTCCAAGGAGGTGGAGTGTTATGCCCCCGAAAAACCTAATGTGATATCTGCCCCTATGCCAAAACATGGTCATAATGTCCATGCTATTGTAGAAGATCTTCATGTTACCGCTGTTGATGATTTAATGACTCTGTTGCCAATGATCAAGATGAATCTGTTGAAAGCCGGGATTTTCCCAGGCTGTGAAAAAGATTGTTACCTTTGTTTGACCTTGCAACCCGACTGTCCGTTGTTGAAGTCAGGCATCCAACGCCTGATGAATACTCAAGGAATCCTCTTCAAGAAGACTCTTGTTACTCCTGTTACTCCTGTTACTCCAATCAATGATGTTGCTATAATCACCATTTCCGACAATCTTTCCAAGGTCTCCAAAAGACCTGTTAAGATTACACCCGATCCAAAGTATGTACCGCTGAAGATTACTATGCCGGGGCCTATCCCATATAAGTCCAACAAGAAAATACCGTGGAATTATGGAGGAGAGATCTTCTACCACGGCGTTAAGCAGATCAAATCAGTTGAAGAAAGTTCTGATGAAGAAACTCCTGACATAGGAAATATTGCGGGGACAAGTAAGATCACTCGTAGCGGAAGAATCTTCTCTCCGGAGATTGCTCCTCCAAGGGAGATCGTCGGACCCTCAAGTGCTCCAGTGCCAGTCAAGATATATGTGCGAAGTCCAGTTATTGAAGAAATTGTTACTCCCGAAGCTATACCCTCTACTGTTGTTGCTGATAAAGGTAAGGGGATCCAAGAAGCGCCCGTCAGGATGAGGGCTCAGACTTTGGTTATCCCCGAGACCACTAAAAAGGAATTGGAGGAGATTTTAGGAAGAGCGACTATGATGTCGTAGAGCAGCTGGGGCAAACCCCTTCAAAAATCTCCATGATGGCTCTATTGCTCTGCTCCGAGGCTCATGCCAAAGCCTTGATCAAATTCCTGAAGACGGCGCACGTGCCTCAAGAAACTTCTGCGGATCAGTTTCAAGATTATGTAGCTAGCCTTACAGTCGATAATGGTCTTGGCTTCTCTGACGCCGATCTAACATCTAAGGGAAGAAAGCATAATGATGCGCTGCATGTTTCGGTAGAGTGCAGAGGGACCACACTTGCTCATGTTCTGGTTGATACCGGTTCATCTTTAAATGTCCTACCAAAGAAATCATTGGACAAACAATACTGTGAAGGTTTGACCTTAAAGCCCAGTAATATCATTGTTAGAGCCTTCGACGGTTCTAAGAGGATGGTTCACGGAGAAGTGGACATCCCAATTAAGGTGGGAATGAAAATTTTCAACTCTACATTTTATGTGATGGACATCCGTCCTTCATATTCATGCTTGTTGGGAAGGCCATGAATCCACAATGCTGGGGCAGTCACTTCTTCCCTACACCAGATGCTCAAATACCCATTCCAGGGTAAAATCATAACAGTTCATGGTGAGGAGGAGTATATGATAAGCCACCTTAACTCTTTCCGCTACGTGGAGTTAGATGGTGAATTCATAGAAACACCTTTCCAACACTTTGAAGAGGTTTCTCCTGAAGTTGCGGTAGCTAAGACAATGACTGATGTGCCCATCATTACCAAACCTGTGTCCCGGATGTCATCCCTTAAAGATGCGGAAGCTGTAGTTAAGGAAGGAGGAAGTACAGTATGGGGTCAACTGCCAGATTTTCCTTACAAGACAAATAAGTACGCATTGGGTTTCACTGCTGCTAGTCAGAAAGCTGTGCGTCGCTCCCGGGCTGGAGGACCGCCATTGAAAATCACTCATCATGGAGTTCATGCTTTAGAAGATGATGAAGAAGGAATCAATTTTGAAGACTGGATCTTTCCAACCATTGAAGGAGGACTGAACAACTAGGAGGAGAAAGACTTTGTTCCCATTACTTTCATCAATCAGTAATTTATCTTTTGAACATTTCCTGTTTGGTCTGTAATAATCATTAAACAATTCGTACACTCTTTTTGCCTTATGCCTTACCCAGGGCATATAGGTCCATTTGTAAGGGTTTTGATTCTTCATTTTCATATGCCATTTTTAATGAATCATGGACGTTTTCATATATAAACTTTTGTGTTCATTTTCTTTCCTTTTACATTTTATTTTGTTTAAAGGTGGCTATCCCTTACACACACCCACACTCAAAAAATGAAAGTACCCATCCACTCCAGATTCCATGGGTAACAATTCTGCTATGGCCTTCAGTGACTCTGAAGATCTGGTCAATCATGTTGAATACGAAGGTGATGAAGACTGTGAAGTGCCTGGAGAGTTGGCTAGACTTTTGCAACAGGAAGAGAGGGCTATTCTTCCCCATGAATAGTTGTTAGAGACTATCAATTTGGGAACAGAGGAGGATAAAAAAGAGGTTAAAATGGGTGCCAACCTAGAGCCAAGTGTCAAAGAGCGCTTAGTTCAGTTGTTGAATGAATATGTTGAGATCTTCGCCTGGTCCTACAAAGACATGCCCGGACTGGATACAGATATTGTGGTTCACCGTCTCCCTACAAGAGAAGACTGTCCACCAATCAAACAGAAAGTCCGCCGAATGAGGCCTGACATGTCCGAAAAGATCAAAGCTGAAGTGATGAAGCAGTTCAATGCTGGCTTTCTTGCTGTTACTTCCTATCCACAATGGGTTGCTAACATTGTGCCCGTGCCTAAGAAGGACGACAAAGTCATAATGTGTGTGGACTACAGAGACTTAAACAGGGCTAGCCCTAAAGATGACTTTCCACTACCACACATTGACATCTTGGTCGACAACACAGCTCAACACAAGGTATTCTCTTTCATGGACGGATTTTCAGGGTACAACCAAATCAAAATGGCCCCCGGAGACATGGAGAAGACTACTTTTGTTATGCAGTGGGGTACCTTCTATTATAAAGTGATGCCATTCGGACTGAATAATGTCGGGGAAACCTATCAACGAGCCATGATAGCTTTGTTTCATGACATGATACATCATGAGATTGAAGTCTACGTAGACGACATGATAGCCCGTTCACAGACAGAAGAAGAACACCTCGACCATCTGCAAAAGTTGTTTGTCAGATTAAAGGAATACAAGCTCAGACTGAACCCTAGTGTTGTACCCCAAAATTTTCCCTCCCATATTCTTCAAGGTTTGTCAAGAGTCATCCTCAAATGGTTCAAGACTTCTCAAAGATTGCACAGTCCAAATGCCTCCTAAGCCAGTCAAAATTAGGGTTTTGGTTCTGTCAATGAATTTGAGGTTTTCAATGGTTCAATCAAGTCTCATAGGCCTATATACATTTTCAAGCATTTACATGCCAAGTTTCAAGACTCACAGAGGCAAGTTGCACAGTCAAAAGCCCTAATTGGTTCACAATCAACTATAGGGCAAAATAGTCATTTGGCAGTCAAAAGTCAAAATTTTTGGTCAACATCTTATTTTGAGCACACAATCATCATTTGATCAAGTCCTGATCATGATTCCACAAGCATGGCTCAAAAATCATCAAGATGCAAAAGTTGCTATTTTTGGACAGCTGAAAAGTCAACTGTAACTTGACTAAGGCATAACTTTTTTATGGTTCATCATAAAAATCCCATCCAATGCTCATTTTGAAGGGGATGACATTTCCTACAACTCATCTTCACATTCCAAGTCCAAGAAATGCTCTCACAAAAAGTTATCAATTTCTACATTATAGGTCATTTTCAAAAGTCAACAAAAATGCACTTTAAGTCAAAGACCATAACTTGAGATTGGTAAATCAAAATGACATGGGACCAAAGAAATTGGTTAGAGGACTTCAAGATCTTTCCAAAATGTCCAAGAACATGTTCATATGATCAAAATTGTGCAAGATATGCATTGGAGAAGTTGGGAAATTTTTGTGAAATGGCAAAAGTCAACTATCCTTAAAACTTCAATTTTTGACAAAAGGGCCCACTTTCTTCCACTTGATTCAGCCTTGTCATGCCATACACGTGTCCCATGATTAATTTCAAGATCAAACATTTATTTTTCCATTTTATTTAATTTTTATTGATTTAATTCATTTTAAATCCATAAAAATTCAAATAAAATCAAAAAATTAATGGAATGGCATCTTGGTGACTTGAATAACTTTTATGTGTCATGTGCCAGCTAATGATTTCGTGCCAAGCCTTTTGGTGCACAAAATCTTGGATTTGAACCAAAAATGGAAGGTTCTTTAATGGTGGTCAACAAGAATCCAAAACTTAATTGCACAAGGGTACAAGCCTAGCTGCTGACCTAATTTCATTCACACATACATAAGCAAGCGTGCTAAACCTAATTGACCACCCAAGCATTGCTGAAACGGCTAAATCAAAACTCAAAAATTGTCCAAAAAGTGAGAGATCTAGAACAAGGTTGCAAGCATTTTCAGACAAAAATAAGCACGTGGCTTTCTTCCTTGCCATCCCCTGAAGTCAACACGACCCTTGCCAGGTCTTAAGACTCCCTACACAGCGCTTTAAGTCATCACAAACTTGCCTCTGAACACGAAACTTGAATCCTTTATTCTGGCATTTTTTCTCAAAAACGTTAGCATATTCATACTCCTTGCTTGATTTCTAACGTAACTACATTATTCAATTTCGTTTTTGGGCTTGGTATGATGATACCCGCGTCTAGGGTTTGTTTTGTTTGTTTTTAGGCATTTTGTTTCCAGGTACAATCAGAACAAATCATAAGCATGGATGGACATAGGAGATAGAGACGAGACTAACCATGGTCTTGGAGTGAGTTTTGGAAGCCTAGGGACAATTTTAGGACAGGCCTGCGAAATCTCCTGCGGATAGAAATCCGCAGGTAAAAAACCAGTGACAAAGGAAGAAGACGCTGACGCGTCTCCCTCTCATTTGCTCTTTCAAAAAGTAGCGCGTTTATATTTTTTTTTCCAGGCATTGTGTTGTTTTACTAATATAATAACCACTCATTATTATTATTTCAATTGAGACAATTGGCTCAGTGGCTAAGGCGTGCAGGCATGAAACGTTGGGACCTGGGTTCGAATCCCAGGTCCCCCAATATTTGTTTCACATTTTTTCTAATGCAATCATATGCAGCGTTGCAACAATGTCCCACCATGTGCTTCAAGCAGTCAGCATGCCATGTGGCCACCATCATCAATCCAAGGGTCAGGATGGAAGCACACCATATTCTCTAGTCAACCAACAGGCACCTGATCCAGAAGTCAACGCAGGCTTTGGCTTAATGGGCTGGATTTACTTCTTCACCCCCAATGCTGGCCCAACACCCATGGTTCACTATTCCTTTTTTTTTCATTTTTCTTTTTCCTTTTATTTTCTTTAATTATTATTATTATTATTAACTAGATAATTAATATTTTCCATAAAAATTCAAAAAAACTAAAAAATGTAAATATTTTATTTTTATTAATTTCACTTAGGTTTAATTATTTTGTAAATAAACACTAATTTAAATTAATCTAGTTTAATTAGGTTTAATTTTAATTTTCTTTTACAATAAATAAAAATGAATTAGACTTAGGGTTTTTTTGACACTTTTTATTTCTTTTTTTATTTCATTTCATTAAAAACATAAAAAACACAAAAACATTTTTTCTTTTAATAAATTAATTAATTAGTAATTAGGCTTAATTTTTAATTAATTGCAAAAAAGGGACAAAATTCAATTCTTTCTCAAAAGGGTCAAAACCCTAAGGACGCCCCGATTTAATTCTTTCGCGCGCATGTTTATTTTAATCCATTATATTTATGTATCTGCTCCGGAAATGTAATAGTTAATTAGGTTTTATCACTTTATTTACTTTTTTCGCACTTATTTTCAAAACGGGTTTTTGTTTTTGGCGATGTATAGACCCGCGCCTTGTAATAGCGTAGATTCATATTTCCGCACTTTATTTTCCGCACTCTTAACTGTTAATATGCATGAAAGACTTGTATGAAAAATAAAATCAATCCGTAGCTCACAAATAACATGTACAAGATAAACATTAACATGAAACAAAACACATGCACATGCCACTCCTAGGGTACGCCTCACTGGTTGCCTCGAACGTGGTCATCAAGTATAGGGTGTCTTAGAGGTCGCCCTCCTGTCTAAAGATCCAGTTGCCTCGAAACGGTTGCCTTGGATAAAAAGGATCTAGGACACTAGGGTTACCGCTAAGGTGTCCTACCATTGCTTTGGTGACCACACATGTCCCTATAATCGAATTGACCCGAACAACTCCAACGACGGTGCTACCTACTTCTCAATAGTGGGATAGTGCTGTCTAAAGGACTCTTACACAGCCTAATTCCTTAGAGTAGGTAGATTTCTCCTGGTTACTTGCTCTCTCTCAAAAAAAACAAAACAACTTTTCGCACCTACACTTTCAAAAGGTTTTCAAACAAATATTTCATACACTCTTGAGGACAGATACAAGAGTTACTTAGAAATTTTTCAAACGAAACTTTTTCAAAACCCACAAACACTTTAAAAGCAAACAAATTTTGAAAACATAGAGTGAGCAAGTACCTAAGAGCCCGTGGATAACCACGGATAGAAAGGGTGCTAACACCTTCCCTTTCTATAAATCTACCTCCCGAACTGAGAAACATTCTCAAAGAAGGAATTTTGTTGTGCTTTTGTCCTTTCCATGTTGGAGAACATAAAATACGGTGGCGACTCTTGCTTACCGCGACATTTCGCGAACCAGCTTAAAAAACAGTCAGTTCTATTTCCACCGATCACAGAACTGGCGACTCTGCTGGGGATCTAAAAAAAGTGAGGTATACCTTAGGATTAGACCATTCTTGTTTTCAATTGCTTGCTTTGATTGCTTTAAAATTGTGGGCCTGTTTTGGGAGTTTCATAGATCCTAACCCGGATCTGGGGGATACCTCTTAGAAAGTAGCAACAAACTGTGAGGGAACTGTGCGGGGTATACCGACAAGGTTGAAGCAGTTTGCTACGTTGATGTGGCACTTTGGTGAGTACCGGTAACCCTTGAGTCAAGTCAAGGAGAGTACGGGGCCGCCGCGTGGTGTCGTGAAGCATCAACTGACCTTAGGAACCTTACTTGACCATCCTGGCCTCTTTAGGGGTAGTGAGATGACCGACTTTGGTGCAGTCCGAAGTTGGTAGATACTCGATACTACACTCATTGAGGGTTGTTTTCTTGGAATATTTTGATCGCCAGTTCAGTGGCTAAATCAAAACAATGAACACAGAAAACAACCCAATGATATTGAGATCCTTAGAACCCGGTTACTTTTGATAGGACAGGTTTTTGAGCCCACCAACTTCAAGAGGGTAATACCTAAACCTCATGCTGGCCTAAACTCTAAGGGCTGTCTGGTGTGACTTGTGTGCCTTATCATGTTTGCTTCTTGTGAATACTTGTGGTGTGTCCTTATCATAACATCATAGCATCATACAGCATCATATGCATTTACTAACCACTTCAAGGGTTCGAATCTTCATCTTTGTTCTTGTTTTGTAGGACATGGAATCTATCCGCAGGAAAACAATTCAGATCAACCTTGTAAGGGTCCCTCCTCAGCTTAAGGAGCTTACATCCAGGATTCCCGAGAACTCTTCCTTCAGTGAAAGGCATGGTAGACTCATCAGCTTGGTCAACACCAACATTGAAGAAGATATGATAAAAGTTCTCTTCCAGTTCTTTGACCCTTTGCACCACTGTTTTACTTTCCCGGATTATCAATTAGTATCTACTTTGGAAGAGTTTTCTCAGCTTCTGAAGGTTCCCATTCTCAGTCAGCTACCCTACAATGGTACGGAAAAGGAGCCAAAACTTGAAGAGGTTGCTAAAGCATTATGCCTACAACCATCTGACATCAAGGGACATTGGGAAGTTAGAAGTGGTATCAAAGGGTTCTTGGCAAAGTTCCTATTTGAGAAGGCCTAAGAATGTTGGAATTCCCTTGACCTACAAGCTTTTGAAGAAGTTGTGGCACTCCTTGTCTATGGATTGGTGTTGTTCCCGAATCCGGACCAACTTATAGATATCAATGCTGTCAAGATCTTCATGTCCAGGAATCCTATACCCACGTTTCTTGGGGACATCCTCCACTCATGTTACACTCGAACCATGAGAAAAAGAGGTGTTCCCATGTGCTGCACTCCTCTCCTGGCAAGGTGGTTTATTTCGCACCTTCCACAATCAGTTTTGAAGAACGAGCGGGGTTTGAGATGGTCACAACGATTAATGACTCTTACACATGCTGATATACATTGGTGTTCTCGGTCCAGAGAAAATGTCACTATCATTGATCATTGCGGAGAGTTTCCTAATGTTACTTTACTTGGAATTAGAGGGGGAATTACTTACAACCCATGTCTGGCTTTGAGACAGTTTGGATATGCTCGGAGGGATGGCCCTCATGACATGTTGATTCCTGACATAGTTTTTGACTTCGACAACGATGCACAAGGACTTCGCCAGAGATTCATCAGAGCTTGGAGGATGCCCAACAGGGTAGATAGCAAGACACTGGGGCACAAGAACTCCATCCCCCTGGAGCCTTATCTCAAGTGGGTACGAGCCCGCTCCCAGAAGCTGGTGATGCCATATCCTCATGTTCTCCCTGTGATCAAAGAGCCAGTTGTGGAAGGAGAGGTGCCATATACCATTCTACACCCAGACATGCCAATATCTTGGGAAGAAATGCAGAAGAGATGGATCCAACTCAAGGAAGAACGGAATTCTCTTGAAACTAGTCTACATGCCAGTGAGAAGAAGGTCTTGGAGCTCACCCGTCTACTTCACGAGGAAAAGACTCTCAACACCTACATCGCTCCAAAGAGGATGCGCAATGTCTTTTGGGATTAATTATTTTGTAATGTTTTGCCCATGAGGAATTGATGTACTGAACATATTATTTCCTAATGCAACGTGTGTTCCTTTTTGTCTACAACGAATTTGAACTTTTGAACCCTTGGATGCATTGCATAAATAGCGTATCATCCATCATGTGCATAACAGGTACTCTTTTTCTACAGGTTGCTTAATCTTCTTCGCTGTTTATTTCAGCAATCATCATGAATCCTGAACCTACTACTGAACAAGCTATCAAGGCCCAGAATGCCCAGTTCCAGGAGCTGGTCATGAGCTTAGCCCAAGGTCAACAGGAGTTGAAGACTTTGCTCTTGAAGGAGAGGAAGAAGAAGAAGAAGAGGACTGTGTTGTTTAACACTGGATGGAGGTTTGGGAATACACTGCAGAATGAGGCTGATCAGGCTACTTCCTCTGCAGGGAAGGACAGCCCACAAGGGAGAGAGGTTCCTAGTCATGTGGTCTCCGACAACGAGACTGATTTCAATGATGAACAGTACCCTCCTACCGAGGACAGGTACAAACAGCTGGAGGACCGGTTAAATGCCATGGAGATCCAATGCATGCCTGGGTTGGATTTTGGAGATCTAGTTTTATCTTCTGGGGTGGTGATCCCTCACAAGTTCAAGGCACCTGCCTTTGCGAAGTACGACGGGGCTTCCTTCCCTAAGCTGCACCTCAGATCGTATGTAAGGAAGATCTAACCTTACACTGCAGACAAGAACCTATGGATCCATTTCTTCCAGGATAGCCTTTCAGGGGCTCAACTCGAATGGTTCTATCAGCTGGATGGAGCCAGTATTCGAAACTGGGAGGACTTGGCTACTGCATTTTATAAGCAGTATCAGTATAATTACGACCTCGCTCCCACGCGTACCCAACTCCAGGGTATGTCACTTGGGACGGGTGAAGGTTTTAAGGAGTACGCGCAGAAGTGGAGAGAGCTGACTGGCAGGGTGCAGCCACCGTTGACTGATCGTGAACTCGTGGACATGTTCTTGGGGACCCTGTCTGGTCCATTCTTCAACCATCTGATTGGTAATTCTTCTGTAGGGTTTACAGACCTCATCCTGACTGGGGAAAGGATAGAAGCTGGTATCAAGTCGGGGAAGATACAGAAAGGTGCCTCCTCGAGTACTGAAAAGAAGCCCTTCAAGAAGGAAGTTAGTGCTGTGTATGGTCCCAGAAGACAAAACAAACCAGAACGCCACCAAGCTGTCAACACGGTGGTGATTTCAAAGCCTGCTGTTGCCCCTCAGCAATACAACCAGCCAAGAGGTGAGAGGCCCAAAAGGCAATACACTCGGCTCAGTATGACCCTCTCTCAGATATTGCCGCAACTGCTATCAACAAATCTGGTAACTGTCAAAGAAGCTCCGAAGGTAGTGAACACAACATCTCCGAAGTACAACCCCAACGCCCGTTGTGCTTATCACTCTGACAGCCCGGGGCATACTATTGATGATTGTTGGGCACTGAGGAATAAGGTTCAGGACCTTATTGATGCTAAGGAAATACAGTTCGAGGCGCCCGAAAGGCCCAATGTTGTGACTGCTCCCATGCCCCAGCATGGAGTGAATGTTGTGGAAGAAGACCGGTATGTAGCCTCTGTGGATGAGATTGTTACTCTGTTATTGACCGTCAAAAGGAACCTGTTGCTAGCCGGTTTATTTCCGGGATGTAGTAAAGGTTGCCTTCTATGTTTTGTTTCACCTACTGGTTGTCCTTTACTGAAGTCAGGTATCCAAAGCCTGATGGATAATAAAGAGATCTTGTTCGAAAAGATTGTTGTTCCCATTATCCCTACTGAAGAAGTTTCTATTGTCACTATCTTCAACAACCCTCCTAAGGCTCCCTCAAAGAAGCCTGTCAAAATCATGCCTACACCAAAGATTGCTCCTATCATCATTACTATTCCGGGGCCCATCCCCTATAAATCTGACAAAGCTGTCGCGTGGCACTATGGGGCAGATGTTTATGTTCTGGGAGTAAAGCAAGAGTTTGATACTAGTACCAGTGTCAGCAACATCACCGGGCCTGCCAAGGTTACTCGTAGTGGTAGGCTCTTCTCACCGGATATTGCGCCACCAGCTATTCAAAGACCTCTTGTCATCACACCTGCCAGTGTACCCACTTCCCTGCCTGACCAAGTTCCTGTTTCTACCCCTACTGCCGAGTCATCTGACGCTCGGGGCAAAGGGATTGCTACTGATGTGCCTGCCCAGACGGAGGCACCGAAGACCAATGTTGAAGCTTCCAAGCAAGAGATGGAAGAGATTCTCAAAATTATCAAGAAAAGTGATTTCAATGTAGTTGAGCAGCTGGGGCACACCCCCTCTAAAATTTCTATGCTATCACTGTTGTTGTGTTCAGAGGCCCATGCCAAGGCCCTGATTTCCTTCCTAAAGACGGCCCACGTGCCACAAGAAATGTTTGCTGATCAATTTACCGATTGTGTGGCCAACTTGACTGCTGTTAATGGGTTGGGTTTCTCTGACATCGATCTGACTGCCAAGGGAAAGAACCATAACGATGCCCTGCATGTCTCCATTGAATGCAGGGGCACTACTCTTGCCCATGTATTGGTTGACACTGGTTCCTCGTTAAATGTATTGCCCAAGAAAGCTCTAGACAGGCTGGATTGTGAGGGTTTAGAGCTCAAGCCAAGTAACATTGTTGTTCGGGCCTTTGACGGGTCCAAAAGGATGGTACATGGTGAAGTTGACATTCCAATCAGGGTTGGTTCTCAAGTTTTTTATTCTACTTTCTATGTGATGGACATCCGACCATCCTATTCTTGTTTGCTGGGTCGTCCATGGATCCACAAGGTTGGAGATGTAACCTCCACATTACATCAGAAGCTTAAGTACCCAGTCAGGGGGAAGATCGTAACAGTTCAAAGGGAAGAAGAATATATGGTCAGCCACCTCAACTCATTCTGGTACGTAGAGATGGATGGGGAGTTCATTGAGACCCCCTTTCAACACTTTGAAGAGGTGCCTCAGACATTGGCAGCAGCAGAGACAGTGACTGAAGAAGACTATCCTTTGAAGATGGCTTCCTTAAAGGATGCCCAGGCTGTGATCAAGAAGGGTGAGTGCGCAAACTGGGGCCGACTTCCAGATTTCACTCCAAAGACTGACAAATTTGGCTTGGGTTTCACTGCAGAAGCTCAGAAGGCTGTGCGTAAGGCAAGGATTGGAAGACCTCCTGTATTCATCACCAACCCGGGAGTAAATGCTATTGAAGACGAAGTGGAGGAATCCGAATTTGACAGGTGGATCTACCCAACGACCGACGGTGGACCAAGCAACTGGACGGCGAAAGATTTCATACCTATTACTTTTGTCACTCAGTAATGAACTCCTTTGTTTTAAAGTTGTAACGAACAATAATTTGAAACTTTATGGCTCGGTGTCTTACCCAGGGCACCGTGGTTTCATTTGTGAGGGCTTTTGTGTGTCACTTTCATATATCATTAATAAAAGCATTGGACGTTTTTTCGTATTTCAAATCTTGCGCTCCCTTTCTTTCTTTATTATATATTGCAAAACAGCTATATTTACACACACTCACTTATACAGGTTCCAATCCACTCTGGATCTCACTGGTAACGACTCTGCTACTGCCAGTTATGACTTCGAAAATCCGATCAACTTAGCCGAAGACGAAGGTGAAGATGATTGCGAAGTGCCTGGTGAGCTTGCAAGGTTGCTACTCCAGGAAGAGAGGGCCATTCAGCCACATGAAGAGCCAGTGGAAACGGTAAATCTGGGTACTAAGACAGACAGAAAGGAAGTCAAGATTGGTGCCAATCTAGACCTCAGTGTGAAACAACGATTGATTCAGATGCTGCGTGACTATGTGGAAATCTTTGCCTGGTCTTACGAAGACATGCCTGGGTTGGATACCGACATTGTGGTTCATCACCTGCCTACCAAGGAAGAATGCCCTTCGGTAAAGCAGAAGGTCCGCCGTATGCGTCCAGAGATGTCCGAGAAAATCAAAGCTGAGGTTATGAAACAATTTGACGCCGGTTTTCTAGCAGTGACTTCTTACCCTCAGTGGGTTGCCAACGTGGTTCCAGTGTCGAAGAAAGATGGTAAGGTCCGAATGTATGTTGATTACAGGGATTTGAACAGGGCGAGCCTCAAGGATGATTTCCCTCTACCTCACATCGACGTTCTGGTTGACAATACTGCTCAGCATAAGGTATTCTCCTTCATGGATGGGTTCTCAGGTTATAATCAGATCAAGATGGCTCCTGAAGACATGGAGAAGACCACTTTTGTTACTCAGTGGGGCACCTTTTGCTACAAGGTCATGCCTTTTGGGTTGAAAAATGCTGGGGCAACCTACCAACGTGCCATGGTTGCTTTGTTTCATGACATGATCCATCACAAGATCGAAGTATATGTCGACGATATGATTGCAAGGTCCCAAACCGAGGAGGAACACCTTGGCCATCTGCAGAAGTTGTTTGACCGTCTGAAGTTGTACAAGCTGAGATTAAATCCAAACAAGTGCACCTTTGGGGTGAGATCTGGAAAATTGCTAGGCTTCGTCGTGAGCAACAAAGGTATTCAAGTGGACCCTGCCAAGGTGAAAGCCATACAAGAGATGCCAACTCCCAAGACAGAAAAAGAAGTCAGAGGCTTTCTAGGACGGCTGAACTATATTGCCCGATTCATCTCACATCTAACTGCTACCTATGAACCAATCTTCAAGCTACTGAAGAAAGATCAAGTAGTACGTTGGAACGATGAATGCCAGGCCGCTTTCGACAGAATCAAAGAGTATCTCCAAGAACCACCCATTCTTATGCCGCCGGTTGAAGGGAGACCTCTAATCTTATACTTGACAGTACTGGACAACTCAATGGGGTGTGTGCTGGGGCAGCACGACGAGTCTGGCCAAAAAGAGCATGCTATTTATTACCTTAGCAAATAGTTTACCGACTTTGAGACCCGATACTCATTGCTCGAGAAAACTTGTTACGCTTTGGTATGGGCTGCTCGCCGGCTGAGACAGTATATGTTGACTCACACTACCCTGTTAATTTCAAAAATGGATCCAATCAAGTACATCTTCGAAAAGCCTGCCTTGTCCGGAAGAATAGCAAGATGGCAGATGATCTTGACAGAATACGACATCCAGTACACGACCCAGAAAGCAATCAAGGGAAGTGTATTGGCAGACCATTTGGCACACCAGGCAGTGGATGACTACCAGTCGATGAACTTTGAATTTCCAGACGAGAATATCATGGTAGTGACTGATTGTGAAGTACCTGGAGCGGATGAAGGACCTGAGGAAGGATCCCGATGGTCTATGCACTTTGACGGAGCCTCAAACGCTTTGGGTAACGGTATTGGCGCCGTGATCATATCCCCTAAAGGCACTCATACTCCACTCACCGCCCGGCTATGTTTCAACTGCACCAACAACATGGCGGAGTATGAAGCATGTATCATGGGTCTTCAAGCTGCAATTGACTTAAGGATCAAGTTTTTGAGTGTTTTCGGAGATTCCGCTCTCGTGATCAATCAGATCAAAGGCGAGTGGGATACGAAACACCCAAACCTTATTCCTTACAAGGAGTATGTGTTGACATTGATCCCCCATTTCGAAGAGATAACTTTTGAACACTTCCCAAGAGAGGAGAATCAGTTGGCGGACGCGCTGGCTACAATGTCTTCCATGTTCAAAGTCAAATGGGATAACGAGGCTCCCCGGATCATTATCTGGAAGTTAGATGAACCTGCACATTGCTGTGATCTTGAGGCTGAAGAGGTAACTGAAAAACCTTGGTATCATGAAGTGAAGAGGTACCTTGAAGCTCAAGAATACCCCGAAGGCGCATATGTTAACGACAAGAAGTTCCTGAGAAGGTTCACTGCAAAGTTCTTCCTCATCAATGGCATTCTCTACAAACGAAACCATGATTCAACTTTACTGCGTTGTGTGGATAAGACGGAAGCAGAAAGATTCATGGCAGAGCTACATGAAGGTACCTTCGGAACACATTCCAGTGGACATACCATGGCAAAGAAAATCCTTCGGGCAGGATATTTCTGGTCCACAATGGAAGCCGACTGTTACCAACATTCTCGGACGTGTCACAAATGCCAGATCTATGCTGATAAGGTGCACGTTCCTCCAGTACCTCTGAACGTCTTGACAGCACCTTGGCCTTTTGCAATGTGGGGCATTGATATGATCGGCGAGATCAGACCTACGGCATCCAACGGGCATCGCTTCATCCTGGTAGCAATTGATTACTTCACAAAGTGGGTTGAAGCAGCTTCCTATGCTACGGTAACCAAGAACGTCGTGGCACGGTTCATTCGGCATAACCTGATCTGTCGCTACGGAGTACCAGAGAGGATCATTACGGATAATGGTACCAATCTTAACAACAAGATGATCACTGAGCTCTGCGAGCAATTCAAGATACAGCACCACAACTCTTCTCCTTACCGGCCAAAGATGAATGGGGCTGTCGAAGCGGCAAATAAAAATATCAAGAAGATTGTGCAGAAGATGACAGTGACCTACAAAGATTGGCACGAAATGTTACCGTTTGCTCTTCATGGGTACCGTACCTCAGCACGGACGTCAACAGGGGCAACACCCTTTTCCTTGGTCTATGGCATGGAGGCAGTCTTGCCCATCGAAGTCCAGATACCCTCTCTCCGGATAACGAAGGATGCAGGTTTGAACGAAGATGACTGGATCCAGACTCGGCTTGATCAGCTGAATCTAATCGACGAAAAGAGACTCACTGCTATTTGTCATGGTCAAACGTACCAAAAACGGATGATCAGGGCATTTAACAAGAAAGTCAAACGACAAGAGTATCAAGTCGGAGACCTGGTAATCAAGCGTATCATTCTTCCTCAAAGTGATCCCAGGGGCAAATGGACCCCTACGTACGAAGGGCCATTTGTGGTTAAACATATCTTCTCAGGAGGAGCTATGATTCTAACCACCATGGATGGTGACGACCTTCCTCACCCCGCCAATGCAGACATAGTAAAAAGATACTACGCATAAATTAAAGACCCGCTAGGTTGACACACCTAGTCAAAAATAAGGGCTTCCCGGCGAACCAAAAGGGTTCGGGCAAAAATATGGAATGAAATGAAAAAATCTGTACACCCGGCAAGTCGAAAACCTGAAAAGGCAGCTTGGGCAAAAATGGGTATCCCGGTGGACTGAAAACCCGAAAGGGCGGTCCAGGCAAAAGTTAGGGATTAAAGCGTAATACTATGTCTCATTGGATCACCTTGCATCCAGAATTCGGTATCAACTATCAGTTTCAGACGGCATCGATCAATCAGCTTCATCTTCAACTAAGCAGCCAAGTGATGAGACGCTTGAAGACATAAAGGCGATAGCAGAGTTGGAACCCAGTGGGATTATTTTTTCACATAGCTGTTTTGTTTTCTTTTCACAAAATGTATAAACTCTGTTGTTCGGCGGCGTTCTCTTACTAGGACGTCAGCCTCTTGTACACAAAACGCCTATTTACAGGCAAATTCAAAAATCAATACAAATCCACTTTTCCAGACAAATTGCCAATTGTTTTTCTTTTTCTGTTTTGTTTTGCAAAGAACGTCCAATGTTCATTTTTGATATATGCATTTGACACTAATTGCTAACTCATAAATATTTGCATGCGAAACAAAGGACTAATTACAGGTGACATCAGAAACAGGGGCAATAATGAGTTGTCTAAGCGATCTAGTTGCTCTGTCCACCAAGGTACCAAGGTAGGTTCGGTTAAAGAACATGACCAAGATACCTTTACTCCCCGTAGAGTAAGTCAAGAGTCAGCCATGCTCTCTCCCCAAGCAGAGTTGATCTCCCATCAGCCCCGTAAAGGCACAGTATCTCCAGCAAGTTATCAATACTCTCCCCAAGCAGAGTTAGTCTACAATCAACCTTAAGGAAGTTGGATATCCCCAGAAGATCTCAATATTCCCCAGCGGAGTATGCAGATGTTCCTAATCAAGCATCCCCGACAGTCTTAATATAAGATTTTTCCCCGGCGGAATACAGACACCCCAGTGGAGCCACTTCCCCGGTGCAATCCAAAAGTTTCCCCAGGAGAGTTGAATCATCTCCCCAGTAGATTTTGGAAGCTTATCCCCAGTAGATTCTGGAAGCTTACCACCTGCAGAGTACATACGTCTCTCCCTGACCATAAGGTTATTCCCCACCAGAGCTTATAACTGGGTTATCCTCAGCTAATTACAACGGAAAGATCGTCCTCGGTGAAGTTCTTCCTATCCCCCAGCAGAGTTCATCAAATCTTCCAACAGAGCTTATCAACGGAATCCCCAGCGGAGTTATCAACAAAACCTCAGCAAAGTATCTTTTCCCACAGAGTAAATCCCCGCAGAGTAACCTCTCCAACAAGTTTATTCCCCAACGAAGTCATCTTCTCCTACCGGTTTATTCTTGCAACCATCATCCCTAGCGGAAACGAAGAACTCTACTCTTCAAACGTCAGCCCAGGAGTTAACTTCCCGGCACTCGTCAAGGATTTATTTTCCTAGACGAAAATACATTCATAGACATTTCACGTTTCATACATTCTGTTTACATACATGATAAAGTGCATACGACACGATCTCATTTATTTTTGAGAACATCATGACATCATGCATCTCATACATCATGACATTGCATACAACTGATGTTTTGCCTTTCAGGAAAAAAGTCAATCTAAAGATGATTACTATCAACTTTCACAATTCCAGATTCGATACCTGTATCTAGCCAGGGCATATCTGTGAGTGATTGATTGTAGATTCGATACCTGTATCCAGCCAGGGCATATCTGCATGAAGAGTTTAGAGATTCGATGCCTGTATCTAGCCAGGGCATATCTGTGAGTAATTGATTGTAGATTTGATACCTGTATCCAGCCAGGGCATATCTGCATGAAGAGTTTAGAGATTCGATACCTGTATCTAGCCAGGGCATATCTGTAGACGACTAATTCCAGATTCAATACCTGTATCTAGCCAGGGCATATCTATGAGTAATTGATTGTGGATTCGACACCTGTATCTAGCCAGGGCATGTCTGCATGAAGAGTTTGAAGTTCCAGATTCGATACTTGTATCCAGCCAGGGCATATCTGTAGACGACCAATTGTAGATTCGATACCTGTATCTAGCCAGGGCATATCTGCATGAAGAGTTTGAAGATCAACCCATGAAACAGGCTTGGAAATTATCCTTCTTTCTCAGGTACACAAGTTCTCGCTAAGGAATCTCTTACGCGATCGACGCACATCTCCAGATGGCATCTATAAGCCCATCCTCCTATCCATCATATCTCCAAATGGCATCTGTAAGCCCATTCCCTACATCACACTGCTGATACTCCACTATGCGAGTGCAAATTTCTAGGCACTTTAGTGTTCAATCATCTTCCACCTTCGGATCACGAAAGGCACGCAAGCCAATCTACATCCTCAGGTTTAAGAAGATTGAACAGGGGAAACTATTGTACCCCAAAATTTGCCCTCCCATATTCTTCAAGGTTTGTCAAGAGTCATCCTCAAATGGTTTAAGACTTCTCAAAGATTGCACAGTCCAAATGCCTCATAAGCCAGTCAAAATTAAGGTTTTGGTTCTGTCAAGGAATTTGAGGTTTTCAATGGTTCAATCAAGTCTCATAGGCCTATATACATTGTCAAGCATCTACATGCCAAGTTTCAAGACTCACAGAGGCAAGTTGCACAGTCAAAAGCCCTATTTGGTTCACAATCAACTGTAGGGGCAAAATGGTCATTTGGCAGTAAAAAGTCAAAAATTTTGGTCAACATCTTATTTTGAGCACACAATCATCATTTGATCAAGTCCTGATCATGATTCCACAAGCATGGCTCAAAAATCATCAAGATGCAAAAGTTGCTATTTTTGGACAGCTGAAAAGTCAACTGTAACTTGACCAAGGCATAACTTTTTCATGGTTCATCATAAAAATCCCATCCAATGCTAATTTTGAAGGGGATGACATTTCCTACAACTCATCTTCACATTCCAAGTCCAAGAAATGCTCTCACAAAAAGTTATCAATTTCTACATTATAGGTCATTTTCAAAAGTCAACAAAAATGCACTTTAAGTCAAAGACCATAACTTGAGATTGGTAAATCAAAATGACATGGGACCAAAGGAATTGGTTAGAGGACTTCAAGATCTTTCCAAAATGTCCAAGAACATGTTCATATGATCAAAATTGAGCAAGATATGCATTGGAGAAGTTGGGAAATTTTTGTGAAATGGCAAAAGTCAACTATCCTTAAAACTTCAATTTTTGACAAAAGGGCCCACTTTCTTCCACTTGATTCAGCCTTGTCATGCCATACACGTGTCCCATGATTAATTTCAAGATCAAACATTTATTTTTCCATTTTATTTAATTTTTATTGATTTAATTCATTTTAAATCCATAAAAATTCAAATAAAATCAAAAAATTAATGGAATGGCATCTTGGTGACTTGAATAACTTTTGTGTGTCATGTGCCAGCTAATGATTTCGTGCCAAGCCTTTTGGTGCACAAAATCTTGGATTTGAACCAAAAATGGAAGGTTCTTTAATGGTGGTCAACAAGAATCCAAAACTTAATTGCACAAGGGTACAAGCCTAGCTGCTGACCTAATTTCATTCACACATACATAAGCAAGCGTGCCAAACCTAATTGACCACCCAAGCATTGCTGAAACGGAAAAATCAAAACTCAAAAATTGTCCAAAAAGTGAGAGATCTAGAACAAGGTTGCAAGCATTTTCAGACAAAAATAAGCACGTGGCTTTCTTCCTTGCCATCCCCTGAAGCCAACACGACCCTTGCCAGGTCTTAAGACTCCCTACACAGCGCTGTAAGTCATCACAAACTTGCCTCTGAACACGAAACTTGAATCCTTTATTCTGGCATTTTTTTCTCAAAAACGTTAGCATATTCATACTCCTTGCTTGATTTCTAACGTAACTACATTATTCAATTTCGTTTTTGGGCTTGGTATGATGATACTCGTGTCTAGGGTTTATTTTGTTTGTTTTTAGGCATTTTGTTTCCAGGTACAATCAGAACAAATCATAAGCATGGATGGACTTAGGAGATAGAGACAAGACTAACCATGGTCTTGGAGTGAGTTTTGGAAGCCTAGGGACAATTTTAGGACAGGCCTGCGAAATCTCCTGCGGATAGAAATCCGCAGGTAAAAAACCAGTGACAAAGGAAGAAGACGCTAACGCGTCTCCCTCTCATTTGCTCTTTCAAAAAGTAGCGCGTTTATATTTTTTTTCCAGGCATTGTGTTGTTTTACTAATATAATAACCACTCATTATTATTATTTCAATTGAGACAATTGGCTCAGTGGCTAAGGCGTGCAGGCATGAAACGTTGGGACCTGGGTTCGAATCCCAGGTCCCCCAATATTTGTTTCACATTTTTTCTAATGCAATCATATGCAGCGTTCCAACAATGTCCCACCATGTGCTTCAAGCAGTCAGCATGCCATGTGGCCACCATCATCAATCCAAGGGTCAGGATGGAAGCACACCATATTCTCCAGTCAACCAACAGGCACCTGATCCAGAATTCAACGCAGGCTTTGGCTTAATGGGCTGGAATTACTTCTTCACCCTCAATGCTGGCCCAACACCCATGGTTCACTATTCCTTTTTTTTCATTTTTCTTTTTCCTTTTATTTTCTTTAATTATTATTATTATTATTATTATTATTATTATTAACTAGATAATTAATATTTTCCATAAAAATTCAAAAAAAATGTAAATATTTTATTTTTATTAATTTCACTTAGGTTTAATTATTTTGTAAATAAACACTAATTTAAATTAATCTAGTTTAATTAGGTTTAATTTTAATTTTCTTTTACAATAAATAAAAATGAATTAGACTTAGGGTTTTTTGACACTTTTAATTTCTTTTTTTATTTCATTTCATTAAAAACATAAAAAACACAAAAACATTTTTTCTTTTAATAAATTAATTAATTAGTAATTAGGCTTAATTTTTAATTAATTGCAAAAAAGGGACAAAATTCAATTCTTTCTCAAAAGGGTCAAAACCCTAAGGACGCCCCGATTTAATTCTTTCGCGCGCATGTTTATTTTAATCCATTATATTTATGTATCTGCTCCGGAAATGTAATAGTTAATTAGGTTTTATCGCTTTATTTACTTTTTTCGCAATTATTTTCAAAACGGGTTTTTATTTTTGGCGATGTATAGACCCGTGCCTTGTAATAGCATAGATTCATATTTCCGCACTTTATTTTCCGCACTCTTAACTGTTAATATGCATGAAAGACTTGTATGAAAAATAAAATTAATCCGTAGCTCACAAATAACATGTACAAGATAAACATTAACATGAAACAAAACACATGCACATGCCACTCCTAGGGTACGCCTCACTGGTTTCCTCAAACGTGGTCATCAAGTATAGGGTGTCTTAGAGGTCGCCGTCCTGTCTAAAGATCCAGTTGCCTCGAAACGGTTGCCTCGGATAAAAAGGATCTAGGACACTAGGGTTACTGCTAAGGTGTCCTACCATTGCTTTGGTGACCACACATGTCCCTATAATCGAATTGACCCGAACAACTCCAACGATGGTGCTACCTACTTCTCAATAGTGGGATAGTGTTGTCTAAAGGACTCTTACACAACCTAATTCCTTAGAGTAGGTAGATTTCTCCTGGTTACTTGCTCTCTCTCAAAAAAACAAAACAACTTTTCGCACCTACACTTTCAAAAGGTTTTCAAACAAATATTTCATACACTCTTGAGGACAGATACAAGAGTTACTTAGAAATTTTTCAAACGGAACTTTTTCAAAACCCACAAACACTTGAAAAGCAAACAAATTTTGAAAACATAGAGTGAGCAAGTACCTAAGAGCCCGTGGATAACCACAAATAGAAAGGGTGCTAACACCTTCCCTTTCTATAAATCTACCTCCCGAACCGAGAAACATTCTCAAAGAAGGAATTTTGCTGTGCTTTTGTCCTTTCCATGTTGGAGAACATAAAAGACGGTGGCGACTCTTGCTTACCGCGACATTTCGCGAACCAGCTTAAAAAACAGTCAGTTCTATTTCCACCGATCACACCTAGCAAGTGCACTTTCGGAGTCAGGTCCGGTAAACTTTTGGGATTCATCGTCAGTAACAAATGCATCAAGGTTGATCCTACCAAAGTCAAAGCTATACAAGAAATGTCTACCCCTCGCACTGAGAAGGAGGTCAGAGGTTTCTTGGGACGCCTAAACTAAATTGCAAGGTTCATCTCTCACCTAACATCTACCTGTGAACAAATCTTCAAGATGTTGAAGAAGGATCAGGTGGTTAAATGGAATGATGACTGTCAAGTTGCTTTCGATAAGATCAAGGAGTATTTGCTGGAACCTCCTATCTTGATGCCTCCCGTCGAAGGAAGACCTTTAATCATGTATTTGACTGTCTTGGAGAATTCAATGGGGTGCGTACTGGGCCAACATAACGAGTCTGGACGAAAAGAGCATGCCATTTATTACCTTAGAAAAAATTTTACCGACTGTGAGACTCGCTACTCACTACTTGAGAAAACTTGTTGCGCTTTGGTATGGGCTGCTCGCTGGCTAAGGCAGTATATGTTGACACATACCATTCTATTGATTTCTAAAATGGATCCGATCAAGTACATCTTCGAGAAGCCTGCTTTATCCAGAAGAATCGCTAGATGGCAGATGATCCTCATCGAATATGATATCCAATACACGACCCAAAAAGCTATAAAGGGGAGTGTGTTAGCCGATCATCTATCTCATAAAGCTGTCGAAGATTACCAATCTATGAGGTTTGACTTTCCCGACGAGGATATCATGACTTTGAGCAACATTGAAGAAAACAGACCGTATGACGGTCCTAAACAAGGATCCCGATGGACTCTGTACTTTGATGGTGCCTCCAACACACTTGGAAACGGTATCGGCACGGTGCTTATCTCTCCAGAAAGTTGCCATACACCTTTCACTGCTAGACTCTGCTTCAACTGCACCAACAACATGGGCGAGTATGAAGCTTGTATCTTCGGTCTCAAGGCTGCTATTGACTTGGGAATCAAATCTTTGGTTGTATTTGGGGATTCAGCTTTGGTTATCAATCAAATCAAAGGAGAGTGGGATACTAAACACCTTAACCTCATCTCTTACAAAGAACACGTCTTGACATTGTTACCATATTTCGAGCAGATTACCTTCGAGCACTTCCCGCGAGAAGAGAATCAGCTAGCAGATGCGCTAGCTACAATGTCATCCATGTTTAAACTTAGCTGGGATAATGAGGCACCTCAAATCACCATTGAACGAATGGACGAACCTACTCATTGTCACGATATTAATACCGAAGAAGTGGTGGACCGACCTTGGTTTCATGACGTCAAAAGGTATCTCGAAGCACAAGAATACCCTGAAGGAGCTTCAGTCAACGACAAAAAGTTCTTAAGGAGGTTTGCTGCCAAGTTCTTTCGCTGTGTTCGCAGGGTGCGGCAGGTCATCGCCGCTGCCATCCCGGTGAATTGAAAACCCGAAAGGGCGACTTGGAAAAAAATGGGCATCCCGGTGAATCGAAAACCCTAAAGGGCGGTTCAAGAAAAAATTAGGGATAAATAAAAAAATCTGTACACCCGGCAAGTTGAAAACCCGAAAGGGCGACTTGGGCAAAAAAGGGTTTGCCGGTGGATCGAAAACCCGAAAGGGCGATCCAGGAAAAAGTTAGGGAATTAAAGCGTATGACTATGTCTCGTCGGATCACTTTAAGGACAATCTCTTCACGAACAAGCTCCAAGATTTTGATCAATCCAATCATATGTGGATGAAGCAACGAATGGACAAGATATTCAGAGTTGCGAAGGCTATAGCAAAATGGGAACCCCATGGAATTATTACACATAGCCATCTTTCTTTGTATAAAATTTTTTCTCATTTTTTATGACAACATTCTCTTACTAGGATGTTTGTCTCCTTTGTACAAAATACTTACACAAAGTTAATACAAAGATACTTCAAAGCGTAAAAAATTGTTTGCCTTCCCTTTCTTTTTTTTATTTGTGTTTTATATGAAAACGTCCAATGATTTATTAAATGAGAATATGCATTTGAATATAATCATTGCTTAAAAATGAAATGAAATGAGAAAAGATAATTACTGATAGGTAGAAAGTATAGGAGAACGTCTTTAGGCTATTCCAAAAGAAATCCCCTGCAGTACATCATCCAGATCCTCAATAGAGTTAAAGCTTTGAAATACATATCCCCATCAGAACTAAGTTTCTAAAACTCCCGATCCTCAGCGTAGCCAGAAAACTTTAAACTATAAATCCCCAGTGAAGATGAAACTTTCTTCCCTAATGGAGTCCAAAACTTCAACTCTTAAAACCTGGTGGAAGACCATCCAGTTTCCTCCAATTCCCCAGCAAGTTATCTTAAAACTTAGAAATCAACCAGATAACAGTTAACTTTTGTTCCATCCCCAACCAAGGATAATCCCCCAGAAGATTAGCATACTCCCAACTTCCTGATACCCTTAACAGAATGAAGATTCTAATTCTTAAAAACCCATAAGATTGGCATACTCCCAACTTCCTGATACCCTTAACAGAATGAAAATTCTCATTCTTAAAAACCCAGAAGATTTGCATACTCCCAACCTCCTGATACCCTTAACAGAATGAAGATTCTCATTCTTAAAACCCCAGAAGATTGGCATATAACCCAAGCTCATGAAAACTATTCAAATAGAATAAACATTCTCCCAACAGAGTTATTTCCCAGCAGATCGAAGATTCTCGGTCTCATTTCTCCAGCAGAAGCCTCCAGGGTTTCAATTCCCCAGTAGAGACCGTCATAGTTTTCCTCATTCCCCAGGAAAGTGATGAAGGATTGTCACATCCCCGCAGAAGTTGTCAAAGCCCTTGTTAATCCCCACAACTCACCAAGGATTTTCAATCCCCAGCAGTAGTCCAAAGGATGTCTCATTCTCAACAATCAAAGATCTTGAATCTCCAGCAGCAGTCATGGATTTATTTTCCCCGACAGCAGTCAAAGATTGTATTATCTCCAGCTATCAAGGATTTATTTTCCTCAGCAAGACAGCTAATCAGCTTACATGCACATACATTACATTCATACACCATAAGCATTGATAGAACACATTTTATTGCATCGCACATGTCATGCAACACAACTTTGTATTTCAGCTAATATTTTACCCTTTTCATGATAAGATTAAAAGCAATCTTTAACAACTATTCAAAGATTTCAGATACAGTACGGATACACTCCAAGACATGGAAGTCATTCTATTACTCATTCAGAGTTTCAAGTCAAAATACTGTATGGATACACCCCAGACACGAAAGTCATTCTACTACTCATACAGACTTCAGCAATCAGATACAGACTAGATACGCACCAGACACGGAAGCCATTCTATTTCTCATTCAGATTCAACTATCAACTTCAGGTTCAGATACACTCCAGACACGGAAGTCATTCTGCCGCTTGTCCAGATCCCAGTTACAGTACAGATACACTTCAGACACGGAGTCATTCTGCTACTCATACAAGATCTCAACTTCACATACAGTCCAGATACGCTCTAGACACGGTAGGCATTTTGTCACTCATTCAAACTTATTCCCCAGCCTAGAGATGCTCCATACACGGAATTCAGATACAATACAGATACACTACAGACACGGCAGTCATTCTGATATTCATTCAAGAATCCAATACAGTTACATCTCGGATACGCTCCGGACACGGACACCATTCCTTTGCTCAAACGAATCCAATCTCCAGATACAACTCAGATACGTTCTAGACGCGGATACCATTCTGATGTTCATTCTCCTGACATTCAACAAACACTTTGGATGGCATCTCTAAGCCCATCTCCAGAAAGATTCTATCATCTCCAAATGGCATCTTTAAGCCCATTCCCTCAACTTACATTTTGACGAGTGCAAATTTACGGGCACTCTAGTGTCTAATCATCTTTTACCTTCGAGTCATGAAAGGCAAACTCGCCAATCTAACTCTTCAGGTTCAAGAAGATTAAACAGGGGAAGCTGTTGTACCCCAAAATTTGCCCTCTCATTTATCAAGATTTCCCCTCACAAGACTCTTTGAACTCCAGACAGGATTAAGGTTTTGGTTCTGCTCAAGACATCTCCTTGCACTGATGACCTAAATTAGGGTTTAATTTTGCACAAGGATTTTTGGACTTATAATGCTCAAAGTGACTTTCATACTTCATGTTGGACTTATAAGATTGCCTCTACCAAGTTTCAAGCTTTGAATCAAATTTGTGTCCAGTCAATTGGACAGTTGACCTAGAAATCAGCTGTATTGGGGAAAAAGTCAACTATGGCCAATGTACAGTAAAACCTCATAAATTTTGATCCACATCAAAATTCTAGGCTCCTATTAACAATTTGATCAAGTTTGGACTACAACTCTTCAAGAAATTTGATCAGATCATCAAAAGGGCAAAATGGTCATTTTTAGGGTTTTGACTGCACAAGGGCAATTTCTGATTTTTCACCTAGCCAATGGCAAATTGGGTTCAAGCATGCACTCAAGGACTCAATGGCATCATCTTGACCTATTCACAAGGTTCAAAAAATCCCAAATGCATTGGATTGACAGATGAATTTTTCAGTCAACTGATCAAAATTTGAGTGTACACTGAAAAGTCAAACTTTTACTTTTTGGTCAAAATCAAGTGCCAAGGTTCATTTTTCATCAAGATGTGTCAAAACATGAAACTTGTTCATCAAGAAACCCAATTTTGCAAGTTAGGGTTTAAGTTTGAAAATTTTCATAACTTAGAATGTTTCTAAGTTATGAAATTTTCTTTTTTTCCCCCAACTTTGCCCAACAATTTCACCATGATGAAATTGGATTCAAACAAAACTTCCAACATGAAAGTTGTAGTATTAGACAAATTCTACAACTTTGAATCACAAAGTTTTCTTAAAATAAACTTGGATTTCAAGTTATGATTTTTGGAACAAGGGTCCATGAAACTTTTAACTTAGTGAAATTTTGCCCTAGTTTAGGCAGGATTTTGACCCATCTTCATGACCATTTTTCATATAGTTCCACTTGGAATCTCAAGTTGCATTTCAAAGATGGATTATAGAGAATGTTACAAGATTTCTAAAAAGTCCAAGAACTCTACAAAATCATTTGTGGTTAGGGAGAATCGAAAGCTTGAAGTTGGAAAAAACTCACTTTTGATCCATGGCATGTTCATATTGATACAAGTTGCAAACTCTAATCAGCCTTGTTTGCACTAGATTACAAGTCTCAAAACCCTTCCATACTCAACAATTAAATGCAAATCCATTGGTCTAAGGCTTTGTTTTTGTCATGAGAGGATTACACAAAGAATTAATCCTTAAATGGTAAAAGGTAACATTGCCATTTTTGTCAAAAGTTCTTTATGTCAAACCACATCTCTTGAGCCTTGAACAAGATCTTGTACTGCACACAATATCCACCAACTTGAGGGGCCAAGAGCATAAGGTGCAGGCTGATAGATAGCCTGTACAGGCTTGTCTTACATCATTTTTTTGCTTTTTGCTTCATATACAAGAAACATGTCAAAGTTCACACAACTTGAACATCAGAAAGAACCAACTTTTGAAAACATTTGAGACAAGTTTCACACATCCCTTTGAGCCAGAAACACGAGCCTTTGAACCCTAAAACCTCCCATATCACAAAATCACCTTCCATTGGCAAAACAGGGCAGCTTCTGCATCTTGAGTTCTATCTCACAAGTGGCTCGTGCGTTTTTCCTCAAACTTGTTCAAACACCTTCCATATGACATATCCAAGCTATCCCAACCCTTAAACACTGACTGTAACTCCATTTGCAAGGTTTACCATTTTTTATTTCAGCTTGTGCAGGTTGAGTTCTACAGGCTTGTTCAAGCACACTCAAGGCAAGCTAGGCATTGGGGAAGGTCAGAGGAAGTTCAAGCAAGCTCCCAAACATCTCAGGCCTCACTGAAAAGATCCACATTGTCATACACGAAGTCAACTGAAACAGTTTTTTGTCAACTTCCTATCTCTTTATTTAGGAATCATTAGGATTAGGTTTGTGAATAAAAAATGTAGTATTCATAGCCATGAAGCTGTACATATGCTCAGTTTTCATTTAAGTTAAGCATGTTAAGAGAATTTGATTCATGAACTTCCTGAAAAAATTAGGTTAGGATTTAGGGCCAGAGAAATTCTCTCTGGTCTTTGATGTTTTGAGTTTTTGCATTAGAGCACGTATGCAGGATCTAGCATTTTGTACAGGGCGCGCGCAATTTTGAGACAAAGGTTGAAGATGAAGTCTGGTGGGCTGGGCTTGGTCCTGGCTTTGTTTTTGGCACCCCCTCATTACTGACTGCACCCCATGGCCCATTTCTTCATATTTTTGTATTTTTCCATTTTATTTTCATTTCTGATTTTATTTTATTATTTTTAAACATAAAAAATACCAAAAATTTTTTATATAAATTTTCACATTTATTTTTATATTTTTTTCTAACATGAAAAATTATTAATTAGTATATACTTATTATTTTCTTTAATAAAAATAAATAAACATTTTAGAAATATTGTAGTTTTTTTTAATTATTTATACATATAAAAATAATATTTTCTAAATATATTTTATTTTTGTATATACATTATTTTATTTTATTGTATATAAATAGTATATTTAATATATTTACATTCTTAAAAGAAAATTAGGGTTTTACCCTTAATAAAATAAATATATAATCTTTTATTTCTTGTTTATATATACACTAAATATTTTTTACATACATAAAAAATAAACATAAACATTTTTGCATATTCATAATATTTTGTATATTTATTTAATTTGTTTATTTAAATATTGTTCATTTATTATTTGTACCAATTATTCAATTTGGATGTAATAGTAATATTAGGATTTTATTTTCTTGCAAATATCCCCCATTCAAAAATTGTATCCCCCTTCCCATATCAAATGTTGTAATAGTGTAGAGTTATTTTACGCATTTATGCTTTCAATTATGCCATGTTACAGATTAGGGTTTGTATGCAAAAAATCCAAAATCAAACAAATAGCTTGACTAATACAAAGACAAAAAGCATGAAAATTGACAACACAATGCACACTTGCACCCCTAGGGTTTCATCCACTTGTTGCCTTTAAAATTAGCCATGTTATGCATGTTGAGTACTTTGGCAAAACAAAAACAAAATAAAAGATCATAGTCCCTCGATGACGCTATCTTGGTTGCCTATACAAAAGTGATCTAGTCCCTCAAAAAATTGCTAAAGATACTTGGCACAATTACTATCATGGTCAATACGATGACCCGCACCTATCCCGTTTAACATCCAAACACAAGGTTGTTTATCAAATGCAATGGTAAAACAACACTGTCAAAAGGGTTAAAAATGTGTAGGAAATACCTTTGAGTAAAATAGGGTAGACAACTCTTAGTTACTTGATCAAAACTTGCAAAACATCCTTGCTATTTTCAAACACACCTCACAACACAATTTCAAAACATTTCCCAAATCAAACTTTCAAACATTGAAAAATATTTTCAAAAGACAAACACCTTTGTATATATTCAAACAAGAATCATTACAAAGGTTGCCACAACAATGGCCTCTTTTCAAAACATTTTCAAAACCACACACAAAGCACCATTTCAAACAATTGAAAAGCAAAAGCAAGTGATCTAAACAAGTAACTAAGAGCCCATGGATAACCATGGATGAAAAGGGTGCTTGCACCTTCCCTTTTCATAATCTACCCCCCGAACCCAAGAAAACATCTCAAAGGTCTTTCCTGTGCTTTTTAACCTTTCCTTTGGATAAAATAAAAGTCGGTGGCGACTCTTGCTAAACTGAAACATTTGCAAACACAAACGCAAAACCTCAAGTCAGTTCTCCCACCGCATCACATGGTCCTTTGATTTGTAGTAGTTGGGGAGGCAAACTCGAACTAGGGATTTTGTAGTTTGTTGGGGAAATAAACCCTGTTGCCGGTCTGCTAGAGAGGTGACAACTTCTTTGGGGAAAGTCCTCGAGGACTCTTGAGGTTGTTTCAGGTGGGGAAAGGTTTTCAGAGATTAAACTCTTGCTGGGGAATCATCCTATGAGAAGGATTTTTGGGAGATTTATCACTGCCCCTAGTAGCGAGTGTTTGTGGCACTGCCTGGAAATGTTTGACTGTACGTAACCCTTTGTCGGGATTGAAGTTCAATGCCCCATGTGACGGAGATGGAGACTTGCCCCTGGTTACTCTGCAATTCTGAGAGATTTCTTGGAATCTTGACTGGAATGCCCCAGGTGTGCTGGATAGTGACATGTCATGTCCTTCTGTTGATAGGAGATTTGTCAATGGAAGTGTCATCCTTCTTGAATTAATTTTGTTCACTGAGAGAGCTTTCGTTCACTGGATATTCATTGTGTGAATTTATCCGTTGTCAAAGAAATAGACACATGCAAATAGTGATATTTAAGTAATGCAAAGTTTATGTTTGTCTTGAAGTTCTGAAAAATGCATTTTTAGCAAGTAAAGAAGTTTGTAATTCAACTCTGGATTTTGAGTAAAGCCTTACAGAAGTCAGCATACCTTTTGTAACAGTATGCTCTCGAACTAACCCATGCTTTAATTAGGACTTTTGAAGGGTTGTAACGTGGCTTGGTTCACGGTTTAAGAAATAAAGGATAAAGGCTCAAAGTATATTTGTACCCACCCTCTCTTCATGATGTTCTTTAGTCCTAAACTCAGTTAATTGTGCGTTTGAACTCCAATTGAGTCTGGAATGACGTTTTGGTGATGGTTCAGACAAGTTAAGTTTATCGGACATCAACCACTTCTTGCAACATTTTTCGCATTGTTGAGGATTTGTAGTGACCTCTTTTTGATTTGTTATCCCTGATTTTTGCCTGACTGTTCTTGTTTTGAGTTTACAGTCAGTGGCATGCCCCAGTTTTTCTTAAGTCTCCTTCGTAGGTTTTAACTTAGTGGGCTTTTCCTTTTGAGAGATAATGACTGCCTATGTGATAGGGAACCATCACCGTCTTTTGATTCTAGAGAAATGTTTTGAAGTCATTCGTTGTATTACGAGATGAGAGTTTGCGGCTTAACGCGCGTTTGAATTAACTGAGAGACTACCCTGCCCCAGGTTTTGATTAAAGGTTTCAATTTGTGTTAAAACCGAAAACTTCTACTTCTTTGGCTCGAAGGGGTTAACTAGGGATTATCTTCCTTATAACTCCAATGTTTAGGTTTTAAAAAAACGCATGTACATCATCAGCAAGGTCTGTCCAAAAGCATACTGTATGAGATTATGGCATTGTTTTCGTCATCCTCCTTCTAAAGGCTTGTAACTTTTAGCAAGAGTTAAATGTCATAAGGAGTAAAAAAGCATAGTTTAAATGTAATGAAAATGAGTGGATCAAATCAAGACAAACATATGCAGTGCATTAATGAAACAAAGTTTGACATTAATAGATAATTGTTTAAATAACAAAATAAATTACAATTGAAAATTCAAAATGAAACAAGTTGCTCTCAATGATATGGAAAAGGAGTAGTGATCACGTTTGGGGTCTCCGGAGGATCAAAATCGATCTCCTTGGCATCAATCAAGTCTTGAATCTTGTTCTTCAAAGTCTAGCAGCCTTCGGTGTCATGTTCGGGACTGTCAGAATGATAGGCACATCTTATGTTTGGATTGTACCAAGAAGAGGAGGTATCAGGATTTTGAGTAGGATCCTTTAGTGTGATCAGTTTCAACTTCAGCAATTGTTGTAACGCTTGAGACAAAGGCATGTTGATGTTAGTGTACTGCCTTTCTTGATATCTTACCCTATGCCTATTGCTCTGTCTTTGTTGAACAGGCGTGGGATTAGGGATCAGGATTGCCCCTACATGTTGATCATGAAGACTCTTTTGACCATACACAACATTGGACTCTTCCTTCCCATTGTATGGCTTTTTCTGAGCATCAGGAGGCGTAGCTCCTTGGATCTTTCCACTTTTGATGCCGGCTTCGACTCTTTCGCCATTCAGTATTAGCTCGGTGAACCCGACCGAGGAAATTCCGATTAGTGTTTGAAGAAAGGTCCTGTCAAGGTTCCCATGAAGATGTCAATCAGCTCCCTGTCAGTTAAAGGGGGTTGCACCCTACCAGCCAAATCTCTCCACTTTTGGGCGTATCCTTTGAAGCTCTCGTTGGAACCCATGGTCATGTTCTACAATTGCACACGAGTTGGTGCAAGATCAGCATTGTACTGATACTGCTTGTAGAAAGTAGCAGCTAAATCCTCCCAGGTGTGGATGCGGAAACTCTCCAATTGATAGAACCATTCGAGCTAGGTCCCTACTAGGCTTTCTTGGAAGAAATGGATCCAAAGCTTTGGGTCAGTTGTGTATGGTTGAATCTTGCGTACATAAGACTTTAAGTGCATCTTAGGGCAATAGACTCCATCGTACAAGGCAAAGGTAGGGACTTTGAACTTTGTGGGGATGACCAGTCCAGAAACCAAACCCATGTCTCCTAAATCCAAACCGGGTATATATTGAATCTCCATTGTATTGAGGCGATCCTCCAGCTGTTTGTACTTGTCATCGATAGGAGGATATTGTTCCTCGGAGTAGTCAGCTTCAACTTCATCAATCTCCAAATTGTGGTCTTCTTCAAGACTATCCCTCATGTTGGATGGAGTTGAAATATCTACAGCTCTCTTGACTGGTCCTCTAGGTCTTCTTCTCAAGTTCAGGACACCTATTGACTTCTTAGACTTCTTGTCTTTCAGAAGGAGAGTTTTCAGATCCTCTTGCCCCTTAGCCATAGTCAGGAACATTTGTTGGAATTGAGAGTTTTGAGCTTGGAGATCTTTCACCATTTTTCCATATCCATCTTACTGAAATAAACAGTAGGAAGATAAGAATACATGTATGTGAGAAACCTGTCATGATATGATGCATGATATGTGGATGCATGTTTTCAAGGATCTCGCGGGGTTAGTAGTCACTTACAGTTTTGGATTGGAGAACTTTGTATCGGTGGATGTCCTTCCACGAGAATCAAGCTCACCATGTCAAGTGGGTCATAGCCCTTGACTCTGGTTTGTTGTACTTGATCTTTGACGGTGTTTGTCTAGAGGAAAATAAATCCTCTTGCCCCTCGTTAGACGTTTGGTTCATCGTAACCTGCACCATAGGCCCTTGAGATCCTTGAAATGGTTAAGGAAATTCTATGGTATGATGTTATGATGTTATGATGTTATGTACAGATATGCAAGGTAAGCAAGTTTATATACAAATAATCATATTCACACAAAGCAGACAAGTCCTTATGTTTTGGCTTGCATGGAGTTTGTAGGTAAGCACCTTCTTGAAGTTTAGTTGTCTCAACCTGTCCTAGTTAATAGTAATCGGGTTCTAAGGGATCTCAATATCACTGACCTTTCTTTTAGGAATTGTCTCAGCTCAATCAATCTTTTCTTGCGGTCGAGATATCCTAAAAGTCAAGTCTCAATGAGTGTAGCATCGAGTATCAACCAATTTTCAGCTCTACACCGAAACCGGTTATCTCACTACGTCCTAATGGCCAAGTTGGTCAAGTAAGGTTCTAAGGTTAGTTGATGCTTCACGGCACCATGCGGTGGCCTCGTACGCTCCTTGATTCGACTCAAGGGTTATCGGTACCAACCAAAATGCCACATGAACATAGCTACTGCTTCAACCGTATCGGTATACGCCGCACAGTTCCCTCACAGTTTTTTACTACTTACCTAAAAGGTGTCCCTAAATTCGGGTGTAGGATTTAAAACAAACCCAAACAAGGAATCAAAATGTAAAGCATACAAATCAAACAAAGAAAGCAAGTAAATGTGATCTAACCCTAAGGTAACCCCACTTTTAAGTATGTCCCCAGCAGAGTCGTCAGTTCTGTGATACGGTGGGAGAACTGACTTGAGGTGTTTTACGTTTGTGTTCACAAATGTTGCAGTTTAGCAAGAGTCGCCACCGACTTTTCTTTTATCCAATAAGGAAAGGTGAAAAAGCACAGGAAAGACCTTTCGAGATGTTTTCTTGAGTCCGGGGGGTAGATTATGAAAAGGGAAGGTATTAGCACCCTTTTCATCCATGGTTTTCCATGGGCTCTTAGTTACGTTCTAGATCACTTGCTTTTGTTTGAAATTGTGCTTTGTGTGGTTTTTGAAAGTATTTTGAAAAGGTTCCATCGTTTAGGCAAACTTTGTAATAGTTCTCATTCGTAAGAACGTATACAAAGTGTTGAGATTTTGAAAATATTCCATGTTTAGAAAGTTTTTTGAAAGTGTTTTTGAAAGTTTTTGTTTGTGAAAATAGAAAGGATGTTTGTTTTGAAATTGAGCAAGTAATTAGGAGCAATCTACCTACTCAAAAGGTCTTAGATGTTCTTTTCTTCCTCCTTTAGATGTTGCTATCTTACCATTGTTTTGGTAAGAGGCCCCATCGTTGGATGTGAAGGGACGGGCATTGGGTCATCGTATGACCATGATAGCAATGTTGTGAGATGACTTAGCACTTTTATTTTATGGACTAAGATCATTTTGAACGGCAACTTTGATAGCATCATCGAGGGACTATGATCTTGTATTTTTTATTTTGTTTGTGCTAAGACATCCCACATGCATAACATGGCCATTTTTGTAAGGAAACAAGTGAAATCACCCTAGGGGTGCATGTGTGCAAGTGTATTTGATTGCATGCATAATTTTGGTCTTGAATTAGGGTTTTCTAAGTGTGATACGGTGGCAGAACCGACTGTTTTGGAAAATGATGGTTTGCGTTTTGCGTTTGTGTTTGCAAAATGTCACAGTAAGCAAGATTCGCCACCGACTTTTATTTTATCCAACTGGAAAGGAAAAAAGCACAGAAAAATTCCTTTTTCGAAATTTTGAGTACGGGGGTAGATTATAGAAAGGGAAGGTATTAACACCCTTTCTATCCGTGGTTTTCCACGGGCTCTTAGGTACTTGCTCATCTTTTGAAATTTTCTTGTGTGTGTTTGTTTTGAAAAGTTTTGTTTTTACTTTGTTTTAACCCTTGCTTCTGTCTTCAAGAGTGTTACGAAGTGTTTTTGAAAACTTTGTTTGAAAAAGTGTGAGTGTAAAAAAAAGTTTGTTTTGAGCAAGTACCTACTAGCATCTACCTACTCGAAAAAAGGATCGTTTATGTTCTTGTTTCCTTTAGACAATGCTATCCTACTATTGAGAAATTGGTAGCACCGTCGTTGGAATTGTAAGGGTCAATTCGTAAGGGACGTACGATCACTAAAGAAATGTTATAACGTCTTAGTAATAACCCTAATGTCTTAAGATCATCTTCGAGGCGACATTTCTGAGGCAACCTTTCCGAGGCAACATTTCCGAACGGGAAATTTGATCTTTGTTAAGACAGGACGGCAACCGCTAAGACACCCTATACTTAATGATCGTTTACCGAAGGCAACCGAAGTGAGAGTATACCCTAGGAGTGCGCATGTGCGAGGTTTGAAGTTATTATCTTTTCACATTAGGGTTTGCTAGCCATTTTAAATTAACATGCAGTCTTGTCATACAATCCTATTATCATACATCTAACAGTTAATATTTGTGAGAATTAAAATTCGAGAAATAAAAACTACGCTATTACAAGGCTTCGGGGTAGGGATTACATAGCCAAAAACCCGTAGAACGATAAATAAAAGAAAATCCTAATTAAACTAAATTAAATTAAAGTTAAAATTAATCCTAAATTAAATTAAACTAATATTAAATTAAATTTGATAAAATAATAATAAAACCTAATTCTAAATTTGTGAAAATTGATTTTATGATTTTTTATGAAAAAAAGAAATTAATTGTGTTAGAAAACAATTTAAATAAATTAAATAAAGTAAAATAAATAAATATAAATAAAATAAAATAAAGAATAGGAATGGGCCTGGTTGTTGCTAGCAAGAAGGGGGGTGTTGATGGCAAATCTGAGCCCAATAACACTTGGCCTGCTTTGACTTTTTCAATCCCATGCACATGCTTGACTGGGGTGTATGGTAGGCCCCCATATGAGAAGCCTTGGATCTGGCATGTTGATGGCTTGGACGCCCAGATTTGGAGAGTGCATGATGGACTTCATGAGGTATCGACACACCTGAATATGCAAGGAAAAATAATATGAAACATTGTTGGGAACTGGGGATCGAACCCAGGTCCTTGGGAAATATCCCCTGCATGCTTACCATCTGAGCTGGCTACATTAATTGTACATATGATAATAAACAAACGTTATATGGTAAAAACAAAATAACAATTATCAAACGCGCGAAATTTGAATGGGCGAGTCAGGGAGTGCCACGTTATCCTTCTTCTTCCTCCCACCGCTGCTAAAGGTTTCTTGACTTTTACTTACAGTCACCTGGGTGTAGGTATAACCCTGTGCCTTTCCAAAATCCTATACAAGCGTGATAAATGCAAAACAATTGTACCAATCAACTTGTTGCAACATTACGAGCATCATGGTACCACTATCCATGGCCAATTGTCCCTGTATAGAAAAACCCTAAAAACGAAATAAGAACCCTAATTATGGCATCTTGATGTATAGTCAGCAAAAATGAAATTAAATGTAACCATTAGTTTGCAAATGACTCAAGGATTAAGAATATGTCAATGAATCATGCTAAATATGCCAGAATTATTGAATTCGATTTCAAGAAAATGTGAAAACCATGGGGTACTTACAGTGCAATTCTGGATGTTAGGAAGCTTGCTAGCGGATGAATCTTGATCCTTGGATGTCCAGCAATTGATTGGAATGACTAGAATGCTTTGAATTGACCTAAAACATGGAAATCAGTTTGCCACTTTTCTTGAATTTTTTGAAACTTGCCTTCTCTTTTACACGCCTCTAATCTCCTTGTTTTTTATCTAAACATGTTCCTTATGTACCCTAGAACGAATTAGGGTTGCAAAATTGTATCAAATCTTTTCCAATTAAGATCATTGATTCATGATTTGATCCTTTGTGAAAATCTTTCTAAATCAAGAAAAATGCAATCTTTTTGTGTCCAAATAAACCTTGCACGATTTGATTCCATCTCCAGCTGTATAATATACCTAAACATGCACAAAATCTCAAGCTTTGATTAGTTTTTGATATTTTCATGATTTTATTTTGATTTTATTTGATTTAATTGAAATAAAATCAAAAATAAATGACAAAAATAAAAAAATGACAAATGGAAGGGATCATGGGTCGTGGGTCACATTACAAACTCAGTGCAAGCAAAAAAAGTTGGGCCCATTTGGCAAAAATTGCAATTTGGGACACATTTGACTTTTGGCAATTTTACAAAAAAGGGTCAACTTTGCCAATGCATAACTCTCTAAATTTTTACCCTAGATATGTGTTCTTGGACTTTTTAGAAAGCTTAAGATGTCCTCTAAGTAACCCTTTTGGTCTCATCTCAATTGAGTCTTCCATGTTCATGTATGAAGCTTTGACCAAAAAGGTGTTTTTGTTGACTTTTCAAAATGACCTATAATGTCCAAATTCATATCTTTTTGTGAGTGCATATTTTGAACGTGGGAGCTGAATATGGATTGTAGGTAATTGCATTCTCTTCAAAATGAGCTTTGGATGGGTCATTTTTGATAAAGTATGAGAAAGTTATGCTTGGTCAAAGTTGAGTTGACTTTTCCTACAAAACCCTAATTTAGCAACTTTTAGGTTTTGATGAATTGTGAGCAATCCTTGATGAATCATGATCAAACCTTGATCAAATAATGAATAATACTTCAAAATGAGAATGTTGACCAAAAATCTTGAAGTTTGACTGCATGTGGGCCACAGTTGACTTTTGCCCTAGCACAGTCGATTTTTAGGCCTTTGAGCAATTACCTGAGCAAAATTCCTATGCAAGGCTTGAAACTTGACATAGATGATATTGAGAACATATTAGGACAATGGTGAGCATTTGGGATCCTTTAGACTCAAACATCTTGATGCAAACTGAAACCCTAATTTGAAGTAGACTGCCTTAGGAGAGAGTTTGTCTGGTCAACCCTTAGACTTCCTTGAGCAATTTGAGGACCTCACTTGAAATGTATTGAGAAATATGGGAGGGAAAATTTTGGGGTACAACAGCTTCCCCTGTTCAATCTTCTTAAACCTGAGGATGTAGATTGGCTTGTCTGCCTTTCGTGATCTGAGGGTGGAAGATGATTGAACACTAGAGTGCCCAGAAATTTGCACTCGCATGAAGTGGTACTGGTCTTGCGATATCGAGAATGGGCTTATAGATTCCATTTGGAGGTTGATGTTGGAAGATGGGCTTAAAGATGCCATCAGAAGAAGTGTCGATCGCATAAGAGATTCCTTTGCGAGAGCCCGTACACATGTTGTTGAGGAGGACTATGCTTGGGAATGCTGGCCTCTGTCTTAAGAGAGATAGAGTTTTAGGAAATTCAGTTGACCGTTACTCTACTGGGGAATCATCTCTTAGTCGAGGAGGTGAAAATGAACTGTTATCTGGTCGTGCTCCAGGCTTTACAGTGATTTGCTGAGGAAAATAAGACTGACTGCTATCTGGTCGTGCTCCAGGCTTCATAGTGACTTACTGGGGAGTTGAGATTAAACTTGTTATCTGGTCGTTCTCCAGGCTTCGCAATTTCTCAATTCTTATCTGGTCGTGCTCCAGGCTTCAGAAGGAATCAAGTGGTTATCCGGTCGCATCCGGGCTTCCAACTTGAATTTAAGGCATACTAATATCCGGTCAATTTCTGGGCTTCATAGTAATTGGCCGAGTAAACTGCTATTTGGTTGAATTTCAAGATTCACAGTGTTTTATACTGTTATCTGGTCGTGTCCCAGGTTTCAGTGTCTTTTACCGCTATCTGGTCGTGATCCAGGCTTCGCGGTGTCTTATACCATTATCTGGTCGATTCCAGGCTTCATAGTATCTTGTATTGCTATCTGGTCGATTTCCAGGCTTCACAATAACTTGCTGAGGGTTAAGCTGTTTTCCGGTCGATTTCCGGGCTTCATAGCTTAAATTTAAGATATACCACTATCTGGTCGATTCCAGGCTTCGTAGCATTCTGGAGAAATCAAGATATTATCCAGTCGAATCCGGGCTTCATAGCTTGAATTTATGATATACCACTATTTGGTCGATTCCAGGCTTCATAGTATTTTGGAGAAATCAAGATATTATTCGGTCGAATCTGGGCTTCATAACTTGAAATTAATATATACCACTATCTGGTCGATTCCAGGCTTCGTAGTATTTCGGAGAAATCAAGATATTATCCGGTAGAATCCAGGCTTCATAGCTTGAACTGGAATAGAAATCTTAACATCGATTTGACTGAACCAGAGAATACTTGACTGAACTTGATTGCATCTTTCCATGAAAGGCAAAAGTGTTAGTCGTATGTAATGTCATGATATATGAAATGTGTTGAGTAATGATGTTCTCAAAATAAATGAGATTGTGTTGTATGATGCAGATGCGCATGCTACGATGTATGGATGTGTAATGCCATTGTGATATTCTCTAGCTGGGGAAAATAGATCCTGGATTACTGTTGGAGAGTACAAAGAGTTGAGTTCTTCGTTCTCGCTGGGGATAACGACTGAAGATGATTAGCTGGAGACTTGCGTCCGTTCTGCTCGAGAATATTCTGCCGGGAGAGACTTTGTTTGAGAATAAACCGGTGGGAGAATGACTTTGTGGTAGAGAGAGAGATACTTTGTTGGACGATCTGCTGATTTGGAGAAACAAACTCAGCTGGGGATGAATTACCGTTGCTGGTGATAATGAACCCTGTCGGGGATTGAGTTTCTGCATGTGGAAGAAATAAACTCAACTGATGGTGAACTTCTATTGCTGGTGATAGATAAACTTTGCTTAGGGAGAATTAACACCACTGTCTTTGGATACTTCCAACTCTGCGGGGAATGTATGAACTTTTAGTCATATTCTCAAGCTGGCTCTATCTCTGTACCTGGTGGGCAGAGCAACTGTAAGGTTCAGACACTTCTTGTTTGCCCCTGTTCCTAGAATTTCGAGTAATTGTCTTTTGTTTCATAAGTAAATATTTATGAGCAGCAATCATTTTCAAATGAATTTATCAAAAATGAATCATTAGACGTTCTTGCAAAACAAAACAGAAAAAGAAAAACAAGTTAAAATTTCTTGTGAAAATGAATTGTATTGATTTTGAAGTTAGCCTGTAATAGGCGTTTTTGTACAAGAGGATGACGTCCTAGTAAGAGGCCACCGAAAGATAGAAATTATGTCATTTGTGAAAAAGAAAGAAAAACAGCTATGTGAAACAATCCCATTGGGTTCCAACTCTGCTATTGCCTTTATATCTTCGAGCGTCTCATCACTTTGCTACTTGGTCGAAGGTAGAGCAGATTGATTGGCGCCGTCTGAGCTTGATAGTTGATACCGAAGTCTGGTCGCAAGATGATCCAATAAGACATAGTGTTACACTTTGATCCCTAATTTTTGCCTGGACCGCCCTTTCGGGTTTTCAGTCCACCGGGATACCCTTTTTTGCCTAAGCCGCCTTTTCAGGTTTTCGACTTGCCGGGTGTACAGTTTTTTTTATTTCCATCCCTTAATTTTGCCCGAACCCTTTTTGGTTCGCCAGGAAGCCCTTATTTTTGCCTAGGCCAGTCGACCTAGAGGGTCTTTGATTAGGCGTAGTATCTTTTCACTATGCCTGCATTGACAGGGTGAGAAAGGTCGTCACCATCCATGGTGGATAGAATCATAGCTCCCCCCGAGAAAATGTTCTTAACCACAAATGGCCCTTTGTATGTGGGGGTCCATTTTCCCCCGGGATCACCTTGCGGCAGTATGATGCGTTTGATCACCAGATCCCCGAATTGATATTCTTGACATCTGACTTTCTTGTTAAAAGCCTTGATCATTCGCTTTTGATATGTCTGACCATGACAAATAAAAGTAAGTCTCTTTTCATCGATTAAATTCAGTTGATCAAGTCGGGTCTGGATCCAATCGTCTTCGCTCAAACTCGCATCCTTCATAATTCGGAGAGAAGGTAGCTGGACTTCGATAGGTAGGACCGCCTCCATGCCATACACCAGAGAATAGGGTCATGCCCCTGTCGACGTCCGTGCTGAGGTACGGTACCCATGAAGAGCGAATGGTAACATCTCATGCCAGTCTTTGTATGTCACCGTCATCTCCTGCACAATCTTCTTGATGTTTTTATTAGCTGCTTCAATGGCCCCATTAATCTTCGGCTGGTAGGGAGAAGAGTTATGATGTTGTATCTTGAACTATTTGTAGAGCTCGGTGATCATCGTATTGTTGAGATTTGTACCATTATCCGTAATGATCATCTCTGGTACACCATATCGACAGATCAAGTTGTGTCGAATGAACCGCACCACGACATTCTTGGTTACTGTAGCAAAGGAAGCTGCCTCAACCCACTTCATAAAATAATTAATGGCTACCAGAATGAAACGATGTTCGTTGGACGCAGTAGGTCTGATCTCGCCGATCATATTGATGCCCCACATTGCAAAAGGCCAAGGTGTTGTCAAAACATTCAGAGGAACTGGAGGTACATGTACCTTATCAGCATAGACTTGGCACTTATGACAGGTCCGAAAATGCTGATAACAATCGGCTTCCATAGTGGACCAATAATATCCTGCCCATAGGATTTTCTTTGCCATGGTATGTCCACTAGAATGAGTTCCGAAGGTACCTTCATGTAACTCTGCCATGCTCCTTTCTGCCTCGCTTTTGTCCACACATCCCAGTAAGGTTGAATCATGGTTACGCTTATAAAGGATCCCATTGCTGATGAAGAATTTCGCAGCGAACCTTCTCAGAAACTTCTTATCATTAACAGATGCACCCTCGGGGTATTCTTGAGTCTCAAGATACCTCTTTACCTCGTGAAACCAAGGTTTATCTGCTACCTCTTCAGTCTCGATGTCGCAACAATGTGCGGGTTCGTCCAACCTCTCGATGGTAATCTAGGGAGCTTCATTGTCCCACCTGACTTTGAACATAGAAGACATGATAGATAGCGCGTCCGCTAACTGGTTTTATTCTCTCGGGAAGTGTTCAAAGGTTATCTCCTCAAAGTGTGGGAGCAATGTCAGTACATATTGTCTGTAAGGAATAAGATTTGGGTGCTTCGTATCCTACTCGCATTCGATCTAACTAATCACTAGAGTGGAATCTCCGAATACACTCAAGAACTTAATCCTTAGGTCAATAGTACCTCGGAGACCCAGTATGCATGCTTCATACTCCGCCATATTGTTGGTGCAGTTGAAACACAAACGGGCGGTGAATGGAGTATTACAGCCCTCAGAAGATATAATCATAACACCGATGCTGTTACCCAACACGTTTGAGGCTCTATCAAAATATATAGACCATCGGGATCCTTCCTCAGGTCCTTCATTCGGTCCAGGTTTCTCACAGTCGGTCACCAACATGATGTTCTCATCCGAGAACTCGAAATTCATGGATTGGTAGTCATCCACAGCCTGATGCACCAAATGACCTGCCAATACACTCCCCTTGATTTCTTTTTGGATTGTGTATTGGATGTCATACTCAGTTAAGATCATCTGCCATCTTTCTATTCTTCCGGACAAGGCAGGCTTCTCGAAGATATACTTGATTGGATCCATCTTTGATATCAATAGGGTAGTATGAGTCAGCATATACCGTCTCAGCCGGCGAGCAGCCCATGCCAAAGTGCAGCAAGTTTTCTCGAGCAGTGAGTATCGGGTCTCACAGTCGGTAAACCTTTTGCTAAGTTAGTAAATAGCGTGCTCTTTTCGGGCAGACTCGTCATGCTGCCCCAGCACACACCCCATTGAATTATCTAGTACTGTCAAGTATAAAATCAAAGGTATTCCCTCAACTGGAGGCATAAGAATTGGTGGCTCTTGAAGTTATTCCTTGATTCTTTCGAAAGCGGTCTGACATTCATCATTCCATTTTACCACTTGATATTTCTTCAGTAGCTTGAAGATTGGCTCACAAGTAGCAGTCAGATGTGAAATGAATCTGGAAATGTAATTTAGATGTCCCAAGAAACCTCTAAATTCCTTCTCTGTGCGGGGAGCCAGCATCTCTTGTAAGGCTTTTACCTTGGCAGGGTCTACCTGAATACCCTTATCACTGACGACGAAACCCAGCAGCTTACCAGACCTTACCCCGAAGGTTCACTTGTTCGGGTTCAACCTCAGCTTGTACGTTTCCAACTTGTCAAACAGTTTCTGGAGATGCTCAAGGTGTTCTTCCTCATTTTGGGACCTTGCGATCACGTCATCAACATAAAACCTCGATCTCATGGTGAATCATGTCATGGAACAAAACGAACATGGCGCGCTGATAAGTGGCCCCAGCATTCTTCAATCTGAACGACATGACTTTATAGCAAAATGTGCCCCACTGTGTAACGAAGGTTGTCTTCTCCATGTCTTCGGGAGTCATCTTGATCTGATTGTAACCAGAAAAACCATGCATGAAGGAGAAGATCTTATGCTGCGCGGTGTTGTCGACTAGAACATTGATGTGAGGAAGTGGGAAATCATCCTTGGGACTTGCCCTATTCAGGTCTCTATAGTCCACACACATTCGTACCTTACCATATTTCTTAGGCACCGGAACAACGTTGGCAACCCACTGCGGGTAAGAAGTGACAGCTAGAAATCCGGCGTCAAACTGTTTCATGACCTCAACTTTGATTTTCTCAGACATCTCAGGGCGCATGCGGAAAACCTTCTGCTTTACCGGAGGACAGTCTTCTTTAGTTGGCAGACGGTGTGCCACAATGTCAGTATCCAAGCCAGGTATATCTTCGTAAGACCAGGCGAAGATCTCAACATAGTCGTGTAGCATCTGTATCAACCGTTGCTTGACACTAGGCTCCAGATTCGCACCTATCTTGACCTCTTTCATGTCTTCCTCCATACCCAGATTCACTGATTCAACCGACTCTTCATGGGGTTGTATGTCCCTCTCTTCCTGCTGTAATAGTCTAGCAAGTTCTCCAGGCACTTCACAATCATCCTCACCTTCGTCCTCGGCTTGGTTGATCGGATTTTCGAAGTCATAACTGGTGTGATACGGTGGCAGAACCTGACTGTTTTAGGAAAATGCTGGTTTTGCATTTTGCGTTTGTGTTTGCAAAATGTCGCGGTAAGCAAGAGTCGCCACCGACTTTTATTTTATCCAACTGGAAAGGAAAAAAGCACAGAAAAATTCCTTTTTCGAGATATTCTGAGTACGGGGGGTAGATTATAGAAAGGGAAGGTATTAGCACCCTTTCTATCCGTAGTTTTCTACGGGCTCTTAGGTACTTGCTCATCATTTTAAAAAATTGCTTCGGTGTTTGTGTGTTTTGAAAAGTTTTGTTTTACTTCGTTTTAACCCTTGCTTCTGTCTTCAAGAGTGTTACGAAGTGTTTTGAAAACTTTGTTTGAAAAAGTGTAAGTGTGGAAAAGTTTGATTTTGAGCAAGTACCTATTAGCATTTACCTACTCGAAAAAAGAATGTTTTAGTTCTTGTTTCCTTTAGACAGCGCTATCCCACTATTAATGAGTAGGTAGCACCGGCGTTGAAGTTGTAAGGGTCAATTCGAAAAGGGATGTACGATCACTAAAGAAATGTTAGGACGTCTTAGTAATAACCCTAATGTCTTAAGATCATATTCGAGGCAACATTTCCGAGGCAACCTTTCCGAGGCAACATTTCCGAACGGGACATTTGATCTTTGTTTAGACAAAAGAGCAACCACTAAAACACCCTATACTTAATGATCATTTACCGAAGGCAACCGAAGTGAGAGTATACCCTAGGAGTGCGCATGTGCGAGTGATTTGATTTCAAGTTATTATCTTTGCACATTTAGGGTTTGCTAACCATTTTAAAATTAACTCATACATCTAACAGTTAATATTTACAAAAACTAAAATACGGAAAATAAAACTACGCTATTACAAGGCTTCGGGGAGGGGGATTAATTACATAGCTAAAAACCCGTAAAACGATAAATGAATCCCTAGTTAAAACTATTACATCCTCAAAACAATTACATTAATATTGTAAAAATAAATAAACGCGCGCGATGAAACGAGAACGAGAAAAAATTAGGGTTTTGACACTGTCTAACCTAATCAAAAGACAAAAATCATTTTTTTGGGTTGTTTTTGGTTATTTTAAGAAAATAAGGTTTTAATTGAATAAATGCAAACCTAATTACTAATTAATTTAATTTGAGAAAAATAATTAGGTACCCACAAATATGTCGCACTAATGTAGCTATTGCTTAGACCATGTCGGTATACCCCGCACAGTTTCCACAATGTATTGCTACTTACCTATGATGTATCCCAAATCTGGGTAGAGGATTCAAACCCAAACAAAGAACCATAATGTAAAGCATATAAGTCAAACAATGTAAGCAAGTAAATGTGATATAATCTCTAAGGTAACCCCACTTTTAGAATTTCCCCAGTAGAGTCGCCAGTTCTGTGATACGGTGAGAGAACTGACTTGGTTGTTTGCGTTTGATCGCAAATGTTGCGGTTAGCAAGAGTCGCGACTGACTTTTCTTTTATCCAAAAGGAAAGGTGAAAAAGCACAGGAAAGACCTTTAAGATTGTTTCTTGAGTTCGGGGGGTAGATTATGAAAAGGGAAGGTATTAGCACCCTTTTCATCCATGGTTTTCCATGGGCTCTTAGTTACTTGCTAGATCACTTGCTTTTGTTTGAAATTGTGCTTTGTGTGGTTTTTAAAAGTATTTTGTAAAAGAGGTCATTGTTTAGGCAATCTTTGTAATGATTCTCGTTTGTAAGAATGTATACAAAGATGTTGATCTTTTTGAAAATGTTTTCAATTTTGTAAGATGTTTGGAAATGTGTGTGTTTGTTTTGGAAATAGCAAGAATATTTGTTTTGAAATGGAGCAAGTATTAATAGCAATCTATCTACTCAAATGTCTTTCTTGTTCATTTTCTTTTCCTTTGACATTGTTGTCTTGCCATTGATTTGGTAAGCAACCCTATCTTTGGATGTAAACGGGACGGGCGTGGGTCATCGTATAACCATGATTAGCAATGTTGCAAAGTATCTTAGCATTTTTTGAGGGACTAAGATCATTTTTGTAAGGCAAATTTGAATAGCGTCATCGAGGAACTATGATCTTGTATTTGTTTGTTTTTGCTAAGACACCTTACATGTGTAATATGGCCATTTTGTATAAGGCAACCAAGTGGGATAACCTTAGGGGTGCTTGTGTGCAAGTGTGTCATTTTCATGCTTGATTTTGTCTTGAATTAGGTTTTTCTATTTGATTGGTTTTATCTTGCCATACAAACCCTAGTTACTAGCATGCTATATAAAAGCGATAAATTGCGAAATTTAAAGTTACTACGCTATTACAACATTTGTGGGAGGGGGTATACAATTTATAAATGGGGATTGCGATAATATAAACCTAATTAATCTATTACAACCAAATTGAATATGTACAAATATTGAAATAAATAATATACAAGATGAATTAAATATGCAAAGGTATGTAAATGCAAAGAATATTTTTGTTTGGTTTTTTATGTGAATTTTTTTTTAACCTAAACCTAATAAATAAATCAAGATTAACTTAAATCAATTAAGAAAAGATTTTTTGAATAAACGCTAATTATATTTGATTAAAAGGAAATAAATTTCTTTAAGAAAAAGTAAGTATTTTTTTATCTTGAAAATAATATATGACATTATCAGATATTTTGGTCTTTTTTATACTAAAATAATATGTTTAATGGGTGTGAAGAAAAATAAATATTTAAACTAGTTCTAATTTTAATTTACAAATTTAATTAATAAAAATGGATAATATATAACTAAATAAAAATATATTTTTGTGAGAAAAATAAATAAAATAAGCTAAAAATATAAATCTATCATTTTTATATTTTTTTATGATTTTTAATATTAAGAAAAATATATTTAATAAAATAAAATGAAAGTAAAATAAATAAATAAAATTATATGGGCCAGGGGTGTTAAAAGTAAGCAGGAGGTAGGATGTTAGAAAAAACACAAGGCCCATGAAACTGAAGCCCATGCGCTGCAAAACAACAACAAAATGGAAAAATATGAGAAAATTGCAAAAGGCAACGCGCTGAGGCTCGAACCCATGACCTCTAGCATTTATGTGCACTGCCTTACCACTGGGGTGGCTGTACATCCGTTTATATAAACAAAAACACAAATATCTATTAGAAAACGCCTCCTGAAGGCAACTTCATCTTCAACCTTGAGCCATGGCTGGACCACCTGTATCTCTCTCATTTCTCCATAAAAATGGAAAGTCCAAACATGAAAGTTATGGTTTTTCTTCCCACGAGTTCAACCATATAATTTATGTAAACTAAAAGTCAAAGATCAAAGTTAATTTTACTTGCCCTAATTTGGAACCTAATTTTTACAGAAATTTCAAATCCAAAATTCTCTATACACAGTTAATATAAATGAAAACTATGAACATGGTTAGCTTTAGGGCAAGGATATCTACATTTTGCTTTCACAAATCAGGACCAAATGATGCTTGTATAAAGAGATAAAAGTTTTAGTTTTTACCTCTTTCAGTTGGGATCGTGAATGGAGTTTGAGCAAGTTTTGAGAGAGCCTAAGGATCTGTTTAGCTTGCCTAGACCTCCCTGAGTGTATTCTAATCCTTACTTTGTCTTGAAAGTCCCTGAATCTCCCTACTCAAGTCAACCTGCAAGCTCAATATTTGAAAATGGTGGATGCTGGAGGAGGAGTTACAGTGATAGAAAAGGGGTCTGGATCACTTAGATATGAGGTATATTAAGTGTTTAGGTGGTTAAAACTCAAAACGCACGAGTGGTTTTGGAGATGGCTGTGTAAGGTCAAAAATGTCAAGCTATGGCAGATTCTGAGTTGCAGAGTGTTTGGGAGTGTTTTGGAGTCTTAGCATCCATGTGTTATGTTGCAATACATTTGTGTATATGTGTGGAAAAGGTTAGAGATCAACTCCACTCTAGGTTTCTGAGTTATAGCCTTTTGGCTCTATAACTTGCTTTTGAAGAAAAGTGAGGAGACAAGTCTCTAAGTTTGTACAAGCATGATCTGAGTTGGTAGAGACCTTAGACAAGTTGCTTTTGTTTTTTACTTTGCTTGTGTGCATAGAAAACAATTGAGAGGTTCAAGAAGTTGACAAAGGCAAAAGTAGTGCTTTATCAAAATGGAAATGGCACCTTTGTGCCATAAATGGAATTATAACTTGGATAAAGGCTCAAATATTTGGATTAAAGCTCTATCAGTTGTGTAAATATTTAACTATGGAGTGAGAAATAAGTTTGAGGCCTGCAAAGCAAATATTATGCAGCCTAGGCTTGGATTTGAATTTTTGTTCATCATGAAATGGCTTGAAATCAAAGTGATAAATCACCAACTTCATCTCTTCGATTCTCCCTACTAAGGAATGATCTCAAGGAGTTCTTGGAAATTTTTGAAAGCTTTCAATGTGCTCTACAACTCATATTTGAATTTCTTTTGAAAATTCCCTTTGGAACTATGTGAAAAAATGGCATGAAGTTAGGTCAAAAATCTGCATATCTAGGGCAAAATTTCACTAAGCTATTTTGGTTCATGAGCATGTATTCATAAAAATATATCTTGAGATCCAAGAATTTTGAGGAGAAATTGTGTGAAGCAAAGTTGTATATTTCATGGAGATATACAACTTTCATGTTGGAAATTTCCTTTGAATCATCTTGCATCATGGTGAAAATTTGGTTCAAAGTTGAGAAAAAATAAGAAATTTTCTATACTTGGAAAAATTTCTAAGTTAGGAAATTTTAACCTTTTAAAACAAAATCTTAAATCCTTGATTTATTGATGAACAAGTTTCAAATTTTGACATGTTTTGATGAATTATGACCTTTGGCACTTGATTTTGACCAAAAGTCAGAGTTTGACTTTTCAGTATACAGTTGACTTTTAATCAGTTGACTGCAAAATTTATTTGCCAATCCAATGGATTTGTAATTTTTGAACCATGTCATTAGGTCAATATGATGCAATTGAAGTCTTGAAATCATGCTTCAAACTAATTGATCATTTTTGAACCCTAATTTTGACCAATTTGCCCTTTTGATGATTTGATCAAATTTCTTGAGGAATTATGGTCCAAACTTGATCAAATGATACATATGAGCCTAAGATGTTGATGTGGATCAAAAATTATGAAGTTTGACTGTAAATTGGCCATGGTTGACTTTTTCCCCAATACATCTGATTTTTAGGTCAACTGTCCAATTGACTGATCAAAAATGTGATTCAAGGCTTGAAACTTGACATGAGTAATCTTGGGGGTCCCTAATGATCCTTGAAAGTAATATGAAGCATTGATAGTCCAAAAATCCTTGTGCAAACTCAAACCCTAATTTTGGTCATCAGTGCATGAGGAGGTGTCTTGAGCTGGTCAAACCCTAATACAGTCTTGAGTCAAAGAGATCTTGTGAGAAAATTTTTGATAAGTGAGAGGGCAAATTTTTGGATACAACACTCTAGGATGAAGACAAGTGTCTTCTTCATGTGCTTCGACCCCTGTCTTCACGCCACGTTGCTTTCCTCAACTGCCAAGCGAACTGTTTTTCCCTCCTTTCTTCAGATTCAAAATCTTCTGGTGTAGATATGAAATTTCCTTCTGGTCGAGGACCTTAGGGTCCTTTCAGTCGAAGGGATTGAGAACCTTTTGGTCGAAGACTCATTTTAACTTAGAATTTCTCTAAGTATTTTTCTACTTTGTCGAAGCCTTTCCAACTTAGATTTGTTCCATCTATTTTTGGCCCATAAGACCAACTTGTTGTAGGTTTCGAATTTAGGAGCTAACAAATTGCCCCCCAAGAATATCAGTTTCAACGCAAAGAGAGATAATAATTCTTTGAGACTCTTATTCGACACCTGTCTTCTCTTTGACCATAGAAATTGTTTGTGTGCTTTTCGCCTTCTACCAACCCCTGCTGGTATTCAGAGTCATCATTACCTTTTTCCCAACACGTCGCTGTCAATCAGTCGTTACCATGCTGCCATAATGGCCATTATCCCTACAACCTAGGAAAGTATGGCAAACATTTTCATTACTCGTACGATAACTGCTTTAACGCTCGCCACGTGCTCCACTAACTCTGCATCATTAAATGGTCTTGGGGAAAAACACTCCTTCCTGAACACTATAAATAGACGAATCATCTTTTGGGAATCCTTTTACAACTCCTAGTATTCTTCACTTCCTTGCAAAGAAAAAACCTTAACAACTTCATCTTCTTCGCTCTTTCACTACTACTTTCATCCATGGCTTTCCTTTCCAATGCACCCAACAATCTAAAAACTAAGAACATTTCTGATCTCCAAAGACAACCATAGGTTTTCTCCACTAACCATGTACCTGTTTCGACTGGGGAACAAAGGGTCATATCTGAACCCATGGCCAAAGAGTGGCGTGATGCTTATGAGTCCCAGCTGCTTATCCCTGTTAGGTATTCTGGGCAGATGTATGCTATGTCTGGCCCATTTTCTACATGTTTTGAGAACCCAAAACAAAATAATAACTTCTTCCCAACTCATCCTAGGCTTTAACCTATAGGTTGTGCGAAGAAACTCAGGAATGATCCTGAAGATGCCACTTCTGCCAACCAGCAACATTCTCAGACGAAGGAATATATCAACCTTCAGTTCATGAACAAGGGAAATATGATCTTCCTATCTTTCCCTAGTCTTACTTCAGAATACTCAGAATGGTTAAGCAAGATGGAAAAAGTACAAGCCCAAATCTGGAAAGATATGAGGATCTATGACTTGATCATGCTTTCGAAGACTAGGTTAGCTTATTGCCCTCTCATGCTGGTGTCTTCATTGTATTTCTGGGACAACACACATTTTACCTTCCATTTTCCTTGTGGAATGGTAACTCCAACTCTCTTCGATATAGCCGCCATTACTGGTCTTCGACCAATGGGTGACTACTTCGACCCTGAGGATCTGTCTGAAGATCCTATCGGGTTTTCGGCCATGAAGCCCATGTATACCATATTCATCAATCATTTCCACGACAAATCGAGTACCATTGTCTCTGAAGTGGAACACATAGCTTTTCTGGATCTGTGGTTATCTCGTTTTATTTTTTGCACCAAGTCACTTCAAGTGACTAAGAAAATGCTTACTCTCGCAACACAGCTTCACCATGGATATCCTCTTTGTATGGCTGAGTTGATTCTAGCCAACCTGTATGAGTCCATCAGCAATGGTGTGACTCAACTTAATGTTATTGGAGACAAGGCGAGTTTACTCCTTTCCGGCCCCTTTTGGCTTATGCAACTTTGGCTAAATGCCACTTTTGAATCTTTTCTTCCGCAGAAGAATAAGATTAACGAGAGGGCTCCAGAGGTCCTGAATAGAAGGGTCGAAGGGACTAGACTAGTCCTGTTGACTCCAACTGACGAAGGTCAACAATTCCAAAAGGCATTTACCAGCTTTGTAATGATGTTTGCAAAGCGGAAGGAATTTGTTTCGACCATGGCTCCCTTTGCTAGTAGAAAGGTTGGCCCGGAATGGTTCATTCGACCATATCCTTCATTTGACAAAGATGACCATATGGATGAATATGTAGCTATCTGGGAGTCGTTTATTCCACCAAGAATCACGCCTCTGAGATTTAAGAGTTTGAAGAATCAACCTAGCTTAATTGCTTATCAACCGAATCTTATCTCTCGATAATTTGGTAATATCCAGACGCTCCCTTCACCAATCTACTCTCGAGAAAAGCTTCTGCTATTTTACAATATAGGATACTAAGAGGATGCCACTACCAAGCATATTGGTAGGTACGTTGGTCGAACCGTACTAACTCTGTTCGACTTCAATCTCAATTTCCTATGTTCGCCTCTTTTTGAGGACTGGTGGAAGCAGTATTATAACGAAGAATTTTTCAAAGAAAAAGACTTCGCTACTCACCTTCAAGAGGCGTTTACGCTAGTCTCTAACAAGATAAAAAAGGGTAATATTATTTCTCAAAGAAAATGTCTTTATTATCTTCAATCAAATCATTTGACACCTAATTTATCCTTGTTCATTTTCTAGCGGTCAAGAGGATCGTCACCAAGAAAGTCACTGAAAGCGCAAAAGGAGGAGACCTTTCTGTGAAACCTTCACCCAAGGTAAACACTTTCTGCTGTTATATCTTTCTTTCTGACATATTACTTTTGACGCTAATTCCTTTGACTCCTTTCTTTCTGGGCATTTGAAATCAATCCGCAGAAAAGGAAAGTTCAAGAAATTGAAATTTCCAGTGATGAAGAGGAAGAATCTCCTCCTGTCCCCCTAAAAAGACAAAAGTTAAAGAAACCAGCCCCTATTCCTGAGCCTCGTCCAAAAACCAAGGTCAAGGTTAAAGTCATTGGGTCGAGACCTCCTCCTGTCGTCATCAGAGAACCAACGGAGCAGGAGATAGCTGCTAGGCTAAACAATCCTAATGAGAGCGACAACTCAAGTCCTGGCGCTGAAATTCCGCCTAAGGTAAGTACTTTGATCCCTCACGATTGTTTACTGACTTCTTCTTCTTTTTCTTTTTTCAATAGTCCCGATAACCATCTTGAAATCTTCAGGACACTGCTGGTATTTCAAAATAGAACCTCGTAGAAGAATCTGTCACCTTGATAAACAGTGAGGGTGATCCCACTTACAGGCCTTCTTCGGCAAAAGGATATTTTGTGAGTTCTGCTAGCAAAGTGAACCAAACTTCTGGGCACGAAGCCATTGGGAAGCCTAATCAAGAAGAGCATGTGAATTCTGGGACTCTGCGAGCTAATGATGATGGACAGAGGGATGGGGAAGAGGAGGTTGCTGATAATGTGATCAAAATGGAGAAGGAAAACACGCCAACGAGAGGAAATCAAACTGAAGATATTCCGGCGACTGATGAGAGAGAAGACCTCACAGGGGGAGCAGGAAACTCTGCGCGTGTTGAAGGTGTCCATGTGCAGATGCCTGTGGAAGCCAATGTGGATCGTATTGTAAACGAGAGGGTTACTTCAACAAGGTATCATACCAAGGAAGATTTGGCATTGCTAAAATGGCAAAATCCTCTTAGATACTTGACTGCCATCCTTGAGGGTAAAGTTCTTCTGATCAGAGTGCTTCGACTGCATCTGGTAAATCCACTTTAACATCTCCTCTTAAAGAAGCACTTCAAAAGGTTAAGGCACAGCTTTTCAAAAGAAATTTAATGCTGACCTTAGAGGGAGAACCTACAACTCCTTCGTTTTTGAAGACTACTTTAAGAGTTGTCGACCTTCTTACTGCTTCGCCTGACATTGGCAGCATTATCTTGGATGTGATTTCCATCATCGATTAGGTTTCAGCTGACTACAATCGTCGAAGGACTCTTACTCGTGAAATTGAGGAGGCCAATGGTCATGTGGCTGCTGCCTGGGGTACTGCTACTGAATCAGCTTTGAAGCTGAAGGAGTTATCAAAGGCACAAGAATCTAGGCATAAAGAAGTAGAAGAACTTGATCAAAATACAGCCAGTATGAATGCTCAGATCAGAGAGTTAGAAGCAAAGATTGCTGCCAACGGTAAACGAAAGGAAGAACTTCTCGTTGTCAGCCCTAATTCACAGAGTCAAGAGAAACTCAACGAGGTATTAGCATATGCTGAACGAGCCCAAGCATTGGATGTCAAGATCGAGACTCTTCATCAGTCGAAAGCCCTGTGCGAAAGACGCTTGGAGCTGCAGAAGATAAAATACCTCCAAATCAAGGCCAACCTCCCGTTTTGATTTCGACTTTATTTTTTCGTTGTATGCTTATATATTTTGTAATGACTTTCAGCCATTTTGGCTTTATAATATATTTTCCATCTTGGCTTTTTTAACTTGATTAAGATCAAGTATTGGTTACTCTAACCTCTTGAAGTGCAGGTCTATACTTTTTTAAGTATTTACCATTTACTCTCAAGAGCCTTTGGTCTTTATTTAACTCCTCGACCTCATATGCGCCACCAGATAACGTTTGGATGATCTTAAAAGGTCCTTCCCATTTAGGAGACCATTTTCCCATATTTCTATCCTTTCAATCCATTGGGAGGATTACTTTCCATACCAGGTCTTCAGGCACAAATGCCTTGGGTTTACTCTTTTATTGTAAGATCTTTCCACTCTCTTCTTTTGTGACCTTAAGAGATCCAAAGCTTTTAATCTTTCTTTGTCCAAATGAATTAATTCGTCTAACATCATATTTCAATAAACTTCAGAAGGGATGTCTTGATGTTTCTGAATTCTCATCGACTGTAGACAAATTTCTACTGGAAATACTACGACATGGTCGTAAGTTAGTCGAAAAGGCATTGTTTTGGTAGCTTCCTTGGGAGACGTTCAACAAGCCCATAAAATTTGATCTAAAGTCTTGTGCCAATTTTTTGGCCTCTTTCCTACATGCTTCTTTATTAAGCAAATTATTACCTTGTTTGTCGCTTCGACTTGACCATTGGCTTGTGCATAATAAGGCGTAGATGTTAATAATTTGAACCTCATTTATGTGGCGAACTCTTACATTTTTCGACCAATAAAGACTGACCCTTGATCAGTTGTTATTGTCTCAGGGATTCCAAACCTGTATATAATGTGCTTTTGAATGAATTCAATGACATTTTCCTGGTCTACATTGACTAAAAGAATTGTTTCAATCTACTTAGTAAAATAATCAATGCCCACCAATATGTACTTCTGGCTTTTAGATGACGCTGGTCGAATCTCTCCAATAAGATATAAGGCCCATCCCCTAAAAGGCCAAGGTTTCATAATTGAGTGAAGTTCGCTTACAGGTACGTGTTGGATACTTGTATGTACTTGACATTCCTGACATCCTTTTGCAAACTCAACATAATCTTTCAACATAGTGGGCCAATATAGTCCTTGTCGAAACAATAACCATTTCATTTTATGACCCACTTGGTGTGCTCCACATGCCCCAGCATGTGTAGTTGAAAGGGATATGTATGCCTCTGTTTCATTTAGGCATTTTAATAGCACCCCTTCAGGCGTCTTTTTAAATAACTCGTTTCCCATTAGGGTATAACTCAGTGCCCTGTACTTTATCTTTCGTTCTGTCGAAGCTACAGGATTTTGCAAATAATCCACAATAGGCTTTCTCCAATCTTGTTCTGTTAGATTATCTATGAAAAAAATTTCAAAGTTTTCGTGATCAGCATACCCCAACATTATTGTTTTCAAATCTGTTGGAGACAACTTGGTCAATGTCACTCTTCTCCTAACTTCGATTACCTGTTGTAATTTCTCTTTCGAAATTTTGTACCAGGATGCAATATGTGCTAAGTCATTAGCCACTTGATTCTCCAATCTTGGTATATGTCTGTGATACGGTGGCAGAACCGACTGTTTGACGCTGGTTTGCATTTTGCGTTTTTTATTTGCAAAATGCCGCGGTAAGCAAGAGTCGCCACCGACTTTTATTTCATCCAACCGGAAAGGAAAAAAGTACAGAAAAAAATCCTTTTTCGAGATATTCTGAGTACGGGGGGTAGATTATAGAAAGGGAAGGTGTTAGCACCTGAAAATTCTGGCTACAGATACTCAATGTCACGTCCAATGTTATGACACCGTATCTGACTTACTATATGACAGTAAATACAAAAGCAGTAAATAACACAGTCGATTGTTTACCCAGTTCAGTGTGCAACAACACCTACTCTGGGGGCTACCAAGCCAGGGAGAGAATCCACTATAAGAGATGTTAATTCAGGAATAAACCAACCAGTTTATCTCCTTCACTTAAGACCTACCCAATGCAATTCTAATCTAAGTACAACTTAAACCTGAGTTCCTACTCACTCCCCCTCAATCACAGCAGTGATACATAAACAAATTTGACTTGAGAATTGTTGAAGACACTCTTCAAAACACACACTTGATTAAGCTTCACAGCTTTTTAATCAAGTAACACAATCACTCGTGCTTCACAGCTTTGAGTGATGTACACAACTAACTTGACTCTGCTTCACAGCTTTAGTCAAGTAACATTCAAACACTCTTGCTTCAAAGCTTTGAGTGCTACACAACCCTTACAATTAAAACCTATTCCAAGACACTTATCACAATGATAATTGCTTGGAGTACAATAAACAAATCTATACAGATTACAAACTTGATCTTCTAATCAATCAGCAGGGATACCTTCAAAAACCGCAGCTCTGTTGAATATATAGCAGCTGCAACTTCAGTTAGGGTTTCCAAAAACCTAGGGTTGATTCCGTTTGACCTTAAGACCAGGTCACAGTACTTCATTGATCAGGTTAGGATTGAGCTAGGTTACTCCTCAAAAAACGCAGGATTCTGTTTAGGAAGGACTGAGTTATTTCCTGAAAAAACTCAGACTTATCCAATCCTGTAATCCTGCTAGTTCAGAACAGGATGTCATAACATCTGTTATGACATCTGAGAAAACCTGTCTACTGATTAGCAAAGTGTGATCATTTTGCAAACATGCTCAGATACACACTTATAAACATCAGTATTTGAGTTACAATATTTTTCTGCATATGTACCTAAAGAGTTAGTACAACCTGAACTAGAATGTTATGACATCAGTCATGACATTCACACATACACTTGGAATTTACCAAAAATGCAAGCCAATACCTAAACACCTACAAACTCCCCCTTTGGCAGATTTTTGGCTAAAGTCCCTAAACAATCAGAGATAGATAGATAGCAGCAGAAATAAGTGACAGCAGAAAAATATAGTGTTAAGTACTAATTAAGCAGTACCAAAAATATTCTCCCCCACTTTAGCCACAAATGGGCCAAAGATTACATGTTTATAAAGTAATACAGTTATGAGATCAGCAGCAGACAACAGCAGAACATACTTCCAAACTCCACCAGCAACACCACCAAGCAGCAATCATCCTTCAAGTACTGTCATCAGACTCAGAGAATTCAGGCTTCTTTCTTTTCTTGTGAGCAATGTCAGCATTTCTCTCTTTGTTTGATGTCTCAACATTCTTAGAGACATTTGGATTTGTTTCAGCATTTGAGTTTTCTTGGTTCAGAGGAACAGAAATGCCAGGAACTGTATGTCTTGTTCTCAACTCTTTGGCCTTGGTGGAGTTAATTCTATGAGAACAAATCTCCAGAACATCAGAGTCCAGACAGGAAGAGATTGTCCCAGAATCTTGATCAGATGAAGAGGTTGAGATGGTCGTATTGGATGATGATGGCGTTTGAGACATTTTGTCAGTTTTGAAAGACCAACAGCAAATGAGAAGAAATTCCTGATTGATGAGAAGACGAGAGAGGAACGAAGCAAAGGAGTGCCTATTCAACTTCCTAAAACAGTTGTAGGAAATGAGAAAATATAATTTTAAACCAATCAGAATAGGCATAAGTCCTTTGGTCTTTGTTTTAAGCAAAATTAATTGCTACAATTCCTCATGTTGGCAAATACCCAGTTTACCCCTTAAGTTTTCAAATTGATTTGCATCCAAAGCCTTGGTAAAAATGTCAGCCAGCTGTAGCTCAGTGGCAACATGTTCCAATTTGATGGTCTTCTCTTCTACAAGGTCTCTAATAAAGTGATGTCGTATGTCAATATGTTTGGTCCTGCTATGTTGAATGGGATTCTTGGATATGTTGATTGTACTCAGATTGTCACAGTACAATGTCATAACATCTTGTGTGACATTATACTCAGTGAGCATCTGTTTCATCCATAACATTTGAGAGCAGCTACTGCCAGCTGCAATATATTCAGCTTCAGCGGTGGAAAGAGACACACAATTCTGTTTCTTGCTGAACCAGGAAACCAGATTACTTCCCAAAAAGAAACATCCTCCAGAGGTGCTTTTTCTATCATCAGCACTACCAGCCCAATCAGCATCACAGTAACCACTCAGAGTTGGTTCACAGCCATGAGTATACAACAATCCATAGTTGTAAGTACCACTTACATACTTCAAAATTCTCTTTACCTGATTGATATGACTGACTTTGGGATCAGCCTGGTATCTAGCACAAACTCCAACTGCAAAGGCAATATCAGGTCTGCTGGCAGTTAAGTACAGCAGGCTTCCTATCATGCTTCTGTACAGACTTTGATCCACCTTAACCCCACTTGAATCTTTGGAGAGCTTTAGATGAGTAGGAGCAGGAGTCCTTTTGTGACTTGCATTCTCCATACCAAACTTCTTTACAATATTCTTAGCATACTTGCTTTGAGATAAGAAGATTGAGTCCTCCATCTGTGAGACTTGTAGTCCAAGAAAATAAGTTAGTTCACCCATGAGACTCATTTCAAATTCAGCCTGCATCTGGTCAGCAAAGTGTTTAACCATATGTTCTGACATTCCGCCAAACACTATGTCATCAACATATATTTGGGCAACCATCAGCTTCCCTCCTTCAGTTTTGACAAATAGAGTTTTGTCCAAGCCTCCTTTTCTGTAGCCTTTGTCTGAGAGAAACTTTGTTAACCTGTCATACCATGCTCTAGGAGCTTGTTTCAGCCCATATAGAGCTTTTCTCAATTTGTAGACATGATCAGGATGGGTTGGATCCACAAAACCTTTAGGTTGTTCCACATAAGCTTCCTCATTTAAGTACCCATTTAGAAAAGCACTTTTCACATCCATCTGAAATAACTTGAACTTCAGAAGACAGGCAATTGACAACAAGAGTCTGATTGATTCCAACCTGGCTACAGGTGCAAAGGTTTCATCAAAGTCAACCCCTTCAACTTGGGTGTATCCTTGAGCAACAAGTCTCGCCTTATTTCTGGTGACAACTCCTTCAGCATCTGACTTGTTCTTGAATATCCATTTTGTCCCAATGATGTTAGTTCCTTCAGGTCTAGGAACCAGTTCCCAAACTTCATGTTGCTTGAATTGGTTCAGTTCATCTTGCATTGCACCAATCCAGTATTCATCAGTTAAGGCTTCCTTGACATTTCTTGGTTCTATTTTGGACACAAAACAAGAATTTGAGATGATTTCTCTAGATCTTGTGATGACTCCACTATTAGGATCTCCTATGATGAGCTCTTTTGGATGATCCTTCTGAATTCTGATGGAAGGAGTCTTGCTAGCTTCCTTTGATTCTGATTCTGTTGTGGTGGAGTTGGGTAGATCATCCTGTTGGGTTGAAGTCTCAAAGAATGTCTCAACAGTACAAGGAACATCTGTTTCTTCATGATAGTCATCGATTATGACATTTATTGATTCCATCATGGTTTTGGTTCTGGAGTTGAATACTCTATAAGCTCTGCTGTTTGAGGAGTATCCTAGAAATATGCCTTCATCACTTTTGGAGTCCAGTTTTCTTCTCTGTTCCCGATCAGACAGGATATAGCATTTGCTGCCAAACACATGGAAGTACTTCACAGTTGGTTTCCTTCCTTTCCAGAGTTCATATATGGTGGATGAGGTTCCCTTTCTCAAGGTTACCCTGTTATGAACATAACAAGCTGTATTCATAGCTTCAGCCCAAAAATACATAGGAAGTCTTTTGGCATGTAACATTGCTCTGGCAGATTCTTGTATGGTCCTGTTTTTTCTTTCCACAACTCCATTTTGTTGAGGTGTTATGGGAGAAGAAAACTCATGACTGATTCCTTCTGAAGCACAGAAGTCATCAAACTTGCTGTTTTCAAATTCCTTGCCATGATCACTTCTGATTCTGACAATACATCCTTCCTTCTCTCTTTGAATTCTTTTGCACAGTTCTCTAAAGACTTCAAATGCATCTGATTTTTCTCTAATGAAATTAATCCAGGTGAATCTGGAAAAATCATCCACAACCACATAGGCATATCTTTTACCACCAAGGCTTTCTACTTGCATTGGTCCCATCAGATCCATATGGAGGAGTTCTAGAACCTTAGTGGTGGTCAGATGTCTTGACTTTGGATGTGACATCCTCGTCTGCTTACCCACCTGACATTCACCACAAACTCTTCCTTCATCAATTAGCAGTTTTGGAATCCCTCTGACTGCCTCCAAGGAGATGATCCTCTTCATACCTCTTAGGTGAAGATGGCCAAGTTTTTGGTGCCACAGTTTCACCTCTTTTTCTTCTTTTGCAATGCAACACACAGATGAGAAATTAGTGTTCTCAGCCTCCCATAAGTAACAGTTGTCTTTGGATCTGACTCCTTTCATTACTATCTCTTGTTTGTCATTGATTACAAGGCATTCAGATTTTGAGAAATTGACCTTGAATCCTAGATCACACAGTTGACTGATACTAATGAGATTAGCGGTCAGTCCTTTCACCAGCAGTACTTCATTTAGACTTGGAACTCCAGGGCAGTTTAAATCACCAACTCCTTTGATTTCTCCTTTAGCACCATCTCCAAAGGTCACAAAACTGGTGGTGTGAGGCTTAACATTGTTGAGGAGGTTCTTGATTCCAGTCATATGTCTGGAACATCCACTGTCAAAGTACCAGTCTTCCTTTGCAGAGACCCTCAGGGAAGTGTGAGCTATCATTGCAGTAGCCTTTTTCTTCCATTGAGGAGCATGTGGTACCTTTTTAGACTTAGGTTTGACACCTGAATTCTGATTAGGGTATCCATGTAATCTGAAGCAAAAACGCTTTATGTGACCATATCTACCACAATGATGACATTTCCATCTTTGGTACCTTTTCCTCATATGTTTCTGTTCCTGATGTCGAGAGTTGTGTTGAGACATCTGTTTTGACATTTGCCTACCAGAACCAGATTTCGTTGCTTTCATAAATCCTAGACCAGATTTATTTCCCACATTTTGTCCAATCTGTAGGATCTCTTCCAATTTGTTAGTTCCATTTGTCAACATCTTGACAGATTTTGTCATTTGATTCAGTTGTGAGTTCAGCAATTGAACTTCTCCTTCTAGAAGACTTATAGTTTCAAGGTTTGCCCGTTTTTCAGCCTCCATCTTTATGATGAGTTTTGATTGTTTCTTATTCTGCACACAGACTTCAGTACTTCGGATACACAGTTCCTTGTACGTTTCAGCCAGTTCTTCAAAAGTCACCTCTTCATCACTTTCAGAGATACAAACACCAGTTAAAGCATTAACTCGTTTGGCAGTCTCTTCTTCAGAATTACTTTCTGAATCACAGTCAGACCAAGTAACTGTCATTCCTTTTTGTTTCTTAAGAAAGGTAGGACATTCAGCTCGAATATGCCCATATCCTTCACAACCATGGCATTGAATTCCTCTGCCTTGAACTCCCTTCTCATCTGACCTTGGTCTTCTGCTGGAACTGTCAATGTCAGAGGAAATGTTATGAACATTAGACCTTGACTTTGGATCTATTCTTTTGATGAGTTTGTTGAACTGTCTTCCTAGCATGGCTATAGCTTCTGATATGTTTTCTTCAACATCAGTGTTGGACATAAGTGCTATGCTCTTGTTCTTTTTGACATCATCATTAGTGATTCCCATCTCAAAAGTCTGAAGAGACCCAATGAGTTCATCCACTTTCAACTTGCTAATGTCCTGGGCTTCCTCTATGGCAGTCACCTTCATTGCAAATCTTTTAGGCAAGGATCTGAGAATCTTCCTCACCAGTTTTTCTTCTGACATTTTTTCTCCCAGTGCTCCTGAGGTGTTGGCAATCTCCAAGATGTTCATGTGAAACTCATGAATGGTTTCATCTTCCATCATTTTTAGATTCTCAAACTTGGTGGTCAACATCTGAAGCCTTGACATTTTTACTTTGGAAGTTCCCTCATGAGTAGTTTTGAGAGTGTCCCAAACTTCCTTGGCCAGTTCATATTGATGAACTAATCTGAAAATATTTCTATCAATTCCATTGAACAAGGCATTTAGAGCTTTGGAATTTCCCAGGGCTAGCTCATCTTCTTCTTTACTCCAATCTTCCTCAGGCTTCAGACTGATTGTCCCATCTTCCTCAGTTATGGTGGGATGAATCCATCCTTTGTCAGCAGCTCTCCAAGCCTTTTTGTCCAGAGATTTTAGGAATGCAATCATACGAGGTTTCCAGTAGTCATAATTAGTTCCATCCAGAATGGGTGGTCTATTTCCAAAAACTCCTTCTTTGTCCATAGTGCCAGAAAGTGATATCCCTAGATCTCACCCAGTAATACAGGCAGGGTGCCTGCTCTGATACCAATTGAAAATTCTGGCTACAGATACTCAATGTCACGTCCAATGTTATGACACCGTATCTGACTTACTATATGACAGTAAATACAAAAGCAGTAAATAACACAGTCGATTGTTTACCCAGTTCAGTGTGCAACAACACCTACTCTGGGGGCTACCAAGCCAGGGAGAGAATCCACTATAAGAGATGTTAATTCAGGAATAAACCAACCAGTTTATCTCCTTCACTTAAGACCTACCCAATGCAATTCTAATCTAAGTACAACTTAAACCTGAGTTCCTACTCACTCCCCCTCAATCACAGCAGTGATACATAAACAAATTTGACTTGAGAATTGTTGAAGACACTCTTCAAAACACACACTTGATTAAGCTTCACAGCTTTTTAATCAAGTAACACAATCACTCGTGCTTCACAGCTTTGAGTGATGTACACAACTAACTTGACTCTGCTTCACAGCTTTAGTCAAGTAACATTCAAACACTCTTGCTTCAAAGCTTTGAGTGCTACACAACCCTTACAATTAAAACCTATTCCAAGACACTTATCACAATGATAATTGCTTGGAGTACAATAAACAAATCTATACAGATTACAAACTTGATCTTCTAATCAATCAGCAGGGATACCTTCAAAAACCGCAGCTCTGTTGAATATATAGCAGCTGCAACTTCAGTTAGGGTTTCCAAAAACCTAGGGTTGATTCCGTTTGACCTTAAGACCAGGTCACAGTACTTCATTGATCAGGTTAGGATTGAGCTAGGTTACTCCTCAGAAAACGCAGGATTCTGTTTAGGAAGGACTGAGTTATTTCCTGAAAAAACTCAGACTTATCCAATCCTGTAATCCTGCTAGTTCAGAACAGGATGTCATAACATCTGTTATGACATCTGAGAAAACCTGTCTACTGATTAGCAAAGTGTGATCATTTTGCAAACATGCTCTGATACACACTTATAAACATCAGTATTTGAGTTACAATATTTTTCTGCATATGTACCTAAAGAGTTAGTACAACCTGAACTAGAATGTTATGACATCAGTCATGACATTCACACATACACTTGGAATTTACCAAAAATGCAAGCCAATACCTAAACACCTACAGCACCCTTTCCAACCATGGTTTTCCATGGGCTCTTAGGTACTTGCTCATCTTTTTAAATTGCTTGTGTATGTGCTTTATTTTTGAAAAGTTTTACTCCGTGATAACCCTTGTGTCAGTCCTCAAAGGTGTGACGAAGTTATTTTGAAAATTTGTTTGAAAAGTGTAAGTGTGAAAAGTTTTGATTTGAGCAAGTACCTACTAGCATCTACCTACTCGAAAAAAGATCGTTTCTATTCTTGTTTCCTTTAGACAGTACTATCCCACTATTGAGAAATAGGTAGCATCATCATTGGAGTTGTAAGGGTCAATTCGAAAGGGACGTACGATCATTAAAGCAATATTAGGACAAATTAGTAATAACCCTAGAGTCTTAAGATCATATTCGAGGTAACATTTCCAAGGCAACATTTCTGAGGCAACATTTCCGAGGCAACATTCGAATGGGACATTTTGATCTTTTTAGACTGGAGGGAAACCACTAAGACACCTTATACTTAATGATCGTTTACCGAAGGCAACCAAAGTGAGAGTATACCCTAAGAGTGATATGTGCGAATGATTTGTTTCATTTATTTATCTTTACACATTAGGGTTTTCTAACTGTGTTAATTTGTCATGCATTCTTGTCATACAATCCTATTAGCATACATCTAGATAATTAAATATTTGCGGGAATCAAAAATGCGAGAAAGTAAATCTACGCTATTACGAGGCTTCGGGGAGGGGGATTAATTACATAGCCAAAAACTCAGGGCAAAGCGATAAGTAAAAGCCCTAAATTAACTATTACAAACCAGTGAGCAGTTACAAAAATATTGTCAAAATAAATAATAATAAGCGTGATGAATCAAATGCGAAACGACTAGGGTTTTGACCCTTGAGTAAACCTATTTGTGATGGAATAAAGAAAAAAAATGTTTTCTATCATGTTTTATGATTTAAGAAAATAATGACATAATTAAATTGAAAAGAAAATCCTAAATTCTAATTGATTTTAAATTAAGAAAAACACTTTAATTTATTCTAAACCTATTTTTTTGTACTTTTATTTTATTTGAGAAAGAAAGAAAAATTAAATCAAGAATTAACCTAATTTTCTAATTGAATTTTAATTATGGAAGACATTGCCATAAATTAATTAAACTAATTAATTAGAAAAACATTTATTAAGAAAAATAAATCTTTTTTGTTATCTTGATTAGTTGATTTAAAATAAAATAATTTTTGTGTTGATTTAAAAAAAACAAAATAATTAAAGAAAAGGAATTAAAGAAAAATAGAAAATTAACCAAATGAGCCTGTTGTCAGCAGATCTGGTTCTGGCTGATGGATCCAGAAGAAGGTGACCCTCAGAAGATGGGGGCACTGGATCTGATCTTGGCTGGTGGATCCAGCAGATGATGACCCTCAGAAGATGGGGGCACTGGATCCGATCCTGGCTGGTGGATCCAGCAGATGATGACCCTCAGAAGATGGGGGCACTGGATCTGATCCTAGCTGGTGGATCTAGCAGATGCTGAACTTCAGGAGGTGCACGTGTTGGATCTAGTTCTGACTGGGATCCAGAAGATGATGGCCCTCTGAAGATGCACGTGTTGGATCTGGTAAAAACAAAGGAGAAAATACCAAAAGCTCACGCCTGGAATCGAACCCAGAATCCTGAGCTTCTGACTTCCTTCTTCTGAACAACTGTGATGGATGTTAACTTGTTAACATAATGAAAAGAAACAATATATCATAACAAACAAGTTTCTGGCCAAAAACGCGCCAGAATTTAAACTAGTCAGTCAGGTTGTGACACGCTGTTGTCTTCTTCCTTGGAACCGTCGTTTTAAGTTCTGATTCTTTACCCACAGACACAAGTCTGTTGCTGAAACCTATGACATTCAAGAATCAATCATATGCAATATAAATTCAATTGGGGACCATGGATCAGTTGGGTTTGAAATTATGATCGTCATTAACCCATTATCAGGCCTAATTCTGCTTGAAACCCAAAACCCCAAATTGGAACACAAAAACCTAACAATGGCAGAAGCTTGTTCCTGCACTATGAATTAAATCAAACTATCCAGAAACATTACAAACATGATAATGAACACAAATATGTAATTTAAACATGCTGAATACGCAAGAATTTCAGTAATTGAATTTGAATAATTGTGTTAACTGTGTGAATGGTAGGAGGAGATTCTGGATGTTCTGATGCCTGCAAATGATTGGGAATGCTTCCTGAAATGCCAAGCAATTGATTTCTGGCCTTGAATTGCTCTCAAAGGTCCTCTATTCTGAAATCAGAACTTCACTTTTTGTTAAGATTTTTGAGTTTTGTTCTTACAGTCTCACGCCTCCAGCCTCCTCTTTTGATCTGCCCAACTTTCTTATATAACCTAGAGTGAATTAGGTTAACAAACTTGGATTAAATATTTGCATTTATCCAAGATTTGATTTGATTTTCAATGTATATGATATCTTTCTATTTTCATGCCAATCATGCCTTTCTTGTACCAATTGTCATTGATATGATTTGATTCTGATACGCCAGCATTATGAGCTCGTGATTCTGTTCACAAATCCAAACAAAACAAATCTTTGCTATCATTTACCAATTATTTGATTTAATTCAATTTTTAATAAATAAAAAATCAAAATAAAATAAATAATGAATTAAATAACATGTGAATGCACATTTGGATCGTGGACCACATTATAAGTGAAGTGTAGGCATAAAAAGTTAGGTCCATTTAGCAAAAAATGCAAATTTGAGCACATTTGACTTTTGGCAATTTTGCAAAAATGGTCAACTTGGCCAATGCATAACTCTCTCAATTTTGACCCTAGAGAGGTGTTCTTGGACGTTTTAGAAAGCTTAGGATGTCCCCTAAGCAACTCTTTTGGTCTCATCTCAATTGAGTCTTCCATGTTCATGTATGAAGCTTTGACCCAAAAGGTGTTTTTGTTAACTTTTCAAAATGACCTATAATGTCAAAATTCATATCTTTTTGTAAGTGCATATTTTGTACTTGGGAGATGAAGATGAATTGTAGGTAATTGCGTCCTATTAAAAATGAGCTTTGGATGGGTCATTTCTGATAAAGTATGAGAAAGTTATGTTTGGTCAAAGTTGAGTTGACTTTTCCTACAAAACCCTAATTTAGCAACTTTTAGATTTTGATGAATTGTGAGCAATCCTTGAGGAATCATGATCAACCCTTGATCAAATGATGAATAATAATTCAAAATGAGGATGTTTGACCAAAAATCTTGAAGTTTGACTGTATGTGGGCCACAGTTGACTTTGGCCTAGCATAGTTGATTTCTAGGCATATGAGCAATTGACTGAGCAAACTTTCTCTGCAAGGCTTGAAACTTGACATGGATGATCTTGAGAACATATTATGGCCTTGGAAGGCATTTGGGATCCTTTGGACTCAATCATCTTGATGAAAAATGAAACCCTAATTTGAGGTAGACTTCCTTAGGAGAGAGTTTGTCTGGTCAACTCTTGAACTTCCTTGAGCAATTTGGGGACCTTACTTGCCCTGTGTTGAGAAATATGGGAGGGCAAATTTTGGGGTACAACAGATTCACCTTTTCAATCTTCTTAAACCTGAGGATGTAGATTGGCTCGTCTTCCTTTCGTGATCTGAAGGTGGAAGATGATTGAACACTAAAGTGCCCAGAAATTTGCACTCGCATGAAGTGATCCTTGATTTGTAATATTGGGAATGGGCTTATAGATGCCATTTGGAAGTCGATGATGGAAGATGGGCTTAAAGATGCCATCCGAAGAGGTGTCAATCGCATAAGAGATTCCTTTGCGAGAACCTGTATACCTGTTGTTGGGGAGGACTTCGCTAGGGAATGCTGGTCTCTGTCTTGAGAGACATAGAGTTTTAGGAGCTTCAGTTGTCTGTTAGCCTACTGGGAAATAATTCCGGTTTGGGAAGAGGAAGTGAACTGTGTGTTTGGTCGGGGTATATGTTTCACCGCGACTTTCTAGGGGAAATATGAAATCAATTGTGTTTGATCGGGTCCCGGTCTTACAGTGTTGTGGACTGCTGTCTGGAGATAAGAGAGGAAGAACCGGATAGTAAGGTTATGAGAAAGAACCTGGATAATAGGGTTACTTCGATGTGAAAGCCGGGATAGTAAGGCTGTGAGAAGGAAACTGGATGGTAGGGTTACTTCGATAAGAAAGCCTGGATAGCAGAGCTTGAGAAGGAACCTGGATAGTAGGGTTACGAGAAGGAATCTGGATAGTAGGATTACTTCGGTATGAAAGCCTGGACAGTAGGGCTGTGAGAAGGAACCTGGATAGTAGGGTTACTTCGATGTGAAAGCCGGGATAGTAGGGATATTGAGAAGGAACCTGGATGGTAGGGTTGCCTTGATGTGAAAACTGGGATAGTAGGGCTGTGAGAAGGAACCTGGGTAGTAGGGTTACTTTGATATGAAAGCCTGGATAGTAGGGATGTGAGAAGGAACCTGTATGGTAGGGTTACCTCGATATGAAAGCCTGGATGGTAGGGCTTTAGAAGGAACCTGGATAGTAGGGTTACTTCGATATGAAAGCTTGGATAGTAGGGTTGTGAGAAGGAACCTGGATAGGTTGCTTTTGTCGCACCGATGATTACTCTGTTTAGCTTCGAGTGTTGATCATGGATCTTCTGGAAATTATTGATAATAATTGTCTTTCCTGAAAGAAGTACATGGTTAGTTATGTGCGATGCATGAGATGCATTGTATGATGACGTTTATCAAAATAAATGAGACCATGCTATATGCAATGCATGCACATGTCATGATGTATGAACATGAAATGCTGATGTAACAAACTGAGTTCGGGAAAATAAATCCCTGACTGCTGTAAAAAACTATAGTTCCTCTGCTTCTGTTGGGGATGGTGAACAACGATGACTATGCTGGGGATTTGCCCTTTGTTTACAGATATTCTGCCGAGGAAAGACTCTGTCTGAGGATAACTCTGCGGGGAATAACTCTATTGGAGAGGAGATACTTTGTTGCTAGATCTGCTGTTTTGGAGAGATAACTCCGCTGGGGATGAATTTTCGTTGCTGGTGATAATGAATTCTGTTGGAGATTGAATTTCTGCTTGGGGAGAAACTTGCTGACTCGCTCGTGATTGTGAACCTTAGCTGGGGAGAGTTATGTCATGTTCGGGAAATCTAACACCACTGTCTTTGGATATTTTTACTTTGTGGGGAGTGTATGTACCACTGCTCATATTCTCAAGCTGGCTCCATCCCGATACCTGATGGGCAGAGTAACTATAAGGTTTGGGCACTTCTTGTTTGTCCTTGTTCCGGGAATTACGAGTAATCGTATTTTGTTTTTTTGTAAATATTTATGAGCAGCCATTATTTTCAAATGCATATATCAAAAATAAACCATTGGACGTTCTTGCAAAACAAAACAGAAAAAGAAAAAGAAATAAATTGCAGTTTCGCAAAATGACTTGTATTGATTTTGAAGTTGGCCCGTAATAGGAATTTTTGTACAAAGAGGCTGATGCTCTAGTAAGAGAACGCAGCCGGAAAATAGAAATTATACAATTTGTGTAAAATAAAAACAACTATGTGGAACAATCCCATTGGGTTTCAACTCTGTTATTTCCTTTATATCTTCAAGCATCTCATCACTTGCTGCTTGGTAGAAGGTGGATCTGATTGATTGGTGTCGTCTGAGCTAGATAGTCGATACCGAAGTCTGGTTGCAAGATGATCCAATGAGACATAGTGTTATACTTTAATCCCTAATTTTTTCCTGGACCGCCCTTTCGGGTTTTCAATCCACCGGGATACCCTTTTTTTCCCAAGTCACCTTTTCAGGTTTTCGACTTGCCGGGTGTACAGTTTTTTCATTTTCATCCCTAACTTTTGCCCGAACCCTTTTGGTTCGTTGGGAAGCCCTTATTTTTGCCTAGGCCAGTCAACCAAGCGGGTCCTTGATTATGCGTAGTATCTTTTCACTGTGTCTGCATTGAAGGGGTGAGGAAGGTCGTCACCATCCATGGTGGTTAGAATCATAGCTCCTCCCGAGAAAATGTTATTAACCATAAATGGCCCTTCGTATATAGGGGTCCATTTTCCCCTGGGATCACCTTACGGTAGTACGATGCGTTTGATCACTAGATCTCCAACTTGATATTCTTGACGTCTGACATTCTTGTTAAAGGCCTTGGTCATTCGCTTTTGATATGTCTGACCATGACAGATAGCAGTAAGTCTCTTTTCATTGATTAGATTCAGTTGGTCAAGTCAGGTTTAGATCCAGTCGTCTTTGTTCAAACTTGCATCCTTTATAATCCTGAGAGAGGGTATCTGGACTTCGATGGGTAGGACTGCCTCCATGCCATACACCAAAGAGTAGGGCGTTGCCCCTGTCGATGTCTGTGCTGAGGTACGGTACCCATGAAGAGCGAATGGTAGCATCTTGTGCCAATCTTTGTATGTCACCGTCATCTTCTGCATAATCTTCTTGATGTTCTTGGTAGCTGCTTCAACAGACCCATTCATCTTTGGCCGGTAGGGAGAAGAGTTATGGTGTTGTATCTTGAACTGTTTACAGAGCTCGGTGATCATCGAGTTGTTGAGATTTGTACCATTGTCAATAATAATCCTCTCTGGTACACCATATCGACAGATCAGATTGTGTCGGATGAACCGCGCCATGATGTTCTTGGTTACTGTAGCAAAGGAAGCCGCCTCAACCCACTTTGTAAAGTAATCAATGGCTACCAGAATGAAGTGATGCCCGTTAGACCCAGTAGGTCTGATCTCGTCGATCATGTCGATGCCCCACATTGCAAAGGGCCAAGGAGCTGCCAAAACATTCAGGGGAACTGGAGGTACATGCACCTTATCAGCATAGACTTGGCACTTATGGCAAGTTCGAGAGTGCTGATAACAATCGGCTTCCATAGTGGACCAGTAATATCCTGTCCGTAGGATTTTCTTCGACATGGTATGTCCATTGGAATGGGTTCCGAAAGTGCCTTCATGTAGCTCTGCCATGATCCTTTCTGCCTCGCCCTTGTCTACACACCGCAGTAAGGTTGAATCATGGTTACACTTGTAGAGGATTCCATTACTGATGAAGAACTTCGCAGCGAACCTTCTCAGAAACTTCTTATCATTAACATATGCCCCCTCGGGGTATTCTTGAGCCTCAAGATACCTCTTTACCTCGTGAAACCAGGGTTTATCTTCTACCTCTTCAGTCTCAATGTCACAGTAGTGTGCAGGTTCATCCAACCTCTAAATGGTAATCTGGGGAGCTTCATTGTCCCACCTGACTTTGAACATAGAAGACATGGTAGCTAGCGCGTCCACCAGCTGATTCTCCTCTCTTAGGAAATGTTCAAAGGTTACCTCCTCAAAGTGTGGGAGCAATGTCAATACATACTCTTTGTAAGGAATAAGATTCAGATGCTTCGTATCCCACTCGCCCTTGATCTGACTTATCACCAGAGCGGAATCTCTGAATACATTCAAGAACTTAATCCTCAAATCAATAGCAGCTCGAAGACCCATGATACATGCTTCATACTCCGCCATATTGTTGGTGCAGTTAAAACATAATCGGTCAGTGAACGGAGTATGATAGCCCTCAGGAGATATGATTACAGTGCCAATGTCGTTACCCAATGCGTTCGAGGCTCCATCAAAATACATAGACCATCGGAATCCCTCCTCAGGTCCTTCATTCGGTCTAGGTTCTTCGCAGTCAGTTACCAACATGATATTCTCATCCGAGAATTCGAAACTCATTGACTGGTAGTCATCCACGGCCTGATGTGCCAAATGATCCGCCAATACACTCCCCTTAATACGGTGGCAGAACCGACTGTTTGACGCTGGTTTGCATTTTGTGTTTTTTATTTGCAAAATGTCGCGGTAAGCAAGAGTCGCCACCGACTTTTATTTCATCCAACCGGAAAGGAAAAAAGTACATAAACAAATCCTTTTTCGAGATATTCTGAGTACGGGGGGTAGATTATAGAAAGGGAAGGTGTTAGCACCCTTTCCAACCATGGTTTTCCATGGGCTCTTAGGTACTTGCTCATCTTTTTAAATTGCTTGTGTATGTGCTTTATTTTTGAAAAGTTTTACTTCGTGATAACCCTTGTGTCAGTCCTCAAAGGTGTGACGAAGTTATTTTGAAAATTTGTTTGAAAAGTGTAAGTGTGAAAAGTTTTGATTTGAGCAAGTACCTACTAGCATCTACCTACTCGAAAAAAGATCGTTTCTATTCTTGTTTCCTTTAGACAGTGCTATCCCACTATTGAGAAATAGGTAGCATCATCGTTGGAGTTGTAAGGGTCAACTCGAAAGGGACGTACGATCATTAAAGCAATATTAGGACAAATTAGTAATAACCCTAGAGTCTTAAGATCATATTCTAGGTAACATTTCTGAGGCAACATTCGAATGGGACATTTTGATCTTTTTAGACTGGAGGGCAACCACTAAGACACCATATACTTAATGATCGTTTACTGAAGGCAACCGAAGTGAGAGTATACCCTAAGAGTGATATGTGTGAATGATTTGTTTCATTTATTTATCTTTGCACATTAGGGTTTTCTAACTGTGTTAATTTGTCATGCATTCTTGTCATACAATCCTATTAGCATACATCTAGACAGTTAAATATTTGCGGTAATTAAAAATGCGATAAAGTAAATCTACGCTATTACAAGGCTTCGGGGAGGGGGATTAATTACATAGCCAAAAACCCAGGGAAAAGCGATAAGTAAAAGCCCTAAATTAACTATTACAAACCAGTGAGCAGTTACAAAAATATTGTCAATATAAATAATAAGCGCGCGATGAATCAAATGCGAAACGACTAGGGTTTTGACCCTTGACTAAACCTATTTGCGATGGACTAAAGAAAAAATGTTTGTTATCATGTTTTATGATTTAAGAAAATAATGACATAATTAAATTGAAAAGAAAATCCTAAATTCTAATTGATTTTAAATTAAGGAAAATACTTTAATTTATTCTAAACCTATTTTTTTGTATTTTTATTTTATTTGAGAAAGAAAGAAAAATTAAATCAAGAATTAACCTAATTTTCTAATTGAATTTTAATTATGGAAGAAATTAAAGTTGCCCTAAATTAATTAAACTAATTAATTAGAAAAAACATTTATTAATAAAAATAAATCTTTTTTGTTATCTTGATTAGTTGATTTAAAATAAAATAATTTTTGTGTTGATTTAAAAAAAACAAAATAATTAAAGAAAAGGAATTAAAGAAAAATAGAAAATTAACCAAATGAGCCTGCTGTCAGCAGATCTGGTTCTAGCTGATGGATCCAGAAGAATGTGACCCTCAGAAGATGGGGGCACTGGATCTGATCCTGGCTGGTGGATCCAGCAGATGGTGACCCTCAAAAGATGGGGGCACTGGATCCGATCCTGGCTGGTGGATCCAGCAGATGATGACCCTCAGAAGATGGGGGAACTGGATCTGATCCTGGATGGTGGATCTAGCAGATGCTGAACTTCAGGAGGTGCACGTGCTGGATCTAGTTCTGACTAGGATCTAGAAGATGATGGCCCTCGGAAGATGCACGTGCTGGATCTGGTAAAAACAAAGGAGAAAATACCAAAAGCTCAAGCCTGGAATCGAACCCAGAATCCTGAGCTTCTGACTTCCTTCTTCTGAACAACTGCGTTGGATGTTAACTTGTTAACATAATGAAAAGAAACAATATATCAGAACAAACAAGTTCGCGCCAGAATTTACACTAGCCAGTCAGGTTGTGACACGCTGTTGTCTTCTTCCTTGGAACCGTCATTTTAAGTTCTAATTCTTTACCCACAGACGCAAGTCTGTTGCTGAAACCTGTGACATTCAAGAATCTAGCATATGCAATATAAATTCAATTGGGGACCATGGATCAGCTAGGTTTGAAATTTTGATCGCCATGACACCCATTATCAGGCCTAATTCTGCTTGAAACCCAAAACCCAAAATTGGAACACGAAAACCTAACAATGGCAGAAGCTTGTTCCTGCACTATGAATTAAATCAAACTATCCAGAAACATTGCAAACATGATAATAAACACAAATATGTAATTTAAACATGCTGAATACGCAAGAATTTCAGTAATTGAATTTGAATAATTGTGCAAACCGTGTGAATGATAGGAGGAGATTATGGATGTTCTGGTGCCTACAAACGATTGGGAATGCTTCCTGAAACGCCAAGGAATTGATTCTGGCCTTGAATTGCTCTCAAAGGTTCTCTATTCTGAAATCAGAACTTCACTTTTTGTCAAGATTTTTGAGTTTCGTTCTTACAGTCTCACGCCTCCAGCCTCCTCTTTTGATCTGCCCCACTTTCTTATATAACCTAGAGTGAATTAGGTTAACAAACTTGGATTAAATCTTTGCATTTATCCAAGATTTGATTTAATTTTCAATGTATATGATATCTTTATATTTTAATGCCAATCATACCTTTCTTGTACCAATTGCCATTGATATGATTTGATTCTGATACGCCAGAACTATGAGCTCGTGATTCTGTTCACAAATCCAAACAAAACAAATATTTGCTATCATTTACCAATTATTTGATTTAATTTAGTTTTTAATAAATAAAAAATCAAAATAAAATAAATAATGAAGCAAATAACATGTGAATTCACATTTGGGTCGTGGACCACATTATAAGTGAAGTGTAGGCATAAAAAGTTAGGTCCATGTAGCAAAAAATGCAAATTTGAGTACATTTGACTTTTGGCAATTTTGCAAAAATGGTCAACTTGGCCATTACATAACTCTCTCAATTTTGACCCTAGAGAGGTGTTCTTAGACTTTTTAGAAAGCTTAGGATGTCCCCTAAGCAACCCTTTTGGTCTCATCTCAATTGAGTCTTCCATGTTCATGTATGAAGCTTTGACCCAAAAGGTGTTTTTGTTAACTTTTCAAAATGACCTATAATGTCAAAATTCATATCATTTTGTGAGTGCATATTTTGGACTTTAGAGATGAAGATGAATTGTAGGAAATTGCGTCCTCTTCAAAATGAGCTTTAGATGGGTCATTTATGATAAAGTATGAGAAAGTTATGCTTGGTCAAAGTTGAGTTGACTTTTCCTGCAAAACCCTAATTTAGCAACTTTTGGATTTTGATGAATTGTGAGTAATCCTTGAGGAATCATGATCAAACATTGATCAAATGAAGAATAATACTTCAAAATGAGGATGTTTTGACCAAAAATCTTGTAGTTTGACTGTATGTGGCCCACAATTGACTTTGGCCTAACATAGTTTATTTCCAGGCATTTGAGCAATTGACTGAGCAAACTTCCTCTGCAAGGCTTAAAACTTGACATGGATGATCTTGAGAACATATTAGGGCCTTGGAAGGAATTTTGGATCCTTTGGACTCAAGCATCTTGATGAAAAATGAAACCCTAATTTGAGGTAGACTGCCTTAGGAGAGAGTTTGTCTAGTCAACTCTTGAACTTCCTTGAGCAATTTGGGGACCTTACTTTCCCTGTGTTGAGAAATATGGGAGGGCAAATTTTTGGGTACAACAATGTCGGATGTTAATCTTTTCAAAGTTTTTCAACAAATGATTGACTATTACAAAATACATGATAAGATTTTCTCTTATGCATTTATATTCTTTTGTAAATTGTTTTATAACTAACTCTGAGTCTCCCATTATTTCGACTCGAGTTTCTCCCAATTCCAACAATATTTCAAGGCCTACGATTAGAGCTTCGTATTCAGCCTCATTGTTTAAACAAGAACCTTTGATCTTGTACTTGAATGTTGTTGGAATTTTGTTTGGAGAAATAATTAGAACCCCTACCTCAGTTCTGTCTTTATGACTAGAATCGTTGAAGTATAACTTCCAAGGCTCGATCTCCAAGTAGTTGATTGATTCCTCATTTATTGAGTGGTCAACTATAAAGTCTGCTACCACTTGACCTTTCACATCTTTAAGAGGCATAAAAGTTAATGAATACTCAGTTAATGCAAGTTCCCATTTTCCAATTCGACTGTGCAAGATGGGTTTCGACAACATATATTTGAAAACATCAAAATGAGACGAAACAAAAACATCAACTGGTTTAATATATTGCTTGAGCTTTGTACACGAGAAGTAAAGACATAAACAAAGTTTTTCAACTTTGTTATATCTAGTTTTTGCATCGTTTAAAACTCTACTGAGGTAATAAATGGGTCTTTCGAAACCATTCTCATCCTCTTGAGCTAACATGCTTCCTAAAGTTTTATCGGATGCAGCTATGTACGATCTCATACTTCTATTTCTACAAGGAGGTACCATAATGGGTGGTTTGGCGAGGTATTCTTTGATCTTGTCGAAAGCCTCTTTTTGTTCTTTCCCCCACTCGAAGCCTACTTTGTTGAGTCGAAGTAGTGGTGAGAAGGCTTGCGTTTTCCCACTTAAGTTGGAAATAAATCTCCTTAGGAAATTTATCTTACCAAGTAGAGATTGCAACTCCTTCTTGTTAGTTGGCGCTTTCGCTTCCAAAATGGCTTTGGTCTTGTTTTGGTTTACTTTAATTCCCTTCTTGTGGACCATAAAACCTAAGAAATCCTTTGCTTTTACGCCGAAAGCACATTTTAGAGGATTCATTTTCAGACCATAGCGTCTCATCCTTTCGAAGGATTGTCGGAGATGGTCTATATGATTCTTCCCTGAAACAGATTTAACAACAATATCATCAATATAAATCTGCATAAAAGTGTCGATGAAATCATAGAAGATTGAATTCATTGCTCTTTGATATGTTCCCCCTGCGTTTTTTAGGCCAAAAGGCATCACTACGCATTCGTAAATGCCTAAAGCTCCAGGGCATCGAAAGGTTGTTTTCAACACATCCTCTTCAGCAATGAAAATTTTATTATACCCTGAGTATCCATCAAGCATACTCATGTATTCAAAGCCAGCGGCAGAATCGACAAGCATTTCCGCCACAGGCATTAGATATTCATCTTTGGGTGTTGCAGCGTTTAAATCTCTAAAATCGATGCACACCCTTAAGGTACCATTTTTCTTTATAACAGGTGCTATATTTGCAATCCATTCGACCTACCTGGTTGTTCGGATGAACTTGCATCTCAGCAGTCTTTCGACTTATGTCTTGATCTTCGACAAGACCTCTGGTGCAAAACGCCTTGGATTTTGCTTGACAGGCTTTTTTCCATGTCTTATTGGTAGTTGAAGCTCTACCACTTTCCTGTCAAGACCAGGCATTTCATCATAATCCCATGCGAAGCAATCTTTGAATTCATTTAACAATTGGATTATTTCGATCCTGAGCTCTGGATCTATCTTCATGCTAATGTATATTGGCCTTTTCGCCAGTCCTTCGCCCAGATCTATTTCTTTTAAAGTATCTTGCGCTAGCATTTTAAAATTGTTTTCTAACGGATCCTTTTCAAAACCCAGAGGCTCATCATCATAAATAGCATCTAGCCTCTAGTATTGCATTTCTTCCTCCTTCGTGTCAGGTGGTTCTAGATCGAAGTCTTTCCCAGGACCCTCTGGAAGAAATACTTGTTTATTGGCTTCAATAGTCATGTATTTGACTTCAGCCTCTAAGGCCGTTATCATTCTACTTTCGGCTACATATGCCAAAATCTTTTGTAAAGCTTGTTATTCAGTCATCATCACCAAATTCACTTCCCCAGCCAGTTGTCTGTATGTCATCAACTCCTCCATAGTCAATGTTTGATAAGTCTTCTTTATCCCACTGGAAACCATGGTCGGAATGTAGGTAGAGGAAGCAAAAGGCATTTGGTGTTGGTGCCAAATCAAACTTAGGAGGATTGCATGGCCCTATATGAGCCAAGTTTCTGTCGAAGCTATTTTTTCCCACGTTATTAACTTCACCCAAGTAATAACTTTGGTCGGTTTCTATATTCTCTACAATGCCATCAGGGTGCCAAATCGTGACCGTTGATGCATCAAAGATGGCACTACACCTATGCCATGTATCCACTCTCTACCTAAGAGAAGATTGTAGTTGGGTTTCACTAAAATGACCATGAACATAGTTGGTCAAAGTATTGTTCCCACCTTGAGGTCTAATTGTATCACCCCCATAGTAGTTCTAATACCTCCCTCATAGTTCAACAGAACTATGTTGTGGAGTTTGATATCTCCATCTCCTTTGCCCATTTTCCTTAGCATAGATTGGGGAATTCTATTTATTGTAGCACCACAATCAACCAGAATTTTATTGATTGTTATTTCCCTTATCTTTTCTCTTATGAACACAGGTTTTAGGTGATTTTTCATCGCCTCCGTAGGTGGCTCAAAGAATGCATTTTGCTCGTCGACGCAACCATTGTTCATCACATAATATCACATTAGCCTATGTTTGGCCATTTCTTGTTCGACTTCCCAGTCGGCCTCTTCGACTTCGACTTGGCGGTTGTATTCTCTGGGTAGCACTGATACTACATTTACCATAATGTCTAAAGTAGCATCAGATTCAGAGTTACCTTCGTCGTCTGATTCACCTCGATCTGGCCACTCCAATCTTCTGGCAATTGGTTTCCTTTCTAAAGGCTTTCGTTGTTTGCCTTTGTCCATTCTTTGTGGCACATTGGTGCTTGACTCCGGTTGAGGCTCTTCTATAGCCTCCCTTTCGGCCTTTCGCCGTCTTTGGTATCTTCTCCACCGGGAGCGAGACATGGGGTTCTTCCCCTTATAGTTGCTCGACACGTGAGCCACTTTGTTTGTAGTTGTAGTTTGGGACTCTTCCCTATATGCCAAGGATGACCATCTTGGCACATCGAATGATCGCCATTTCTCTTCACTTGACCTTTTCCTATTTGTTGTCTTTAGCCAAGTGTCCACGGGAACATTTGTTGGAGGCCTGAAATTTGATGGCCTCTTCACCTGGTTCATCGGTCCTCTTTTGGGATCGTATATAACTTCAGAAACCATGTGGGGTTGGGAATTGGTGTCCCTTTTCTCTTTCATTATCCTTATGCCCTGTATGTGTTATGCAGCCTTTTTGTCGAAGATGGAGTTGCATCTTGGAAACAACATAACTTCAGACTTTTTCTTTTGGCATCATTGTAGAAAATCAGCCAGATTCTCATTTTCTTTCGGAAATGCAGTTTTATTCACTTCCTCTTGTATAATGGATTTCTCTGAAGCCTTTGCCTCAGATACTTCGACCATGTTGACTTGTACGTTGCTCTTGGAAACGAGATTCATTTTTTGCATTTTGGCCTCAAGGTCCTCTATCGAACCCTTGACGGCAGCCACATAAGAACTTACAGTAGTCCTTTTTCTTGAGTCTTCAATAACTCCTTTGTTTAGGCCTTCAGTAGCCTTTTTGTTTGGGCCTTCAGTGGCCTTTCTAACCGCTTCTATAGTTTTTCTGGAGATGTTCCCAATAAAACTGCCAAAGACCGACATATTGACGAAGTCTTCAAAAATTTCGACCATATTGATGCCTGCTGGTTCAGCATATTGGCCATCAGCTCTCAGTGGGTCTGCATCAATTTTCATTTGGGGTTTATCAGCAAATTTGAGTCTTCCTTCTTTGATCGCTCCTTGAACGAGATCCTTGAAAAGAAAACATTGTGAAGTTTTATGGACCAAAAATTATGATGCTTACAAAAACCTCTTTTCTTTCTTTGTTCTAAAGGAGGCATTTTTTCCCCTGGGGGCACTATCATTTGTCCATATTTTACTAATAAGTTGAATATCTCATCACATTTTATGACGTCGAAACTATACGTTTTCTTTGGGAATCTATCGTTGTTCTTTTCAGACTCAGTAGGATTCTTCCCATCTGAGGGCAGTAACACTCTACAAGAGTATGGAGGCCCATGTTTTAACTCTACTAAATCTATTTTGCTCTCTTCGACAGCTATAGGATTACTAGATGTCTCTGGATCATTATCATCCATTTCGACATAGGCTACCTTTTCTCGCCGATGAGTCTTAGTTGCCTTTGCTTTTTCAATTTTAAGACGTTTTACCTGTCGAGCTCTATCAGCCAATTGGGCCATGTCTCTCAGATATTGGGTATCTAGTTTCTTCCTAATAGAATAGTCTAGGCCCCCTGCAGCCATTTTGACCAATTCATGCTCATGAACTTGTGTAAAGCCTATGGCTTTGAGTAGTCGAAACCTATTTAGATATTCGTCTATTGGCTCAGTGAATCTTCTTTTCACGCTTTCCAGTTCTTTCAGACTTATTTTGGTTTTCCCCATGTAAAATTGTTCATGGAACAATATCTCCAATTGATTCCAATTGTGAATCGAATTGGCTGGGAGGGTGGTAAACTAAGTAAAATCATTTTTTGTTAGAGAAATCAAAAAATATTTAATCCTAAGGCTCTCTGTTGTACCCCAAAATTTTCCCTCTCATTTTATCAAGATTTCCACTCACAAGGCTCCTTGAACTCCAGACAGGATTAGGGTTTTGCTCTGCTCAAGACATCTCCTTGCATTGATGACCTAAATTAGGGTTTGAGTTTGCACAGATATTTTTGGACTTTCAATGCTCAAAGTGACTTTCATACTTCATGTTAGACTTACAAGATTACCTCTACCAAGTTTCAAGCCTTAAATCAAATTTTTGCCCAGTCAATTGGACAGTTGACCTAAAAATCAGCTGTATTGGGGAAAAAGTCAATTATGGCCAATTTACAGTCAAACCTCATAATTTTTTATCCACATCAACATTATAGACTCATTTGAATCATTTGATCAAGTTTGGACCACAACTCCTCAAGAAATTTGATCAGATCATCAAAAGGGCAAAATGGTCATTTTTAGGGTTTTGACTACACAAGGACATTCTGACTTTTGACCTAGCCAATGGCAAATTGGGCTCAAGCATGGATTTAAGGACTCAATGGCATCATCTTGACCTATTCACAAAGTTCAAAAGATCTCAATTGCATTGGATTGACAGATGAATTTTTCAAGTCAACTGATCAAAATTTGACTGTACACTAAAAAGTCAAACTTTGACTTTTTGGTTAAAATCAAGTGCCAAGGGTAATTTTTCATCAAGATGTGTCAAAACATGAAACTTGTTGATCATGAAACCCAATTTTTCAAATTAGGGTTTAAGTTTGAAAATTTTCATAACTTAGAATTTTTCTAAATTATGAAATTTTCTTAATTTTTCCCAACTTTGCCCAACATTTTCATCATGATGCATTTGGATTCAAACAAAACTTCCAACATGAAAGTTGTAGTCCTCCATAAAGTCTACAACTTTTATTCACAAAGTTTTCTCAAAAGAAGCTTGGATCTCAAGTTATGATTTTTGGAACAAGGGTCCATGAAACTTTTTACTTAGTGAAATTTTGCCCTAGTTTAGGCAGGATTTTGACCTATCTTCATGGCCATTTTCACATAGTTCCACTTGTAATATCAAATTGTATTTCAAAGATGGAATGTATAGACTGTTTCAAGCTTTCTAAAAAGTCAAAGAACTCTCCAAAATCATTTGTGGTTAGGGAGAATCGAAGGCTTGAAGTTGGCAAAAACTCATTTTTTATCCATGGCATGTTCATAGTGATACAAGTTGCAAACTCTAATCAGCTTGCTTTGTACTTGATTACAGCTCTCAAAACCATTCCATACTCAATAATTAAATGAAAATACATTGGTCTAAGGCTTTGTTTTGGTCATAAGAGGATTGCACACAAGATTAATCCTTAAATAGAAAAAGCAACATTACCATTTTTGCTTAAATCTTGCTTTATGTCAAAACTGCATCCTTGAGCATTGAGCCATATCTTGTGCCGCAAATCAAATCCACCAACTTGAGGGGCCAAGGGCATAATGTGCAAGCTGATAGATAGCCTGTACAGGCTGGTCTTACATCACTTCTCATTTTTTGCTTCATATACAACAAACATGTTAAAATTGACACAACTTGAACATCTGAGAAAACCAACCTTTGCAAGCACTTGAGACAAGTTTCTCACATCCCTTTGAGCCAAAAACATGAGCCTTTGAGCCCTCAAACCTCCCATAGCACAAAATCATCTTCATTTGGCAAAACAGGACACTCCCTGCAGTTTGATTTGCATAGCACAAATCCCTCGTGCGTTTTGCCTCAAACTGGTTCAAACACATTCCACATAACCCATCCAAGCTATCCCAACCCTTAGACACTGACTGTAACTCCATTTACAAGGTTTGCCATTTTTGATTTCAGCTTGTGCAGGTTGAGTTCTATAGGCTTGTTCAAGCACATTCAAAGCAAGCTAGGAATTGGGGAAGGTCAGGGGAAGTTCAAGCAAGCTCCCAAACATCTTAGGCCTCACTGAAAAGCTTCACATTTCCATACATAAAGTCAACTGAAACAGGTTTTTGTCAACTTCCTATCTCTCTATTTAAGAATAATTAGGCTTAGGTTTGTGAATAAAAAATGTAGTATTCATAACCATGAAGCTGTACATATGCTCAGTTTTCATTTTAGTTAAGCATGCTAAGAGAATTTGATCCATGAACTTCCTGAAAAAATTAGGTTAGGATTTAGGGCCAGAGAAATTCTCTCTGATCTTTGAGAGTTAGGACAAGTTTCTTATATGGTTGAATTCGTCTTGAAAAATGCTACAACTTTGATGTTATGTGTTTTTGCATTAGAGCACGTATGCAGGATCTGGAGATTTGTACAGGGCGCGTGTTTTGTTTAAGACAAAGGTTGAAGATGAAGTCTGTTGGGTTGGGCTTGGTCCTGACTCACTATTGACACCCCCCCCCTTTTACTGAATACACCCCCCTGACCCATTTCTTCATACTTTTGTATTTTTCCATTTTATTTTCATTTCTGATTTTATTTTCTTATTTTTCAAACATAAAAAATATCAAAATATATTTTTATAAATTTTCACATTTATTTTGTATTTTATTTTTATTTTTTCTAACATAAAAATAATTTAATTAGTATATACTTTTATTGAAAACTTGAAAATAATATATAATAACATTATACCTTTATTCTTTATTTTATTTACACTAAAAATATATTGTTCTAAATATATTTTTGTCTTGTATATATTTTATTCTATTTTTATTGTACATAACTAACATAATTAATATATATATATATATATATATATATATATATATATATATATATATATATATATATATATATATATATATATATATATATATATATATATATATATATATATATATATATATATATATATATATATATATATATATATATATATATATATATATATATATATATATATATATATATATATATATATATATATATATATATATATATATATATATATATATATATATATATATATATATATATATATATATATATATATATATATATATATATATATATATATATATATATATATATATATATATATATATATATATATATATATATATATATATATATATATATATATATATATATATATATATATATATATATATATATAAAAATACTTGAGAATAAAAACATAAAAATATTATACTTTTATTTTTTATTATTATTTATACTTAAATAATACTTTTTCTAAATATATTTTATTTTTGTATATACATTATTTTATTTTATTGTATATAAATAGTATATTTAATATATTTACATTCTTAAAAGAAAATTAGGGTTTTATCCTTAATAAAAAAAATTATTTCTTTCTTTTTGCATTAAATATTTTTTACATACATAAAAAATAAACATAAACATTTTTTTGCATATTCATAATATTTTGTATATTTATTTAATTTGTTTATTTAAATATTATTCATTTATTATTTATGTCATTGATTCAATTTGGATGTAATAGTAAAATTAGGGTTTTAATTTCTTGCCAAATAATCCCCATTCAAAAATTGTATCCCCCTCCCCATAATCATGTTGTAATAGTGGTAGATTTACTTTTACGCATTTATGCTTCCAATTATGCCATGATTAGAGATTAGGGTTTGTATGCAAAAAATCCAAAATCAAACAAATAGTTTGACCAATACAAAGACAAAAAGCATGTTAAAATGATAACACAATGCACACATGCACCCCTTAGGGTTTATCCACTTGTTGCCTTTAAAAATTGGCCATGTTATGCATGTTGAGTACTTTGGCAAAACAAAAACAAAACAAAAGATCATAGTCCCTCGATGACGCTATCTTGGTTTCCTATACAAAATGATCTAGTCCCTCAAAAAATTGCTAAAGATACTTGGCAATGTTGCTATCATGGTCATTACGATGACCCGCGCCTGTCCCGTTTAACATCCTAATACAAGGTTGTTTACCAAATGCAATGGTAAAACAACATTGTCAAAAGGGTCAAAAACGTATAGGAAAGATCTTTGAGTAAAATAGGGTAGACAACTCTTAGTTACTTGATCAAAACTTGCAAACAAATCCTTGCTATTTCAAACACACCTCACAACACAATTCCAAAACAAATTTTCAAACTTTGAAATATTTTCAAAAGACAATACACATTTGTATATATTCAAACAAGAATCATTACAAAGGTTGCCACAACGATGGCCTCTTTTCAAAACATTTTCAAAACCACACATAAAGCACCATTTCAAACAATTGAAAAGCAAAAGCAAGTGATCTAAACAAGTAACTAAGAGCCCATGGATAACCATGGATGAAAAGGGTGCTTGCACCTTCCCTTTTCATAATCTACTCCCCGAACCCAAGAAAACATCTCAAAGGTCTTTCCTATGCTTTTTGACCTTTCCTTTGGATAAAATAAAAAGTCGGTGGCGACTCTTGCTAAACCGAAACATTTGCGAACACAAACGCAAAACCTTAAGTCAGTTCTCCCACTATATCACAGAACTGGCGACTCTGCTGGGGAATATTTGAAAGTGGAGTTACCTTAGGGTTTAGATCACCTTTGCATGCTTACTTTGTTTGTTTTGTTTGCTTTACAATTGGTTCTATTGTTTGGGCTTGAAATCCTCTACCCGGATTTGGGAAACATTCATAGGTAAATAGCAATACGTTATGGAAACTGTGCGGGGTATACCGACATGGTTGAAGCAATAGCTATATTAGTGCGACATATTTGTGGGTACCGGTAGCCTTTGAGTCAATCAAAGAGAATACGGGACCGTTGAGTGATGTCATGAAGCACTAATGAACTCTTAGAACCTTTACTTGACCATCTTGGCCTTATTAGGGGTAGTGAGATAACCGGATTTGGTGCAGTCCGAAGTTGGTAGATACTCGATACTACACTCATTGAGGGTTGTTTTCTTGGAATACTTAGGTCGCCAGTTAAGTGGCTAAACTGAAACAATGAACACAGAAAATAATTCAGTGATATTGAGCTCCTTAAAACCCAGTTATTATTTATAGGACAGGTTGAGCTAACTAACTTCAAGAGGGTACTTACCTATGAAACCCCATGCAAGCCTGAAACTAGGATCTTGTGTGACTTGCTTATACTTGCGCATACATCATGAACATCATAAAGCATCATATGCATCCACTAACTATTTCAAGGGTTTGGATCTTCATCTTTGTTCTTGTTTTGTAGGTTATAGAATCTCTTCGCAGAAAAACAATTCAGGTCAACCTTCTGAGAATCCCTCCTCAACTCAAGGAGCTTACTTCCAAGATTCCAGAGAATTCTCTCTTCAGTGAAAGACATGGTAGACTTCTCAACTTGGTCAACTCTAACATTGAAGAAGACATGGTGAAATTTCTCTTCCAGTTCTTTGACCCCATACACCATTGCTTTACATTTCCTGATTACCAACTAGTGCCTACTTTGGAGGAATTTTCTCAACTCCTGAGGATTCCTATTCTCCATCAACTACCTTACAACGGTACAAAAAGAGAGACAAAGCCTAAAGATGTTGCTCAAGCCTTACACTTGCAACCATCTGATATCAAAGGTCATTGGGAAACCAGAAGTGGTGTCAAGGGTTTCTTGGCAAAGTTTCTGTTTAAGAAGGCACAAGACTGCTGGAATTCTCTAGATCTGCAAGCTTTTGAAGAGATTGTAGCACTCCTCATCTATGGGTTGGTCTTGTTCCCAAACCCTGATCAGCTTATAGATGTGAATGTTGTCAAGATTTTCATATCTCGGAATCCTGTGCCTACATTGCTTGGGGACATCCTACACTCATTTTACACACGAACAATGAGGAAAAGAGGTGTTCTCATATGTTGTACTCCTCTTATAGCAAGGTGGTTTATTTCTCACCTTCCCCAATCAGTCTTGAAGAATGAACAAGGCCTGAGGTGGTCACAATGATTGATAACTCTTACACATTCTGATGTTCATTGGTGTTCTCGATCCAGAGAAAATGTCATTATCATTGATTGTTGTGGGGAATTCCCTAATGTCCCACTACTTGGCATTAGGGGAGCCATTACCTACAACCCTTGTTTAGCTCTGAGACAATTTGGGTATGCCCGAAGGGATGGCCCTCATGACATGCTGATTCCTGACTTAGTTTTTGACTTCGACAACAACGCTCAAGGACTACGACAAAGGTTTATCCGAGCTTGGAGGATGCCCAACAAAGTGGACAGTAAGACACTGGGACACAATAATTCCATCCCCCTTGAGCCTTACCTCAAGTGGGTACGAACCCGCGCCCAGAGTCTTATGATGTCTTACCCCTACATTATGCCTATGATCAAAGAGCCTGTTATGGAAGGAGAGGTTCCATACACCCTCCTACATCCTGACATGCCAACATCATTGGAGGATTTGCAAAAGAGTTGGATACAGCTCAAGGAAGAACGGAATACTTTTGAAGCCAGCTTCTATGCCAGTGAGAAGAAGGTTTTGGAACTTACCCGTCAACTCCACGAAGAGCAGAATCTCAACACTTACATCGCACCAAAGAGGATGCGCAACGTCTTTTTACATTAATAATTTTGTAATATTTTGCCCATGGGGCATTTATGTACTAACAAATTTCTTCTTATTAATATGACGTGTGTTCTTTTTGTTTGCAACAAATTTGAATTTCTGAATCCTTGAATGCATTACATGAATACATATCATTCATCATATGCATAAACAAGTCTTCACACCAGGTTTCCTCATCTTTCTGCTGTTTATTTCAGCAAGATGGATATAGAGCAGACGGTCAAAGATCTGCAAGCACAGAATTCCCAATTTCAACCACTCCCCATGACCTTGGTAAACGGTCAAGAGGACCTTAAAGCACTGTTAGAGAAGGAAAAGGAAAAATAAAAGAATTGGTGTGGCCACTATGGGAAGAAGATTTGAGAACCAAGCTAGGAGAGTTCTGGATTTCCCCTCGACATCGGATGAAGGGGTTGGCAAAGGAAAAGGAGATGCGGTACCTTCTGAATCTGAGGCTGAAGAAGAAGAAGAGGAAGAAGATGAATATTACTCTGAGCAGCAGTACCCTCCGGCGGACGATAAGTATAAAAATCTAGAAGATCGACTGGCAGCCATGGAGGTACAAAGGGTACCTGGGCTGGATTTCGAAGAACTAGGGTTGGTTGCTGGGATCGTCATTCCCCCTAAGTTCAAAGTACCTACATTTTCTAAATACAAAGATTTTTCCTGTCCGAAGATGCATTTGCGGTCCTACGTCAGAAAGATCCAACCTCACTCTTCTGATAAGGATCTATGGGTCCACTTTTTTCAAGATAGTTTGTCGGGAACGCAATTGGACTGGTTCTATCAACTTGAGAGATCTAATGTACATAACTGGGAGGATTTGGTTGTTGCTTTCTATCGACAATATCAATATAATGCAGATTTAGTGCCTACTCGTACTCAACTACAGAGTACGGGTATGGTCTCTAATGAAGGCTTTAAGGAGTATGCCCAGAAGTGGCGGGATTTGGCTGGAAGGGTGCAGCCACCATTGTCGGATAGAGAGTTGGTTGATATGTTTTTAGGGACCCTGTCAGGTCCATTCTTTAATCACTTGATCGGGAGCTCGTCTGTAGGGTTCACCGAATTAATTCTGACCGGTGAAAGGGTCGAAGCTGGTATTAAGAGCGGTAAAATTCAGAAGGATACATCGGCTTCCACTGCTATCAAGAAGACCTTCCCATCCAAGAAGGAAGTTTCTGCTGTTTACACCCAAAGAAATCAAGGGAGAATGGAGCGTCGACCAGCGGTGGGGGCTGTGATGATCCGGAACTCTTCAACCAATCAACCTTGAAGCAGTCAACCCAGAGCTAACCAGTAAAGGGTAGAAAGGCCACAGCGGCAATTCACCCAGATCAATATGACACCTGCTCAGGTTCTCCCTCATTTGTTAAATTTAAACCTTACCAACTTGAAGGAGGCGCTGAAAAACCCAAATACCTCTTCTCCCTATTATCATTCAAATGCAAAATGTGCATATCATTCGGACAGTGTGGGGCATGACACCAACAACTGTTGGGCCCTTAAGAACAAGATCCAAGATTTAATAGATGCCAAGGAGGTGGAGTTTGATGCCCCCGAGAAACCTAATGTGATATCCGCTCCTATGCCAAAACATGGTCATAATGTCCATGCTATAGTAGAAGATCTTCATGTTACCGCTGTTGATGACTTAATGACTCCGTTGCCAATGATCAAGATGAATCTGTTGAAAGCCGGGATTTTCCCAGGCTGTAAAAAAGATTGTTACCTTTGTTCGACCTTGTAATCTGACTGTCCGCTGTTGAAGTCAGGCATCCAACGCCTGATGGATACTCAAGAAATCCTTTTCAAGAAAACTCCTGTTACTACTGTTACTCCTGATATTCCAATCAATGATGTTGCTATAATCACCATTTCCGACAATCTTTCCAAGGTCTCCAAAAGACCTGTTAAGATTACACCCGATCCAAAGTGTGTACCGCTGAAGATTACTATGCCGGGGCCTATCCCATATAAGTCCAACAAGACAATACCGTGGAATTATGGAGGAGATATCTTCTACCACGGTGTTAAGCAGATCGAATCAGTTGAAGAAAGTTTCGATGAAGAAACTCCTGACATAGGAAATATTGCGGGGATAAGTAAGATCACTCGTAGCGGAAGAATCTTCTCTCCGGAGATTGCTCCTCCAAGGGCAATCTTCGGACCCTTAAGTGCTCCTGTGCCAGTCAAGGTATCTGTACGAAGTCCAGTTATTGAAGAAATTGTCACTCCCGAAGCTATACCCTCTGCTGTTACTGCTGATAAAGGTAAGGGGATCCAAGAAGCGCCCGTCAGGACGAGGGCTCAGACTTTGGTTATCCCCGAGACCACCCAAAAGGAAATGGAGGAGATTTTAAAGATAATTAAGAAAAGCGACTATGATGTCGTAGAGCAGCTGGGGCAAACCCCTTCAAAAATACCTATGCTGGCTCTATTGCTCTGCTCCGAGGCTCATGCCAAAGCCTTGATCAAATTCCTAAAGACGGTGCACGTGCCTCAAGAAACTTCTGCAGATCAGTTTCAAGAGTGTGTAGCCAGCCTTGCAGCCGACAATGGTCTTGGCTTCTCTGACGCTGATCTAACATCTAAGGGAAGAAAGCATAATGATGCGCTGCATGTCTCGGTAGAGTGCAGAGGGACCACTCTTGCTCACGTTCTGGTTGATACCGGTTTATCTTTAAATGTCCTACCAAAGAAAGAATTGGACAGGCTAAACTGTGAAGGTTTGACCTTAAAGCCCAGTAATATCATTGTTAGAGCCTTCGGCGGTTCTAAGAGGATGGTTCACGGAGAAGTGGACATCCCAATTAAGGTGGGAACGAAAAATTTTCAACTCTACATTTTATGTGATGGACATCCGTCATTCATATTCATGCTTGTTGGGAAGGCCATGGATCCACAACGTTGGGACAGTCACTTCTTCTCTACACCAAATACTAAAATACCCAGTCCAGGGTAAGATCATAACAGTTCATGGTGAGGAGGAGTATATGATAAGCCACCTTAACTCTTTCCGCTACGTGGAGTTAGATGGTGAATTCATAGAAACACCTTTCCAACACTTTGAAGAGGTTTCTCCTGAAGTTGCGGTAGCTAAGACAATGACTGATGTTCCCATCATTACCAAACCTGTGTCCCAGATGTCATCCCTTAAAGACGCAGAGGCTGTAGTCAAAGAAGGAGGAAGCACAGTATGGGGTCAACTGCCAGATTTTCCTCACAAGATAGATAAGTACGAATTGGGTTTCATTGCTGCTAGCCAGAAAGTTGTGCATCGCTCCCGGGCTGGAGGACCACCACTGAAAATCACTCATCATGGAGTTCATGCTTTAGAAGATGATGAAGAAGAAAGCAATTTTGAAGACTGGATCTTTCCAACTATAGAAGGAGGACTGAACAACTGGGAGGCGAAAGACTTCATTCCCATTACTTTCATCAATCAGTAATTTATCTTTTGAACATTTCCTGTTTGGTCTGTAATAATTATTAAACAGTTTGTACACTCTTTTCGCCTTATGCCTTACCCGGGGCATATAGGTCCATTTGTAAGGGTTTTGATTCTTCATTTTCATATGCCATTTTTAATGAATCATGGACGTTTTCATATCTAAACTTTTGTGTTCATTTTCTTTCCTTTACATTTTTATTTGTTTAAAGGTGGCTATCCCTTACACACACCCACACTCACAAAATGCAGGTACCCATCCACTCCGGATTCCAGGGGTAACAATTATGTTATGGCCTTCAGTGACTCTGAAAATCTGGTCAATCATGCCGAATACGAAGGTGATGAAGACTGTGAAGTGCCTGGAGAGTTGGCTAGACTTTTACAACAAGAAGAAAGGGCTATTTTGCCCCATGAAGAGTTGTTAGAGACTATCAATTTGGGAACAGAGGAAGACAGAAAAGAGGTTAAAGTGGGTGCCAACCTGGAGCCAAGTGTCAAAGAGCGCTTAGTTCAGCTGTTGAATGAATATGTTGAGATCTTCGCCTGGTCCTATGAAGATATGTTGGGACTGGATATAGATATTGTGGTTCGTCGTCTCCCTACAAGAGAAGATTGTCCACCAATTAAACAGAAAGTCCGCCGAATGAGACCCGATATGTCCGAAAAGATCAAAGCTGAAGTGATGAAGCAGTTCAATGCTGGCTTTCTTGTTGTTACTTCCTATCCACAATGGGTTGCTAACATTGTGACCGTGCCTAAGAAGGACGGCAAAGTCGGAATGCGTGTGGATTACAGAGACCTGAACAGGGCTAGCCCTAAAGATGACTTTCCACTACCACACATTGACATCTTGGTCGACAACACAGCTCAACACAAGGTATTCTCTTTCATGGATGGATTTTCAGGGTACAACCAGATCAAAATGGCCCCCGAAGATATGGAGAAGACTACTTTTGTTACGCAGTGGGGTACCTTCTGCTATAAAGTGATGTCGTTCGGACTGAAGAATGTCGGGGCAACCTATCAGCGAGCCATAGTAGCTTTGTTTCATGTCATGATACATCATGAGATCGAAGTCTACGTAGATGACATGATAGCCCGTTCACAGATAGAAGAAGAACACCTCAATCATCTGCAAAAGCTGTTTATCAGATTAAAGGAATACAAGCTCAGACTGAACCCTAGCAAGTGCACTTTCGGAGTCAGGTCCGATAAACTTTTGGGATTCATCATCAGTAACAAAGGCATCGAGGTTGATCCTGCCAAAGTCAAAGCTATACAAGAAATGCCTGCCCCTCACACTGAGAAGGAGGTCAGAGGTTTCTTGGGATGCCTAAACTACATTGCAAGGTTCATCTCTCACCTAACATCTACCTATGAGCCAATCTTCAAGCTGTTGAAGAAAGATCAGGTGGTTGAATGGAATGATGAATGTCAAGTTGCTTTCGATAAAATCAAGGAGTATTTGTTGGAACCTCCTATCTTGATGCCACCCGTTGAAGGAAGGCCTTTAATCATGTATCTGACTGTCTTAGATAATTCAATGGGGTGCGTGCTGGGCCAACATGATGAGTCTGGCCGAAAAGAGCATGCCATTTATTACCTTAGCAAAAAGTTTACCGACTGTGAGACTCGCTACTCACTGCTCGAGAAAACTTGCTGCGCTTTGGTATGGGCTGCTCGCCGGCTAAGGCAGTATATGTTGACACATACCACTCTGCTGATTTCTAAAATGGATCCGATCAAGTACATCTTCGAGAAGCCTGCTCTATCCGGAAGAATCGCTAGATGGCAGATGATCCTCACCGAATATGATATACAGTACACAACCCAAAAAGCTATAAATGGGAGTGTGCTAGCCGATCATATGGCTCATCAAGCTATCGAAGATTACCAATCCATGAGGTTCGACTTTCCCGACGAGGATATCATGACTTTGAGCAACATTGAAGCAAACAGACCTTATGACGGACCTGAACAAGGATCCCGATGGACTCTATACTTTGATGGCACCTCCAATGCACTTGGAAATGGTATCGGCGCGGTACTTATTTCTCCAGAAGGTTGTCGTACACCTTTCACTGCTAGACTTTGCTTCAGCTGCACCAACAACATGGTCGAGTATGAAGCTTGTATCTTTGGTCTCAAGGCTGCTATTGACTTGGGAATCAAATCTTTGGTTATATTCGGGGATTCAGTTTTGGTTATCAGTCAAGTCAAAGGAGATTGGGATACTAAGCACCCCAACCTCATCCCTTACAAAGAACATGTCTTGACATTGTTACCACATTTCGAGCAGATCACCTTCGAGCACTTCCCGCGAGAAGAGAATCAGTTGGCGGATGCGTTAGCTACAATGTCCTCCATGTTTAAACTTAACTGGGACAATGAGGCGCCTCAAATCACCATTGAACGAATGGACGAACCTGCACATTGTTACGAGATTAATACCGAAGAAGTGGTGGACCGACCTTGGTTTCATGACGTCAAAAGGTATCTCGAAGCGCAAGAATACCCTGAAGGAGCTTCAGTCAATGACAAAAAGTTCTTAAGGAGGTTCGCTGCCAAGTTCTTTCTGAGCAATGATATCTTATACAAACGCAATCTTGATCGTGTCCTACTCCATTATGTAGACAAGGTTGAAGCTAAGCAGATCATGGCTGAACTGCATAATGGCACCTTTGGCACCCACTCAAGCGGTCATACGATGGCTAAGAAGATTCTACGGGAAGGCTACTACTGGTCTACCATGGAAGCTGATTGTCATCAACATTCCCGTACTTGTCACAAATGCCAAATCTATGCTGACAAGGTACATATTCCCCCAGTTCCTCTCAATGTCTTAACAGCTCCTTGGCTATTCGCGATGTGGGGAATCGACATGATTTGAGAAATCAAGCCTACAACATCCAATGGACATCGCTTCATCCTGGTGGCTATTGATTACTTTACCAAGTGGGTCGAAGCAGCTTCTTTCGCCTCCGTTACAAAGAATGTGCTTGCCCGCTTCATCAAGCAGAACCTCATATGCCGGTATGGTGTCCCCGACAGGATCATCACTGACAACGGTACAAATTTGAACAATACTATGATCACCGCTCTGTGCGAGCAGTTCAAGATTCAACATCACAATTCATCTCCCTATCGGCCCAAGATGAATGGTGTTGTCGAAGCTGCGAACAAAAATATTAAGAAGATCATTTAAAAGATGACAGTCACCTACAAGGACAGGCATGAGATGTTACCGTTTGCTCTGCACGGGTATCGTACCACGGCACGTACTTCAACTGGGGCAACCCCTTTTTCTTTGGTATACGGCATGGAAGATGTTTTACCTATCGAGGTTCAGATTCCCTCCTTGAGAATCATGAAGGATGCTGGTTTGAATGAAGACGATTGGATTCAGACCCGGCTTGATCAACTTAACTTGATTGACGAAAAGAGACTTACTACTGTTTTCCATGGTCAGGCATATCAGAAACGTATGATCAAGGCCTTCAACAAGAAAGTCAAGAGGCAAGTATATCAAGTTGGGGACCTTGTAATCAAGTGGATCATCTTACCGCAAAGTGATCCCAGGGTCAAGTGGACTCTTACTTACGAAGGACCATTTGTGATCAAAAACATCTTTTCTAGTGGGGCAATGATTCTGACCACCATGGACGGTGATGACCTGCCGCACCCTGCGAACGCAGACATAGTCAAAACATACTACGCATAAACGACCCGACAAGTTAAAAACCCGAAAGGGCGACTTGGGCAAAAATGGGCATCCCGGTGAATCGAAAACCCGAAAGGGCGGTTCAGGCAAAATTTAGGGGGTAAATAAAAAAATTTGTACATCCGGCAAGTTGAAAACCCGAAAGGGCGACTTGGGTAAAAAAGGGTTTCCCGTTGGATCAAAAACCCGAAAGGGCGGTCCAGGCAAAAGTTAGGGAATTAAAGTGTATGACTATGTCTCGTCGGATCACTTTAAGGATAATCTCTTCACGGACAAGCTTCGAGCTTCTGATCAATCCAATCATCTGCGGACGAAGCAATGAATGGACAAGATACTCAGAGTTACGAAGGCTATAGCAGAATGGGAACCCCATGGAATTATTACACATAGCCATCTTTCTTTGTATAAATTTTTTCTAAATTTTATGACAACATTCTCTTACTAGAATGTCTGTCTACTTTGTACAAAATACTTATATAAAGTTAATACAAAGATACTTCAAAGTGCAGAAATTTATTCGCCTTTTCTTTCTTTTTTACACTTGTGTTTTATTTGAAAACGTCCAATGATTTATTAAATGAGCATATGCATTTGAATATAATCGCTGCTTACAAATAAAACGAAATGAGAAACAATAATTACTGATAGGTTGAAAGTATAGGAAAACGTCTTTAGGCTATTCCAGAAGAAATCTTCTGCAGTATGTCATTCAGATCCTCAACAGAGCTAAAACCTTGAAATACATATCCCCAGCGGAGTTAAGTTTCAAAATCCCCATCAGAACTAAGATTCCAAACTCCCAATCCCCAGCGGAGCCAGAAAACTTTGAACTACAAACCCTCATCAAAGATAAAACTTTCTTCCCCAACAGAGTCCAAAACTTCAACCTCTAAACCACAGTGGAAATCATTTGGTTTCTCCAAATCCTCCAACAAGTTATCTTAAAACCTGGAAATCAACCAGATAACAGTTAACTTTTGTTTTATCCCCGACCAAGGATAATACCTCAGAAGATTGGCATGCTCCCAAGCTCCTGATACCTTTAAAAGAATGAAGTTTCTCGTTCTTAAAACCCCAGTAGATTGGCATACACCCAACCTCCTGACCCAAACGCCTGAATGAAGATTATCATTCTTGCTTCCTCAATAGATTGGCATACAACCTAAGCTTTTGAAAACTCTCCAACAGAATAAGCTTTCTCCCCACAGGTTTATTTCCCCAGCAGAACGAAGATTCTTGTTCTCATTTCTCTAGTTGAAGCCTCCCAGGTTTTAATTCCCCAGTAGAGATCATCAGAATTTTCCTTATTTCCCAGGAAAGTCATGAAGGATTCTCACCTCCCCACAGAAGTTGTCAAAGTTCGTGTTCATCCCCACAGGTCACCAAGGATTTTCTATCTCCCACAGTGGTCTAAGAATTTGTTTTCCCCAGCAGCAGTGAAAATTTTCATTATCTCTAGCTATCAAGGATTATTTTCCTCAACAGGACAGCTAATCAGCTTACATGCACATCCATTACATTCATATATCATAAACATTGATAAAAGCACATTTTATTGCATCATACATGTCATGCAACATAACTTTGTGCTTTAGCTAACATTTTACCTTTTTCAGGATAAGATTAAAAGCTACCTTTAACAAATGTTCAAAGATTTCAGATACAGTACAGATATACCCCATACACGGCGGTCATTCTACTACTCATTCAGATCTCTCATTCAGATATAGTACAGATACACCCCAGACACGGAGGTCATTCTATTACTCATTCAGACTTCAGCAATCAGATACAGACTAGATACGTTCCAAACACGGAAGCCATTCTATTTCTCATTCAGATTCAATTATCAACTTCAGGTTCATAAACACTCTAGACACGGAAGTCATTATGTCACTTGTCTAGATCCCAGTTACAGTATGGATACACTCCAGACACGGGAGTCATTCTGCTACTCATACAGATCTCAACTTCAGATACAGTCCAGACACGGTAGCCATTCTGTCACTCATTCAAACCTATTCCCCAACCCAGAGTTACTCCAGACACGGATGTCTTTCTGTCGCTTATTCAGATTTCAGATTTTGGATACAATACAGATACACTCCAGACACGGCAGTCATTCTGATAATCATTCAAGAATCAAATACGGTTACAGCTCGGATACGCTCCAGACACGGATGCCATTCCTTTGCTCATACGAACCCAATCTCCAAGTACAACTCAGATACGTTCCAAATACGGATACCAATCTGGTGTTCATCCTCCTGATTTTCAACAAACAATCTTAAATGGCATCTTTAAGCCCATCTTCAGCAAGATTCTACCAGCTCCAAATGGCATCTTTAAGCCCATCTTCAGCAAGATTCTACCAGCTCCAAATGGCATCTTTAAGCCCATTCCCTCAGCTACATTTTGACGAGTGCAAATTTACGGGCACTCTAGTGTCCAATCCTCTTTTACCTTCGAGTCACGAAAGGCAAACTCGCCAATCTAACTCTTCGGGTTCAAGAAGATTGAACGGGGGCAGCTGTTGTACCCCAAAATTTTCCCTCTCATTTTATCAAGATTTCCCCTCACAAGGCTCCTTGAACTCCAGACAGGATTAGGGTTTTGCTCTGCTCAAGACATCTCCTTGCACTGATGACCTAAATTAGGGTTTGAGTTTGCACAGAGATTTTTGGACTTTCAATGCTCAAATTGACTTTCATACTTCATGTTGGACTTACAAGATTACCTCTACCAAGTTTCAAGCCTTGAATCAAAATTTTGCCCAATCAATTGAACAGTTGACCTAAAAATCAGTTGTATTGGGGAAAAAGTCAATTATGGCAAATTCATAGTCAAACCTCATAATTATTTATCCACATCAACATTATAGACTCACATGAACCATTTGATCAAGTTTGGACCACAACTCCTCAAGAAATTTGATCAGATCATCAAAAGGGCAAAATGGTCATTTTTAGGGTTTTGACTGCACAAGGACAATTTCTGACTTTTGACCTAGCCAATGGCAAATTGGGATCAAGCATGGATTTAAGGACTCAATGGCATCATCTTGACCTATTCACAAAGTTCAAAAGATCTCAATTGCATTGGATTGACAGATGAATTTTTCCAGTCAACTGATCAAAATTTGACTGTACACTGAAAAGTCAAACTTTGACTTTTTGGTCAAAATCAAGTGCCAAGGGTTATTTTTCATCAAGATGTGTCAAAACATGAAACTTGTTGATCAAGAAACCCAATTTTGCAAATTAGGGTTTAAGTTTGAAAATTTTCATAACTTCGAATTTTTCTAAGTTATGAAATTTTCTTAATTTTTCCCAACTTTGCCCAACATTTTCATCATGATGCATTTGGATTAAAACAAAACTTCCAACATGAAAGTTGTAGTCCTCCACAAATTCTACAACTTTTATTCACAAAGTTTTCTCAAAAGAATCTTGGATCTCAAGTTATGATTTTCGGAACAAGGGTCCATGAAACTTTTTACTTAGTTAAACTTTGCCCTAATTTAGGCAGGATTTTGACCTATCTTCATGGCCATTTTTCACATAGTTAAACTTGGAATATCAAATTGCATTTCAAATATGGAATGTATAGAATGTTTCAAGCTTTCTAAAAAGTCAAAGAAATCTCCAAAATCATTTGTGGTTAGGGAGAATCGAAGGCTTGAAGTTGGCAAAAACTCACTTTTTATCCATGGCATGTTCATAGTGATACAAGTTGCAAACTCTAATCACCTTGCTTTGTACTTGATTACAGGTCTCAAAACCATTCCATACTCAATAATTAAATGCAAATCCATTGGTCTAAGGCTTTGTTTTGGTCATAAGAGGATTGCACACAAGATTAATCCTTAAATAGAAAAAACAACATTACCATTTTTGCTTAAATCTTGCTTTATGTCAAAACTGCATCCTTGAGCATTGAGCCATATCTTATGCAGAAAATCAAATCCACCAACTTGAGGGGCCAAGGGCATAATGTGCAAGCTGATAGATAACCTGTACAGGTTGGTCTTACATCACTTCTCATTTTTTGCTTCATATACAAGAAGCATGTTAAAATTGACACAACTTGAACATCTGAGAAAACCAACCTTTGTAAGCACTTGAGACAAGTTTCTCACATCCCTTTGAGCCAAAAACACGAGCCTTTGAGCCCTCAAACCTCCCATAGCACAAAATCATCTTCATTTGGAAAAACAGGGCACTCCCTACAGTTTGATTTCCATAGCACAAATCCCTCGTGCGTTTTGCCTCAAACTGGTTCAAACACATTCCACATAACCCATCCAAGCTATCCCAACCCTTAAACACTGACTGTAACTCCATTTACAAGGTTTTCCATTTTTGATTTCAGCTTGTGCAGGTTGAGTTCTATAGGTTTGTTCAAGCACATTCAAAGCAAGCTAGGAATTGGGGAAGGTCAGGGGAAGTTCAAGCAAGCTCCCAAACATCTCAGGCCTCACTGAAAAGCTTCACATTTCCATACACGAAGTCAACTGAAACAGGTTTTTGTCAACTTCCTATCTCTCTATTTAGGAATAATTAGGCTTAGGTTTGTGAATAAAAAATGTAGTATTCATAACCATGAAGTTGTACATATGCTCAGTTTTCATTTTAGTTAAGCATGCTAAGAGAATTTGATCCATGAACTTCCTGAAAAAATTAGGTTAGGATTTAGGGCCAGAGAAATTCTCTCTGATCTTTGAGAGTTAGGACAAGTTTCTTATATGGTTGAATTCGTCTTGAAAAATGCTACAACTTTGATGTTATGTGTTTTTGCATTAGAGCACGTACGCAAGATCTGGAGATTTGTACAGGGCGCGTGTTTTGTTTAAGACAAAGGTTGAAGATGAAGTCTGTTGGGCTGGGCTTGGTCCTGGCTCACTATTGACACCCCCCCTTTTACTGAATACACCCCCTGGCCCATTTCTTCATACTTTTGTATTTTTCCATTTTATTTTCATTTCTGATTTTATTTTCTTATTTTTCAAACATAAAATATATCAGAAAATATTTTTATAAATTTTCACATTTATTTTGTATTTTATTTTAAATTTTTCTAACATAAAAATAATTTAATTAGTATATACTTTTATTGAAAACTTGAAAATAATATATAATAACATTATACCTTTATTCTTTATTTTATTTACACTAAAAAAATATTGTTCTAAATATATTTTTGTCTTGTATATATTTTATTCTATTTTTATTGTACATAACTAATATAATATATATATACATACCTTTATTTTATTTAAATAAATACTTGAGAATAAAAACATAAAAATATTATACTTTTATTTTTTATTATTATTTATACTTAAATAATACTTTTTCTAAATATATTTTATTTTTTGTATATATATTATTTTATTTTATTGTATATAAATAGTATATTTAATATATCTACATTCTTAAAAGAAAATTAGGGTTTTATCCTTAATAAAAAAAAATATTTCTTTTTGCATTAAATATTTTTTACATACATAAAAAATAAACATAAACATTTTTTGCATATTCATAATATTTTGTATATTTATTTAATTTGTTTATTTAAATATTATTCATTTATTATTTATGCCATTGCTTCAATTTGGATGTAATAGTAAAATTAGGGTTTTAATTTCCTGCCAAATAATCCCCATTCAAAAATTGTATCCCCCTCCCTATAATCATGTTGCAATAGTGGTAGATTTACTTTTACGCTTTTATGCTTCCAATTATGCCATGATTAGAGATTAGGGTTTGTATGCAAAAAATCCAAAATCAAACAAATAGCTTGACCAATACAAAGACAAAAAGCATGTTAAAATGATAACACAATGCACACATGCACCCCTTAGGGTTTCATCCACTTGTTGCCTTTAAAATTTGACCATGTTATGCATGTTGAGTACTTTGGCAAAACAAAAACAAAACAAAAGATCATAGTCCCTCGATGACGCTATCTTGGTTGCCTATACAAAATGATCTAGTCCCTCAAAAAATTGCTAAAGATACCTGGCAATGTTGCTATCATGGTCAATGCGATGACCCGCGCCTGTCCCATTTAACATCCTAATACAAGGTTATTTACCAAATGCAATGGTAAAACAACACTGTCAAAAGGGTTAAAAACGTATAGGAAAGATCTTTGAGTAAAATAGGGTAGACAACTCTTAGTTACTTGATCAAAACTTGCAAAAACATCCTTGATATTTTCAAACACACCTCACAACACAATTCCAAAACAAATTTTCAAACTTTGAAATCTTTTCAAAAGACAATACACCTTTGTATATATTCAAACAAGAATCATTACAAAGGTTGCCACAACGATGGCCTCTTTTCAAAACATTTTCAAAACCACACACAAAGCACCATTTCAAACAATTGAAAAGCAAAAGCAAGTGATCTAAACAAGTAACTAAGAGCCCATGGATAACCATGGATGAAAAGGGTTCTTGCACCTTCCCTTTTCATAATCTACTCCCTGAACCCAAGAAAACATCTCAAAGGTCTTTCCTGTGCTTTTTGACCTTTCCTTTGGATAAAATAAAAAGTCAGTGGCGACTCTTGCTAAACCGAAACATTTGCGAACACAAACGCAAAACCTCAAGTCAGTTCTCCCACCATATCACACTCTCATTATTTGATATTTCCCCAGCTTCTATCAAATATCTCTCTATATGTTCGACAGTTGATTCTGTCGTATCCCCTGAAAACTTAGTGAACTTTGGAACTTTCCACCTAGGGGGTAAATCTATTTGCAAGATATATTCTGACAGTGGGGATGCAAAATTTGGCTTACGAAATCCAACGTTCATTCCATTTTGTATCATGATCCTTTCGATCATGGCTGTTAGATTATTTTTTGTGCCATAATTATGGTGTCAAACTTGTTGTATCAGCTCGTCAGCATTTTAATTCCTATTTACCATCATTACACCTTGATCACCATCTCTAAGGATTTGTGGGGGAAGTCTAGGTATTTCGACCCTAGGTTGTTCGATTTCTACTATGTGGTTCCTCCTATCGAATTGTGGATTTTGGTTAATAGTTACATCTTCTTCTAAGACTACACCTTGATCCTCTCTCATAGGAGCTCTCTGGGGTTGTTGAATAGGTTGGGGAACCCCAAAAAAATTCAGTCATGCGCTCCATTTGCGATGTTATTTGTTGGTTTTACTGAGTAGTATCTTGTATTAGAGGGTTCAATACTGTACTTAGAGTTTGGGCCAACATTTGCACCATGTCATGCTTGCTTTCATCCATCTGTTGCCTCAAAATTATTGTGAAAGCGTTTGTGAGGCTAGCTATTGCATGGGATGTCCCTCCTAAAAGTTGGTTCCTACCCATACTAGTTCCAGATCCCTGTAATGGTGAAGACGCACTTACCAAAGGTTCTGAAAATATAGACGCAACGTTCATAAGGCTAGCCATTTCAGTAGTTGGCATGCCATAAGGCTGGTCTCGACCCATCCAGGCTGTCAAAAATCCTGGGGGAGCGTGTGGTCGAAATACTGGATTCACCCTTGGTGAGGGTGTTCCTGTTAGACCTCTGGGACCTGCGTACGAAAGTATTGGTCCCGTTTGGGTTGCTATTAACGTTGGTATCGAACCAACAGTTGACGAGACAATTTCACTAACGGTTGGTATTACTGTTGTTCCCGTAGTAATTGGTGGAGGTATTTCTCCATTATTTGGCTGATTAGCCATATTGCTTTCACTATTTCTCTTTCTAGTTGTACACTCGTTGGTGATTACTTTACCACTTCTTAATAGCATGCAAAACTTTGTAAAAGAAAGAAAATCATGCGAAGCATTTATATTAAAATTAATAAGCAAAACGGAAGACAAAATAAATAAAACAACAGTAATTAGCAACGTCCCACTGGGCATGCCAATTTGTTCACCGTAATTTTTGTTGAACAACCGCTGATCTTTCAAAAAGGGTAACTTTTTGGTTACTCGCAGGATCGATCAGTTTGATCCTAGTACATATGCTAATTTGTGATGTTGTTTGGACATAAACGTTAATGTGAGTGAAGAACGCACGTTCGACTGGGAAAGGGATGAGTTTAAGTGCAGAAAGTAAATAGAACAAAGGGGTTGAGGAGAGTTTAGGTGCAGGAATCTGGGTAAAAGTGCAGATAAAGTGCAAACAAGATAAAAAGCTAAGAAATGTAAAGAGAGAAATAAAAGACTTTGTTTGTAAAATGTGGTGTTTCAAACATACATTTTTCAGTATTATTTCTCACACAGCGGATACTTGAATAGTATTGAATAATCTGTACGATCAGTTGAACACCCATAAATCTACATAAACTTACTCTATTTATACTAAAATTAGGTAACTGTCGAGGAGTTTCCTTGCTCTAGGATGAAGACAAGTGTCTTTTGCATGTGCTTTGACCCCTCTCTTCACGCCACGTTGCTTTCCTCAACTTCCAAGCAAACTGCTTTTCCCTCCTTTCTTCAGATTCAAAATCTTCTGGTGCAGATACGAAATTTCCTTCTGGTCGAAGACCTTGGGGTCCTTTCAGTCGAAGGGATTGAGAACCTTCTAGTCGAAGACTCATTTTAACTTAGAATTTCTCTAAGTATTTTTCTACTCTGTCGAAGCCTTTCCAACTTAGATTTGTTCCATCTATTTTTGGCCCATAAGACCAACTTGTTGTAGGTGTCGAATTTAGGAGCTAACACGCCCAGGCTGCCTCCGAGGGGAGTTTCGAGAACACGCTGAAGCAGCTTCACATGCTGAATCCTGGGGTCGAGTTCAACACCTCTGGCATGGGGGATAATTATTATATGGCTACTGGTAAGATCCTGATCCCAGACTATCTCCAAGAGCTCGCTGCCCATCCTGCAGGGGAACCTTCTCGGTTATCTCCTGTTGCTGAGGAAAGGACAGAAGAATGATGCTTTGATAGTTTTCTTAGTATGCTTCGGCATGCATGTTGTTATGTTGTAATCTTGTTTTCGGGCATGTGCCCGTCTATGTAAAAAATTTTAACATATGTGGTTCTTGAGACCACGGTTTTATTATGGATGTGGGGTCATGGGCCTATTTTTGTAAAATTTCCGTACAATGATGACCTCGACGGTCGTTTGTTTCTACTTTAAATATTTGTGCTTGCATGTTTATTGTGATGCTTGTAGCGGGGAATTGCTCATTTAGTTTGTGTGTTCGTCGGTGTGGGTTAACCGAATAAATGGCCAGGGTGAATATCGAGCATGGGCTGGAACTCAGGTTACGTTTTAAGGACTTGAGCTCGGAGGTGTGAACTTCCTGTCACGAGTCGGGTGTTCTACCGTCATGGTACAGGGACGATGGAGCTCGATTGAGTTATACATGTTGGGCTGAGGGAACACTCGTTTAAAGAGAGCAGTCTCGCCCCTTCAATAAAATTTGGGTGTTATGCTTGTACCTAGGCATACACGCGTGGTCAGGCCTGGATGAGTTTGTCTTGTCGACGAGACTCGCCGACTGTTCAGTGTTTTAACTATAATATTGTTTTAGCTTTTCAGCGTTCCATGATCGAACGAGTTGTTCCCCTTGTAAGTTTTCTAAGTAATACCCCCCATGGTCCCCGTTTTTGCGTAGATGCAATAAGGGCCTATAATACGCAGGGAGAACTCACTTGTTTAACGTTTTATCGCAAATGTTTCAGATAGAAAGAGCCACCACCGACTTTTCTTTTATCCAATAAGGAAAAGGGTGAAAAGAACAGGAAAGACCTTAATAGATTTTGAGTTCGGGGGGTAAGTTATGAAAAGGGAAGGTGTTAGCACCCTTTTCATCTGTAGTTATCTACGGGCTCTTAATCGCTTAGCTCACTTTGAAAATCTTTATTTTCGTGTATGTGAAAATATTTTGAAATTTTCCAATGTAAGGCCGAATTTGTAATAATTCTTGTATCAGTCCTCAAGAATGTATACGAAGTGTTCGAAAATATTTGTTTTGAAAGTTTAATATGAGAAATGTTTTGTTTTTCAAAATTTTATGAGCAAGCGATTAACAGTTCCTTACCCACTCAAGATCGTTCTCATTCTTTTCCTTCTCCTTTAGAGATAGTGCTATTCGTACCATTAGTTAGTAGGTAGCCCTGTCTATTGGATGTGAAGGGACAAGCGAAGGGTCATCGTACAGTCATCGAAGGCAACTTGTAAGGATGCTTTAGTAATTTCATAAGGGACTAGATCATTTTTTGAAAGGCAACATCGAAGGGTCATCGAGGGACTATGATCTTTTATTCGAGGGACTTTCCTAAAGCATCCCTACTTTCAAGGGACATGACCGTTATTTCGAAGGCAACAAAGAGAGGCTACCCTAGAGGTACAAGTGTGCAAGTGTGTTTGTTTCAGTTTATTTTATCTTGAAATTAGGGTTTTGCTACTGGTTGATTTTATCTTGCCATACAAACCCTAATTACTAATAATTGCATAAAAGATATAGTAGCAGAAGATAAAGGCGGAAATGTAAACCTAAAACTATCATAATGCTTTGGGGTAGTTACATAATAGTGAAGTGCGAAAAAGAAACCCTAAGTTATTACATACTCGAAGCAATTACATAATAATGAAAAAGAAAACGAGAAATAAAGACCTAAGCTATTACATAGGAAAGGCGCGACCTATACAACTTGATCTAAGAAGAAGAAAAAAGGAAAATAAAAATAGAAAAGAATTGTGAAAAGATTTTTTTGGTGATTTTGTGAAGAAAATAAGGTATGATAATTAATAATTAAATAAACCTAAAATTATAATTAATTTTAAAATAAAAAGGTTAATTAATAAATTTTAAAAAAAGTTAATTAAAAACCTAAACCTAAATAATTAGGATTAACCAAAAAAAGTTTTGTTTAGGTTAATTAAAAAAGATTTAGGTTAGCCAAAAAATAATTAGGGGGAGAAATCAAAGAAATACAAGGTTAGAAATCAAAACAAGAAAAATGACAGGGGTGAAGAATATGTTAAACCTGCAAGAATTGAGAACATATAAAGAAAAAAAACGTCAAAAGGCAGGGATCTAACCCACGCCCTCATGTATCAATGTCTTAACGTGCACGCTCTTGCCACTGGGGTGGCTGTTACATTCGGTATTGCAATGAAAACCAATAAATAAATAATAAACACAAATGGATGAATCAAAGAGGCGTCAGATCCCTAGCTCTGGTCGTCTTCTCCGACGACTTATTTTTTGTCAACGTGCGAGATAAAGAGTATTAGTTATCCAAATGGACCCTACCCCCCTAATTTGGCCCTTGCGAGTTCAATGATGGCCATGGTTTTTTCTAATTCTCCCTGCATGATGAGATATGAAGCAAACAAGGTCAATCGGTTCAAAATGGCAACACATGATTCTGGCATTGTGGGAGCCATACGATGGTTCAAACATGTATAATTACATCTCAGAAGCACATTAGCCACGTTAGTTTTTATCAAAGCACAATAAAAATGAAAATATGAATTTCATGCAAGAGTAGAAACCGATTATGCATGGTTACGAGGTTCATACCTCTTGGATCATCAGGGATGATCAAGTCTTACCCTATAATGCCTCGGGGATCGATTGGAAAGGTTGGCTTGCTTTGAGGAAGACTGAAAAGAATGGTTTCAATTTTCCCTAGTTTTGACAAACTTTGAAGTTTTGGAATGTGATTTATCTTGCAAGGTTTTGTGTGGTTTGTAGTCTGGATGTGAGGAATATATATAGAGGAAAATTAGGTCAAGAAGAGTGGGCTTGGACCTTTGTATGAAAACTTTGCTTTTATTTAATTTAATTTTGAATTTAAATAAATAAAATCAAAATAAATGGAATAAAAATCAAAAGGGGGTGTATGAATAGATTCAGAGGTTCACTATGAGGCCTAAAACACGTTTGGACCTTGAATGATAAGCCCATTAACCCAACAGTTCAAGTTTGATCAATTTGGATTTCATGCATTTTCTCAAAATTACCCAACTTGCACCAATCATAACTCTCTCAATTTTTATCATATGAAGGTTATCTTGGACTTTTTGGAATTCCCAAGATGTTCCCTACAACCTCTAAGTTGATCATTTTTTCATTTGAAGAATTTATCTTGACGTAAATTGCTTTGACAAAAAGTGTCTTTTTGTTGACTTTTGAAATGACCTATAATGTTTGGGCCCATATCTCTCAAATGAAGCATTTTTTTGGACTTGAGCTTGGAGAGACAAAGTTGTAGAGAATTGAACTTCCTTCAAAATGAGCTTTGGTTAAGAAGAATCTGATGAAGCATGTGAAAGTTATGCTTGGTCAAATTTTAGTTGACTTCTCCTTAAGAAAACCCTAATTTAGTAACTTTTGACTTTTGATGAATTGAGAGTTTTCTTGATGAATCATGATTAACCCTTGATAAAATTATGAATGTGACTTCAAAATCTTGGTTTTGACCAAAAATCTTGAAGTTTGACTGTATGTTGACCATAGTTGACTTTTTGTTCAATATAGTTGATTTTCAGTCATCTGAGCAATTGACTGAGCAAACTTGTGATGCAAGGCTTGAAGTTAGGGGTGAGCATTTCTAGTGACATGTGGGAAACCATAAAATCCATTTGAGGCATTAGAATTCCAATTTCCTTTGGGAAAAGTGAAACCCTAGTTGTAGGCCAACTGCTTAGGATGAGGGTTTGTCTGGTCCAACCTTGAGTAGCCTTGAGCAATAGAGAACCCTAGGAGCATGAGGAGACATCTTGAAGAAAATGGGAGGGGAAATTTTTGGGTACAACAGCTTCCCCTATTCAATCTTCTTAAACCTGAAGAGTTAGATTGGCATGCTCTTCATTCGTGATTTGAAGGTGGAAGAGGATTGAACGCTTAAGTTCCCAGAAATTTGCACTCACATGTACACGAAGCAACACTGTTGGTTGATTGTACTACTTGAATGGGCTTAAAGATGCCATTCGGAGAGGTGACAGAGTTTCGTTGGAGATGAGCTTATAGATGCCATCCAAGATAACTGTTGATAGGAGTATCAGAACGAGTCTACGTTTGACTGTATCTGAGAAGTATACTAGAATGAGTCTGTGTCCGACTGTATCTAGAAGATGTCTTAGGGAGTGTCAGAATGAATCTTACTTTGTGATTGTATCTAAATGATATTCTATAATGAGTCTATGTCTTGACTGTATCTACGAGAGGATCAGAATGAGTCTTCACCCGATTGTATATGAGATCTGGATTAGAATAAGTCTACGCCTGATTGGATCTAAAGAGGATCAGAATGAGTCTTCTCCCGACTGTATCTGAAGATATTCTGGAATGAGCTTCATAATGGATTTGTATCTTGATCGTATCTAAACTGTATCTAGAGTATTTATTGGAATGAGTATCAGAATGGATCTATGTCTCGATCGTATCTGAACTGTATCTGAAAAATATACTGGAATGATTCTACGCCTGACTGTATCCAAAAGATCATCAGAATGAATCGCCGATTGATTATATCTGAAGGATGATAAGTTGTCGACAATATTTATATGTTTATGAACTAACTTGAAAGAAACAAAGTTACTCTTATGCAATGTCATGGTGTATGTAATGCATTGTGTAATGGTGCTCTCAAAATAAATGAGAATACTATATGTGTTTCGTATGCACATGCTATGATGTATGGGTGCAATATGTCGTTGGAACATATTGATAGCTTCGTATAAAATCTTTAGCTGGGAAAATAAACCTTAGCCGTTGCTGGGGAATGAAGAATATGAATCTTCAATCTTGTCTAGAACGTCTTTGCTGGGGATTCCCGCTTTCTGTTTAAGGACACTCCACTGGGGACGTTCGACTTCTGCTTGGGGATTGAAGAATTCCAGGAAAAATGATCATTCATCGTTATTTTGAAGGATTTGATTTATATATACCCTGACTGGGGATAAAAGAGATGGATAATCCTCTGATGTGTTGTCTGACCAAGTTTCAGATGTGGACGTCAACTCTTCTGGGGAGAACAAAGTTGAATGACATCTGGCTTGGGAAGAGAATCCTATCGGGGAATCGCAATAATTGGAGAAATAAAATTTGTTGGGGAAATAAACCCTTCTAGAGAAGATAATTCTACTGGGGATATTATGGTGTTAGAGAAATAAACTCCGCTGGAAAATTAAATTCCTGTAAACTATGTTGAGGAAATAATTTCTGATGGGGATGAGTTTGTGAAGATGACTCTGCACAGATTTTGAGAATAGCTGAAACTTTATCCCAATTCCTAGGGTCTTTAGTAAATGCTTATTCTTGTTTTTATGCATATATTTGTTAACAATAATTATATTCAAATGCATATGTTCATTCAATTTAGTCATTGGACATTTTGGAAAACAAAGCACAGAAAGTAAACAAACTTGAATTTTGAATTATATTTGTATTGAAAATGTGCCTATAAACAGGCGGTTTTATACAAAGAGACATAAATCCTAGTAAGAGGAAATCTTTGTAAGAATGAAGAAAGGTACAAAGAAAAACAAAGAAAGACAGCTATGTAGAAACGATCCCATCGAGTTTCAACTCTGCTATTGCCCTTATGTCATCAAGCATCTCATCCCTTGTTGTCGGAAGATGTTGATTGAAGTGATTTGTACCATTTGAACTTAGCGTTGATAACAAAGCTTGTTATAAGTAGATGATCCAACGAGACATAATCATAGGTTTTAATTCCTAACTTTTTCCTGGACCGCCCTTTCGGGTTTTCAGTTCACCGGGATATCCTTTTTTGCCCAAGCCGCCTTTTCAGGTTTTTGACTTACCGGATGTACAATTTTATATATATATATATATATATATATATATATATATATATATATATATATATATATATATATATATATATATATATATATATATATATATATATATATATATATATATATATCCCTAATTTTTTCCTAAACCCTTTTGGTTCGTCGGGATGCCCTTATTTTTGCCTAGGCCCATCAACCTAGCGGGTCTCTTTTATGCGTAGTATTTTTTATTATGTCCGCATTCACATGGTGCAGAAAATATTCATTGTCCATAGTTGTAAGTATCATAGCACTGCCAGAAAATATCTTCTGGATCACAAATGGGCCTTCGTATGTGGGAGTCCATTTCCCCTGGGATCACTTTGTGGTAGGATAATGCACTTTATTACCAAATCACCAACCTAGTATACATGATGCTTGACTTTCTTGTTAAAGGCTTTGATCATGCGATTATGGTACATATGACCATGGCTAACAAATGCAAGCCTTTTCTCATTGATTAAGTTTATCTAGTCAAGCCTAGTCTGAATCCATTCGTCTTCATCTAAACCCGCATCTTTCATAATCCTTAGGGAAGGAATCTGGACCTCGACAGGTAAGACAACCTCTATATTATAGACTAGAGAGAATGGGGTTACCCCAATTGATGTACGTACTGAGGTGTGATATCCATGAAGAGCAAATGGTAGTATCTCATGCCAATATTTGTACGTCATTGTCATCTTCTGCAAGATCTTCTTGATATTCTTGTTGGTGGCTTCCACTGTGCCATTCACCTTTGGTCGATATGGAGAAGAATTATCGTGTTTAATCTTGAATTACATGCAGAGTTTCGTGATCATAGTATTGTTGAGATTGATACCATTATCCATGATGATCCTTTCAAGTATGCCATACTGACAGATAAGGTTGTATTTAATGAACTGAGCCACAACATTCTTGGTAACGGAGGCAAACGAGGTTGCTTCAACCCATTTCGTGAAATAATCAATAGCGGCTAGGATGGAATGATGGCCATTGGAAGTAGTAGGCTTAATCTCTCTAATTATATCAATGCCCCATATTGCAAACGGCCAAGAAGCAATCAAGACATTCAGAGGAACTAGAGGCACATGTACTTTGTCAGCATAAATCTGGCATTTGTGACAGGTTCTAGAATGATGATGGCAATCAGTTTCCATGGTCGACCAATAACATCTTGTTCTCAGAATATTCTTAGCCATCATGTGCCCACTGGAGTGAGTACCAAAGATTCATTCATACATATCTTCCATAATCTTCCTAGCTTCCTTTTTGTCTACACAGTGAAGCAGAGTTATATCGTGATTGCACTTGTATAAAATTCTGTTACTCAGAAAGAACTTGGTAGAGAACCTCCATAGAAATTTCTTGTCCTTGATATACATCCCCTCGGGGTACTCTTGAGCCTTGAGGTATCTTTTTACTTCATGAAACCAAGGTTTTTCCTCTACTCCGTCAGTATCAACTTTGTAGCAATGTGCTGGTTCGTCTAGTCTCTCAATGGTAATTCGATGAGCTTTGTTGTCCCATCTGACTTTGAACATAGATGACATGGTAGCCAATGCATTTGCCAATTGATTCTCTTCTCGTGGAATATGTTCGAAAGTGATTTCCTCAAAGTACATAATTAATGTCAACACAAGCTCTCGATAAGGAATGAGATTTGGATGCTATGTATCCCAATCTCCTTTAATCTGACTAATTACCAAGGCTGAGTCCCTGTATACATTCAAGAACTTGATTATCATATCGATAGCAATTTTGATACCCATGATGCACGCTTCATATTCGGCCATGTTGTTGGTAAGTCAAAACACAATCTGACGGTAAAAGACGTATGGCAACCCTTAGGAGAGATGATTACAACACCAATTCCATTACCAAGTGCGTTGGAAGCTCCATCAAAAACCATAGTCCATCGGGATCCCGGCTCAGGTCCTTCATACGGTCCAGGTTCTTCATAATCTGTAACTAGCATAATATTCTCATCCAGGAACTCTAAATTCATAGACTGATAGTCATCTACCGCTTGATGAGCCAAATGGTCTTCCAACACACTTACTTTTATTTCCTTCTGAGTGGTATACTGAATTTTGTATTCTATCAAGACCATTTGCCATCTTGTTATTCTTCCAGAGAGAGCGGGTTTCTCAAATATGTATTTTATTAGATCCATCTTGGAGATCAACAAAGTAGTATGAGTCAATATATAATGTCTTAGTCGACGAGCAGCCCATGCCAAAGCACAACAAGCTTTCTCGAGTAGTGAGTATCTTGTTTCACAGTCAGTAAACGTTTTGCTAAGGTAGTATATTGCATATTCTTTTCGACCAGACTCGTCATTATGCCCTAATACACACCCTATTGAGTTCTCTAACACTGTTAGATACATGATCAGAGGTCTTCCTTCAACTGGTGGCATCAGAATTGGAGGTTCCTGAAGATATTCTTTAATTTTGTTGAAGGCCATCTGACAATCGTCATTCCACTTTTCTACTTGATCTTTCTTCAGCAACTTGAAGATTGGCTCACAAGTAGCGGTCAAATGGTAAAATGAATCTAACAATGTAATTCAGTCGTCCCAAGAAACCTCTTACTTCCTTCTTAGTACAGGGAGCTGGAATTTCTTGAATGGCTTTAACCTTGGCAGGATCAACTTCAATACCTTTACCACTGACGACGAAACCTAGGAGTTACCGGATCTTACCCCAAAGGTACACTTGTTTGGATCCAGTCTCAACTTATATTTCTTCAGTCTCTCAAATAGCTTGTGCAGGTGATCGATATGTTCTTCTTCAGTCTGAGACCTGGCTATCATGTCGTCGACATAAACCTCTATCTCATGATGGATCATGTCATGGAACAAAGCTACCATAGCACACTGATATGTTGCGTCGGTGTTCTTCAAACCAAAAGGCATAACTTTATAATAGAAAGTGCCCCATTGTGTGAAAAAGGTAGTTTTCTCCATGTCTTCAGGTGCCATCTTGATCTGATTATAACCAAAGAAACCATCCATAAAGGAAAATATTGTGTTGAGCAGTGTTGTCTACCAGATCATCAATATGCGGAAGCAGAAAGTCATCTTTGGGGTTTGCCCTGTTCAAATCCATGTAGTCTATACACATACGCCCCTTTCCATCCTTCTTAGGTACTGGCACCACATTTGCAACCCATTGAGGATAGCACGTAATAGCTAAGAAATATATATTGAACCGCTTCATAACCTCAGCTTTGATCTTTTCAGACATCTCAGGACCCATACGATGAACCTTCTATTTTATAGGAGGACAATCTTCCTTCATCAGTAGGCGGTGAACCACAATGTCAGTATCAAGCCCTGGCATGTCTTTGTACGACCAAGCAAAGATCTCAACATAGTCACACAACATCTGGATTTTTCTCTTTTGACAGTGTCTTCTAAGTTGGCACCTATCTTGACTTCTTTCTTGTCATCTTCATACACAGGCTCACAACCTCGACTGGATCTTCATGCGGTTGTATGGCTCTTTCTTCCTGCATTAACAGCCTAACAAGCTCTCCAGGTACTTCACAATATTCCTCACCTTTGTCATCGGCTTGGTAGATCGTACTTTTGAAGTCATAATTGGCAATAGCATAATTGTTATCAATGGGATCCAGGGTAGATATGGATCTGCAATTTTTGTGTGTGTGTGTGTAAGAACACATAGCTATTTCGAATGCAATAAAGTAAAGAAATACAAAGAGTGCAATTTGAATGCAAACGTTCAATGATTTATTAAATGAAAATATGCGGATGAAAAATGACAACCCTAACAAATAGACCGTTGTGCTCCAGGTAAGGCACAAGGTTTAAAGTTATTGTTTAAATTACATAACCAAAAACTTGAAAGCAAGAAAACACAAAATAGCATTTACTCATGACTAAAGGAGATTGGTATAAAGTCTTCAGCCTTCCAATTGTTGAGCCTATTTCTGGTAGTAGGGAAAATTCAACTGTCTATGTCCCAGTCGCTATCAACGTCTTCCACGGCATTGACTTGATTTTTGTGAACTCCATTGTTATTGATCCGAAATGGAGGTGTAACACCCCAATTCTACCCCTCGTAATTAATAATAAAATCAGAGTTTCAAAATTTCATTCAAACATAAATTGAGGTATCACATATTCGTGTTTTTCATCACTTTGCATTATAATGCACATCACAAAATCAAAAAGTCAGATATACCGATTCATAACATAAATCATCATATAAACATATGACTAATTACAGCACCGCGGATGTGTTCACAAAATGTATGTATCATCATGTTGTCATCAATACATAAAGTCATAAGATAGTATACATAAACTATCCTATCAAAATAATAATGTCGCCCAAATCCGGGGTGTTACTACTATCAGAGCAGAGCGACTCAAAATAAAGAGACCCGAGCTAATCCTCATCATCCTCGCGGATCACCTGCACGTTACCAATAATAAGGCAATGACGAAACAAGTAAAGGGTGAGATACTCCAAAACATATAATTAAATGCATGATAAAATATATAAATAGTTTTGGAATCATAAATGATATAGGATTAATAAGAGTATGTCAGCACATATCCAAATCTCACAAACTTTAAATCATCATTTAGCGTATAAAATCAACACTTTAATTTCGTCACGTAATCATCATAATCACACCAAAACAAGACATAAACTTCATCGCCATAAACTCATATCTTCGCTTTACCGTCATGTTATATTCATCGCTTACTCATCATGAAATTATCGCATCATATTCACTTTATGTTCAACACAAAAATCATCACAAAACAAAGTATCATGCATCATCGCAATTCATCATAAGCCATGAAATAAAACTCAATGCCAAAAGACTCAAAAATAAACATAACTGACTCCATGAGACACGACTATGTTATGCATGTGGTACCCGTCGCTTTGTCCATAATTAGGGACATTCGGCATAAAAGCCCATCGTCGCTTTGGCATAAAAGCCCTCGTCGCTTGGCATAAAAGCCCTCGTCGCCAATGCAATGTATGTGACTCGACAACACGATATCACAAACACGACACAACAAAACATCATCATCGCACATCAAAATTGGTATAAAGCCCACGTCGCCATATTTATCCACATCAAGATAAACATATCATCGTATCGCATATCATCAAGTATTCATTATAAATAAACTGTCGCAAAATATCATGTTTAATCACACCACATCATTATCAAATAATTCACTAAATTTCAAACACGGAAAAATAGTTCAACATCAATAACCATCGCGAAAGTCATTCATAATAATCGGCATCAATCATAATCATTAACGTCGCAATCGGATTGTCCATACGCGACTTAAACCGACTAAAACGCAACCCATTTCAAATTAACCGTAAATTGGCCTATTTCGGGTCGCTTCATAAAAACTCGAAATCTCGAAAAACTAACCTAACCACGATGTTCTACACGTCGAAATTAGCTAGCACGTCAATTTTCGTTCAATTCGGAGCAACTAGCTTCGTCGCCGAAATTGCCGAAATCGGGAAATCGGACATAATTCGGGTTCCAAATTAAATCGGCTAACTTATGTCATATTTGTATTTAATTAATATAAATATTTAACATATTAAATTAAGAAAAGAAAAACAAAACATAAACTATTTTTCAAAAAAAATAGTACATAATTCATGAAACAGCAGAATGGCGACAGCATCATGAAACATATTGTTTCCAACTTTCATTTCGTTTCAATACTGCATAGTACTTTAATTTTCTAAACTTAATTCAATTTCTATATTGCTACTACTTTAGTTTTTTAAACTTCATTCAATTCCTATATTGCTAGTTCTTTAGTTTTCTAAACTTCATTCAATTCCTATACTGCTAGTTCTTTAGTTTTTTCTAAACTTCATTCAATTCCTTTACTGCTAGTTCTTTAGTTTTCTAAACTTCATTCAATTTCTATATTGCTAGTTCTTTAGTTTTTTCTAAACTTCATTCAATTCCTATACTGCTAGTTTAGTTTTATAAACTTAATTTAATTCCTATACTGCTAGTTCTTTAGTTTTATAAACTTAATTTAATTAATATAAATTAGTTTTTCTAATTTAATTTCTATTAAATAACAATAATCCCACAACACTAACACCTAAATTAATTCTCCTAATTTATCTCAACAAATCTCAAGAACCCTAACATCAATTTTATCCCAAATCAAAGTATATCAAATCAAACCATAACTATAAGTATTGGAAAATCAAACCCCTTACCTTAGATACTTGAAATGATTCTTGATGATTTCAACCAACCCAAAACCCAAGCTATGGTGTTTTTCTTGCTCTTCTCTCCAATACCTTCTTGTTCTCTCTAACTCTCACAAAGTGTGTTTTGTATGTTATGTCATAAAACAAGTGTGTTTGATTTGTTTTGATGCAAGACAAAAGCTAGGCAAAATACCAAAAAGTCCTTCTTAAAAAAAATATACTACTAATTAACACTAAATAATATTATTAACCTAAATAATTAAAATAACTCCAAAAAAATTAAATATCGTTCCAAGTAATATTTTATCAAACCGAACGGAATAAAAACCGGACCGAACAAAATAATTACCGGTCCCCCAAAATAAATACTGGACCGAATAAAATAATTACCAGTCCAAATAAAACGTCGCCGAATATATTAACAGATATAACAGTTAATTTAAATATTCTCGTCGCAAAAATAAACGTCAAACGGTAACTCGAAAATATTAATATAATATAATATAAAACAGGGCGTTACAAGGGGTCTTCCAGAATTAGCACGAGCACGATGGACAATCCTCTGAGATTCTGAGGTGAAACCAAAACCAAATTTATCAGACTTGTAAGGGATGTTGGGAAGCTGGCCCCAAACAGTGCCACAACCTTCTTCTACCACGGCCTTAGCGTCTTTCAGAGAAGTCATTCTTGGTGGAAACCTGGTAACCTTAGGAACGGTAGGAGTAGCTTTGTCAACAAGGGTTATCTGAGGAATAACTTCAAAGGTCTGGCAAGGAGTCTTGAGGAATTCACCACCCATCTCAACATAATTGAAAGAATTCAAATGACTCACCATGTATTCTTCTTCGCTGCAAACTATAATGATTTTTCCTTTTACGGGATACTTCAACTTTTGGTGCAAAGCAGAAGTAACATCTCCTACCCCATGAATCCAAGGGCGTCCAAGAAAATGAGAATAGGTTGGACAAATGTCCATCACATAGAAAGTAGATTCGAAGACCTAATAACCAATTTTGATTGGAAGATCAACCTCTCCATGCACCATTCTCTTTGAACCATCAAAGTATCTTACCACAATGTCACTGGGTTTTAGCACAATCCTTTCACATTCTAGTTTGTCTAAAGCAGCTTTTGGCAATACATTCAATGAGGAACCTGTGTCAACCAACACATGAGTTAAAGTCGTGCTCCTGCACTCAATAGAGACATGCAAGGCCTTGTTACGGTTCCTTCCTGCAGGAGTAAAGGGTTGTTTAGTGGAGTAAAGGGTTGTTTAGAACTTGGTTTACCATGTTTGGAATTGAATAATCATCATTTGCTTGGTTCTTGATTTGTTCATTTGCATTCATGCAAGTTTCATTTTAATTTTATATCTTGTAAATACTAATTGTTGCAATTTCTTTTCATTTTAATTTTTATACCGCTTATGCTACTAACGCGTTTTTTATTGTGAAGGTTTCTGAAAATCTGTTTCAAACACTCATTCTCACATAGCGCAACCATAATTTCTACACTTCTCCCTTTACCTCTTTATTGTATTTCACTATTTTGATTTAATATTTGGTACTACAAATATATACTTGTACATAATATTTTTGACTGTATATTTTATTCACTTGTAAATAAATTTAGTTTATGTAAATATTATTTTTCATCGCGTTGCGATTTTAAATTTTAATTCAAATTAACTTTTGAAAAATCGCACAGACACATATAAGTTTTCTCGTGTTGTTAGTGTTGTTTGTATATTTTATGTGATGCAGGAAATCTTATCTTATACCATGAGCTTTATCCACGCTTTCTTCGTCCGTGATTTATTTTCACGCGTTGTGATTTATTGTGCTTTATTCGCTGCTTGAAGTATTATCTTACATTTGGTTTTTTGATGATGTCGACTTATTTTCACCTGAGATTTGGTATACTCTTAGCTTACTTATACCTGTCTGTGGTGTTGCACCCTAAAATTTACTCTCTTGATTCAGGCTTATGTACCATCATAAACATCATATTGCACTGCATTCATACATGGTGATGGGATCAAAATATTCTGGTTATCAGGTCTTCCTCAATCTTTGGAAGTTGATTGTGTTGACAAGTTGCTCGAGGAGAGACTTTTTATTTAAATCTATGGATCTTTCTAGCCCAAAGGATTCACATATCCCAAGATATCTTATCCACCTCATTGGATCATTAGAAGATTGAGTATTGTGTTGTTTATAAGGAAAATCACATCCTTTGAATTCATCAGTCAAAATTATGGTTTTGCCCAAGTTGGAGTTATTGGGGTATAGATGAGCCAAGTATTGAAGCATCATTCTTTTATCATCATTTAAATCAATTTTTTTCAAAAATCCTCTCTTGATGCCCGGAGGAATTAGGGGTTTGAAGCTTGATCAGTTATCTCCTAGTGCAAAACTAGGGTTTGAGTTTTAATCAGGATATCTTTGGATTTTTGGGAAATTCTTGATCTCATACTTCTCTACATAGCCATGAGCATCTATCATTGGAAGTTTGATCATCAACTTTGTCTTGAAAGGGTTCAATTGATAAAAGGGGGGTAAATTGGTCATTTTGTCAGAAGATCGTCAAAATCAATTGTTGACCAAGTGGAATTTTGGTCAACCATCAATTCAATATCCCTATTCTCATATTTCATGGTAAATATTGGCAAAAATATCAAGAGGAAGTGTGAATTGGAGATAACTTATCAAGGAAGTTATTTGAAGTTTTGAAAATTTTTCTAAGTATTCATAGGGCTGAATTTTGATTGGCTACAACTTTTTTAATTTTTATTTAAAATGTGCAAACTTTATATGCCTAGAAAGAGGATGAAAAATTCTCCAATTTTATAGGAGTGGCCACAAGTCCAAAAAATGAAAGGAAAAAAAAGTTATGAAGCTTGGAAGATTTTGACACTTAGTGAAATTTTGGTTAAAAATACAAAAATTTGACTTCTTCATGTCCATTTTTGAATGACCATTTAGACTCAAATAAAAAAGTTGGCAACATGAAAGTTGTAGATTTAAGTTTTCTCTTTATTTTTCATTCAAGAATCATCTCAAATGGTTAAGTGTAGAGAAAGATATAATGATTAGGATTTTGAGCTGAAAAATGAATTTTTGCCCAGCACAAGGCAAGACACGCGCTAGGTAGTCATTTCATCAAACATGTTGTGGGCGTGCGTTCATCATCAGTTTTCTATGTGAAATATTCATTATTTTGAAAAATGTCCAACATCAAAGTTGAAGCCTTAAATGTGAGAAACAACTTTGCTTCAGAAAGTTTCTCCAAATTCTTCCTACATTTTGAGATATAATTATGAGAAGTAGGCACCGTGTATGCCGAATTTTCTGCCCAGCAAGCCATCACGCGCGTGCAGTCAGCCCAGCCAGGCCTGGCATTTTATCAAATAGTTTGTAAGCACATATTCATGGCCAAATATCTCATTGATTCAAGCCTCATTTTGAAATATTTTGAACATCAAAGTTGGAGTATGAAGTGTCCTCTACATTTTTTATTCAAAGTTTCTCACATTTCATGCATTGTGGAGAGAGATATAAGGAGGTAAAGAGGTGTGCATGAAATGGTGAGTTTGCATGAAAATGCATGAATTTTTGTTGTGCCAACCAAGTTCATTTTCTAGCACATCACCCCAACCTTTGTTCACTTATCAAAAGGCGCGTGATTTGCATCCAAACCAACATGAAACACAGCACATCACTCCCTCTCTCATTCTTTCCATTTCTCTCACTCTCTCTTTCCACATTCCATATAAAGTATTGCACTCAACATTCAAAGGGGGGTTGGTGGGAAGATTACAAGTCAGTAGCAAGCTATTATCTCATTATCTCACACAAAATCATCTCTCTCTCTTGGAATTTCAAACTTCCACCATTGTCAAGCAAGCTTCTACAACTTCCAAACATCTTCGCATCTCTCTCTACTCATTACCTATGCACATTCAAGCAAGCTTCTCTCAAGTTTTCTTGCTCTTTATTTGAGCCCAAGCCTCATCCAAATTCATTGCAAGGTAGATAATCCATTTTCTCTATCTACTGTAACTTGCATTTTCTTTTTAAATCCATGAACCTTTTGAAAAATCCAATTACATATTCATAATCCTTGCATTTTTCTGGTCAATTTTCATTCTTGGATCGTTTAATTTGGTGTAGAATTGAAGGAGAAAATGAATCACAAAACTGTTTGATGTAATGTGTAAATAAAAAAAAGTGCTCATGTAGCATTCTTCACGTGCGATTTTCTCACTCATCAAGGCATCATTTCATAAACCTTTTGATCCTAACATAATCTACTAATTTCAATATTGAACTTTGGTGTTGGAATTTTTGGATTTCATCAAGAAATGAGTGAGTTATGGTGATCTGAAAATGAGGTTTCAAAACTGGAAAAAAACGTGAACAACATAACTTTGGTAGGGATGATGAGGTGTCTTGTTTTAATTGAACATGGTTCTGGTTCCTTTTACAGCGCATTTTGGCAAAAACAGGTGTAATAGCCTTTGAATATTAATTCTTCTTTCATTTTCTCAAATTTTATTTTAATATTTCCTTCACTTCAAAAATTATGAAAAAAATATTTTAGACTTCTTTTTCAATATATTTTTATATTTTGATTTTTATTTCATTTTTTTATCATTTTTCTTGATTAAATAAAATCAGGTAAATATTATGATTTTAATATTTCTTTTAAATCTTGAATTTTATTTTCCTATTTCTATTAAGTAAAAAAATCCATAAAAAATATTTTTGGACTCCTCTAAGTTTATTACTTGAAAATATTTTTTTCCAATTTTATAAAAATTTTGGTTACATTTTAAAAATCATTTGGACATCATATCTTTTATTTGCATTAATTTTGTTAGTTTGTGTAAATACTTTTCTATTTCTTTTTTTCCTTTTGAGATAAAATTCAAGAAAATATGCTTTTTAATCCTTTTAATTTTCTTGATATTTAGGTTATTTTACATCAAATTTATTTGGCATTTGAATCTAATTGATTAATTTGTGAACTTAATTTCCTCTTTTAGGGTTTTTGCTTGATCATGCACATTAATTGATTAAAAGTTCAAACTTTCTATACCTATAAAATCAGAGAAGAAGTTGTTTGGAGTGCTTGAACATGTGGAGGCCATAAAAAACATTTTTCTGGAATTTTACAATGTGATTTCATGTTTTTCACAAATTATTTCCCAAAACCATCTAGTTTAAGGCTTATACTTGCTAGTTTTCCAAGTTTGCATTTCTAAAGCAAACTTCCACCTCAATCCAAGGACTCCAAATTTTATTTCTGACTTATATAGGACTTTAGGAAGTTAGGGTTTTAATTTCATAATTTTTCAAGTCATTTTCATATTTTAAAATTATTCTTGACTTAGGTGTGCATCTAGGATTTTACCTTTGACTAATGTTTGTAAATTGAAAACTTTTGTACATGATTCTTGCTTGATTCTTGAAATAGCATGTGGTACTTACTTGAGGCATATTGTGAGACAAATTCTTCAATCTCATTTGGTCTTGGGTGTTGATAGGTTGATAAACCAAATCCATTAAAATGGACGAATGATATTGATGATATTTGAAACTCTAGCCCATTCCCTCTTCATCTTATCCCCCTTTCTTATTGTATTACATGTTATGGGATAATAATCTCTATATCATTTGTCCAAACATGAAGTACATAGATTTTTATTGACCGGCCTCAAAATAGGTGCGACTTCTACATAAGTCCACTTATGATTGCTTAACATAGCGCTAAATTTTGTCCCGATTTGAGAAAATGATCACTTGTGGCCCAAACTTATGTTTGCAAGCCCAAGTATGTCAATTTGATCTCTTTGATCCAATAACCTTGAGATTCATTGTTAGGAGGCTTTGGTTCTACCAATCCTCCAATGGATCTTCATCAATTTTAGTCAACGCGGATCACTTAAACATCGTTGATCATAAAATGTTGCCTTGAGAATTTTAAAATGGTTGATATACTTGACAAAAAGCAAATGCAACTTGTTATTGAGAGGCTTTGGTTCTACCAATCCTCTAATGAGTTCTAAATGCAAGTTTCAAGATGATTTCTTTCGCGCTCAAGGAGGTATTTCTTCATGTTGTCGGTCATGGAGACCTGTAATACTTCCTTGTTGAAGCGCTCGATGTATGTCCGCAGAGATTCATCTTTTCCTTGGATGATTGTTTCGAGCGAAGCCTCTGACTTTGGATGTCGATGGGAGGTGGTGAAGTGCCTCGAGAACATCCTCCAAGTTGCTTCTAGGAGGTAATACATTCGTCTAGGAGACTCTTGTACCAAGACATTGCTCCTTTCCTGAGAGTGGTTGGGAATAATATGCATTTGATGACTCCTCTGACCCCTTGATAGTCGAGGAGGGCATCGATGTTCTCTATATGTTCATCGGGGTCTGTCGTCCCATCGTAAGTTCCCAGTGGGGGTGGTTTTTCCAGACCAATCGGGAGCTATGCCTCTGTAATCTCTCTTGATAGTGGTCCGCAGGGCTCGTCGTCGTCACTTTCTACGAGAGATGGAGAAGGGGAGTGATAATTCCTTCCCCATCAAATGCGTTGTGGTCTTGTCGGGGGGAATGAATCCTCCTTTATTTTCTTGGTTTGGGCGATGGTGATCGACTGCGGTCGGCTTGACGGTCGCCTTTCTTCTTCTTGGATGAAGGAGAGTCTTGACCTTTCGTGGGAGGTGTACGATTGTGTTTCTTGAAGAAAGAAACGCGGTGCTTCTCCTTTATTGGTGGAAGGCCATGCCTAGGTGGAGATATGTTGTGGGAATCTCATCGACGAGTTCTCCGAGGAGGAGACCTTGACTGCTTCTTCTCTCAGGCCCCTATATTTTTGTTCTACTGTAGGATAAGAGTGTTGGTCTAGTTGATGACAACGAGCAACATTGCGATGGCACAGCTAGGCCATAATTAGTCGGCCTCTATTACCTTAGCATTAATCGACATATCTGGCTACAATACCCGACTTGGAGAATTATGGAATGTAGAACAAGCCCCCCGAGCACGAGTTCTTCTGCTGGGATGAAGTGTTCGATCATGAAAAGCCCCATAATTCCATGCACTCATACTTAACCAGATCCTACAAGAATCTTTTCACGATTATGGATATTATATTCCCTTTTCTCATAAAAGTTATGGTAGGGTCAATATCATGTATTACCTTTAGCTATGTAAATCCCTAGGCGGCTAATAAATTTATCTTTATCATTATGTGCCTATATCAGGATATATGCAAAGTTTTTTGGATACAAAATTCACTAATGTGAAGCATTTTGTCTAGGTTGTGACGTAACGGGAGATTTGGTCTACTCTGAGCCCCAAGTATATGCCTAGAGCGAGTAATCATTTCTTTTTGTTCATCTTTTGTTTCTTCCAGTTAGTCATGTGAAGCTCCATGCACGGGACTCGGCCTTACGTTATCTTTGGCCGTGTTAAGAAAATCAGCAGTAGCTTTTGTCTTGGATCAAGAGCCTCAAACTTGTTTGAGGTCGGGTGTTCGTCCTTTTATCTATAGCTCTGGGCTAACGAGCCCTAACTGAGCCTGTCATGATTTTTATATGTTTGTTTAGGATTTTTCTGAATACTTTATAGCCTCGTGCGGGTTGTAGATTTGGGTTTATCTTTGATATATGTGAAAGACTTCCTGGGTACAGAGATTGCTAAAGCGTATTTTATAGTCCAGATTGTGTCAGAGGTGAGAGGTTTCTCGGATACGAGGTTTTTAGAGGTAAACGTCTTGGGTCAATGTATCCGGATTTATATCACCTTTAGTTGTTTTTATAAAATCAACCATGGTGTCTCTTATAAGAGCCCCCAAGCCTGTTTTGAGGTTTGATGATCATTCCCTTGTTCATTTTTCGGGCCAATGAGCCCTAAGTGAACTTGTCCTATCCTTGGGATCGCCTCGATGGGCTTTATCCGTTTGGTTGGATCTACTTTTCGCCGAGAAGATAAGTTTGAACTTACATCGTGACTAAGGTATGTTTTAGGATTATTTGCTGGGAACCAACAAAGTCCCTGATTTAGCTTGATTTACCTCGATGCATCTTTAATATAGCTGAGGTATCGTGCTACCTGACTATTTACGTCAGAGGCTGTGAGATCTTTTTATCTGAGATGTTTTAATCATTTTAAGAAATGTCTGCTTTGTCCGAGGAACCTGGTCGGCTAGGCCTTGATTCCATTCTAGTAATGTACTCAACTCTTTTCCTTTTGTGGTTTTACGATGTTGTTTGATTTCATCAATCTACTTGTTTTTCTTTTAACCATATCAATTTTGAAAATAATTCTGCACATATACCCAAGCCCCTCGGGCACGAAGGTCGTAGGACTTTAAGTGTTCGATCACGGAATGCTGGGACGTATTTTTAACCAACTTGTTTATTGGCTTTTTGCCTTTCTGTTATCTTTAATTAAGATTTCAATTTATAGATCACGCCTTTTAAGGTGCATGTTCTAAATTGAACGTTCTCGAGAGTCTGTCCCATTTTTTATCCTGAGAGCCCCGAGTAGACATTCGCTCGTTAAATCTTATCAAGTTAATTGTCACTTAACAAGCCTCAAGCACTGCGGTCGGGTCATCTTGATGCATGCACCCGGACAGAGCCTCTTTTGCCAGAGACGAGGTTGACCGAATGCAGACAGAGGCTCAGAGACTTAACCGTCTTGAGGGTTCAAAGCCCCTTGCAAGGATACACCGAGAATGGTTTAAGAGCCTTAGCGAGGTTGACCGTACGAGAGGCTTTCAGTGTGCTTCAACTTTAATCCGTCCAAACCTTCTTGCTTGGAGGCGAGGTGGACTGCGCGAGAGGCTTTGAGTACGCATCGACTTAGTCCGGTCAAACCTTCTTTTCCAGAGGCATGGTGGTGTTGGCTGAAGATTTCGATAATCTTATTTAGAAGCCAAAAGAGATAAACGTTCTGGTCGAAATGGAATTAAACGCCATATTTCGAAGTAACAGAAGCAGTGTTTCGAATAAGGGTGTCAAAGTGTGAAGCTTCGAACGACAATTATGGGAACATAGTTAAAGGAGTCTCGAAACAACAGCGAGGTTGTGTTTGGAAAGAACGCTCGAAATAGAGAGACACTAAAAGCATTTAAAATTCAAATGGAAGCGGGACTTTCAAAGTTTGAAAGTTATGTGTTGGAGCATTTGGGGACACGTGGAAAGATGAAAGAAGCATTGTCGTGCATGTTCGAAACGTGGCATAATCCTGGAGCGAGACCGTTAGGGTCGAATTAGTATAAATAGAAGTCTTAGTATTAGGATTTCAGGGTGTCATATCTGTTATACAAAATACTCAATAACATTCAAACTACCACATGGCAAGGGAAACGAATGCAAGAGAAATGTATGTATGATAGCACCATGTATTTCTAACTTAATGAAAGCCTTTTACCATTTCCAGTACTTTCCTCTTTTCTCTTTGTCAAATAACATTTGCAAGTTTTCCTATTTACAATCTTTTCATTTAGAAGTCTTTTCCTCAAAGTTCTACGTTTTACTGTTTTCTTTATATTTTGAGCACTTTATATTTCAGAGAACTGTCACATTTTCAAAACCTTTACTTCCAAGTATTGTTCTTCAAGCGCATACTTTTACTTAAAATCATTTACAGATTTCTTGCATTAAACGCTTTTTGAATATTTTAAACTTCTACATTCCAGAAACCTTTCATGTTAAACGTTTTTGTAAGTCGAAACCATTTACTTCATTTTTCATGCAGTTTTATATGTTTCTACAATCAGCATTACAATTAGCATTTATTCGTATAACTTAGTTTTCATATACATTTCGACCATATTTTTAGACTCTTAGAGAGAAGGATCGAAGTAAGCCAAACACTTATACAATAGCAACCATGAATAATTGTTCGATTGTGAGAGTAACCTTAATATCCAAGGAGTCCTAGGATCAATCTAGTCGATCCTGTGAGTTACCAGAGAGATTGAATAACAGTAAGAAAGATTATTCGATAGTTTGGAAGACTAGCGGTTGTTTACCAGAAATCACTGGAAACAGGTGGACCGTTCGAGAGGCTTTGGAGTATGCGTCGACTTAGTCCGGGCAAACCTTCTTGCTCGGAGGCGAGGTGGACCGTGCGAGAGGCTTTAGTGTACGCATCGACTTAGTTTGATTAAACCTTCTTTCACGGAGGCGAGGTGGACCGTGCAAGAGGCTTTGAGTACGCGTCAACTTAATCCGGTTAGAGCCCCTTTGCCCGAAGGCGAGGTTAACCGTACGGGAGGCTTTGAGTACGTATGGACTTAGTCCATTCAAACCTTCTCGCCCGGAGGCGAGGTGGACCATTGTTGGCTGAAGATTTTGATAATATTATTAGAAGCCAAATGAATTAAACGTTTCGATCGAAATGAAGCAAAGCGTCATGTTTTGAAGTAGCAGAAGCAGTGTTTCAAATAAGCATGTCAAAGCTGGAGCTTCGAGTGGCAATTATGGGAACATATCTAAAGAAGTCTCGAAATAACAACAAGGTTGTGTCTGGGAAGTGCGTTCGAAACGGAGAAGTACCAAAGCATTTGAAATTCAAATGGAAGCGGGACATTCGAAGTTTGAAATTTATGTGCTGGAGCATTTGGAGACACGTGGAAAGAAGAAAGAGGCATTGTTCTGCATGTTCTGAACGTGGCATAATCCTATAGCAAGACCGTTATGGTCGAATTAGTATAAATAGAAGTCTTAGTATTAGGATTTCGTGTGTCATATCTATTGTACTAAAAACTCAGTAACATTCAAACTACCACATGGCAAGGGAAACGAATGCAAGAGCAATGTACGTATGATAGCACCATATATTTATGATTTAATGAAAACCTTTTACCATTTCCAGCACTTTCCTTTATCTTTCTGTCAAATAACATTTATAAGTTTTCCCATTTACAGTCTTTTCACTTCGAAATCTCTTCATTAAAGTTTTACATTTCAATGCTTTCTTCACATTTCAAGCACTTTACATTTCAGAAAACTGTCATACTTTCCATGCCTTTACCTTCAAACTTTATCCTTCGAACGCCTATTTTTACTTAAAGTCATTTACAGATTTCTTGCATTAAACGCTTTCTTCATATTTCAAACCTTTTACGTTCCAGAAATCCTTTACATTAACTGTTTTTATAATTCGAAATCATTTACTTGCCTTTTATGCAATTTTACATGTCTTTACAATTAACATTTATTCATGCAACTTAGTTTCGTACACGCACATTTTGATTACATCTTTAGACCTTTAAGAGAGAAATCGAAATAAGCCAAACACCTATACAACACTCAAATATCAACCATGAATATCTGTTCGATCATGAGAATTACCCTAATGACCAAGGAATCCTAGGATCAATCTAGTCGATCTTGTGAGTTACCAGAGGAATTGAATAACAGTCAGAAAGATTATTCGATAGTTTGGAAGACTAGCGGTTGTTTACCAGAAATCACTGGAAACAAATTGGCACACCTGGTGGGACCAATAATTGGATATTAGAAATAAAGATTGTTGAGACATAACCATTATAAAAACGTTGGAACCTAAGAACTTTGCTGTTTTATGAACCTGAGAAGTGGTAAAATAACCAACAGCAACCAACCTTTATCCAGAAGAAAACGTTTGGACAAAATGTCTAATTCTGACAATCAACAAGGGGAACAAAATGCCCCACATACAACAGGCACTAATGTGTCCACTTCGATCGGAACATCTAATGTGATCCCTTCGAATGCACAGTCTGTTGCATCTTCAACCAGTAATATAGCCACCAATGGAGTAAGTGGCATATCAACTAATAGTTCGATCTTAGGAAATACTGGAACCATTGGTTACCCTGGGGGATTCGTTCCACCATCAGGGACACAATCCCATTTCGTCACTCCATTAACTAGACCACCCGGTTTCGATGGAAATAGAACCAGAAATTCCTCTTATGGAATGCCAACATATTTTATGGCAGGTTTACACAAGTCCACATCGAATTTATCCCCACAACTAGGGTCTGGGTCTGGGGCGAATCAGTTTATGACAAATAACCAAGGGTCAGTGGGTTATAGCACAATGCCTATTTTAACCACAGAAAACCAGTTGGCTTTTAGCCAATTGATGGATGACAGTAACCATAATATGATAGGGGTGTTAGCACAAACCATGCAGGAGATATTTGCCCCAATAGTGCAAAATGTGACTGTGACAAACAGGGAAAACGCTGACAACATGAGTCGAATAGCAGATTTCTTTGCTCCCACAGAAAGGCGTAGGCAGAATCAGGCGGGATTTCGAGCAAACATGCCTGTTATAGAACAAATTGCTAACGACCCAATTTATAGACCACCCAGAGAAGAAGTTAACTTAGGGGCCATGGCACCAAGGTTAGAAGCCCCAATAATCCCAGGCCCACAAAGATAAATTATGGAACCAGGGGCAAGGGTCGAAAGGCTAGAAGCCCCAGAGTTTCGAGAAGAACAACCTAGGGGAGTTGTCTTGGTTGGTCGAAATCAAGATGTCGATGCTGTCGTTCATAGAATTTGAAACGATAACATCTTGGCAGAAAACAATCTAACCACCATGATAGAGAGAGTCATGGCCCAGAATGGCCTCAACACAGGAATGAGAAGGCCAAATTATGCTTCTCCTATATTGGATTGCATAATGCATACTGATTTACCAAGGGGATATAAAGTCCCTAAATTTACAAAGTTCGTTGGGGATACCAATGAGTCAACAGTCGAACACATAGCGAGATATCTAACCGAAGCGGGAGATATAGCCAATAATGAAGATCTCAGGATCAAATACTTCCCAAGTTCCTTGACTAAAAACGCCTTCACATGGTTTACCACTTTGCCTCCCGGGTCCATTGATACTTGGGCTCTCTTGGAGAGATTATTCCATGAACAATTTTACATGGGACAGTCGAAAATAAGCTTGAAGGAATTGGCCAGTGTTAAGAGAAAGTTCACCGAACCCATAGATGATTATCTGAATAGATTTAGGCTTTTGAAATCCAGATGTTACACAGTAGTGCCTGAACATGAGTTAGTCGAAATGGCCGCTGGTGGCTTGGATTATTCTATTCGAAAGAAACTAGACACTCAATATTTGAGGGATATGGCTCAGTTAGTCGATAGGGTTCGACAGGTCGAAAGGCTAAAGGCCGAAAAAGCCAGAGTCTTTAAGAATAGCAAGAAAGAAAGGATTTCCTATGTTGGGACTGAGGAAGCAGAAGAATATCCTGAATTCAAATTCGAAGAGGTCGAAATCGACCTCGCTGAATTAAAACAGGCTCCGCCTTATTCCTGCAAATTATTGGTTCCCACAAAAGGGAAAGAGATTGTTGAAAATGAGAAAAGTGACAAATTCCCAAAGAAGGTTTATACCTTCGATGTCACTAAATGTGACGAGATTTTTGACTTACTTGTCAAAGATGGCCAACTAATTGTGCCATCAAATGTCAAAATACCTCCTTTGGATCAGAGAAAGAAGAGAGGATTTTGCAAATATCATAGTTTCCTAGGCCACAAAACCTCACAATGTTTTCTTTTCAGGGACCTAATTCAAAACGCAATCAAAGATGGCAGACTAAAGTTTGCTGATAAGGTGAAGATGAAAGTGGACGAAGATCCCTTGGACGTCGCAGACACCAACTACTCCGAGCCTGCATGCATTGGAAAGATCAACATGGTGGAAACTGATCAAAGCGACGCCCTAACAGGAGAGAAGGGTACTGAAACTGAAAACTGGGTGATGGTCGAAGTCAATAAGGAGGTCACTGAAGACATCCAGAATACGCCAGAGACTTCGATTGCCGCACCTGTAGCTGTTGCAAGAGAAACCCAGGCTACTGAAGGCCAGGGAAATCAAAACCAAGAACTAACACAAGTCACTGAAGGCTTGAGGCTGGAATTGGAGAAAGTCCAAATCACGAAGCCAATTTCCCCTCAGAAGGAAATATGGGACACTCTAGGGGAACCCAGTGGAAAATTTGACTATTTGGTCAAATATTCTGCCCCAGAGAGTTCGAAGGTTCAGATTAAGGATATAAAGCCCACAGGATGGGGCGATGATGAAGCTAAGGGGGAAGATGTTGAGATAAATATGGTGGATATAGAAAGGCCTCGCTCTGAGATGGAGGAAGTAGAAAAATACTTAGAAAAAGAAAAGTATAGAATGGAGGATAATCACACTGGAGATGCTAGTCTCAAGGATTACCTCATGACATGCCACAAAGGAGATTCAGGCATGATATTGTGCCCTAGGTGCAGCATCCTCTGCAATCAAAGAATCGCTGCGAATTTCGAAAGGGTACATAGGACTCGAACTGGCAACAATTGGCGCCAGGATAACCAGCTTTTTAGGTGTTATCCCAAGGCTGGAGAAAGTTTGCTGGAATTTGTGTTTCGCTGCTACAAAGGGGCAACCAAGTGCTTGATTTGCCCAAGGTGTTCTGCTGTGTATGACCAAAGCATGGCCAGAGCCTTCAAAACGATTCCCTTCGCCCCTTGCTAGAACCATCAAGAAACTGTCCAGATGGGCCCACGTTTCGACAGCAGACACAAACAACGAAGGCCTGATAGCCCTCACCCCAAGGCTTCTCGAAGAGTGACTTTCAAACTCCCTGCTGAAGTGCCAACCGATAGATGGTTACAGGTCAGAAATGACAAAGGCAAAGATAGATGGAGAAACGCCGAACGAAATGCACGCCATGCTGTGACATACAGGAGGCAATTCAACATAGCAAAAAGGGAGGAGGTGAGATTAGAAAATTACAAAGGAAGGAACCCCATGTCAAGATCCCAGTGGCGCAGACAGCAAAGGATTCGAAAGGCTGAGAGGGAAGCTGTGGCAAACAAAGGGGTTACTTCAACAAAGAACCAAGGTGAATCTAGCACCAACAAACCAAAAAATCAAACTGAAGACAAACCTCCAGTCAATAGGAGGCTTTTCTCTGAAGTACAACGCGATGAACCAAAGGAATACACTCCAGGCCCAGAAGAGGACGAAGATATGATAACAGATAACTTCGAATCGGAGGGGGAGTCTTCATTCAACCTGAATTGTAACGTGGTGTCTGTGCTTCCCTACGAATTTGGGCAGGAAACCGAAATCGATGAATATGAGGAGGAAGACACCACAGATTTGATGAAACATAGGCCTGTGTGCTACTATGTGATGGACAATGGGGCTGTTGAGGAACAAAATGCATTCTTCGAATGTCCAGAACCTGCTATGAAGAACCATCTCAAGCCACTTTTTATTCGGGCGAAAGTTGGTGTCCATGGTGTGAACAAAGTTCTAGTGGATGGGGGTGCTGCAGTCAATTTGATACCCCATTTCATGCTAAAAAGATTAGAGATCCGCGAAGGAGACATCAAGCCCCATAATATGGTTCTGTCCAATTATGAGGGAAGAGTGGGCAAAACACTGGGAGTGGTCCAGTTGGAATTGACAATAGGCTCAAGCTGTAGGCCCACCATGTTTATGGTGATCGAAGCCAAGGCCAACTATAACTTATTGCTGGGCAGGGAGTGGATCCATGGCATGGGGGCAGTTCCTTCGTCAATGCACCAGCGACTAGTTCTGTGGAGAGATGATGGAATCGTAGAAAACATCGAAGCAGACCAGAGTTACTTTATGTCAACGGTCAATTTAGTTGACAAGAGGGATTATGATAAAAATCTGGCAAAGATTGCTCCGTGTGTTCCAAATGATGAGATTAATGAAACCAGAAACACCCACTACTACATGACCCTTCGCCATGATGGCCTTTACTGGGATAGAACAATAATCAGTGAAGAAGAGGGAGTCGAAAGTACTATACAAAAACGGCCAGCAGGCTGGGACTTCGACAACCTTATCCATGACTGAGTCCACTTTTTTCGAAAGGATTTCGGCCTATATGGCTGAGAACGAATCAAAAGCGGCCTTAGAGGCTGAAATAAATAAATCAACTATAAAGATGAACGAAGTAAGTGGGGATGGCTCGAAATGCTCACCCTTCGAAGAGTTTGAGATGGATCAAAGGTTGGATGCCATCTATGATAAAGAACCCTTAGGCTTCGAAAGGGACCCCATAAACTCAGGTGCCAAAATGTTGGCACAAGATCCACTCGAAGAAGTCAACTTAGGGGATGAAAAAACGAAAAGAATAACCTACATAAGTGCAAAACTTAGCCCAGGCCTCAAGAAGGAAGTAATCGAAGTCCTCAAGGATAATAAAGATTGCTTCGCATGGGATTATGACGAGATGCCTGGTTTAAAGAGGGAGTTGGTCGAACACAGACTGCCAATCAAAGATGGCAAGAGGCCCATCAAACAAACTCCCAGAAGATTCGCATCAGCGGTTCTCACAAAAATTAAAGCTGAGATCGAAAGGTTGCTGCGTTGCAAATTCATCAGAACAACAAGGTACGTCGAATGGTTAGCAAACATAGTACCTGTTATTAAGAAAAATGGTTCTTTAAGAATTTGCATAGATTTTAGGGATTTAAACACTGCAACCCCTAAAGATGAATATTCCATGCCTGTGGCAGAAATGCTAGTAGATTCTGCTGCAGGGTTCGAATACTTGAGTATGTTAGATGGATACTCTGGGTATAATCAGATTTTCATTGCTGAAGAAGATGTTGCAAAGACAGCATTTCGTTGCCCAGGAGCCTTAGGCACCTACGAATGGGTGGTGATGCCTTTTGGTTTAAAGAACGCTGGGGCAACTTATTAAAGGGCAATGAATTCAATTTTTCATGATTTCATTGAAACCTTCATGCAGGTGTATATTGATGATATAGTCATCAAATCTATATCTGCAGAAACACATTTGCATCATTTGAGCCAATCATTCGAGCGAATGAGAAAACATGGCTTAAAGATGAATCCCCTTAAATGTGCATTTTTTGTGCAGGCTGGAGATTTTCTTGGTTTTGTGGTTCACAAGAAAGGGATTGAAATCAACCAGAACAAAACCAAAGCCATAATGGAGACGAAAGCACCTACGTCAAAAAGGGAATTGCAATCTCTGCTAGGGAAAATTAACTTCCTCAGAAGATTCATTTCGAACCTGAGTGGAAGAACCCAAGCTTTCTCTCCGTTACTTCGTCTAAAGCAAGGCCAAGCCTTCGAATGGAGCGAAGCTCACCAGGAGGCATTTGACAGGATAAAAGAATACCTTTCTCAGCCTCCTATTTTATCTCCACCTTCATGGGGGAAGCCCATGAGATTGTACATATCTGCCTCTGAAGTTAGTATAGGTAGTATGCTAGCACAAGAGGATAACAATGGCGTCGAAATAGCTATATACTATTTAAGTAGAGTGCTAAATGATGCAGAGACCAGATATAGCAATTTAGAAAAGCTATGTCTCTGTTTGTATTTCTCTTGTATGAAACTCAAGTATTATATAAAACCTGTTGATGTTTATGTTTCATCTCATTTCGATGTTATTAAACATATGCTTTCAAAACCAATAATGCATAGCAGAGTTGGTAAATGGGCTTTAGCCTTAACAGAATATTCTTTGACTTTCATGCCTTTAAAAGCTATGAAAGGTCAAGTGATTTCTGACTTCATTGTGGACCATTCGTTGGTTGAGCAGACTGTCATGAGTTACGTCGAAATGCAACCATGGAAATTGTACTTTGATGGTTCAACCCACAGGAATGGAAGTGGCGTTGGAGTCCTTCTGATTTCTCCTGAAGGAATTCCAACAAAATTCAAGTATAAATTAGATGGTCCTCGTTGCTCGAACAACGAAGCTGAGTATGAAGCGCTCATTGTTGGACTTGAAGCTTTGTTGGAATTTGGGGCAACCAGAGTCGAAATTAAAGGAGACTCTGAATTAGTGGTCAAACAAATCACAAAGGAATATAAGTGCATAAAGGAAAACTTAATGGTATACTTCGTCATAGTCAATAGGCTATTGAGGAAATTTGAATACATGGATATTCAACACATACCAAGAATAGAGAACCAAGAAGCAAATGACTTAGCACAGTTCGCTTCGGGTTATAAAGTGTCTACCAAGAATTTTAAGGATTTAGTTGAATTAAGGGGTAGAGTTATGGCTACTAGATTCACACCATCGGATCTGGAAAGTATGAAATTGGGATATGCTGAGAAACAGGGATTCGAAATATTAGCCATAAATACTTTGTCAGATGCAGATTGGCGAAATCCACTGAAGAGTTATTTAGCAGACCCAACTATGAAAGTGGATAGAAAGACAAAATACAGAGCATTGTCATATCTCCTCATGGGGAACGAATTGTTTAAAAAGACCCAAGAGGGTGTATTATTGAAATGCCTAGGAGAAAGTGAGGCATATTTAGCATTGTCAGAAGTCCATAATGGGGCATGTGGGGCACATCAAGCAGGCCATAAAATGAAATGGTTGTTATTTCGATACGGATTGTATTGGCCTAGCATGCTCAAAGATTGCATAGACTTTGCTAAAGGATGTGAGGAATGTCAGAAACATGCAGGGATTCAACATGCCCCTGCAAGTGAGTTGCATTCAATCATCAAACCATGGCCATTTAGAGGATGGGCATTGGATTTGATAGGAGAAATAAATCCTGCTTCGTCCAAAGGACAGAAATACATCTTGGTGGGAATAGATTATTTTACCAAATGGATCGAAGCTATACCACTGATAGTTGTTGATCAAGAGGCTATTATTGAATTTATACAAAAGCACATTATCTATAGGTTCGGATTTCCAGAGAGCATAACCACAGACCAAGGCTCTGTGTTTACTGGTAGAAAGATGCAAGGATTTGCCCAAGAAATAGGGTTTAGATTGCTAACATCAACGCCATATTATGCTCAAGCAAACGGTCAAGTCGAAGCAGCAAATAAAGTAATAATAGGATTAATCAAGAAGCATATTGGCAAAAAGCTAAGAAACTGGCACAAAACTCTGGACCAAATATTATGGGCTTGTAGAACATCTCCTAAGGAAGCTACTAACACTACGCCTTTCCAACTCACATTTGGTCATGATGTCGTGTTGCCAGTAGAAATTCATCTACAATCAGTTCAAATTCAGAGACAAAACGAAATCCTAGCTGCATTATATTGGGAAATGATGATGAATGAATTAGTTGAGTTGGACGAAATTAGATTACATGCATTGGAAATTGTGATGAGACAAAAAGAAAGAGTGGCCAGAACATACAATAAAAGGGTGAAGAAAAAAGTATTCATTATTAATTACTTAGTTTGCAGAGTCATATTGCCTATGGACAAGAAAAATAAAGCATTAGGTAAATGGTCACCTCATTGGAAAGGACCTTTTCGAATATTAAAAGTATTCTCAAACAATGCATACGAAATCGAAGAACTCGTGGATGATAAACGTATCCTAAAGGTTAATGGGAAATATTTAAAGAAATATAAGCCACGCCTGCAGGAGATTCGAATAGTAACAACGTAACCAAGATGTTATAAAAGGCCAAAATGGCAAGATAAAATGCCAAAATGGCGTTGTTCGAATATTACATATAAGAAACCAAAATTGTAGTCAAATAAACATCAAAATCTAGAAATAAGAGTTATTTTTCAATCGATTGAAAGTGCTTCGAAATGATTCAAGCTTCTGCTGAGCGAAACGCCTGGCTCCTTCCAAGGTTGCCACTTCTCCTTTAAGTTGTTCTGCAGTCTCCATTTCTGCAAGCCCCTGGTTGAGAAGCTCTTCGAATTGGTTACCAGCAGTATTAGTTTTGAAGGCTATTTGTTGTTCTTTAGCCTCCTTAACCTTCTGTTGAAGTTCCAGAATCTGCCTTTCCCAAAGAAGTATGGACTCAGCTCGAGCCTCATAATCAGTTTTCGCCTGCTTCAGATGCATAGCTTGATCCTCAGCTTCTTGAGAGAGTTTCGAAGCTTGTTCATAAGCAGCATCCATGGCAATGCGTTTCTCTTGAACCTTCTTGGCAGCAGATTCGTCTTGGAGAAGGTAACCAGTTACGTTGTCCAGCAAAGCCTGAAGATCAAACAAGAGAGTACTAACTAGCAAGGAGCAGGTAGAAAGATTGACCTTTGTAAGCAGCTCCTTCATAGTATAGCAAGCAGTACTATCTTGCTTGAGCACTTCGAATATATCCATATTGAGAATTGTTTTCCTAATTTTATTAAGAAGTACAATTCTTTCATCTGTGGGAAGAGGATAGCTGGTCGAACTTGTGCCAGCCCTAGCAAGTGGGACGTCCCTCTGAGCCAACTTTGCCTTCATGTACCCAATAGGGTCATTTCGTCTCAGAAGTGCCAGTTCCTCGTCAGTCATTCGAGACAAAGAGGATTGAGGGAGTTCCACACGTAGGGGAGCCATGTCCATTTCAACCTCTATGGGTTCGTTGGTTGCATTACCATCCCCTTCATTCGTTTCGTGCTCTTGGTCTTCTTCATCCTCATCCAAGTCCACCACTTCGATGCCTTCCCTTTCACTGCTATTTGCGTTGGACTCCGTCCCAGCAGTCGAACCGTCATTGGCATTCTCCTCCTCAGACTCTTCGTCTGCAGATTCTTCGTCTCTTTGCCCAGAATCAGCTTTCTCCCCTTCAGTTTGAGTGTCCTTTGGGTCCTCTTGAAGAGTTTCAAGAGGGGACTTTTGAAGAGAAGCTCTTTGCAAATCCTCTGCAGATGTTTGAAGTGGTGTTTCGTTTGTCTCTTTCAGAGGAATGGAGGTACCTTGATCATCCTGCTGTTCAGAAGTTCCAGTCAGAACCGCCATATTAGACGAACCTTTATTCTGAACGAGGTTGATGGAATCTCCTTGAGGAGAGGAGTTGAGTGGAGCAGCAGCTTTGGATGGTGAGTTCGAAGTAGTGGAAGCTGGATTCAAGATGTTCTGCAAGGAGCAACAAAATGTTAAAAAACATTCACCAAGGTAATAAGAAGTTATTATTGTCAAAAAGATTTAAAGGTTCAATTTACCTGTGGACTCTCGGAGGAGAGGTTACTAGCTATACGTTCCAACATTGTGTTGGAGGTCGAAGGTGGGTTTTTGGATTTGGGTGAGGGAGCAGCATCCCTGGAATCAAGTCCAGAGACACTAGTTGGAACGGTACTTTTCGAAATATCTTTCTTTGGCTTCTTCTTCGAAGCAGTTGTTAAGTTTCCTCCAGCCTTGGGATCTTCCCTAATGGTGCTTGATTTCCGCTTCTTGGGAGTAGTAGGAGGAAGCTTGTTGGTCTGAAAGGATTTAAACGAAGAGTTAGATGCAAACCATAAAACATGAGTGAATTCGAAACATTAAGGCTAAGTGATTACCGTTGGAGTTGGAACACTGGTTGTTGTTGGTATTGTTGTTGTTGTGGTTGCAACAATAGTGGTTGTTTCGGGTGGAGTCACTTTGTCAGTAGTTTCGATAGAGGCTTGAGAGGCACTCCCTTCTTTCGACTTTGAGGCAGCTGTCTTTATCCTGATGGCTGAAAATCGAAACAATTAAAGCAAAGGTTAAAGATATGGAAAATAAAAGACGTTTGGGATTTTCCCAAGCATTCGCACCTGTGCCTTGATCAGATTTAATTGACATCGCAGAAAGGTCGTATCGAAGGTGTCCTGGGAAATCATGAAGCCAGTGTCGAGCCCATGTCACAGTCTCAGATGGCTTTGGTTTCCTTTGAAGATGTTTGAACATCTCTTTGCAAGTGAACCACCAAGGATATGGGGGAAACCAAGCCAGAGCCAGTTCTGAGGTAGGTAATCTGGGAAATTTAGGTGGATGCATTTCGAATGCCAACCTATACCTATCCTCAGGTGACAACCCTGAAGGAAGTTTTAACTTAGAAACTTTTTGTTTAAATTTTTCCTTCAAGGTCTCAGCCGCTTGATGCACAGTGGAGTCCAAGCGCGTGGGGTCATAAGTAGTTTCAAAATAATTTTGGAAAGCTTTAATCTCTTTGGCATGAGTAAACATACCTTTCTTTGCTGGTACCTGCACATCGAAGGCATCAATTAGTTTATGTTGAATTGTAAGTGTATCGAACATATAAGTTTGATAAAACTTGGTCCACCATTCCAGAAATCCTTTAGCTGTGAGATGGGTAGGTTCGAAGGTTATCAGCTCAAACTGGGCAAAGCCTTGATATTGTTCTTGCTGTATTTTGGCTTCCCGTGCCTTGAAAGTTCGTCCAGAAGTGATGGCACTCTCAGTTTGAAATAAAGGTTCAGGAATCAGTTGGCATAAGCCAAACTGTCTCGAAACAAAATTTGGTTGGTAAGCAAAAAGAAAAATCTGGTTCTTGGCTGGAGTTATTCTTGAAGAAATGAGTCTAGGTAGCAAAAAAGCTCTCCATACATCCTGAATCTCCTTGCTCTTGATAGCTTCTGAGAGAGCCATGGTGAACCAAGAAGGTCCATGAGCCCTCGAAGCAAAAGGCGTCATGCTCTCTTCGAACTTGTGCCTTTTGGAGAATATCATGATGTACTTCGAGAATTGGACTTTGAAGTCATCTTTGTCGTCATTTGGAGTTAATCTTCGAAGCCTAGTGCCTTCGACTATCCTATCATTTATTCTTGTTCATCAATGGTGTTGGCGGTTGACAAGGAGGGTTCGAACATGGCATTTAGGCATAGTTGAAGTAACCAAAAAGGGCCAGCCAACAGAATATTCTTGGAGGTATGGGATTTGAGGCTTGTAACAGCTGACCTCAGGCTTTCATAAAGGTCAACTAAGAGCAGTTCACTTAAGCACACTTTTCGATTTTCATGCAAGTCCCTAGCTAGAGGAATGAACCTACTAGCTACCTGTAGGGATCTACTGCAGAAAACGTATCTTGACAGCCATAGGGTTAAGAAAGCAATGTGTTCTACGTCAGACACATTGTCCCCCTCAGCATGGTAATGACTGATAAACTTGGAAAAACTTGCTAGCTTGACTTCGAAGTCAATTATGCTTGAATGTTCTTCGTTGTCGGGGATATAAGTTTCTCCTACTGGCGATAGCCCAGTGATGGCCGCTATGTCGAAGAAGGTTGGGGTGATCATTCCACCTGGGAGATGGAAAGTGTTATAGGTACTGTCCCAGAAATAGAGGGACGCGAATAGCAGAGGGTGGCTGTAGGTGAAACCAGGCTTCGATAGCTTAATCAGGTTATAGATACCTAATTCTTCCCATTGCTGGGATTTCTTAGCTTCTACTTTCTTGAACCAATTTTGATAAGCAGTATCAGAGGTGGGGCAAGATCGAAATGGCTTAAAATTACTTTTTACATAATCCAATACAAAGGGGTCCTTAGGGGGAACAGTTGGGTTTTCTATGATTCTATTGCCTTAGGGGCGTCCATTTTGTTAAACAATGGTTTAAAACTATAACAAACTGGGAAAATCGTCCTGGTGTCTTTTAATATTTCAAAAACCGTAAGAGGGCCATTTAAAGCTAACCTCTTACCAGCAACGGTGGTAGGAATGAGTACCTGTGACGCATACAGCATTTCTTTTTCCTTTGAAATCATCTGAGGGACAAGAACGGATTGACCTTGGTGAGTGATAATCTTACTTTCCATGGTAGTTCCTGCAGTTTTTCCTTTCTTCTTGGAGACTTTCTTGATTTGGGATGAAGTAGAAGAAGACATTTTTGAAGGATGTTGAAAGCTTGGGTTTTTTGACGAGAGAAGGAGGGTAAAAGATTCAGAGTGTGAAAAGAAAAGAAAAAGATTAAGTTGGTGATGTTTTATAATGGGGAAGTTTAAGCATCCACTGAATAAGGGTGTGATACGTGGAAATCATGGGTTGGTGTGATGAAGAGGTGGCGTAAAGTTAACATGGGTAATAGGCGTGATTTAAAGATAATCATTGTTTGTAACTGCACCATACTGTGAAGTGGCTCCAGGCGGTTAAGGAATCCAAAAAGCGCTATGATTGACGTGACTGGAGTCAAATGCATTAAATGTTACGATGATTCGAAGGTCACATCAAAATCTTGTGTAGATGTTTAAAATAGGTATTTCTCAGAGAAATCGAAATACATATTTTAAAGGGGCAATTTGTTGGCTGAAGATTTTGATAATATTATTAGAAGCCAAATGAATTAAACGTTTCGATCGAAATGAAGCAAAGCGTCATGTTTCGAAGTAGCAGAAGCAGTGTTTCGAATAAGCATGTCAAAGCTGGAGCTTCGAGTGGCAATTATGGGAACATATCTAAAGAAGTCTCGAAATAACAACAAGGTTGTGTCTGGGAAGTGCGTTCGAAACGGAGAAGTACCAAAGCATTTGAAATTCAAATGGAAGCGGGACATTCGAAGTTTGAAATTTATGTGCTGGAGCATTTGGAGACACGTGGAAAGAAGAAAGAGGCATTGTTCTGCATGTTCTGAACGTGGCATAATCCTATAGCAAGACCGTTATGGTCGAATTAGTATAAATAGAAGTCTTAGTATTAGGATTTCGTGTGTCATATCTATTGTACTAAAAACTCAGTAACATTCAAACTACCACATGGCAAGGGAAACGAATGCAAGAGCAATGTACGTATGATAGCACCATATATTTATGATTTAATGAAAACCTTTTACCATTTCCAGCACTTTCCTTTATCTTTCTGTCAAATAACATTTATAAGTTTTCCCATTTACAGTCTTTTCACTTCGAAATCTCTTCATTAAAGTTTTACATTTCAATGCTTTCTTCACATTTCAAGCACTTTACATTTCAGAAAACTGTCATACTTTCCATGCCTTTACCTTCAAACTTTATCCTTCGAACGCCTATTTTTACTTAAAGTCATTTACAGATTTCTTGCATTAAACGCTTTCTTCATATTTCAAACCTTTTACGTTCCAGAAATCCTTTACATTAACTGTTTTTATAATTCGAAATCATTTACTTGCCTTTTATGCAATTTTACATGTCTTTACAATTAACATTTATTCATGCAACTTAGTTTCGTACACGCACATTTTGATTACATCTTTAGACCTTTAAGAGAGAAATCGAAATAAGCCAAACACCTATACAACACTCAAATATCAACCATGAATATCTGTTCGATCATGAGAATTACCCTAATGACCAAGGAATCCTAGGATCAATCTAGTCGATCCTGTGAGTTACCAGAGGAATTGAATAACAGTCAGAAAGATTATTCGATAGTTTGGAAGACTAGCGGTTGTTTACCAGAAATCACTGGAAACAACCGTGCAAGAGGCTTAGAGTATGTATCGACTTAATCCGTTTAGAGCCCATTTGTCTGTAGACGAGGTTAACCGTGCGAGAGGCTTTGAATACGCATCGACTTAGTCCGATCAAACCTTCTTGCCCGGAGGCAAGGTGGACCGTTGTTTCCAGTGATTTCTGGTAAACAACCGCTAGTCTTCCAAACTATCGAATAATCTTTCTGACTGTTATTCAATTCCTCTAGTAACTCACAGGATCGACTAGATTGATCCTAGGATTCCTTGGACATTAAGGTTACTCTCATGATCGAACAGATATTCATGGTTGATATTTGAGTGTTGTATATGCGTTTGGCTTATTTCGATTTCTCTCTCAAAAGGTCTAAAGATGTAATCAAAATGTGCGTGTACGAAACTAAGTTGCATGAATAAATGTTAATTGTAAAGACATATAAAATTGCATAAAAGGCAAGTGAATGGTTTCGAATTATAAAAACAGTTAATGTAAAGGATTTCTGGAATGTAAAAGGTTTGAAATATGAAGGAAGTGTTTAATGCAAGAAATCTGTAAATGACTTTAAGTAAAAATATGCGTTCGAAGGATAAGACTTGAAGGTAAAGGCATGGAAAATATGACAGTTTTCTGAAATGTAAAGTGCTTGAAATGTGAAGAAAGCATTAAAATGTAAAACTTTAAAGAAGAGATTTCGAAGTGAAAAGACTGTAAATGAGAAAACTTGTAAATGTTATTTGACAGAAAGATAAAGGAAAGTGCTGGAAATGGTAAAAGGTTTTCATTAAATCATAAATGTATATGGTGCTATCATACGTACATTGCTCTTGCATTCGTTTTCCTTGCGATGTGGTAGTTTGAATGTTACTGAGTATTTAGTACAATAGATATGACACACGAAATCCTAATACTAAGACTTCTATTTATACTAATTCGACCATAACGGTCTTGCTATAGGATTATGTCACGTTCAGAACATGTAGAACAATGCCTCTTTCTTCTTTCCACGTGTCTCCAAATGCTCCAGCACATAAATTTCAAACTTCAAATGTCTCGCTTCCATTTGAATTTCAAATGCTTTGGTATTTCTCCGTTTCGAACGCACTTCCCAGACACAGCCTTGTTGTTATTTCGAGACTTCTTTAGATATGTTCCCATAATTGCCATTCGAAGCTCCAGCTTTGACATGCTTATTCGAAACACTGCTTCTGCTACTTCGAAACATGACGTTTTACTTCATTTCGATCGAAACGTTTAATTCATTTGGCTTCTAATAATATTATCAAAATCTTCAGCCAACAAATTGCCCCTTTAAAATATGTATTTCGATTCCTCTGAGAAATACCTATTTTAAACATCTACACAAGATTTTGATGTGACTTTCGAATCATCGTAACATTTAATGCATTTGACTCCAGTCACGTCAATCATAACGCTTTTTGGATTCCTTAACCGCCTGGAGCCACTTCACAGTATGGTGCAGTTACAAATAATGATTATCTTCAAATCACACCTATTACCCATGTTAACTTTACGCCACCTCTTCATCACACCAACCCATGATTTCCACGTATCACACCCTTATTCAGTGGATGCTTAAACTTCCCCATTATAAAACATCACCAACTTAAACTTTTTCTTTTCTTCTCACACTCTGAATCTTTTACCCTCCTTCTCTCGTCAAAAAAACCCAAGCTTTCAACATCCTTCAAAAAATGTCTTCTTCTACTTCATCCCAACTCAAGAAAGTCTCCAAGAAGAAAGGAAAAACTGCAGGAACTACCATGGAAAGTAAGATTATCACTCACCAAGGCCAATCCGTTCTTGCCCCTCAGATGATTTCAAAGGAAAAAGAAATGTTGTATGCGTCACAGGTACTCATTCCTACCAACGTTGCTGGTAAGAGGTTAGCTTTAAATGGCCCTCTTACGGTTTTTGAAATATTAAAAGACACCAAGACGATTTTCCCAGTTTGTTATAGTTTTAAACCCTTGTTTAACAAAATGGACGCTGTGATCGGTGGATCTGGAACTGACTGTTTAACGCTGGTTCGCGAAATGTCGCGGAAGCAAGAGTCGCCACCGTCTTTTATTTTCTCCAAATGGAAAGGACAAAAGCACAGAAAAATTCCTTAAAGAGATTGCTCTCGGTTCGGGAGGTAGATTATAGAAAGGGAAGGTGTTAGCACCCTTTTCTATCCATGGTTATCCATGGGCTCTTAGATACTTGCTCAATGTGTTTTCAAAAATGTTTGCTTGCTTTTCAATTGTGGGTTTAAAAGTTTCTTTGAAAAATTTAAGTTCGACTCGTACGTCAGAGTGTTTGAAAAATTTGCTTCGAAAGCTTTTGAAAATGTTGGTGTGAAAAGATTTCAGTTTGTTTTGAAGAGAGCAAGTATCCATGAGTCGTCTACCTACCCTAAGGAATTCGTCTGTGTAAATGTCCTTTAAAGTAATGCCATCCCACCATTGAGAGGTAGGTAGCACCACCGTTGGAGGTGTTCGGGTCAATTCGAGTTTGTAGGGACATGGTGATCACCAGAGCAATAGGAAGATACCTCAGAAGCTACCCTTATGCCATTGATCTTTTATTCCGAGGCAACTTATTCGAGGCAACTTTGTTTTAGGCAACTTGATCAATGGACACAAGGACTTACTAAAATATCCTCTACTCGATGATTACCTTTCGAAAGGCAACAGTGAGGCGTACCCTAGGGGTGGTGTGTGCGAATTGTGTGTCATTTTCAGTTTATTGTTTGTCTTGTCATGCATTGGTGATCTAACGATTCGATTTTATTTTTGGGCATTCATTCTTGCATGCATTTATTAACAGTTAAAAATTGCGAGAAATTAAAAGTTCTAAACTATTACAAAGGCGCGGGTCCACATCGCCAAAATTAAAATCCAGGACCCGATTTGACGGAAAGTAAATAAAGAAATAAAATAAAGTGCGAGAAATTAAGTTTACAAGGCTTTGGGAGAGTTACATAAATATTTAAAAGAAGGAAATAAATAAAAATGCGCGAATAGAAATTAAAATTGGAAACGAGGGCGTTGGACCCTTTTTAATGAAATTAAATTAAATGATTAAACTAATGAAATTAAAGAGAAAAAAGAAATTATTATTTTTTTTTTGAGTTTTTGGTATTTATGTTTTTTATGTATTTTTATGAGAAAGATTAAATGAAATTAAAATATTAACCCTAATTCTAATTTTATTTATTTATTAAGAAAAACATGTTAAAATTAAACCTAAAATTAATCTAATTATTTACATGCAATTTTGATTTATAAAAATAAATAATTAATTATTAGTGAAATTTATTTACAAAAAAATATTAATTAAATAAATATATTTTGATTTTTATGACTTTTCTGTTTTTTACTATTTTTTACTATTTTTTATATTTTATGAAAATAAGTTAAATTAAAGGAATTAATTAAAAAAAGAAATAATTGAAATAAATAAAATAAGGAAAAGAAAGAAAATACAATACCTTGGGGGGTTTCTGTCCCCTTTTTGGAGGTGAATTGGAGTGGTTTGGCCATGTATTGGTGTCATGCATAAGTTGTTCTACTTTGGCCATTTGGCTTTTGGCTTTTGGCCATTTGTGTTTTGGCCTCAACGTTCCTTAATCTTCTCAGGATGTCTGTCTCGGCATGTATTGGTGTCATGTGTAAAATGTTCTGTTTTGGCCATTTGGCTTTTGGCTTTTGGCCATTTGTGTCTTGGCCTCAACGTTCCTTAATGAACCTATATGGGATCCTGTCTAAATCCTTACTGGAAAAGTAGTGACATGAATGCTTTTATGCCCTTTGGATCATGGAGATCAAGCCAGCCTTACCCTTACTGAAGAAGTAATAAGATGTTGGTTTGTAACTGAGATGGCTTGTTTGTAGTGAGAGAGGGATTTGTAATAAGGATTTCAAGGTTTTAGGGTTCTTGAAAGAGTTTGATATTCTAACAGTGTTGTGGCCAGGTTTTTTCTCTCTTTTTCTCCTCTTTTTTCTCTTCTCTCTGGTTTGTGTAAAAAGAAGGTGATTATATAATGGAAATTAGGGTAAAAAAAATGGGCTTTGAATGTGCAATTGGGCCTCCAATATTTACTTGAGTTCGTCACTTTTCAGGCTAAATCGCAGGGACTTAAGTGCAATTTTTGAAGTTGAAATGTGAAAACAAAATGTAGCCGACATCAAGAACTAACTCCTGTCCGAAAATCGGCTCAATCGGATAAACGGTGAATTATTTATGAATTTTTGAAGTTTCAGCTCAGACAAACTTATTTTGGGCTTCAGTGTCGACTCTGACACGTTCTTCAATAAAAAACTGGTATTGATCGGTGCATAATTTGGTCTCGACTTTTGAAGCAAAGTTGTAGATCAATGAGTCAGGGACCTTGTGTAAAAATATGAGCCCAATCCGATAAAAATTGACCGAGTTATGAATTTTCGAAGTTTCGGCCCAGATGAAATAATATTCAGCATTCAGGATTTTCAGCGTGTCACGCACTCTGAGTAAAAAACGAAGGCCTTTTGAATACCGTTTGAACTTAATACTTTCTGTGAAAATGTAGCCAACTCAATTTGTGAAATTTTGGCGCCGGAACCAACTCGATACGATGCAAATCGACCAAGTTATGATTTTCTGAACATGACGCAAATAAACTTCTATCACAAATTTTCTGTATGAAAATACTTGATAAATCCACATTTTTGAAGACCTTCTGATCGAAATTGGCTTCCAGCCGTGAAAGATGAAAACGTAGATAATGTCAAGACGGAATTTTGTCCACCGGAACGGGTTCAAAACGAGTCACGATCTTCAAGTTATGAATTTTTTACCGCGTAAAAACTGCACTTTCAGCACACTTTTTCACCATATTTCTTCGAGAAAACTCACACATTCGGATACCTTCTTTAAATAATTGACTCTTGAGCCGAACCTGAATTTGAGAATATGTTATCAGAGATACCTTGGCGAAAGAATACCTGAATATGACGCGCCAGGTTGGACTTGTGAGTTTTTCTTTAAATGTTTTGAGAAATATGGTAGGGCAAATTTTGGGGTACAACAGTTGCCCCTGTTCAATCTTCTTAGACCTGAGGATGCAGATTGACTGACGTGCCTTTCGTAATCCGAAGGTGGAAGATGATTAAACACTAGAGTGCCCAGAAATTTGTGCTCACATAGTAGTGTGATGGGGGAATGGGCTTATAGATGCCATTTGGAGATTGATGGATAGGATGATGGGCTTATAGATGCCATGCTAAGAGATGCTGGAGGGTGGATGGGCTTATAGATGCCATCTGGATGTCGATCGCGTAAGAGATTCCTTAGCGAGAACCTGCGTACCTGCAAAAGAAAAAATGATTACCTGACCTATTACAGGAGTTGGTCTTCAGATAGATGTGTCCTGACTGGTTACAGGAGCTGGATCTGGAGCTTCAAACGACGATGAACGAACCAGGGGTGGTTACTACCTCAACAGGGACGGTGAGAGAACCTTGGATGACTTTAACCTCAACAGCAATCGTTGAGAAAATCTTGGGATGATTACTACCTCCGTAGTATCGGGGAGAGAACCACAGGCGACTACAACCTCAATAGCAATCATTGAGAGAATCTTGGATAACTTCAACTTCAACAGCAATCGTTGAGCGAAATATGGGATTACCACCTCCGCAGTATCAGGGAGAGAACCATAGGCGACTACAACCTCAATAGCAATCATTGAGAGAATCTTGGATAACTTTAACTTCAACAGCAATCGTTGAGCGAAATCTGGGATTACCACCTCCGCAGGATCGGGGAGAGAACCATAGGCGACTACAACCTCAACAGCAAACATTGAGAGAATCTTGGATAACTTCTACTGAGTCTTCATCAAAAAAATCTGTTTGGGGTCGATTTAACTGGACTAGAGAAGGCCTTGGACTGGATAAGAAACAGAGAAATCTTTGGAGTCGATTTAACTGAACCGGTCTAGGTCTTGAATGTCTTCAACTGGATAAGAAACATGGAGATCTTTGGAGTCGATCTGACTGAACCAGAGAAGGCCTTTGACTGGATAAGAAACAGAGAAATCTTTGGAGTCGATTTAACTGAACCGGTCTAGGTCTTGAATGTCTTCAACTGGATAAGAAACAGGGAGATCTTTGGAGTCGATCTGACTGAACCAGAGAAGGCCTTTGACTGGATAAGAAACAGAGAAATCTTTGGAGTCGATTTAACTGAACCGGTCTAGGTCTTGAATGTCTTCAACTGAGTCTTCAAAAGAAAAACCTTTAGGAGTCGGTTTAACTAGACCAGAGAAGGCCTTTGACTGGATAATCACCAGAAAAATCTTTGGAGTCGATTTAACTGAACCAGACAAGGTCTTGGAGTCTTCAACTGAGTCTTCAAAAGAAAAACCTTTAGGAGTCGGTTTAACTAGACCAGAGAAGGCCTTTGACTGGATAATAACCAGGAAAATCTTTGGAGTCGATTTAACTGAACCAGACAAGGTCTTGGAGTCTTCAACTGAGTATTCAAAAGAAAAACCTTTAGGAGTCGGTTTAACTAGACCAGAGAAGGCCTTTGACTGGATAATCACCAGGAAAATCTTTGGAGTCGATTTAACTGAACCAGACAAGGTCTTGGAGTCTTCAAAAGAAAAACCTTTAGGAGTCGGTTTAACTAGACCAGAGAAGGCCTTTGACTGGATAATAACCAGAGAAATCTTTGGAGTTGATTTAACTGAACCAGACAAGGTCTTGGAATGTAGCTTGAGAACTTAACTGGATCTTTCCTGAAAGGTAAAGGTCAGTCATATGCAATGCATGATATGGGTCAAGCAATGATGTTCTCAACATAAATGAGATTTGTAAGATACGATGCGTATATGCATGCTATAATGTATGGAAGTGTGATGTTTATGGATGTATGTTTTTGTCTTAGAAAAATAAATCCTTGACGGGTGCCGGGAAGTCATATCCTGGGCTGATGTTGGAGAACAGATTTTGCTTCCGCTGGATGATAGTTGTAAGTATACCGGTAGGAGAAGATAACTCCGTTGGGGAATAAACTTGGCGAATGGATAACTCTGCGGGGAGAAAAGTACTCTAGCGATCTTGCTGGGAAGCAATACTCTGTGGGGAGAGAGATACTTTGTTGAGTTGATGGTAACTTGCTGGGGATACCTTTGTTGTGTTGGAAGTGTTGATAGACTTTGCTGGGGATAAGAAGACTTCGTCGAGGATGATCTTTCCGTGGTTATTGGCTGAGGATAACCCAGTTGTATCCTGTTAGGAAAATAACTCTTTGAATAAAGCCGGGAGACGCGTTCGTGCTCAGCGAGGGATAAGCTTCCAGAATCTACTGGGAATAAGCTTACTGCTTAGGGAGATGGATTCCAACTTTCCTGGGGGAGCTGGATTGGACTCTCTTGGGGAAGTTTTGAACTGTATTGGTTATGTTCTTCAACGGAACCTACCTTGATACCCTGGAGGACAGAACAATCAGATTGCTTAGACCACCCATTATTGCCCCTGTTTCTATGGGGGAGGCACCTGTGGGATGCTGATAATTGTTGAGGGTCAAACCTTCTTCAGGTAGGCAGGTGACAAGATGACAGGACATAGTCGTACGCTTTGATCCCTAACTTTTGCCTGGACTGCCCTTCCGGGTTTTCAGTCCACCGGGATACCCATTTTTGCCCAAGCCGCCTTTTCAGGTTTTCGACTTGCCGGGTGTACAGATTTTCTCTTTTCATCCCTTATTTTTGCCCGAACCCTTTTGGTTCGCCGGGAAGCCCTTATTTTTGCCTAGGTGTGTCAACCTAGCGGGTCTTTGATTGTGCGTAGTATTTTTTTTCCGACTATGTCCACGCTCTCAGAATGTAGGGAGTTGCCCCTGTTAGCAGTGTTTTGTCATGCCACCAGAAGGTATTTGATCAGGCAAGATTCGTTGTTGGAATGCCCCAAGTGACTCAGGCGGAGATCTGCCCCAGGCTGATAGGCTTTTTTGAGAGATTCTCCGAATCTTGACTTAACTTCCCCAGATGATGGACAATAGTCATGCCATGCCCCTTGATTGGAGATACTCTTGTTCATTAAACTTTCATTGTGCGAATTTCCCTGCTGTTCAAACAAAAAGTCATATGCAAACAAAGTTATGTTAAAAATGCAAAGCCTATGTCTGTCTTGAAGATTTTGAAAATGCATTCTTTTCATAAAACAAGTGAATGTTTGTAAAACGTGATGTCAACTCCGTATTTTATCGCAAGCCTTAAGGAGTCAGGATACCTTTTGTAACAGTATGCTTTCGAACTAACCCATGCTTCAGCTAGGACTTTTAAGGGTTATAACGTGGCCTGGTTCACGGTTTAAGAAACAAAGGATAAAGGCTCAAATTATTTGTACCCACCCACTCTTCGTGATGTTCTCCAAACCTAAACTCAGTTGATCATACGTTAGACCTTGTTTGAGTCTTTGCTCGGATTTTCCGGTGATGATTCGGATATTGATGATTTCTTGTGAATAGGCAGTCATTTTTTTGTCGAGGGTTTATAAGACCTCTTTCTTGTCTGATTTTTTGTTATCCCTTTCTTTTTTTTGCCTGAACTGTTTCCTTTTTTGGAATTACAGTCAGCGGGATGCCCCAGTTTTGTAAGTCTCCTTCATGGGTTTTGACTTAATGGGCTTTTTTATTTTGAGAGACATAATGACTGCCCGTCTTTATTGATTATTCGGAACCGTCACCGTCTTTCTTTGTTTTGTAAGGACCTCTTTGGTGCCATTCGTTATGCACTTGGATCAACTGAGAAGACTACCCTGCCCCAGGTTATGATTAAGGGTTTTAAATTTTGAAAAGAAAAACTCCTACTTCTTTGGCTCAGAGGGGTTGACGAGGGATTATCATCCTTATAACTCCAGTGTTTAGGGATTGAAACAATGCCTGTACCTCATCAGCGGGGTCTGTTCAAAAGCATACTGTAGATTGCGGTATCGTTTTCGTCATCCTCCCTCAAGAGGTTTAGAATTATTAATTGAGAGTTGACATCAGAAAAAATATGAAAATAATTTGCATATAGTGAATACGAATATATTGCTTCAAAACAGACATATGCGATGCATCAATGAAATAACAATGTTTAACATGAGTAAATGTTTAAACAATCAAGGAACAAACACAACTTGAACGTTCGAATGAACAAAAGTTTCCTAGTCTCAGGGCTTGTCACTTCAAATGGTGAGCCTTGGAGGGATGGTAGAAAAACTCAGCCTGACCATCTTGTGTGAACTCCAATGCTCCTTCATCAATCAGGTCCTGGATCTTGTTCTTCAGAGCCCAACATTCGTTTGTATCATGTCCTGGACAGGCAGAGTGGTAGGCACACCTTTTATTGGGATCATAGATAGGAGATGTTGTGTTGGGGTTCCGGAGATGAGCCCTTAATGTGATCAGATTCAATCTCAATAGGCGTTGTAAAGCTTGAAACAGCGACATGTTGAGCGGGGTGAATTGCCTCCTGGACTTGTCTGGCTGAAGCCGGTGAGGTTGGTGCTGAATTTGTGACACTGGAGCCATTTGAGGAGCTCTCCCCTTATCTCCTTGTCTCAAAGGTGGTTGAACGATAACTGGCTTTTTACCCTTAGACTTTTGCCCCAGTTGGTTACCCCGAAGCAGTTGGTTGACGAGAACCCCGAGCTCATCTTGTCTTTGAGCTAAGTCTTGGATGATAGTCACTTGCCCCAGCATCTGCGCTCTCATTGTATCCACCTCAGTTTGCAAATGTTTCAGTCGTTCGTCCTCAGTGCTGTTCCTGACCGAAGTCTCCATGAGAAGTGTCCTTAGCTCTTCCTGCCCCTTGGATAGATTCAGAAGGATTTCCCTGAACCGAGTCTCTTGAGCAAGGAGGTCCTGGTTATCCTGTTGGGAAGCCATTGCTGAAATAAACAGCGAGAAAGGTAAGTGACCTGCAACAAGGGTACCTGTTATGCAATGATGTGTATGACATGCATGCAATGTTTTCAAGGATCTCGCGGGGTAAACGAGAAAATTGTTAGAATTCGGACCCGGTAGCTTGATTGAAGGAACTGCATATTATTGGGAGTCCTTCTTCAAAGGGTCAAAGGCTCACCATATCCAGTGGGTCATAGCCCCTGACTCAAGTCATCAACCTTATTTTGCCTTCCAAACAACCTTGGCTAGGGGAACCTTCTTCAGGAGTCAAAGCTCACCATATCAAGTGGGTCATAGCCCCTGACTCAAGTTATCAACCTGGCTAGAGGAAAATAAATCCCCTTTGCCCCTTGCTAGACATTTTGGTTCATCATGACCTGCATCACAAACCTTTGAGATCCTTGAAATGGGTTAGTCCTTATGCAGGATGTATGCAATGGTATGATGTTATGCTATGCATGGGGTAATGTAGGAAAATCCTATTATGAGTCCTAATTAAGGACTGCAAACCAAAACCTGCAAGAAACTCAAGTAAGACCTGTCATGAGTCCCAATTAAGGACTATAAACAAAACCTGCAAGAAACTTAGTAAACCCTGTTTTGAGTCCCAATTAAGGACTATAAACAAAACCTGCAATTAGTTCATGTGTCAGATAATAAGCATGCAAAGTAGTCAAGTACGAAGGCACACAAGTCACACAAGAGAAGCCCTTAGAGTTTAGGCCAGCATGGGGTCTGGGTATTACCCTCTTGAAGTTGGTGGGCTCAAGCTGTCCTATTAGAAGTAACCGGGTTCTAAGGGTCCCAATATCACGGGATTGCTTTCATTGTTCATCGTTTCGATTTAGCCACTGAACTGGCGACCGAAATATTCCAGGAAAGCAACCCTCAATTGAGTGTAGTATCGAGTATCAACCAACCTCGGACTGCACCAAAGTCAGTTATCTCACTACCCTAAAGAGGCCAAGATAGTTCAATTAAGGTTCCTAAGGTCTGTTGATGCTTCACGACACCACGCGGAGGCCCCGTACTCTCCTTGACTGAACTCAAGGGTTACCGGTACACACCAAAGTGCCACATCAACGTAGCAGACTATTTCAACCATGTCGGTATACCCTGCACAGTTCCCTCACAGCCTTGTTGCCACTTTCTAAGAAGGTATCCCCAAATCCGGGTTAGGATCTATAGAACTCCCAAGACAGTCCCACAATTTAAAGCAAGCAAAGAAATACAATTGAAAACACAGTGATCTTAGTCCTAAGGTACACCTCACTTTAAGTTAAATCCCCAGCAGAGTCGCCAGTTCTGTGATCGGTGGATCTGGAACTGACTGTTTAACGCTGGTTCGCGAAATGTCGCGGAAGCAAGAGTCGCCACCGTCTTTTATTTTCTCCAAATGGAAAGGACAAAAGCACAGAAAAATTCCTTAAAGAGATTGCTCTCGGTTCGGGAGGTAGATTATAGAAAGGGAAGGTGTTAGCACCCTTTTCTATCCATGGTTATCCATGGGCTCTTAGATACTTGCTCAATGTGTTTTCAAAAATGTTTGCTTGCTTTTCAATTGTGGGTTTAAAAGTTTCTTTGAAAAATTTAAGTTCGACTCGTACGTCAGAGTGTTTGAAAAATTTGCTTCGAAAGCTTTTGAAAATGTTGGTGTGAAAAGATTTCAGTTTGTTTTGAAGAGAGCAAGTATCCATGAGTCGTCTACCTACCCTAAGGAATTCGTCTGTGTAAATGTCCTTTAAAGTAATGCCATCCCACCATTGAGAGGTAGGTAGCACCACCGTTGGAGGTGTTCGGGTCAATTCGAGTTTGTAGGGACATGGTGATCACCAGAGCAATAGGAAGATACCTCAGAAGCTACCCTTATGCCATTGATCTTTTATTCCGAGGCAACTTATTCGAGGCAACTTTGTTTTAGGCAACTTGATCAATGGACACAAGGACTTACTAAAATATCCTCTACTCGATGATTACCTTTCGAAAGGCAACAGTGAGGCGTACCCTAGGGGTGGTGTGTGCGAATTGTGTGTCATTTTCAGTTTATTGTTTGTCTTGTCATGCATTGGTGATCTAACGATTCGATTTTATTTTTGGGCATTCATTCTTGCATGCATTTATTAACAGTTAAAAATTGCGAGAAATTAAAAGTTCTAAACTATTACAAAGGCGCGGGTCCACATCGCCAAAATTAAAATCCAGGACCCGATTTGACGGAAAGTAAATAAAGAAATAAAATAAAGTGCGAGAAATTAAGTTTACAAGGCTTTGGGAGAGTTACATAAATATTTAAAAGAAGGAAATAAATAAAAATGCGCGAATAGGAATTAAAATTGGAAACGAGGGCGTTGGACCCTTTTTAATGAAATTAAATTAAATGATTAAACTAATGAAATTAAAGAGAAAAAAGAAATTATTATTTTTTTTTTGAGTTTTTGGTATTTATGTTTTTTATGTATTTTTATGAGAAAGATTAAATGAAATTAAAATATTAACCCTAATTCTAATTTTATTTATTTATTAAGAAAAACATGTTAAAATTAAACCTAAAATTAATCTAATTATTTACATGCAATTTTGATTTATAAAAATAAATAATTAATTATTAGTGAAATTTATTTACAAAAAAATATTAATTAAATAAATATATTTTGATTTTTATGACTTTTCTGTTTTTTACTATTTTTTACTATTTTTTATATTTTATGAAAATAAGTTAAATTAAAGGAATTAATTAAAAAAAGAAATAATTGAAATAAATAAAATAAGGAAAAGAAAGAAAATACAATACCTTGGGGGGTTTCTGTCCCCTTTTTGGAGGTGAATTGGAGTGGTTTGGCCATGTATTGGTGTCATGCATAAGTTGTTCTACTTTGGCCATTTGGCTTTTGGCTTTTGGCCATTTGTGTTTTGGCCTCAACGTTCCTTAATCTTCTCAGGATGTCTGTCTCGGCATGTATTGGTGTCATGTGTAAAATGTTCTGTTTTGGCCATTTGGCTTTTGGCTTTTGGCCATTTGTGTCTTGGCCTCAACGTTCCTTAATGAACCTATATGGGATCCTGTCTAAATCCTTACTGGAAAAGTAGTGACATGAATGCTTTTATGCCCTTTGGATCATGGAGATCAAGCCAGCCTTACCCTTACTGAAGAAGTAATAAGATGTTGGTTTGTAACTGAGATGGCTTGTTTGTAGTGAGAGAGGGATTTGTAATAAGGATTTCAAGGTTTTAGGGTTCTTGAAAGAGTTTGATATTCTAACAGTGTTGTGGCCAGGTTTTTTCTCTCTTTTTCTCCTCTTTTTTCTCTTCTCTCTGGTTTGTGTAAAAAGAAGGTGATTATATAATGGAAATTAGGGTAAAAAAAATGGGCTTTGAATGTGCAATTGGGCCTCCAATATTTACTTGAGTTCGTCACTTTTCAGGCTAAATCGCAGGGACTTAAGTGCAATTTTTGAAGTTGAAATGTGAAAACAAAATGTAGCCGACATCAAGAACTAACTCCTGTCCGAAAATCGGCTCAATCGGATAAACGGTGAATTATTTATGAATTTTTGAAGTTTCAGCTCAGACAAACTTATTTGGGCTTCAGTGTCGACTCTGACACGTTCTTCAATAAAAAACTGGTATTGATCGGTGCATAATTTGGTCTCGACTTTTGAAGCAAAGTTGTAGATCAATGAGTCAGGGACCTTGTGTAAAAATATGAGCCCAATCCGATAAAAATTGACCGAGTTATGAATTTTCGAAGTTTCGGCCCAGATGAAATAATATTCAGCATTCAGGATTTTCAGCGTGTCACGCACTCTGAGTAAAAAACGAAGGCCTTTTGAATACCGTTTGAACTTAATACTTTCTGTGAAAATGTAGCCAACTCAATTTGTGAAATTTTGGCGCCGGAACCAACTCGATACGATGCAAATCGACCAAGTTATGATTTTCTGAACATGACGCAAATAAACTTCTATCACAAATTTTCTGTATGAAAATACTTGATAAATCCACATTTTTGAAGACCTTCTGATCGAAATTGGCTTCCAGCCGTGAAAGATGAAAACGTAGATAATGTCAAGACGGAATTTTGTCCACCGGAACGGGTTCAAAACGAGTCACGATCTTCAAGTTATGAATTTTTTACCGCGTAAAAACTGCACTTTCAGCACACTTTTTCACCATATTTCTTCGAGAAAACTCACACATTCGGATACCTTCTTTAAATAATTGACTCTTGAGCCGAACCTGAATTTGAGAATATGTTATCAGAGATACCTTGGCGAAAGAATACCTGAATATGACGCGCCAGGTTGGACTTGTGAGTTTTTCTTTAAATGTTTTGAGAAATATGGGAGGGCAAATTTTGGGGTACAACAGACGCCCCTAAGGAAATAGAATCTTCTAGTTCAAATACCATAGAAAACCCAACTGTTTCTCCTAAGGACCCCTTTGTATTGGATTATGTAAAAAGTAATTTTAAGCCATTTCGATCTTGCCCCGCCTCTGATATTGCTTATCAAAATTGGTTCAAGAAAGTAGAAGCTAAGAAATCCCAGCAATGGGAAGAATTAGGTATCTATAACCTGATTAAGCTATCGAAGCCTGGTTTCACCTACAGCCACCCTCTGCTATTCGCGTCCCTCTATTTTTGGGACAGTACCTATAACACTTTCCATCTCCCAGGTGGAATGATCACCCCAACCTTCTTCGACATAGCGGCCATCACTGGGCTATCGCCAGTGGGAGAAACTTATATACCCGACAACGAAGAACATTCAAGCATAATTGACTTCGAAGTCAAGCTAGCCAGTTTTTCCAAGTTTATCAGTCATTACCATGCTGAGGGGGACAATGTGTCTGACGTATAGCACATTGCTTTCTTAACCATGTGGCTGTCAAGATACGTTTTCTGCAGTAGGTCCCTGCAGGTAGCTAGTAGGTTCATTCCTCTAGCTAGGGACTTGCATGAAAATCGAAAAGTGTGCCTAAGTGAACTGCTCTTAGTTGACCTTTATGAAAGCCTGAGGTCAGCTGTTTCGAGCCTCAAATCCCACACCTCCAAAAATATTATGTTGGCTGGCCCTTTTTGGTTACTTCAACTATGGCTAAATGCCATGTTCGAACCCTCCTCATCAACCGCCAACACCATTGATGAACAAGATCCTGAGATAAATGATAGGATAGTCGAAGGCTCTAGGCTTCGAAGATTAACTCCAAATGACGACAAAGATGACTTCAAAGTCCAATTCTCGAAGTACATCATGATATTCTCCAAAAGGCACAAGTTCGAAGAGAGCATGGCGCCTTTTGCTTCGAGGGCTCATGGACCTTCTTGGTTCACCATGGCTCTCTCAGAAGCTATCAAGAGCAAGAAGATTCAGGATGTATGGAGAGCTTTTCTGCTACCTAGACTCATTTCTTCAAGAATAACTCCAGCCAAGAACCAGATTTTTCTTTTTGCCTACCAACCAAATTTTGTTTCGAGACAGTTTGGCTTATGCCAACTGATTCCTGAACCTTTACTCCAAACTGAGAGTGCCATCACTTCTGGACGAACTTTCAAGGCACGGGAAGCCAAAATACAGCAAGAACAATATCAAGGCTTTGCCCAATTTGAGCTGATAACCTTCGAACCTACCCATCTCACAGCTAAAGGGTTTCTGGAATGGTGGACCAAGTTTTATCAAACTTATATGTTCGATACACTTACAATTCAACAGAAACTAATTGATGCCTTCGATGTGCAGGTACCAGCAAAGAAAGGTATGTTTACTCATGCCAAAGAGATTAAAGCTTTCCAAAATTATTTTGAAACTACTTATGACCCCACGCGCTTGGACTCCACTGTGCATCAAGCGGCTGAGACCTTGAAGGAAAAATTTAAACAAAAAGTTTCTAAGTTAAAACTTCCTTCAGGACTGTCACCTGAGGATAGGTATAGGTTGGCATTCGAAATGCATCCACCTAAATTTCCCAGATTACCTACCTCAGAACTGGCTCTGGCTTGGTTTCCTCCATATCCTTGGTGGTTCACTTGCAAAGAGATGTTCAAACATCTTCAAAGGAAACCAAAGCCATCTGAGACTGTGACATGGGCTCGACACTGGCTTCATGATTTCCCAGGACACCTTCGATACGACCTTTCTGCCATGTCAATTAAATCTGATCAAGGCACAGGTGCGAATGCTTGGGAAAATCCCAAACGTCTTTTATTTTCCATATCTTTAACCTTTGCTTTAATTGTTTCGATTTTCAGCCATCAGGATAAAGACAGCTTCCTCGAAGTCGAAAGAAGGGAGTGCCTCTCAAGCCTCCATCGAAACTACTGACAAAGTGACTCCACCCGAAACAACCACTATTGCTGCAACCACAACAACAACAATAATACCAACAACAACCAGTGTTCCAACTCCAACGGTAATCACTTAGCCTTGATGTTTCGAATTCACTCATGTTTTATGGTTTGCATCTAACTCCTCGTTTAAATCCTTTCAGACCAACAAGCTTCCTCCTACTACTCCCAAGAAGTGGAAATCAAGCACCACTGGGGAAGATCCCAAGGCTGAAGGAAACTCAAACACTGCTTCGAAGAAGAAGCCAAAGAAAAATATTTCGAAAAGTACTGTTCCAACTAGTGTCTCTGGACTTGATTCCAGGGATGCTGCTCCCTCACCCAAATCCAAAAACCCACCTTCGACCTCCAACACAACGTTGGAACGTATAGCTAGTAACCTCTCCTCCGAGAGTCCACAGGTAAATTGAACCTTTAAATTTTTGCCAATAATAACTTCTTATTACCTTGGTGAATGCTTTTTAACATTCTGTTGTTCCTTGCAGAACATCTTGAATCCAGCTTCCACTACTTCGAACTCACCATCCAAAGCTGCTGCTCCACTCAACTCCTCTCCTCAAGGAGATTCCAGCAACCTCGTTCAAAATAAAGGTTCCTCCAATATGGCGGTTCTGACTGGAACTTCTGAACAGCAGGATGATCAAGGTACCTCCATTCCTCTGAAAGAGATAAACGAAACACCACTTCAAACATCTACAGAGGATTTGCAAAGAGCTTCTCTTCAAAAGTCCCCTCTTGAAACTCTTCAAGAGGACCCAAAGGACACTCAAACTGAAGAAGAGAAAGTTGATTCTGGGCAAAGAGACGAAGAATCTGCAGACGAAGAATCTGAGGAGGAGAATGCCAATGACGGTTCGACTGCTGGGACGGAGTCCAACGCAAATAGCAGTGAAAGGGATGGTATCGAAGTGGTGGACTTGGATGAGGATGAAGAAGACCAAGAGCACGAAACGAATGAAGGGGATGGTAATGCAACCCACGAACCCATGGAGGTTGAAATGGACGTGGCTCCCCTACGTGTGGAACTCCCTCAATCCTCTTTGTCTCGAATGACTGACGAGGAACTGGCACTTCTGAGACGAAATGACCCTATTGGGTACATGAAGGCAAAGTTGGCTCAGAGGGACGTCCCACTTGCTAGAGCTGGCACAAGTTCGACCAGCTATCCTCTTCCCACAGATGAAAGAATTGTGCTTCTTAATAAAATTAGGAAAACAATTCTCAATGTGGATATATTCGAAGTGCTCAAACAAGATAGTACTGCTTGCTATACTATGAAGGAGCTGCTCACAAAGGTCAATCTTTCTACCTGCTCCTTGCCAGTTAGTACTCTCTTGTTTGATCTTCAGGCTTTGCTGGACAACGTAACTGGTTACCTTCTCCAAGACGAATCTACTGCCAAGAAGGTTCAAGAGAAACGCGTTGCCATGGATGCTGCTTATGAACAAGCTTCGAAACTCTCTCAAGAAGCTGAGGATCAAGCTATGCATCTGAAGCAGGCGAAAACTGACTATGAGGCTCGAGTTGAGTCCATACTTCTTTGGGAAAGGCAGATTCTGGAACTTCAACAGAAGGTTAAGGAGGCTAAAAAACAACAAATAGCCTTCGAAACTAATACTGCTGGTAACCAATTCGAAGAGCTTCTCAACAAGGGGCTTGCAGAAATGGAGACTGCAGAACAACTTAAAGGAGAAGTGGCAACCTTGGAAGGAGCCAAGCGGTTCGCTCAGCAGAAACTTGAATCATTTCGAAGCACTTTCAATCGATTGAAAAATAACTCTTATTTCTAGATTTTGATGTTTATTTGACTACAATTTTGGTTTCTTATATGTAATATTCGAACAACGCCATTTTGGCATTTTATCTTGCCATTTTGGCCTTTTATAACATCTTGGTTACGTTGTTACTATTCGAATCTCCTGCAGGCGTGGCTTATATTTCTTTAAATATTTCCCATTAACCTTTAGGATACGTTTATCATCCACGAGTTCTTCGATTTCGTATGCATTGTTTGAGAATACTTTTAATATTCGAAAAGGTCCTTCCCAATGAGGTGACCATTTACCTAATGCTTTATTTTTCTTGTCCATAGGCAATATGACTCTCCAAACTAAGTCATTAATAATGAATACTTTTTTCTTCACCCTTTTATTGTATGTTCTGGCCACTCTTTCTTTTTGTCTCATCACAATTTCCAATGCATGTAATCTAATTTCGTCCAACCCAACTAATTCATTCATCATCATTTCCCAATATAATGCAGCTGGGATTTCGTTTTGTCTCTGAATTCGAATAGATTGTAGATGAATTTCTACTGGCAACACTGCATCATGACCAAATGTGAGTTGGAAAGGCGTAGTGTTAGTAGCTTCCTTAGGAGATGTTCTACAAGCCCATAATATTTGGTCCAGAGTTTTGTGCCAGTTTCTTGGCTTTTTGCCAATATGCTTCTTGATTAATCCTATTATTACTTTATTTGCTGCTTCGACTTGACCGTTTGCTTGAGCATAATATGGCGTTGATGTTAGCAATCTAAACCCCATTTCTTGGGCAAATCCTTGCATCTTTCTACCAGTAAACACAGAGCCTTGGTCTGTGGTTATGCTCTCTGGCAATCCGAACCTATAGATAATGTGCTTTTGTATAAATTCAATAATAGCCTCTTGATCAGCAACTATCAGTGGTATAGCTTTGATCCATTTGGTAAAATAATCTATTCCCACCAAGATGTATTTTTGTCCTTTGGACGAAGCAGGATTTATTTCTCCTATCAAATCCAATGCCCATCCTCTAAATGGCCATGGTTTGATGATCGAATGCAACTCACTTGCAGGGGCATGTTGAATCCCTGCATGTTTCTGACATTCCTCACATCCTTTAGCAAAGTTTATGCAATCTTTGAGCATGCTAGGCCAATACAAGCCGTATCGAAATAACAACCATTTCATTTTATGGCCTGCTTGATGTGCCCCACATGCCCCATTATGGACTTCTGACAATGCTAAATATGCCTCACTTTCTCCTAGGCATTTCAATAATACACCCTCTTGGGTCTTTTTAAACAATTCGTTCCCCATGAGGAGATATGACAATGCTCTGTATTTTGTGTTTCTATCCACATTTAGAGTTGGGTCTGCTAAATAACTCTTCAGTGGACTTCGCCAATCTGCATCTGACAAAGTATTTATGGCTAATATTTCGAATCCCTGTTTCTCAGCATATCCCAATTTCATACTTTCCAGATCCGATGGTGTGAATCTAGTAGCCAAAACTCTACCCCTTAATTCAACCAAATCCTTAAAGTTCTTGGTAGACACTTTATAACCCGAAGCCAACTGCGCTAAGTCATTTGCTTCTTGGTTCTCTATTCTTGGTATGTGTTGAATATCCGTGTATTCAAATTTCCTCAATAGCCTATTGACTATGGCGAAGTATACCATTAAGTTTTCCTTTATGCACTTGTATTCCTTTGTGATTTGTTTGACCACTAATTCAGAGTCTCCTTTGATTTCGACTTTGGTTGCCCCCAATTCCAACGAAGCTTCAAGTCCAACAATGAGCGCTTCATACTCAGCTTCGTTGTTCGAGCAACGAGGACCATCTAATTTATACTTGAATTTTGTTGGAATTCCTTCAGGAGAAATCAGAAGGACTCCAATGCCACTTCCATTCCTGTGGGTTGAACCATCAAAGTACAATTTCCAAGGTTGCATTTCGACGTAACTCATGACAGTCTGCTCAACCAACGAATGGTCCACAATGAAGTCAGAAATCACTTGACTTTTCATAGCTTTTAAAGGCATGAAAGTCAAAGAATATTCTGTTAAGGCTAAAGCCCATTTACCAACTCTGTTATGCATTATTGGTTTTGAAAGCATATGTTTAATAACATCGAAATGAGATGAAACATAAACATCAACAGGTTTTATATAATACTTGAGTTTCATACAAGAGAAATACAAACAGAGACATAGCTTTTCTAAATTACTATATCTAGTCTCTGCGTCATTTAGCACTCTACTTAAATAGTATATGGCTCTTTCGATGCCATTGCTATCTTCTTGTGCTAGCATACTACCTATACTAACTTCAGAGGCAGATATGTACAATCTCATGGGCTTCCCCCATGAAGGTGGAGACAAAATAGGAGGCTGAGAAAGGTATTCTTTTATCCTGTCAAATGCCTCCTGGTGAACTTCGTTCCATTCGAAGGCTTGGCCTTGCTTTAGACGAAGTAACGGAGAAAAAGCTTGGGTTCTTCCACTCAGGTTCGAAATGAATCTTCTGAGGAAGTTAATTTTCCCTAGCAGAGATTGCAACTCCCTTTTTGACGTAGGTGCTTTCGTCTCCATTATGGCTTTGGTTTTGTTCTGGTTGATTTCAATTTCTTTCTTGTGAACCACAAAACCAAGAAAATCTCCAGCCTGCACAAAAAATGCACATTTAAGGGGGTTCATCTTTAAGCCATGTTTTCTCATTCGTTCGAATGATTGGCTTAAATGATGCAAATGTGTTTCTGCAGATATAGATTTGATGACTATATCATCAATATACACCTGCATGAAGGTTTCAATGAAATCATGAAAAATTGAATTCATTGCCCTTTGATAAGTTGCCCCAGCGTTCTTTAAACCAAAAGGCATCACCACCCATTCGTAGGTGCCTAAGGCTCCTGGGCAACGAAATGCTGTCTTTGCAACATCTTCTTCAGCAATGAAAATCTGATTATACCCAGAATATCCATCTAACATACTCAAGTATTCGAACCCTGCAGCAGAATCTACTAGCATTTCCGCCACAGGCATGGAATATTCATCTTTAGGGGTTGCAGTGTTTAAATCCCTAAAATCTATGCAAATTCTTAAAGAACCATTTTTCTTAATAACAGGTACTATGTTTGCTAACCATTCGACGTACCTTGTTGTTCTGATGAATTTGCAACGCAACAACCTTTCGATCTCAGCTTTAATTTTTGTGAGAACCGCTGGTGCGAATCTTCTGGGAGTTTGTTTGATGGGCCTCTTGCCATCTTTGATTGGCAGTCTGTGTTCGACCAACTCCCTGTTTAAACCAGGCATTTCGTCATAATCCCATGCGAAGCAATCTTTGTTTTCCTTAAGGACTTCGATTACTTCCTTCTTGAGGCCTGGGCTAAGTTTTGCACTTATGTAGGTTATTCTTTTCGTTTTTTCATCCCCTAAGTTGACTTCTTCGAGTGGATCTTGTGCCAGCATTTTGGCACCTGAGTTTATGGGGTCCCTTTCGAAGCCTAAGGGTTCTCTTTATCATAGATGGCATCCAACCTTTGATCCATCTCAAACTCTTCGAAGGGTGAGCATTTCGAACCATCCCCACTTACTTCGTTCATCTTTATAGTTGATTTATTTATTTCAGCCTCTAAGGCCGCTTTTGATTCGTTCTCAGCCATATAGGCCGAAATCCTTTCGAAAAAGGTGGACTCAGTCATGGATAAGGTTGTGGAAGTCCCAGCCTGCTGGCCGTTTTTGTATAGTGCTTTCGACTCCCTCTTCTTCACTGATTATTGTTCTATCCCAGTAAAGGCCATCATGGCGAAGGGTCATGTAGTAGTGGGCGTTTCTGGTTTCATTAATCTCATCATTTGGAACACACGGAGCAATCTTTGCCAGATTTTTATCATAATCCCTCTTGTCAACTAAATTGACCGTTGACATAAAGTAACTCTGGTCTGCTTCGATGTTTTCCACGATTCCATCATCTCTCCACAGAACTAGTCGCTGGTGCATTGACGAAGGAACTGCCCCCACGCCATGGATCCACTCCCTTCCCAGCAGTAAGTTATAGTTGGCCTTGGCTTCGATCACCATAAACATGGTGGGCCTACAGCTTGAGCCTATTGTCAATTCCAACTGGACCACTCCCAGTGTTTTGCCCATTTTTCCCTCATAATTGGACAGAACCATATTATGGGGCTTGATGTCTCCTTCGCGGATCTCTAATCTTTTTAGCATGAAATGGGGTATCAAATTGACTGCAGCACCCCCATCCACTAGAACTTTGTTCACACCATGGACACCAACTTTCGCCCGAATAAAAAGTGGCTTGAGATGGTTCTTCATAGCAGGTTCTGGACGTTCGAAGAACGCATTTTGTTCCTCAACAGCCTCATTGTCCATCACATAGTAGCACACAGGCCTATGTTTCATCAAATCTGTGGTGTCTTCCTCCTCATACTCATCGATTTCGGTTTCCTGCCCAAATTCGCAGGGAAGCACAGACACCACGTTACAGTTCAGGTTAAATGAAGACTCCCCCTCCGATTCGAAGTTATCTGTTATCATATCTTCGTCCTCTTCCGGGCCTGGAGTGTATTCCTTTGGTTCATCGCGTTGTACTTCAGAGAAAAGCCTCCTATTGACTGGAGGTTTGTCTTCAGTTTGATTTTTTGGTTTGTTGGTGTTAGACTCACCTTGGTTCTTTGTTGAAGTAACCCCTTTGTTTGCCACAGCTTCCCTCTCAGCCTTTCGAATCCTTTGTTGTCTGCGCCACTGGGATCTTGACATGGGGTTCCTTCCTTTGTAATTTTCTAATCTCACCTCCTCCCTTTTTGCTGTGTTGAATTGCCTCTTGTATGTCACAGCATGGCGTGCATTTCGTTCAGCGTTTCTCCATCTATCTTTGCCTTTGTCATTTCTGACCTGTAACCATCTATCGGTTGGCACTTCAGCAGGGAGTTTGAAAGTCACTCTTCGAGCAGCCTTGGGGTGAGGGCTATCAGGCCTTCGCTGTTTGTGTCTGCTGTCGAAACGTGGGCCCATCTGGACAGTTTCTTGATGGTTCCAGCAAGGGGCGAAGGGAATCGTTTCGAAGGCTCTGGCCATGCTTTGGTCATACACAGCAGAATACCTTGGGCAAATCAAGCACTTGGTTGCCCCTTTGTAGCAGCGAAACACAAATTCCAGCAAACTTTCTCCAGCCTTGGGATAACACCTAAAAAGCTGGTTATCCTGGCGCCAATTGTTGCCAGTTCGAGTCCTCTGTACCCTTTCGAAATTCGCAGCGATTCTTTGATTGCAGAGGATGCTGCACCTAGGGCACAATATCATGCCTGAATCTCCTTTGTGGCATGTCATGAGGTAATCCTTGAGACTAGCATCTCCAGTGTGATTATCCTCCATTCTATACTTTTCTTTTTCTAAGTATTTTTCTACTTCCTCCATCTCAGAGCGAGGCCTCTCCATATCCACCATATTTATTTCAACATCTTCCCCCTTAGCTTCATCACCGCCCCATCCTGTGGGCTTTATATCCTTAATCTGAACCTTCGAACTCTCTGGGGCAGAATATTTGACCAAATAGTCAAATTTTCCACTGGGTTCCCCTAGAGTGTCCCATATTTCCTTCTGAGGGGAAATTGGCTTCGTGATTTGGATTTTCTCCAATTCCAGCCTCAAGCCTTCAGTGACTTGTGTTAGTTCTTGGTTTTGATTTCCCTGGCCTTCAGTAGCCTGGGTTTCTCTTGCAACAGCTACAGGTGCGGCAATCGAAGTCTCTGGCGTATTCTGGATGTCTTCAGTGACCTCCTTATTGACTTCGACCATCACCCAGTTTTCAATTTCAGTACCCTTCTCTCCTGTTAGGGCGTCGCTTTGATCAGTTTCCACCATGTTGACCTCTCCAATACATGCAGGCTCGGAGTAATTGGTGTCTGCGACGTCCAAGGGATCTTCGTCCACTTTCATCTTCACCTTATCAACAAACTTTAGTCTGCTATCTTTGATCGCGTTTTGAATTAGGTCCCTGAAAAGAAAACATTGTGAGGTTTTGTGGCCTAGGAAACTATGATATTTGCAAAATCCTCTCTTCTTTCTCTGATCCAAAGGAGATATTTTGACATTTGATGGCACAATTAGTTGGCCATCTTTGACAAGTAAGTCAAAAATCTCGTCACATTTAGTGACATCGAAGGTATAAACCTTCTTTGGAAATTTGTCACTTTTCTCATTTTCAACAATGTCTTTCTCTTTTGTGGGAACCAACAATTTGCAGGAATAAGGCGGGGCCTGTTTTAATTCAGCGAGGTCGATTTCGACCTCTTCGAATTCGAATTCATGATATTCTTCTGCTTCCTCAGTCCCAACATAGGAAATCCTTTCTTTCTTGCTATTCTTAAAGACTCTGGCTTTTTCGGCCTTTAGTCTTTCGACCTGTCGAACCCTATCGGCTAACTGAGCCATATCCCTCAAATATTGAGTGTCTAGTTTCTTTCGAATAGAATAATCCAAGCCACCAGCGGCCATTTCGACTAACTCATGTTCAGGCACTATTGTGTAACATCTGGATTTCAAAAGCCTAAATCTATTCAGATAATCATCTATGGGTTCGGTGAACTTTCTCTTAACACTGGCCAATTCCTTCAAGCTTATTTTCGACTGTCCCATGTAAAATTGTTCATGGAATAATCTCTCTAAGAGAGCCCAAGTATCAATGGACCCGGGAGGCAAAGTGGTAAACCATGTGAAGGCGTTTTTAGTCAAGGAACTTGGGAAGTATTTGATCCTGAGATCTTCATTATTGGCTATATCTCCCGCTTCGGTTAGGTATCTCGCTATGTGTTCGACTGTTGACTCATTGGTGTCCCCAGCGAACTTTGTAAATTTAGGGACTTTATATCCCCTTGGTAAATCAGTATGCATTATGCAATCCAATATAGGAGAAGCATAATTTGGCCTTCTCATTCCTGTGTTGAGGCCATTGTGGGCCATGACTCTCTCTATCATGGTGGTTAGATTGTTTTCTGCCAAGATGTTATCGTTTCGAATTCTATGAACGACAGCATCGGCATCTTGATTTCGACCAACCAAGACAACTCCCCTAGGTTGTTCTTCTCGAAACTCTGGGGCTTCTAGCCTTTCGACCCTTGCCCCTGGTTCCATAATTTCTCTTTGTGGGCCTGGGATTATTGGGGCTTCTAACCTTGGTGCCCTGGCCCCTAAGTTAACTTCTTCTCTGGGTGGTCTATAAATGGGGTCGTTAGCAATTTGTTCTATAACAGGCATGTTTGCTCGAAATCCCGCCTGATTCTGCCTACGCCTTTCTGGGGGAGCAAAGAAATCTGCTATTCGACTCATATTGTCAGCGTTTTCTCTGTTTGTCACAGTCACATTTTGCACTATTGGGGCAAATATCTCCTGCATGGTTTGTGCTAACACCCTATCATATTATGGTTACTGTCATCCATCAATTGCCTAAAAGCCAACTGGTTATCTGTGGTTAAGATAGGCATTGTGCTATAGCCCACTGACCCTTGGTTATTTGTCATAAACTGATTCGCCCCGGACCCAGACCCTAGTTGTGGGGATGAATTCGATGTGGAATTGTGTAAACCTGCCATAAAAGATGTTGGCATTTCATAAGAGGAATTTCTGGTTCTATTCCCATCGAAACCGGGTGGTCTAGTTAATGGAGTGGCGAAATGGGATTGTGTCCCTGATGATGGAACGAATCCCCCAGGGTAACCAATGGTTCCAGTATTTCTTAAGATCGAACTATTAGTTGATATGCCACTTACTCCATTGGTGGCTATATTACTGGTTGAAGATGCAACAGACTGTGCATTCGAAGGGATCACATTAGATGTTCCGATCGAAGTGGACACATTAGTGCCTGTTGTATGTGGGGCATTTTGTTCCCCTTGTTGATTGTCAGAATTAGACATTTTGTCCAAACGTTTTCTTCTGGATAAAGGTTAGTTGCTGTTGGTTATTTTACCACTTCTCAGGTTCATAAAACAGCAAACTTCTTAGGTTCCAACGTTTTTTGTAATGGTTATGTCTCAACAATCTTTATTTCTAATATCCAATTATTGGTCCCACCGGGTGTGCCAATTTGTTTCCAGTGATTTCTGGTAAACAACCGCTAGTCTTCCAAACTATCGAATAATCTTTCTGACTGTTATTCAATTCCTCTGGTAACTCACAGGATCGACTAGATTGATCCTAGGATTCCTTGGACATTAAGGTTACTCTCATGATCGAACAGATATTCATGATTGATATTTGAGTGTTGTATATGTGTTTGGCTTATTTCGATTTCTCTCTCAAAAGGTCTAAAGATGTAATCAAAATGTGCGTGTACGAAACTAAGTTGCATGAATAAATGTTAATTGTAAAGACATATAAAATTGCATAAAAGGCAAGTGAATGGTTTCGAATTATAAAAACAGTTAATGTAAAGGATTTCTGGAACGTAAAAGGTTTGAAATATGAAGAAAGCGTTTAATGCAAGAAATCTGTAAATGACTTTAAGTAAAAATATGCGTTCGAAGGATAAGACTTGAAGGTAAAGGCATAGAAAATATGACAGTTTTCTGAAATGTAAAGTGCTTGAAATGTGAAGAAAGCATTAAAATGTAAAACTTTAAAGAAGAGATTTCGAAGTGAAAAGACTGTAAATGAGAAAACTTGTAAATGTTATTTGACAGAAAGATAAAGGAAAGTGCTGGAAATGGTAAAAGGTTTTCATTAAATCATAAATGTATATGGTGCTATCATACGTACATTGCTCTTGCATTCGTTTCCCTTGCCATGTGGTAGTTTGAATGTTACTGAATATTTAGTACAATAGATATGACACACGAAATCCTAATACTAAGACTTCTATTTATACTAATTCGACCATAACGGTCTTGCTATAGGATTATGCCACGTTCAGAACATGCAGAACAATGCCTCTTTCTTCTTTCCACGTGTCTCCAAATGCTCCAGCACATAAATTTCAAACTTCGAATGTCTCGCTTCCATTTGAATTTCAAATGCTTTGGTATTTCTCCGTTTCGAACGCACTTCCCAGACACAGCCTTGTTGTTATTTCGAGACTTCTTTAGATATGTTCCCATAATTACCATTCGAAGCTCCAGCTTTGACATGCTTATTCGAAACACTGCTTCTGCTACTTCGAAACATGACGTTTTACTTCATTTCGATCGAAACGTTTAATTCATTTGACTTCTAAAAATTATATTCAAAATCTTCAGCCAACAACCGTGTAGAGGCTTAGAATACGCATCGACTTAATGTCGTCAAACCTTCTTGCCCGGAGGCGAGGTGGACCGTGCAAGAGGCTTATAGTACACATCGACTTAGTCTGATCAAACCTTCTTGCCCGAAGGCGAGGTGGACCGTGCGAGAGACTTAGAATATGCATCAACTTAGTCCGGTCAAACCTTCTTTCCTGGAGGTGATGTGGACTGTGCGAGAGGCTTAGAGTATGCATCAACTTAGTTCGGTCAAACCTTCTTGCCCGAAGGCGAGGTGGACCGTGCAAGAGTCTTAGAGTACGCATCGATCTAATCCGGTTAGATCCCCTTTGCCCGAAGGCGAGGTTAACAGCGCGAGAGACTTTGAGTACGCGTCGACTTAATCCGGTTAGAGCCCCTTTTTCCGAAGGTGAGGTTAACCGTCTTCCTACTATTTACAGTGATGTTACATTTTGTTTGAATTCCACCTAGTTTTGAGACCTAATAAGAATAGGGTGCCTCCCGCCCACGCCAGGGAGAAGGACGACACCGATTACTTTAATGTAATTCTAACGAGTTCTTTACATAATTAGAAAAATGGTAGAAACAGTATCTCGCCTTTCAATAAGCAAAATCATAATTAGACATTTGTCCTCGTTCTCGGCCCTGGCTTTTGTTGTCTCTGACCTGTGTCATCTTGATTTCTTCTTAGCATAATATGTGTCAGGTTCTCCTTGTTTTGTTGGCACACTTGTTGTATTTCACCAGTGCACCTTATACATAACCATGATGTCTATACCTGACCGGAATATCTATATAATTCCGCAAGTGTGAGGCTTTATCGGAACAAGATAAAACGCTTCAACCCAGAGCCTTCCCAGCTAAGGAAGACTCTGCTTCTTGTTTACTTCCAATAATATCTCTACTTTTTTGGGTTACACAAGAAATCAAGTTAGCTAAAAGTATAAATATTTGATAACAAATATGCAAGTTGAGAGACCGGTTTATATATTCCCGTATAACAAATTCACAAGCTATCCTCAAAGTGTTAATACATCATCTTCCAAGAACGTTATCCCATGACACATTCCCATGACACATTTAATTGACAGTTTATGATATTAAGACAGTCAGGTAATTTCCCAACTAAAAACCATTCATTGGAACAATACACATCCATGAATGAAATAATAATAATAAAAAACGTGTAATATGACATGTTATGGCATTTTATATGCAATCATATTATGTTTATCCTTTTAAATTCCTGGTCTCGTAACACCGTCACGTCTCATGATATAGACAGGTACTCACTTATTGTGTGAGTAAGATTTATTCAAAAATAATTTCACTTCTCCCCAAAGTTAAGTATACCCACACATGAGCAATAATTAGTTCCATATCGCAATCATCATTTTCAAGATCCTTCAATCTATGATGCATTTTCATGGACTTACAAGGCTATATTTTATGTAACCGTGCAAGAATTAACAACCTATGTGTATTGCGGATGTCACGTAAAGGTATCTCGACAACAGTAAGCATTTTGAGAAATAACAATCTGCATTTTCTTTTTACTAAACCAATGGCCATTTGGCTACTAAAGAAGCATTGAGAAAAACTCACATGATACCATCAATATAAACATCAAACATGCGTTTTAATGACACTTCGTCATTACTGCAGTAACAAAAACTAGTAAGAACAACTTATCTTTCTGTGTTGGATACTTTGTTGTCGAACACCACCTGCCGGGACCATGATCTGGAGGTGACTGGTGACTGTAAAGCCGGTGTCTTCGGCTTCATGATTTATTCTCCCTGTTCATTCACTCAACTCCAGCATTCTCGGGCTAAATGATTAAGTGAGAATCGTGATGCTCCATCGATAATACCTGAATCTAAACCTACGGAAGTAACAACCGGTTGAACATAATCCACAGCCTTTTTATGGTCTTGCACAATCACATTGATAGTTCTCCTAAGAAACAATAATGTATTATCACAAAATTAGAAGTTCTGATATAACTTTGTAGTGCTCAGACGATGAAATGCAGTAGAGATAGGCGTGGTGTTACTCGGGTTTTTCATCAAACACATGGGAAATAAACCTGAATATGTCTTAGAGTAACAAACTAGACATGTAATTTAGAATCAGCTAAGATAAACGTGACGAGAAACTTATCTGAGTATCAACGCCATTTGAATGAACTTTTTGACCTTAGCAATCCTCCGAATCATCCGAAATATATATGACCGTAGCACAGACATATTAGTCGACTTGCTTGCATCTCCTTAGCTTCTGGTACCTGTTGATAATGTCTATCACTTTATGCGATAATCATGTGCTTTCTGGCTTGTATGAGACCGACAGCTATTGACATGACGTGCATATCTTGAGGGCGGCTCGCTATATGTATACATGATATTAACTTCGTTGTGTGACGGTCTCGATAAGACAGAGTTACTTGTATCAATACATTATAAAAAAGGAGAGTTACGAATTCATGGAAGATGAATGATAATTAATTTATAGATCACAACATCCATGATAACTGTAACCCATAGCTTTGTAAACAAACAATAGTTTTAGCATGTTTAGTCAATAGAATGTGCAAGAGATACTTACCTTTTAATTGCGGCCTCAGCGCCGCGAGTTACTACTAACTTGGATGCACCTATATGGGTATCACTAGTTTTTTCCGAGATCGAAAGCCTTGTTGAAGACGTCAACTCGTTCTGGTGGCAGCAACAACTCGTGTTTATCTCAGCTTCAAGAACCTATTCGAGCGGCGCAGTGGAGAGAACCAGCTGAAAGAAACTTATTCTCGAGTAAGCTGATGGGTTGATCAGAGCCATCCATATCTTATTTCCTTCCACTTATGCCAATCCATTTCTGATCCCCGATTTGGCAGTAGCATACTCTTTGGCTATTTCGGTACAGTGTGCTTTAAACTGAGAACCTGCCCCTGTAAACCAAATCTTTAGGGGCCCATAGAGCTTGTTGTATCATTATGAATTCACCACTATATTCTTTATAAAAAACTTATTTTGTAATCAGCCATTCCAAAGGTCATTATGTAGCTCAGCTCATAATAAATATGGTTTATGACGCATATCAAAGTTCTTGATTTTATATAATGACAAACAAAAGAGTTATGATATAATTATGATGATGAACACGAAGACGTTTTAGGAATCATAAGACGTTGACTGATCACATGTAAATATGCTTTACATATCTTTGTCGACGATGAGATCCTTTAGTGATTAGTTATCGGGAATAGGACCGATTACATTGTCCAACAACTTCATATCCTTTAGACTTAGTAGCTTTAACTCCATTGTTTTTGTTGCAATGTTCGGTATACTAGTTGTATGATTCGGTTCAGCCCCTGCATCACTTGGTATAGCAATAACAGCCGTGCAATATGGTTTAATACTTATCTTTCAGTGACGGTGGACGCAAGGTTTTTCTTCCTCCAAACCAGCGTGGCTTCAGTTGGAATATCCCACGATCTTTCAACAGATTCCATAATGGGGTGGATTTCCATGTATAGCTGTCTATTTAAGAAACCATTGAATTAAAGCTTATGAAATTCTTACTGCCAACAAGTTTAACATTATCCATATCAGTATAAACTATAGCTATGTATAAATTCGTGTCATCAATTTTGGTAAACTCATAAAATTGGAAACCAGAGGGTGCTCCTTATAGCATATTTATACTCTACAGGTTACCAATGTTCCACTTAATTCATTATAAGTTGAAATACAATGCGTGAGAATCGCTTATCTTTTGATGGTGGCGACGAGCTACATGATAATCACCTATTCAACTGACGATGGTGGCCAAGTTGCCTTCAACCTCCTAAGCTTGCTGCTAACGATTTGGATTAGCTTGTATCAGGTATTTTAGCCATGATATGAAGCTGTAGATAATCGACCACGTGGGAACCAGATGTTCTGCATAATCAATCTTTTCCTAGTGTTGTCTGCCAGACGAATACAAAACATCACAGTTACAGTTAGGCCATAATTAGTTGACCTCTATCACCTTAGCATTGATCGACATATCTGGCTACAATACCTGACTCAAGAGAATTATGAGATGTATAAGAGTTTCCCATCCGAAAACATATTCTCTAATATAAACTCATAAAAGTTAGAATGACTATCACCACTTTTTAATCGTACGGTCTTTCAAAATGCTCATACGCTTCAACTTATTTTTTCCAAGAAATAAAATTGAAATTGAAAGAAGAAAGGAAATAAAATTGCTGAGAATGATGAAAACCTAAAAATCCTCAAATCTTTACCTTCTATTGATGTCACCTACTGTCAGTTCCACCTGTCACCTCCGATAATTCATCTTTTTTCCAACTTCGCTCGTCATTACTTTGTTGTTGTTGCCTCTCTGTGTCACAGTGTCGTCGCCACCTACAACCACTGCCACCTCCCTCTAACAGCTTATTTGTTAGACGTCAAATAGAAGCATTTTAATGGTTAGAAATATCATGAGGTGAAAAATAGTAAAAATCACTCTAACTTGAGTATATTAGAAAATCCATTTTCTATCCTAAATCAAGAAACTAAAAAAAAATAACAATTTTAGTGCTAAGTTTTCTATACAAGAAAATTTAAAGATTATATAAATATAAATTTTTAGAGGAAAATCAAAATCTAAAAGAAATCTTGAAAAAAATGTTTAAACAAGCAACTTCGGCCATGCCATTTGATTTGGTAAATTCCTTTTAAAAAACCTAAACATAGAGGTATGCTATTTTAACACCTTTTTTTCCACATGGTATCATATAGCATATTTGTTCCGATCTTATTTATAAGTAAAAGTTTTTTAATTTTTTTAGCTTTAAATATGAACAAATATCTATAAATTTAGATACGTTTAATATTTATATTCTAAAATTATTTTTATATTAATAACTATATTTTCTCTTTTACATAAAATCAAAAAATAAATATAATCAATTATCTTTTTTAATAAATATAAAATTTATCTTTTTTACATATAAATCAGATTGAAATAATAAATTTTAACAAAGAAAAATATTCTTGCACAAAGATCAAAAAATAATAAACTTATAAAAAATAGTATATATATCATGTACATTATAAATACGGTGTAGGTGTACAAAATGATATCAACTTACTATCACTTCCCTAAAAATAAGGTATTGGATTTTTTAATTAAAAAAAAGTGTATTATAGAATATTTCCTAATAAAAAAACTGCATTAATGACCGAACCTCAACACCGTCTCAATTTTCGTTCGTAGATTTTAGTCATGTCAACCATTGCAATTTGCAAAATGCAGCCTGGCTAAGGTCCCACTGGCCACTCCCACATTTGTTTTCTATATTACCATGTCTCACTTTTTCTAAAAGAAAATTGCATTATTGTCTTACACCATTTACCAATATACCCTTAAAAATCCTTGTCATTGTTGCAAATAATACATGGTGTTGGTGTTCAAAACAGACACTTTATAATTATGTTTAATTTATTTAATTTTTAAATTATCATCGATATCAACGTATCATTTTCAATATTTTGTTTTCGATGTCTTTTTATATAAAAACTTAAGAGTCATGATGTTTATAAGTGAATGGGCAAATTGGTACATTCATCACATGAAAATAAGTTAAACAAAGTAGAACAATTGCATATGATGTTACAACTGTATATGCAGAAACCATTTTCAAAATCTAGTATTATTTAATGAACTTCCAAACCTCGAGTTCAGAGATCCAACACACAAAATGGATGCAAGATCTTCATTTTCCATTCTTCTTTTCATTGCAGCTATCATAGCTGCTGCTTATTATGATCCAGCTGAAGCAGCTATGACTAAGGGATCTTTTGAAGATAATTTCAGCATAATGTGGTCTGAAGATCATTTCACTACCTCTGATGATGGACAGATCTGGAATCTCTCCTTAGACAATAACACAGGTATCAATCAAATCACATGCATCATAAACAACATTCATTTATGAACACTTTGTTGCATGTACTTTGTACCCGCATTTATGTATATGATGTCTTGAACAGCTACCAAATGAATTGAGTTAGCTTAATGAGACTTATGTTATGGTTTGGTTTTAACAGGATGTGGATTTCAAACAAAACAAAGATATAGATTTGGGTGGTTTAGTATGAAGCTGAAATTGGTAGGAGGTGATTCTGCTGGTGTTGTCACAGCTTATTATGTAAGTACACTATTAAAAGTGTTTTTTCTGTTAAGTACTTTTTTGTGTTTCTGTGAATTCAATTTGGTGAGTAATTGTTCTTGCAGATGTGTTCAGAAAATGGTGCAGGGCCAACAAGAGATGAAATTGATTTTGAGTTTCTGGGAAACAGAACAGGACAACCATATTTGGTTCAGACAAATGTGTACAAGAATGGAACCGGTAATCGCGAGATGAGACATATGCTATGGTTTGATCCAACTGAAGATTATCACACATATTCAATCCTGTGGAATAATCACCAGCTAGTGTAAGTTCGATCCTAATTGTGATCTTAATTCTTATAAGTCATTTTTCTAGTTTCTAGTATTTCTTTCTTAGCTAAGGTGGATTGAAAATTTGTTTACTGAATTTTACAAATGAATTGGAAACAGGTTTTTTGTGGACAGAGTTCCGATAAGAGTATTCAAGAACAACGAGAAACCGAACGATTTCTTCCCGAATGAGAAACCAATGTACTTGTTTTCAAGTGTATGGAATGCGGACGAATGGGCGACGAGAGGTGGACTTGAAAAAACGAATTGGAAATTAGCACCGTTTGTGTCATCCTACAAAGACTTTAGTGTGGATGCTTGTCAATGGGAAGATCCATATCCTAAATGTGTTTCAACCACAACAAAAAACTGGTGGGATCAATATGGTTCATGGCATCTATCAGGTGATCAGAAAATGGATTATGCTTGGGTTCAAAGAAACCTAGTGATTTATGATTATTGCAATGATTCGGAACGTTTTCCGACTTTGCCTGAAGAGTGTTCATTGAGTCCATGGGAGTAATGTAATGTATCAAGGGGAAAATATCATTGTTCTTTTATTCTTTTCCGTGATCTAAAAAAGCTTATCCCATAATAGACGAACTTTACACAAACAAGTTATACTGAATAGAATAAAAAGAAGATAACATACTAGTCCCCAAATTTGACTAAGTGGAATTGTTGGAACATGTCCATGTTCCATATTGAATTAAAAAAAAAAAATTCATTTAGTCCCACATTGCTCATGTGAGAAATATTAACCATCTCACTTTATTATATAAGGAAGTCACTTGTTTCCTTACAAAATACACCAAAAACATTTTATTAGTTTTTTCTTCCTCACTCTCATAACTCTGCGTCTTTCGAATTGTCGATGCGCCAACTTCTTCCCCTTTCTTTCTACTCGTTGAATTTTCCGAGTATTTTCTTGAATTTTCTTTATAGAGAATAATGTTAATTTCTCCTCGTTTGAGTTGAGAAATTTTCAAGTATAATTTTTTTTATTCTCTTTAGAGAATTATTCGAATTTCTCTTTGTTTGAGAAATCTTTGAGTGATCAAAAATGATCATTATTGAATTCTCTTTGAAGAATTATTGAAATTTCTCTTGGTTTGAGAAATATTTATGACTGGTAAATATATCAGATACTACGGTGGTATTTATACCATATTTGAATGGTCTTAGTACCATTAGAGGGTGTATTTCTAGACCGATTATCTATCGTGCAAGTAGTAATCGTACAGTATAGAACTGGGCTGTTTTATCCTGGAGGCGGCGTGGTAGTTCGACTGCTTTGCATAATTTTGGGCAGTATCGCGAAACGTCTTAAAGAGAGCGAACTGATCCGCGACTCAACCCGGTAATTTCTTCAGTGGCAACATTTTTAAAATCATGAACCAACAATTTTAAGACGATTCAAACTGCCATGGCTATTGAAGAAATTATCGGTACTTCTAAGATTGTCTCGGACAAACCGTTCTAGTTTGAAGGAGTGCATTTCAAAAGTTGGCAACAAAAGTGAGGTTTTTCCAAACCATAAAGAAGTTTGTCAATATTTTGACCGATGACATTCCTACTGTTCCACTTGGATCAGTTGAACAAACGAATAGAAAGAAATCTATGAACTTAGATTGAATTATTAATTTCAATGAATCTGAATTTACAACATAGATTAAAGAGAAGGATTTACAGCTAAAGGAAGAAATCTCCTTATAGAAAGAGAATGATTATAACATTCTAAATGGACTCGCAAATGATCTATATGATTATTACAATAATTGCGATACTCGAAAACAAGTTTACGAGGCTATGAAAAACAAGTATTGAAGAAGCTGGAGAACAAAAGAATGATTTTAGCAACTACGAAAAGTATCAGATGGTAGATGAAAGATCTGTGGATACTCAAAGTTATGAACTTCAAAAAGAATTCTCATGAGGTCATCACTAAAGGTATGTATTTAGATGTATTTTTTAGAATCTGATTATTCTCCTTGAGTTAAAAAAAGAGGAATCTTAGAGACAATATCAAGAAGAAAAGTCTTGGTTGTTTTAAACAACAAATAAAAATTCGGTGTAGTTCTGAAGCCATTTGGAAAATGATTAAAGAATCAGAACTGCAATGTTGTGATCCGAATTAAGAATGAGATCCTTTCTATGGTCTCAATTGCTCCAACTAGGCAACAATCACCACCTCAAAGAAATGATGTTGTTTTCCATTGTTTTAACCATGGAAAATCATGTCATAAGATTAAGAAATGTAGAAGAGGCTTGAACCTGGTGCTACCCCTAATGCATAGGTCAAACTGACTAATGGGAAATTTATTTCTATGTTAATTGAAATCAACACGGTTGATGAATTTGATGATTGGTGGATAGACACTGGTGTTTCTCATCGTGTCTGTTATGATCGTGTTATGTTTAAAACATACACGAATACTAAAGATAAGAAAGTGTTGTTGGGATATGTCCACACCACTAATGTTGCTAGAATTGGAGAAATGGAGTTGAATTTCACCTCCAGAAAGACTTTAATCTCGAAGGACGTCATACATGTTCTTGAGATTAGGAAGAATTTTGTTTCTGGTTTTCTTTTATATAAGGCATAGTTTAGTCAGTCCATTGGGGTAGATTTGTACACCATTACAAAGAATGACATTTTTGTGAATGAAATTGATATGTTTAAAAACTTTGTAAAGAATTTAAAAATCAATTATTAAAGGATCTGATCCCCTAGACCTTATACACTATGGTATATGTGAATTACATGGAACTTTAACTAGAAATAGTAAATGTTATTTTATTGACTATTATTCTGATTATACTTATGTATATTTAATGAAGAATAAAAATGAAGCACTTCACATGTTTAAGATGTATGTAACTGAAACTGAGAATCAACTTAGTAAGAAGATTAAGAGACTTCGTAGTGATAGGAGAACTGAATATGATTCTAGTTTGTTTGATAAATTTTATACATGGAATTGTACATGAAATGACTGCACCATACTCTTTTGAAATGAATGGTAAAGCAGAAAGAAAGAATATAACTCTTATTGAACTTGTTGTTGCAATTATATTAAATTTTGGTGTTGCTTCTCACTGGTGGGGGAAATTTTGTTGACTATTTGCTATGTCCTGAATCGAGTTCCCAAGTTAAAAAGTAATATCTCTCCTTATGAGATATTAAAGAAAAGACAACCAAAATTGTCTTATTTAAGAACTTGGGTTTGTCTGGCATATGTCAGAATTCAGGATACGAAGCGAGTTAAACTTGCTAATAGAGCCTATGAATGTGTGTTCATTAGGTGTGAAGCAAACAGTGAGGCATATAGGTTCTATGACCTAAATGCAAAAGTGATCATAGAATCAAATGATGTTGAATTCTATGAAGAAAAAAATTTCCTTTCAAATCGAGAAATAGTGGGGGCACTCAATCGAGTCACATTCATGTGATAAGAAGCACAAAAAGCAACGACGATGTAGAAACAGAACTTCGAAGAAGTAAAAGAGTAAGAGTTTCTAAAGACTATGGGAAGAATTATGCGACCTATAATGTAGAGGAAGATCCAATGAATCTTCAAGAAGCCTTGTCATCTCTGGATGCAGATATCTGGCAAGAAGCTATTAATGATGAGATAGATTCTCTAGAATCTAACAAGATCTGTCACTCAGTAGACTTGCCTCCTGGATGCAAACCAATCGGTTGTAAATGAGTTTTGAAAAAGAAACTAAAACCTGATGGAACTGTTGATAAATACAAGGCTCGCCTTGTAGCCAAGGGTTTTAGACAAAGAGAGAATATAGATTTCTTCGACACTTTTTCTCCGGTCACCAGAATGACATCCATTAGGGTACTTATCTCAATAGCTGCTATTTATAGTTTAATAGTACACCAAATGGATGTTAAGACAACTTTTTTCAATGGTGAATTAGAAGAAGAAATCTATATGGAACAACCGGAAGGCTTTGTGATCCATGGACCAGAAAACAAGGTCTGTAAGTTAGACAAGTCTTTGTATGAGCTGAAGCAAGCTCGGAAGCAATGACATGAAAAGTTTGACAACTTAATGATATCAAATGGGTATAAGATGAATGAAAGTGACAAATGTGTTTATTACAAATATGAGAATCACATTTGCACTATCATATGTCTCTATGTAGACGACCTATTCATATTTGGGTCAAACATTCAGACCATCAATGAAGTGAAATCATTGTTGTGCAACAACTTTGATATGAAAGATCTCGGTGAAGCAAGTGTGATCCTTGGTATCAAGATCACGAGATCAGAACAAGGCATCTCCTTGGATAAATCACACTATGTGGAAAAGATCTTAAAGAAGTATAATTACTTCGACTGTAAACTTGGGTGCACACCTTATGATCCAAGTGTGAAACTGTTTAAGAACACTGGTGAAAGTGTTAGACAAACAAAATATGCGAGCATCATTGGCAATCTTAGGTATGTCACTGATTATACTAGATCCGACATTGCATATGCAGTGGGATTATTGTGCAGGTTTACGAGTAAACCGAGTTACGAGCATTGACAAGCTATTAAGCGAGTCATGAGGTACCTTAAAAGGACCATATATCTCAGTTTACATTATCAGAAATTTCTGGCTGTACTTGAAGGGTACAGTGATACAGATTGGAACATATTATTAGATGATTCCAAAGCAACTAGTGGCTATGTATTCCATAGCTAAAGGAGTTGTATCTTAGAAATCAAGGAAACGAAGTATCATGGCTCATTCCATAATGGAGTCTGATATGATAACGTTAGCGATTGCTAGTGAAGAAGAAAGTTAGTTAAAATATGCCTGCTAACTAATATTTCCTTATGGGAAAAATCCATGCCAGTTGTGTTGATCCACTGCGATAGTACCGCGGCTATTGCAAAAACTGAGAACCATTATTATAATGGTAAAAGACGTCAAATTAGAAGAAAGAACAACATTGTTAGAGACTATATCTCTAAAGGAGTTGTAAGAGTGGATCATGTACACACCGATGAAAATTTAGCATATCCTTTGACGAAAGGATTAGCTAGAGAGAAAGTCTATAATATATCATGAGACTAATGCCTATATAGAAATGAGTTTCTCATGATGGTAACCCGACCTAAATGATTGGAGATCCCAAGAAATAGGTTCAATGGGTAATAACAAGTTATGAGTAATATGAGATTATCATGCAAGTAAAGCATGAATCCTGAAGTAATTAGAGGATGAGATAATAGAAACTCTTAATGAAATCTATACTCTGTATGAGGGAGTACCTAGGCTACAGGAGTACTCTTGATAGACTCACCTATGTGATTGTGGAACTTAGGCCGGTTCCTATGGAATTTCGAGGCAGGATTCCTAGAGCATTCACTAAACCGGGATACACGTGCAGGGCCATTAAAGTACGGGCTATTAGAATACACCTTAAGAAAAGGTTGTGTGTGGGTTTGATGTCTGAGATAGAGTTCAAGACATTTGTGTCACTCTTGTTGAATCGGAATCCTACTTGCTATGCAAAGGTTCAAGTCGTAGACACCTTTGTTTATGCACAATCTTAGAAACGTTTGACGTTACTTCCAAATTCACCTTTTTAAATTCAAGTGGGGGATTGTTGGAACATGTCCATGTTCCATATTGAATTAAAAAAAAAAATTCATTTAGTCCCACATTGCTCATGTGAGAAATATTAACCATCTCACTTTATTATATAAGGAAGTCACTTGTTTCCTTACAAAATACACCAAAAACATTTTATTAGTTTTTCCTTCCTCACTCTCATAACTCTGCGTCTTTCGAATTGTCGAAGCGCCAACTTCTTCCCCTTTCTTTCTACTCGTTGAATTTTCCGAGTATTTTCTTGAATTCTCTTTATAGAGAATAATGTTAATTTCTCCTCGTTTGAGTTGAGAAATTTTCAAGTATAATTTTTTTTATTCTCTTTAGAGAATTATTCGAATTTCTCTTTGTTTGAGAAATCTTTGAGTGATCAAAAATGATCATTATTGAATTCTCTTTGAAGAATTATTGAAATTTCTCTTGGTTTGAGAAATATTTATGACTGGTAAATATATCAGATACTACGGTGGTATTTATACCATATTTGAATGGTCTTAGTACCATTAGAGGGTGTATTTCTAGACCGATTATCTATCGTGCAAGTAGTAATCGTACAGTATAGAACTGGGCTGTTTTATCCTGGAGGCGGCGTGGTAGTTCGACTGCTTTGCATAATTTTGGGCAGTACCGCGAAACGTCTTAAAGAGAGCGAACTGATCCGCGACTCAACCCGGTAATTTCTTCAGTGGCAACATTTTTAAAATCATGAACCAACAGGAATAAGAACAAGACCCCATAATTCTTTCCAAGTTCTAGTATTAGATAGCCGAAAAAGAAAATATCTGTAGACATCAATCTGAAACAAACATGGCAGTCATACCAAACTCTCACAGTGAAGATGTGGATAGATACCAAGGCAACACCAGTATTTGTGTTATATAGGATAAGCTCGGAACCGATTAATACCATTAGAACACCATTATGTGAAATGAACAAGGGCTCAACCAAACAAGTTTGAGTCTGGATGAGATTGTCATAAGGAATAACGATGAACTTAGTCCATGACTCAACAATTCCATAGTCTTTCATCATATCTACAAACCCCAATGAAAATTTGTAGAGTCAGACACACAAAGACAATCGCTCAAAGCAGACAGGGCACGATATTTGCAGACATTGTTATTACCATAATTTTGAGGTAACAACAGTTCCGTGTAAGTCTCCATCTCGATATCAAAAGAAACAAACGTGTTTTGATTAGAAACTAACCAATTCAAAGTGCCACTCACAAATTTCTCACAAATTTTCCAAAAAGTCTATAAATATCATACGGGATATTGGGAATTGTTCTCCAGGAATTATCATGACCAAAGGTATAAATTTTAGTAAGCAATTGATGATGATCCTTAGGTTTCACAACTGATAGAACTTTGTACTTATCATTTAGTTGATCATATCCAAAGCCATAATGTCTGATGAACCAATCTTCTGAAACAGGTGCTGAAGATCTTTCAGATAACAAAGAGGGATTGTATAGAGTTACATGTTGGAACAAAGGATTCAAGAATGGTGAATATAGTGAAAAACAAGAAGAAGAGGGATTGTTGAATTAGTTAGTGTAACTAACTCTTTAAAACTGAAACGGTTATTTTGATGATGCAGTATATGTGGATTACAAAGTAATGACCCTTTATATAGGCAATATGCCCAGGCCCAAATACAAACTAAAGCCCAAATAGCAACTAATAAGAATTAACCAATTAACGCACCCCCTTAGTTCATGTTATCAAGACTTCTCATCCCAATGTCTTTCTTTAACTCTTCGAATCTCACTTTCTTCAGAGGTTTGGTGAATATGTCAGCTAGTTGCACTTCTGTCTTGCAATGTTCTATTTCAAGCTTCCCTTTGTTTACTTGGTCTCTCAGAAAATGATACCTTCGTTCAATGTGCTTACTTCGACCATGACACATTGGGTGATTCGTAAGATTTATTGTTGACTTGTTATCAACAAACAGCTTCATCTTCGACTCCATTATTCTGAGCTCTTCAAGTAGCATTTCGATCCATGCAGCATATGATGCAACCACATATTCTGCTTTGCATGAAGACAAAGCCACAATGATTTGCTTCCTCGAACTCTAGGAGATTGGAGCTCCTTCGATCATGAAGGTGTACCCTGCAGTACTCTTCTTTTCATCTTGATCTCCACTGAAATTTGAGTCAGTGTATCCATGCACTTCGACCTCTGCACTGTTCTTCGATCCTTTTGACAACATCACACCATGATCAACAGTTCCCTTGATGTATCTCAACACCCTCTTTACTGCAATGAGATGACATTCCTGAGGCTTCTCCATAAATCTGCTCAACAATCCCACACTTTGGCAGATATCTGGTCTAGTATTGCAAAGATACCTCAATGATCCAATGATTTGTTTGTAAAGGGTCGAACTTACAAACTCATCATTTGATTCCTTCTTCAGTTTTGCTCCAGTCTCTAATGGAGTAACAGTTGCCTTACAGTTGCTCATATTGAACCTCTTCAATATATCTTGAGTATACTTCGTTTGATGCAAGAAAACTCCTCCTTTGATGTCTTTGAATTTCATTCCCAGGAAGTAGGAAAGATTCCCTAAATCAGACATTTCGAATTCCTGCATTAATTTTGACTTTACCTTCATTATCTCAGCTTCATCAGCTCCTGTAATGAGTAAGTCATCAACATAGAGGCATAAAATGATTCGATTGGCACTTTCGAAATCATTTACGTACACTCCATGTTCAGAGACATACTTTGTGAACCCTGCTTCGATTAGGAAGTTATCTATCTTTTTATTCCAAGCTCTGGGAGCTTGCTTCAAGCCATATAGAGTCTTCCTCAATTGGTAAACCTTCGACTCCTGCCCTTTGACGTCGAAGCCTGGTGGTTGAGTGACATAGACTTCTTCTTCCAGAGGCCCATTCAAGAATGTTGACTTCACATCAAGTTGGTGCATTTTCCATCCTCTATATGCAACTATCGAAACAACAATCCTGATTGTTTCGATCCTAGCAACAGGCGCATACACTTCATCGAAGTTAATACCTGGTTGTTGTAGAAAACCTCTGGCCATCAGTCTTGCCTTTTACTTTGCAATCTCACCATCTGGCCTTCGTTTCACTTTGTAGATCCATTTCACATCAATTGATTTCTTATTGGTTCTTTCGACAAGTTCCCAAGTGTTGTTCTTCTCAATGGCTCTAAGTTCTTCTTTCATGGCTTCACACCAATTCGAATTGTTCAAGGCTTCACCCAAGTCAATTGGTTCTGCTTCAGCCATCATCATGGCTTCTTCGATTAAGTCACCATCAGCATCTATTACTTGATCTGAAAACCTCTCATATCCAGTCAGCCTAGTTGACTCAGTTCTTGTTCTTGTGGATCTTCTTTCGTTATACACAGGTGGTTCTTCATTTCGACCATTCGAAGTATCACCTTGTTCATTTTGACTTGTCGAAGCTTCATCTTCTTCGAACACAGTTGTGACTGTGTCTAATTCTTGTCGAACTGCACTTCGACTCCAATCTCATCCTTTGCTTTCATCTACAAGAACATATCTACTGATCACTAGTTTATCTTCGATTGGTGAATACAATTTGTATGCACCAGTCGAATGTTAACCTATGAGCACCATGACTTCACTTCAATCATCCAGCTTCTTTCTCAATTGTTCAGATACATGCCTGAAACACATTGATCCAAAAATTCTAAGATGACTTACATTTGGCTTCGACCCTGTCCAAGCCTCATGTGGTGTCTTTTCGACCATCTTCTTCGTTGGGCATCTGTTTAGAATGTATACTGCTGTCGAAGCTGTTTCAGCCCCAAAACTCTTAGGCATATTCTTAGCTTCCAACATACATCTGGTCATGTTCAGTATACTTCTATTCTTTCTCTCAGCGATGTCATTATGCTGAGGTGTATAAGGTGCAACAATCTCATGCTTTATACCTTCCTCATTGCAAAATCTGGCAAATTCTGCTGAAGTATATTCACCATCACCATCAGTTCTTAACTTTTTCAATTTGCAGCCACTTTGTTTCTCAGCATGCAACTTGAACTTCTTGAACTGTGTGAATACCTCACTCTTCCTTTCAATGAGGTAAATCCATATATGTCTGGTGAATTCATCAATGAAAGTAAGGAAATACATGTTACCTCCATTGGATTTTACTTCGAAAGGTCCACACACATCTGAATGAACCAGCTCCAGTTTTTTCCTTGACCTTATAGGCAAATCACGTTTGAATGTCTTCCTTGCCTGCTTAGCTTTGCAGCATTCTTCACATATCTGCTTTTTACATGTGATGCCATAGCCAGTTCTTGTCTTCTTCTACATTTGAAGCAAGACATTTGTCATCTGATGTGTTGAGTTCGACTTTGAAGGTTTTGTTCTCCGCTAATGGTGCTTTTATGATTAGCCTCCCATCAGCCCTATATACCTTCATTTGATTATTATCCAACTTCATATTGAAGCCTTTTGGAAGTAATTGACCTACACTTATCAAGTTACTTGTCATTGAAAGTACATACAGAACTTCAGTGATAGTAGCCTTTCGACCATCCTTCCAGATAATCGAAATTTCTCCTCTACCACCTGATTTGATATGTCTTCCATCTGTAAACTTTATCACTTTTTCGACTGACTCATCTAACTTGGTAAACCAGTTTTTAATGTCAATCATGTGGTTGATACATCCTGAATCCAGATACCACATGTTTTTTTCTCAATGTTCGATTGAGTGTTCACCAGCAACAATACATCATCAGAATCACTACTTCCAGCTCTTTCATATTAAGCTTCATCACTATCTTTCTACCTTGCATCTTTCTTGCTTCGACAATCTCTAGCATAGTGGCCAAAACCTTGACAATTGTAACATTACACCTCATTCGTGTCAACTTTCTTTCCAGAATACTTGTTGCACACTCCTTTCGAATCAGTATTCTTGCTTGACTTCTCATCACCAGCAAGATTCTTACGCTGCTTCGATTTCTCTTTTCCAGCTTTCTTGCTGAATCTTGATTGCAATGCTTGTTCAACTGTCTTCTCCCTTTCTGAGTTTCTTTGCTGCAGCCTCATTTCGTGAGCCTCCAAAGAAGCTTGAAGTTCTTCCAACTTCATCTCAGATAGATTCTTGGCCTCTTCGATTGTTACAACAAAGTAATCAAAATCTGCAATTAGAGATCTTAATACCTTTTCTATCTTCTGCAGATCCGTTAATGCTTCACCACACACCTTCAGCTGGTTTGTTAGCATTACCACTCTTGAGAAATATGCTGAAATAGATTCATCCTCTTTCATCTGCAGCATCTCATACTGCTTTCTCAGAGTCTGCAACTTTATCTTCTTCAGTTTCTCATCTCCACCATACAAAGACTTCAGCTTTTCCCAAGCTTCTTTTGTTGTTTCTTCTTCGATTATCTTCTCAAACACATCACAATCCACACACTGGTGAATCAAGAACATCGCCTTGCCGTCTTTCTTCCTCTGATCTTTGTGCGTAACTTTCTGGGCTTCCGTAGCATCTTCCTCCAGTTGTGATATTCCATCATTCACGATTTCTACAACATCTCGAAATATAAAAATAACCTTCATTTGTGCTACCATCTTTGATAGTTTTCACCTTTGAAAACCGGAAAATTTGTTGAAAATTGTGTTGAGGTTGTTGATCCGTTTTCCATTAGATTCTCTCTGAATCGCAAACAAGCTCTTGATACCAATTTGTTGGAACAAAGGATTCAAGAAAGATAAATATAGTGAAAAACAACAAGAAGAAGAGAGAGATTGTTGAGTTAGTTAGTGTAACTAACTCTTTAAAGCTGAAACTGTTATTTTGATGTTGCAGTATATGTGGATTACAAAGTAATAACCCTTTATATAGGCAACATGTCCAGGCCCAAATACAAACTAAAGTTCAAATAGCAACTAATAAGAATTAACCAATTAATATGACACAATGTAGAAAGCTGTCAAGCATACCCAAGACAAGAGGCCGTTGCATGAACCTATAATAGAACAATAAGTCTCCTTTGTGCACATTAAGCTACCAAATTTAATAGGGGTTGATGAGTTTTCAAACAATGTTTTCAAAGAATAGGATATGGTATACCATGGCTTTATAAAGGCAAACGCCAATTGTTGGTTGGTCAATGGTTGGATCCGAGGTTGAGAATTGAAGATGATTCTTTGCGAAATGGAAATCAGAGATTAATTTAGAGGGACCTCACCGGAAGCTTAAAGAGAATCCCGCTTATGAGTACTTCCGACAAGACAGACAATGGAATGGTGGCATCGTTGAGCATCGGTTGAATGAAATTAAGATTATACATTTTTTTTTTATTGAAAAAGGCAAAAGATATAACTATTATTATACTAAAAGCAAACTAGCCTAAGGAATGCCAGTGCTAAAAAACAAAGTCACCACACCAACTGATACAACAAGCATAACAGAACCCAGATGCCACTCAACAAAACTACAAGACTCTAACCAAAGGTTTCTAATGCTAATGAGCTAAATTGCAGTTCAACTATTTGAATCATTTTTCAATTTTAAAAATAGAGCAATGCTAATAAAAGGGAAGACTTTTTCAAAACTCACGAAATCTACTCCGTGTTATTAAGCATTTCATTTCTAAGAAACCGGACACTTACACTAATGAGAGAACGATCGGATTTGACGGCAGCACATTTGCCTACAGCCTTGTTTGCAGCACATTTTCAACCATGGGATTGACTAATATTTTGGATTGGAAATAAAATGGAGTATCTTATATTCCACATGCAATCTTTTAACATTCATTACTGTCAAATTTTTATTCAGTATGATTGTTCACTTAAGATTATGTTACCTAGAGCAGGCAAAACGGGGCGTAATAATCGGCCCGGCCCAAAAATCTGTAAAAATTTTAATTTTGAATATAAAAATTTGAGTCCATCCGTTAAAAGTCTGAAATCTAATCGGGTTAGCCTCACTAGGTTGCGGGTAGCTCATTTATTGAAAAATTAGTTTATATAGATATAAGATCTATTTGATTTATTTTAAATATTAAATATTATTGACATAAATGTTATTCTTTTCTATATTTTATAATTAATAAATTATTATATATAAATTAATTTTATTAAATTTTAATTCTTAAATCAAATATGATGAGTAATTATTTACACTTGAATCCTGATTATTTGATTGAAATAGTATATTTATGTGATAGTTTATATTAGATATTATGTATGTAATTGAAATATATTATTTTTGATATTCAATACTCATATATATTTTAATTTTTACTATATAATATATTAATTTTTTTTATTTTAAAAATAAATATTAAATATAATCTGGAGTCTGTTCGAATAACTGTAACCCGTAAAGGGTCGAGCTTGAACAACTTAATTTTATCCTATTTATTCCAAAATTTTAAGTCTGGTCCGCCAAAGACCGAATGTGTCGCAGGTCGGTCCGAAACAGATCGAATAACCCGAATTGCTAACTCCTATGCATCACCAAATATTTTTAGTGTTTTAATTTTTTATACTATTTAATTTTTCATATCAATTATTCTTTTTATTTTATATTTTCTATACACATGATTATTTACAGTTTATTATTCTCATTTTTTCTAATTTTTTCAGTTATTTTTATTATTTATTTAAAAGGTATAATATAAAAATAAGACACGAAAAACACGCTTATATATTGAAATGAATAATATATAAAAAATAATAAAATTAAATAAATTATATTTCTGTGTCGATTTTAAGAAATCAATTTTTTATTAGATTTGTTGATATTAATCACATCATATATTTTAGGGTTAAATAAGTTTTTGGTCTCTCTAAATATCTCAAATTTCGTTTTTAGCCTCTCTAAAATTTTTCTTTAAAGAATGGTCTTCCTAAAAAATCAAATTTTAACTTTTGATCCCTCATGCAATTTAGCGACGGTTTTTACAACTTAACGATGGTTTTAGTGACAGTTTTTATTTAACGACTACGGTTTTGTCAAGACGAACCAAAAGTTAAAATTTAATTTTTTTTAGGAAGACCATTTTTTGAAGGAAAAATTTAAAAGAACTAAAATCGAAATTTGAAATATTTAGAAAGACCAAAACCTTATTTAACCCTATATTTTATTAATTTTAAAATACTAAATAAATTTTTAGATCCTAGAAATTGTGAATGCATTGTTTTAAATTGTTTGAAATTTAAATATTATAAAAATTAGTTTTTTTCCCCCACAAAATAGGACATTTTCCTGCAAATAATATTATTTGGATAATTTTCCCAATGTGAATCAGGCGAGACCTCACAACTCTGTATTTGGGGGTATTTTAAGAGAAGGGTAGAGGGTCACCATTGTTCATGACCTCAAGGTTTTCACTCCTTATGTTATTCATGTGTATCTATGTAGTTTCCCCCTTTGAAATAGCCTTCAACCCTCTTTTATGGCCAAACTCCTGGATGCCTAAGAGTCGTGGTGTTTTAACATAGTTTAATAACCATTAACCATTCGCAATCATCCCAATTATTAATCGTTTGTAACATATACGATCATTAACACTATGTAACGGAGCCGACCATTTAATTTGCTCATAATAGCTCCATTCGGCCTTATAAAAATCATGGGATGTACATAAGCCCCCAAAGCACGAGGCTTGCAAGGGTTAAGTGTTTTGAATTTATCCCGACTCATGTAATCTTTTCACGTATCTGTGGTATCAATTATGGACTGGTTTATGAGGGATTTGCCCGGGCATATAATGGGAAGACTTATGTTTTAAATGAAGTTAGGAATAACTACAATTTTAACAAAGAAACCAGAGAATTCGAGTAGGTTTGGGACCTTTAATCGCGATAATACCCGATAAGTTCTAGATTTAGAGAAGTCGGAGAGCCCCCATGGGATCTCGACCCTTTGATGTCGTAGAACCCAATAGCTTTAAATATAGCACAATCAGAGAGCCCTAGTGGATTCTCAACTACTTGTCGTCATGTTTAACTACGCCAACACTTGGCCTTGTTTCTTAGAATTGTATTTTTAGAACCATAGTAGCCTTTGTAGGTTTTGAAATATTAATAGTAACCAAATCTTTGAAAAATTCATACACTTATAGAAAATTCTGAGTATATCTTGTTTCATTTTTACATGACCCAGGAGAGCCGAGGTACCATGCTTCAAGAATCATTTGGTGTGTTCACAACCAGAGGTTATTCTTATCGAGAGATTGATTCATAATCGTCTTGTTGTTAGTCATCCCTCGAGGATGTATTTTTATAATATTCTCAGATATTTTCTTTCTTTCCAGTACAATGTTTTATGCTCATCTGAGGCATTTTTATTATTTTGAATGCTTTTTGTTTTCTCGTAGCTATTGACTTATAGCCCCAAGCGTATATTTAGTTGAGCTTAATACCCTTTAGGTCTGTATTATACCCATGTCGGAGATATATCTCATTCGACCTCAGTATAAGTCAAAGGTCTGATTAATACGAATCAGAAAAGATGTTTACTTTTATCTTATCCATTGAACTATGAATAAGAGTTTTAAATGATAATTCTCAATTAAGCTTTAGTTTTGCCGAGACGTATTCATAGTATTTTATGTTTCTTGATGAACTTTTGTTACTTTATCAATTTGTTTGTTTAGTTGATCGTAACAAATGAATAATAAGCCCCAAGCTAATCTATTTATCTAGGACATAAATTATGGCGGTTTATGAATATTATGACCAATCGAGCTTTATTACTAGCATCCCTCAAAGTATTCTGATTTAAAGAAACATTGGGTTCACACACCCTGGACGAGATATATGTAGGATAATAATTTTAAATCGATCAGCGAACCATGATATCCAATCACTGGTTTAAATAATCCGACTAATCTGTTATATTGAATAGTATTTGGACAAGGTTGCAATACCTGCTTAGTGGGCTACGACGGAACTCATCCAGTGACTTATGCCTCAAGATTGACATAACCTAATCAGGCACTTTATTCGAGATTGACATAATATAATCGAGATGCCTATATTCGCCCCAAGCATGAGGCATGGAAGGGTGAAGTGCTTAAGTAAGACTTATCCTGACCATATAGTGTTTAGGAACCATCTCGGCCCCTTTATTCCCAATTTCGAATAGTTTAGGCTAGGCGGGTGCCTTTATGATTTTTAGGCTCTTTGTAAATTAATATCGTTTGTAAATGAATCGATAGTTTTCAACCATGTTGTGAAGCATGATAGACATCGGGATTATGACTGTTTCACAGTAATTGCCAGCATCGTTCAAAGCCTCATGGGGACGCTGAGATATTGTGTTAGTGATTTCCCGTTTGGCAGGGAGTTACCTATACGGTTGAGAATGTCTTTACTCATCTGAACGGGGAGTTACCATATATTCACGGAGAGTGGTTACCTGTTTGGCGGGAAGTTACCCATACGACCGAGAGTGTTTTTACTCATCTCACCAGGGTGTTACCTGATTTCCTAAGGAGTGATTACCCGTTCGGCGGGGAGTTACCCATATTGGCTGAGAGTGTTTTTATTCATCTGACCGAAGAGTTACCCGATTTGCCTGGGGAGTGGTTACCTGTTCAACAAGAAGTTACCTGTACGACCGTGTTTACCGTAAAATTTGGTATACAACCGTTGGTCTTCTAAATTGAAAAAAATATCGGTGACTTGCAGGATTGACTAGATTGATCATAAAAACATATATTCTTATTAATTTTAATTTTAATTTTTTGTATAAAACTTTTTTTCATTTAAATATTATGTAATAATATTACCTTGAAATGTAATAATAGTCTATTTAATGAAATGTATAAGAGTATAAGCACATGGATTACATAATGTTTATATGATGAAGTTTTCAATTGCCAATTAAAAAGCATTTTAATCAAGTTTTTTTAGATCTATTAAAAAGCAATTGATTAATAAATGAATTTAATAGAGGAAAGTTTATGCATTAATTTGTAATTAATTTGGATATTAAAAAACAAAGAAATCAATTTTATAAAAAAGATTTTTAATTGAATTTATACATGAGTGCAAGTATATGACCGCAATTGCATACTGCGTTAAATATTTAAAAATAGAATAATTTTTGAAAGATTTATTTCGATATTAAAATATTAACCATAATATTGTAAAATTAATAATAAAACATGTGCATATTTTACTGTAAAAAATAAATAAGTTTATTGCACATATAAATACTCATTAATGATTATTAATATTAATATATTTTAATTTTTATAATATATCCTAACATTGTACACCTAGTTGCTTTGAATAATTTTTCTTTTCTTTTTTTAATATTTTGATAATGTAGTGCATATAATACATTATTTAAGGATGAGAGAATTTGACACGAGAATATAACTAACAAACATATAATTGCCACAACATAAAATCATCGAATATTTAATTTATTTATTTTTCTCATAAATATTTAATTTATAATAAAATATATTTAATTATTCATCAGTCTAATCGCCTGTCTTGCCTCTATTCTTTCTTTTAACTCTATTTTTTTTTGTTCTTAGTCTATTAAAGAAGAGTGATTTTAGGATTAATTTTGATTCAAAATTATCCTCTCTGAATTTTGTGATTTCGTCATCTTAGTGCGGTGTTAAGTTGGTGGTTGTCTTATTGCAGTATTATTTTGTTTTTCCGTTTTAGTACGGTGTTTGTTCGGTTCAGATTGATAGATTAGTTTTGATTCGATGCATATTTAACCAATAATTTTGACTTCATCAACGCTGCAGACTCTGAGACATGAGTATTCTGAGCATTTCAATTTCATCATATTTGTAGGTGTTGTCACATTGTAGACATTTTACCGTTATATACTATTAACGTAGGTGTTGTGAGTTTGTTCGCGGATTCATCCATTTCAGTTTATATCGATTTTGAATTTGCATTATTCAATGTATTCTATCAATTTGAATGAATGAATATTTTTTTAATAAATAAAAAACATAAATTAAATATAAAAACTATTTAATGTTTTATTAAATAAATTATTTATGCAATGCAAATGAACGATATAAATTAAAATATTTTTTTTATTTGATTTTACACTTTGTCGGTTTAAAATTCTATGTTATGAAATAAAAATAATTATAAATAAATAAATTTATAATAGAAAAATTAAGTAATTAACATATATTTTGATTATAGTAAATTTAGATAGGCCAGTCAATTGAAATAATATCAGAGATAATTAATTATTATTCATCATTACAATTTAAACTCAAAATATTATAATTATTAATTAAAAATAAAAAATTAAAGTAATGTAGTTATTATGTATTATTATCCACAATTGTTTAGGCCTCACACCCCATATTATGTTTTATTTTTTATCTTATGTGTTTTAACATTGAAAAATTTTGTTTTAGCATTAGTTCTTACTTTTATCTTTTTTCTTATTGTGAATCTCTTAAATAACATAATTCTAACACCTCATACATATATGTCTAGAATTATATGCAATCAGTGCTATAAATGATACATAAAAACATACAAAATCGGGAATTGACAAGAATTAGAATCATATACAATTCAACTCCATCAATGAAATGTATACAAATAGCTTGTCAATAGCAACGCACAGCAGAAAGATAAGATATAATGGGGTCTTTCTGCCATATGCTCGTCCACAGTCTTCAATGCAGACCATCCAACAATTCTTCACTTCTAACATGTGCCTAAAAAATAATAATAAGATTGGAGTGAAATTACTAAATCTCAGTGAGTTCTCATATCTTACGGGTTCTTTCAGTTCTACAAGGTACATGCAATCAAATGGATCCACTGTGGATTCGAGGTTTCCTCACGGCTAGGTGCAATTACATAAGAAGGGTAATATCTCCATTGATAGTCCCTTGAATCACCAATGATATAACAACAAGCATATAGTCAAACACAAACAAGTATGCAGACCCGTACCAGTGTACGAGGAATCCAGAAGTAAGTTCAACCTATCTACCTAGGCACACTCTACCACACCCTCGATGAGTAGCCAAGTGCATCACGTCAAGAGGCTTGCACATGCACGCCGCTAGATGAATCAAATATATCCTAAGTGGAATTTCATCCAGGACGAGTTACCGCAGTGATATTGCGTAAGTGGCGTTTGTTGTACCCCAAAATTTTTCCTCCCATTTTCTTCAAGGAATTCTTCTAAGATTCTCAAATACTCAAGGCTACTCAAGAGTTGATTGGTCAAACCTCCTCCTAAGCAAAGATCTTCAACTGGGATTTGGTGATTTTCAAAGAAAATTGGTTTACAAGGGTCTCAAATGACTTTCATGGTTCATCATAGGTCCTCAATAATTCTTATTTCAAGTTTCAAGTCTTGCATCACAAGTTTGTTGAGTCAATTGCTCAGATGACTGAAAATCAACTATATTGGACAAAAAGTCAATTATGGTCAACATACAGTCAAACTTTAAGATTTTTATCAATATCAACATTTTGAGGTGATATTCATCATTTGACACAAACCACCCAAACCAACACCACATATCAACAGGTATGAAATCCAACTATCCAAGGAACAATCACAGGTGGACTATGCGCATATCAGCAAGAGTAAACCGGAAATACTTCTTAGGGAATCTTTTCAAAACTTCGAAGTTCATCCATCATTGAAACCACTACTTTTGTCCCGCTTGAATCACAGAATTGAAGTAAAAAGTAATTTGAAAATTCTTTTCAAAAACATGTTTTTATTATTAAGTCTTTTTGTTTTGACAATTACTATCAATAATAAATGAAATTTTTGTAAAAATAATAAAATAAGAACTACAAATAATTGGATAAAGGCTCAAACTTTATTAATAGAATGGTAGTCCAAAAATGACGTAACTGCATGGATGATTACAAAATTTTAGAAAATGGTAAATACATGGAAAAGATACATTGAAACACAATGACCACTATTCTCCATAACAACTTTGATCTCCTGAGCATAGGTTTCAGTTAAAGTGTGATGAGAATCCAAGAAGATTATTACTTCAATGATCGAGTCTTGTATGACGCAATTACTTGCCAGGAAATCCCTAACTTTTGTCTAGGTTGCCCTTGCGGGTTTTTAACCTACCGGGAAAGTTTATTATGTTTATGTCTCTAACTTTTGCCTAGACCGCCCTTCCGAATTTTCAGCCTACCGAGACGCTCTTTTTTTTGCCTAAGCCGTATTTTTGAGTTTTTAACTTAGTGATCTGTTCTTTTATTTCTTTAGGCGAAGTATTTCTTAACTGCGTCATCATTCATGGGACGTGGGAACTCTTCTCCATCCATAGTTTCAAGAATCAATGTGCCACCAGAGAAGGCTTTCTTGACAATATATGGGCCTTCATAATTGGGATTCCACTTACCCCTAGAATCAATGTTAAAATACATGATCTTTCTGAGCACGAGGTCGCCTTCTCTGAATTCAGAAGGCTTGACCTTCTTATCAAAACCTTTCTTCATTCTTCTCTGATATAACTGACCATGACACAAAGTCTTCATTCTTTTTTCTTCAATTAAATTCAACTGATCAAACCAGTTATGGACCCATTCAGCCTCTGACAACTTGGTTCCCATTATCACACGCAAAGAGGGAATCTCAACCTCAACGGGGAGTACTGCCTCCATACTATACACAAGAGAGAATGGAGTTGGCCCTGTTGAAGTGAAGACGGATGTACGATACCCATGCAAAGCAAAAGGGAGCATCTCATGCCAATCCTTATAGGTAACAACCATCTTCTGGATAATCTTCTTAATATTTTTATTAACAGCTTCAACAATTTCATTCATCTTAGGCCTGTAAGGAGGTGAATTGTGATGGAAAATCTTGAATTCTTCACAAAGTTATACCATCATCTTATTATTCAAATTTGAGTCGTTATCTGTGATAATCCTACTTGCCACACTATACTGATATATAAGTATGTTCTTGATAAAGCGTACTACCACCTTCTTGATGACATTAACATAAAAAGTTGCTTCCACCTACTTAGTGAAGTAGTCAATTTCTACTAAGATGAAACAATGTTCATTCGATGCCTTGGGTTCAATCATCCTGATCATATCAATACCCTACGTAGAAAAATACCATGAGGGAAGAAATAAAATTGAGAAGCGTTGGAGGCACATGAATCTTGTCGGCATAAATCTGACACTTATGGCACTTCTTTGCAAAATTGTAACAGTCGAATTCCATTGTTAGCCAATAGTAACCTACCCTAAGCATCTTCTTCGCCATCGAATTTCTATTGGCATGGGTACCAAAGGAATCTTCATGAATCTCATGCATTAACATGTCTACTTCATATCTATCCATGCATCTGAGCAAGACCGTGTTATAATTTCTCTTGTATAACACATCTTCATTGAGGAAAAAGATACCTTCCAACCTTCTCAATGCCTTCCTATCTTTGTTGGACGCATCAAGCGGGTATTCTCGAGTCTGAAGGAAGTGCTTGATATCATAATACCAAGGTTTTTCATCTGAAGACCCCTCTGTAGCAAACATATGAGCTGGCCTATCAAGACATCGAACTGTAATCTGAGGTACATCATTCCAAGCATTCACTTGATACATGGAAGCCAAAGTGGCAAAAACATCTGCCATTTGATTCTCATCTCTGGGAATATGATGGAATTCAAATTTATCAAAGAAAGGTAATAATCTTCTTGCATAATCCTTTTATGGAGTCAATCCAATGTGACGAGTCTCCCATTCTCCTTTGATCTGATTTATTACCAAAGCTGAATCACCATACACATCAAGGATTTTGTTCTGCGATATATATCCTCATGATACAAGCTTCATACTCCGTCATGTTATTGGTACAATCAAATGTTAACCTTTCAGTAAAAGGGATATAAGACCCATGGGGAGTAATAATCACAACACCAATTGCTTTTCCATAAGCATTTACAGCTCCATCAAACACTATACCTCACATGGATTCAGGATCAGGACCTTCCTCGAGAAAAGGCTAGTCATAATCTTTAACTTTTAAATACATCACATCCTCATCAGAGAAATCAAACTTAACAGACTGATAATCATCAATCGGTTGGTGAGTAAGATACTCCGCCAACACCCTGCCTTTAATAGCTTTCTAAGTACGGTATTCAATATCATATTCAGACAACATCATCTTCCAATGGGCAATTCTTCTAGTAAGAGTGGGCTTTTCAAAAATATACTTAATTGGATCCATTTTGGAAATCAACCAAGTAGTGTGATTCAACATATATTATCGCAATCGCTTCGCCGCCCAGGCCAAAGTACAACATGTTTTTTCTATCATAGAATATTGTGACTCGCAGTTAGTGAATTTCTTGCTAAAATAATAAATGGCATATTCTTTTCTTCCCGTTTTATCTTGTTGTCCAACACAGACAAAATACATAATCAATGGTCTTCCTTTAACAGGAGGGAACAAGATAAGAGGCTCAAGAAGATACTCTTTAATGCTTTTAATGCCCTTTGGCAATCATCCGTCCATACACAACCTTGATCTTTCTTTAACAACTTGAAGATTGGTTCACATGTTGTAGTCATATGGAAAATAAATCTTGAAATGTAATTTAAACGTCCAAGGAAGCCTCTAACTTGCTTTTCAGTTCTTGGTGCATACATTTCTTGAATTGCCTTAACTTTATCATAAACAACTTTAATTCCTTTTTGGCTGACAATGAAACCAAACAACTTTCCTAAATGAACACCAAAAGTACACTTATTTGAATTAAATCGGAGACGATACTTCCTTAAACGCTAAAAAAAATTCAACAAGTCTTCCATATGCCCTTCCTCAGTCTGAGATTTGACGATCATATCAACAACATACACTTTGATTTCCTTATGCATCAAATCATGGAATAGGGTTATCATAGCCCTCTAGTACGTTGCACCAACGTTCTTCAACCTGAAAGGCATCACTCTGTAACAGAATGTTCTCCAAGGTGTGATAAACGTTGTTTTTTTAATCCTCAAGAGCCACCCTAATTTGATTGTATCTAGAAAATTTGTCCATGAAAGAGAACACTTTAAATTTTGATATAATATCAACCAACATATCAATATGGGGCAATGGGAAATCATCTTTTAGACTTGCTTTATTTAAATCTCTATAATCAACGCACATGCAGACTTTTCCATCTTTCTTTGGTACTAGAACAATATTGGCTATCCACTGAAGGTACACTGATGTCACAAGAAAACCAGCATCAATCTGCTTCAAAATCTCTTCTTTAATCTTCATTGTCGTGTCAGGATGAGTTCTTCGCAACTTATGCTTGATTGGTGAATATTCTAGCTTTAGCGGCAAATAGTGTTCCATAATATCGGTGTCCAAACCAGCCTGTCTTGGTAAGACCAAGAAAATATATATATATATATTCTTTCAGCAACTCAATCTACCTGCTCTTCACATTGGATGAAGAAGTGCCCCAATCTTGACTTCTTTCGAATCTTCTTCTGAACCCAAGTTAATCGTCTCCAACGGCTCTTTATACGGCTGAATGGTATTTTCCTCGTGCTTGAATATCTGTGAAACCTCTTATGGGATTTCATCATATTCTTCTTCTTCTTCAGCCACATACACAGGATATTCAAAGTTGGGAGAGGGTGCAGGGTCGTTGCACTCAACGAGTTTTTTAATTAATCTAAACATATGATTTATGATTGATTTTAGAAACTGACACATGTAACAAGTGATTATGCAGATTTATTTACAGTTATTATTTATTTCGAAAGGTTTTTTCTGATTAAAACCATTTTCCAAGAAAAAATAAAAAATAAAGACACAATTTAGAAATAAAAAACAACTTTTATTAATGATCTTAAAATTCAAAACAAAAGACGTGCTCATACAACATCACTTTCACATTGGGCAGAGTGAAATGATTTTTGAAAAGAGAAGCAAAAACAAATTACTTTGAAATATGCATGGAAGTAAGAACATCAACAATGATCTAATTCTGGATTCTGACTCCATGTGTCACAAAGTTAGGCATCTCTTGCTCTGACTCATCTTCGAGAATAACTTTGATCTTTGGAGTAGTCAGATGGAGATATCCTGTACTGTGAAAGATGTCTTGATATTTACTCAAAGCAGACTTTGGCTTCACAACTTCATTTTTCATGGAGAAAGCCAAACCAGTCCCATTCTTGTTCACATGTAGATTGATAAACTGCTCCCATGTAATACCCCAAATTGACCCGCCCTTTATTTCTACGGTCAAAAAATATTTTCAAACATTGGTTTTATAATATTCTTTGATTTTTATAAATAGTCGCTTCTAAACCTATATAATGATTTATTTCAGGTCATTTGTATTTTAGAATAAACAAATACTTGTTCGTATTCTTGTACTTTCATTTGACTTTTTATTTTGAATAAGTAATATAGCACAATTGGTAAAAAAAGAAGTTTGCAAGTATGAAGTCGCACCAAACTTTAAGATTTACATGCATTTTTAGGCTAACTTACTTGTTAAATATTTTAACCTAATTTCACTCTATAAATGGATTCATTGTTGTCCTAATTAGTCATCCACGATTCATTAACAATTTCATCTCCAAATTTACTATCTTTTTAGTTCTTATTTTTTTTTATTATAGGATTGTTGATTATATCATACAACAATTCTAAAATTATTTTTCAAATTTATTGATGTTAATTTATATTATTGACCAAGAATTTTATATAAGACTCCCTATCCTTTTAATTTTAATTTTATCTTTTTAATTCATTTGCGGTTTAAGCATTATTGATGGTAATTTATTTTTGAGATTATATATTTTTTAAATTGAAAATTTTTTTGGTGGCAACTTTTTCACTAACAAGAATCTCATCCTTGAAGCCATTCACAAACTATTCACAAAACATCCTCACGTAGCGTTACACACTGACTGCACATAATATTCACTAATTTATAAACTATAGAAATCTCATACACATTGTACCTACACACTTGCAATCCTTTTTCTTTTTTTGTTTTGTTCGTGTTCTTTCTGTATAAAAATTAGCTATATAATTAAGAATTCCTTTTTTTCAAAACTTCTGTCGGTTTCAATTTGTTTGTACTATGGGAAGTTACACAATTTTTATGAAAAAACCACACTTTCACCATGTACAAATTCTCACACAAATCATATACACACAAAAACCTTTCTTTTTCTTGAGTCAAACAAAAATCAAACCCTTATTTTATTCTTGAATCTTGAATCTTGAATCTTGAATCAATGTGCTTATTTCGTTCATGGTTGACTGGATTTTTCGCCAGTTCGATTGCAGATTTGTTGTCAACTTGAATTATTGTTGCATCTTCCTGTTTCGATTCCATCTTGCTCAACATTCTTCTCAGCCATATTGCATGGCATACGCACCAAGATGCTGCCACATACTCTGCTTCACAGCTCGAAAGAGTTAATATGGATTGCTTCCTTGATAGCCAGGTGAAAGCAATGTTTCCCATGAAGAACACATATCCTGAAGTGCTCTTTCGATCATCAATGTTACCACACCAATCGCTGTCAGAGTAGCCAGTCAATTTGTATTCTTCTGCTTTCGAATAGAACATTCCAAGTGACACAGTTTCTTGGACATATCGAAAGATTCTCTTCAGAGCTTTCCAGTGTGCAACAACTGGTTCTTCCATGAAACGACTCACAATTCCAACACTCAACGAAAGATCTGGCCTTGTGCATGTGAGGTATCGAAGACTTCCCACCAAGCTTCGAAATTTGTTTCCTTCGACACGCTCTCCCCCATCAAATTTCGAAAGCTTTACTGCTGGCTCCATTGGTGTCGAAATGGGATTGCAGCTATCCATCTTAAATCTTTTCAGGATATCTTTTGCATATTTTTCTTGTGAGATGAAGATTCCTGTTTCTTCTTGTTGAGCCTCCAGACCAAGAAAGTATTTCATCAGGCCTAAGTCAGTCATCTCAAATTTTTGTGTCATTGTGTCTTTGAACTCTTCGATCATCTGATTGTTGTTGCCCAAAAAAATTAAATCATCAACATAGAGAGCAACAAACAATATTTTCTCTTTTTTCTTCTTCACATACAGGGCATGTTCGTAGGGACATTGCTGAAATCTATTTTCTTTGAAGTATGTGTCAATTCGAGTATTTCATGCTCGTGGTGCCTGCTTCAGCCCATAAAGTGCCTTCTTTAGCTTTAGCACCTTTCATTCATTTTCGATTTTCATGAATCCAGGGGGTTGTTTGATGTAAACTTATTCTTCGAGCACGCCATTCAGAAAGGCTGACTTGACATCCATCTGATGTATTTTCCATTTGTATTGAGCAACTTGAGATATGAGATGTCGAATTGTCTCCATTCTCGCAACAGGTGCGAAGACTTCATCATAATCGATTCCTGCTTTCTGCTTGTATCCTTTCGCCACAAGTCACGCCTTGTAGCTTTCAATTTCACCTTGTGCATTTATTTTTTTCTTAAACACCCACCTCACACCAATTGTTTGACTTCCTTTTGGTAACTCTGCTAGTTCCCAAGTATCATTGCGTTCGATGGCCTTGCTTTCTTCATTCATAGCATCCTTCCAATTTTTGTTTCTTATTGCTTCTTCGAAACTGACATCTTCAGTGTCTGCCAACAAGCATACGAGATGCACTTCTTCTGTGTTTTCATACAAGTCTTGTAAACTTCGCAGCCTGGGCTGTGAGGGTCCTTCTTCATCATCAAAGTCTTCTGGTTCTGTCGAAGTATCTTTCGATATAGCATCTGGTACTTCGACCACAACTTCAGTAGAGTTGTTCCAGTCCCACTTGCTTTCTTCGTTTACTCGAACATCTCTACTTACTATCACCTTTTTGTTTATTGGGTCGAAAAGTCTGTAACCTTTTGTTTTCTCATCATACCCAATGAGTATGTATTTTTGACTCTTATCTTTCAGCTTTGTTCTTCTTTGATCAGGTACATGTGCATAAGCCACACTTTCAAACACTTTGAAGTGAGACACAATTGGCTTGTGTCCGCTCCAAGCTTGTTGAGGTGTTAAATCTCTCAGCTTCGAATGTGGATATCTATTCTGAACGTAGATTGCACATTGTACAGCTTCTGCCCAAAATTCCTTTGACATGTTTTTGCTCTTCAGCATTGATCGAACCATGTCAAGGATTGTTCGATTCTTCCTTTCTGCCACACCATTTTGTTGAGGTGAGTATGCTGCAGTAAAAAATTTCCTTATGCCTTGTTCTTCACAGTACTTCATAAAGGTTGTCGAAGTATACTCCCCACCTCTATCTGATCGAAGAGCTTTGATGTGCTTGTCTGTTGCTTTCTCCACCATTATCTTAAACTTCTTGAATACTTCGAAGGCTTCTGACTTTTCTATCAGAAAATACACCCAAGTTTTCCTTGAGTAATCATCAATAAAGGATATAAAGTACTTTTTTCCACTGAAGGATTCTGGGGTAATTGGTCCACATATGTCAGTGTGAATCAATTCCAGAATTTGTTTGGCTTGATATTCTGCCTTTGATTGAAATGAAGTTCTCATCTGTTTGCCAAATACACATTCTTTACAGAACTTTCCTTCGAATTCTACGTCTGGCAGTCCATGCACCATATTTTTCTTTGCTAACCTCCTTAGTCCAGCTTGATGTAGATGACCAAAACGTAGATGCCACAGGGATGCTTGGTCTTCGATATTGACTTGCAAACACTTTTCTCGAATGCTTCTCAAATTTAACTTGTACATTCAATTTCTCCCCATTTCGACTTGAGCAACCAGACGTCCTGACTTGTCTTTTAAGTGCAAGCTTCGATCTTCCATGAGAATCGAATAGCCCTTTTCAGTGAGTTATCCCAGACTCAAAATATTTGCTTTGAGGTTTGGTATATAATACACATCTTGGATAGATCCTATCAAATCATCCTTCTGCAAGAAACTGATTGTTCCTTTTCCTCCGACCTTTACTTTCGACGCATCTCCAAAGGAAACATGACCATCTTCAATTTCTTTATTTCTTTGAACAAGTGCTTATGACCACACATATGGTTGCTGCTTCTGAGTCCAGGTACCACATAGTGTTATTTTCTGTATCTGCTTTCTTTTGAGTCATTAACATAAATCCTTCATTCAATTTTGTTTCTAGGGAAAGATTTGTTGTTTCTTCTATCTTTCTTTTGAGTCGACGGTTTTTTGCAAGATGTCCCATTTTACCATAGTTGTAGCAACTCTAGGAGTTGCAATCTTTCGCATAGTGCCCTTGTTTGTTACATTTGTAACATTCGATATTATTGTAATTCGATCTACCACCTCTTTGGCCATGTCCTCTGCCACGCCAGTTTTGTTGGTTTGATTGTCCTCTATCGAAGTTGTTATTTTGGTAACTTCGACTACCATTACGTCCTCCACGACCATGTCCTCTCCCACGCCAATTTTTTTCGTCTCTGTTGGGTTCTGCATCTTCAAGTGCCTTCTCCTTCTTTTTTATTTTACGATGTTCATGTGCCTCAAGCGAATCAACCACTTTTTCGATAGTGATTGTCGAAAGGTCCTTCGCCGCTTCTATTGCGCATACTATGTTTTCGAACTTGTCTGTCAAAGATCTCAGAATCTTTTCGATAATACGGGCATCAATCATTGCTTCTCCATTTCGATTGAGTTGGTTTGCCACCGTCTGCACACTAGTGATGTAGTCCGATACGGACTCTGTCTCCTTCATTTTCATTCTCTCCATTTCTCCTCGGAGAGTCTGCAATCGAACTTGCTTGACTCTATATCTGCTCCTTTGAAAGCCTTTTCGAGCGTGTCTCACGCCTCCTTCGATGTAGTCGAACCAGCAATCTTTTCGAAAACTGATTCGTCAACTGCTCTGAACAGCACGTACAATGCTATTTTATCCTTTGTCCGCGTTTCTTTCAACGCCTTGTTCTGAGCAGCTGTGTTTGCCATCGTATTTGATGGTTCTTCAAATCCATCATTAGTTACTTCCCATACATCTAACGATCCCAACAACGCTTTCATCTAGATACTCCAATTCTCATAATTCAACTTTAAAGTCGTGGCAGTGACATTTGACCCATCATATTTGCCATGCGCTCTGATACCAATTTGAAGAAATTGAAGAGAAATGAGAGTGGACTTTGAACTTTCTTTCTTTATAAAATTGTCCAACTAACTTTCAATATGAGATACAATGTGATTTATATAGAATCACAATATAAAATATTAAAAATTTAGAGCAATAACTATTTCTAGTTCCCTAAAGGAATAAACTTCTTACTGTCTAAAGAAATCTATCTTTTACATTACCTAAAATTGATTTGAATTTAACCAACAAACTTCCGCAACTACACCTCTAAACACGATGTCAACACCACATCTTCCCTCCGTTTTGCACTAACAACAACTTTGTCGGAGATCCACCATCAACCTCTTCCCGAATCCAAAGCCGCCGCCAGTCACACCGCAACCAGAGACACCACAATCGATCCGCTACAGCAGAACTCCATAAGAACCTCCAATTCCAGATCCTCATCGGTGATCTCCCAAGTGGCCACACATCCAGGTTTTATTTTCATGAAGCTTTGGAATTTATACGCTTCTGCATTTGGTTCTGCGAAAAGAAAGGGTGTGTTTCATTTGAGTTTTGGGAGTAGAAGTTGTTAGTGTTTGCAGGAAACGATGGAAGAGAAAGGGGTGTGAGTATCTTATCTGACACCATGATATAATATTTTTCTTTTGACTATTCTTTTATTGTTTTTATTTTTAATACTATGCCACATGTAATTGTTGGATTGGATGTCGAAAATGGATCTGTGAAGTAACGCAGACCCTTCTCGAGTCTCTGTTTGTTCTTATTACTTGCACTTTTAATGTAACTATATTAACTAATTATTAGAATTAGGTTTTTGGAGATGGATTTGGGCCTTGGGCTTTTCTCCCTTTAGCATCTCTCTATTTGATTCTTACATCTCCTTTGTTCTATTATATTAGTTTCTTAAGTCACCTTTTTTAATTTAATTAGTTTAGTAATAAGTTAGCTAATAATATAATCTAAACCAATATTAATTAAAAAAAATACAAAAAATATAGTTTGTTTATTTTATTAGGTTTATCTATTTGTTGTAAATAATTAAAGAATAATTGATCTTAGCAATTAATTCAAACATTCTATGAATAATAGGATGTCCATCTTCGAGTAATTAAATCGGTCGATACATCGCCTACTGATTTATTATTCAAAATTAAATAAAAAATCCATGCAACTCACTCAATTCACCATCCGCGAATGACATGTGGCCAATATCTGACCACGTGAGGAGAAAGACTTTATCAGACATTCCGCGCTCTACGTCTCAAAACAGCTAACCAACTTCAAAATATTTTTTCTACTAACATAACAAAAACTACAAGATTATTTTCGAAAAAGGATTAAGGAGAATTATTTTTAAATTAACTGCACTGCGTCTACGATCACCCACTTTTCAAACCCAGACAACGTTCAAGGATAATTCGAAAGCAATTCTATGCAATCTTATAAAAAAACACCAATCAAACAGCGAACTACGAATTAGAACTTTGATTCCTCCTAAGAGGATACGTAGGCATACGACTAAAATCATGGCAAGTTCCCCTAATAAAACACTAAAACCCTATTTCTTAAAGATCATGCTTTTAACCCTAGTATCCTTGTGAACAAGGTAGATGAGGGGTACCTAACACCTTTCCTTCGTCTAAAACCGAGTTAAAGACCTAGAATCTCTAACTTTTTATGGTTAACCTTTATATTTTCTTCCCTAAGATAAAAATTAAGGGTGACGACTCTCAAATTTAAAACCAGTTACAACACCTCACACCTTGCTAGGGCCCTTCTGCACTACCTGTTGCACATCCTTAAATGAGATGATAAAATCTTTATTCTTTCTTATACTATCAATAGGCAAAGCTTGGAACTGATTTCCAACAGCGGCTTCATTAGCTTCTACAATGCTAAAGGAAGACAAATGAGATATCAACAAAGCTTACTCACCGTTTACAATAACTACCTTTCCTTCACGGACAAATTTCAGTTTCTGATGCAAGGTTGAAGTAACAACTTCTACTTCGTGGATCCAGGCCGTGCCAATAAACAACTATAGGCTGGGACAATATCCATAACCTGAAAGGTGATTTGGAATAAGTGCGGACCTATGTAAATAGGTAAATCCACCTCTCCAATGACAAATTTTCTTGAACCATCAAAAGCTTTTACTATAATGCCACTACGGTGCATATGAGTTCCTTGGTATTTGAGCTTCATGAGAGTGCTTCTTGGTATGACACTCAAAGCAGATCCATTATCTATCAGCACATTGCACAAAGAGTCATTCTTATAATTCATAGATATATGCAGAGTCGGGTCATGGTTTCTCCCTTCATCGGGAAATTCCTCATCACAAAAACTCAGATTGTTACAAGGTGTAATATTCCCCACAACACCGTTAAAATGATACAGAGACACATCCCTTTCAACAAAAGCTTGATCTAACACTCTCATTAGAGATTCCCAATGAGCATAAGAGTTTATCAACAAGGATAAAATGGAAATCTTAGAATGAGTTTGCAACAACTGATCCACAATCTTGTCATCACTCATCTTGATGATTTTTAACAGATCATCAACATCTTATTTCAAGGCGGCGCCACTAGATTCTCCTACCACTTTCTTAGGTTCAGTATTCTAGACAACCTTCTTACCAGAATTAACATCTCCTCAAAAGGTAGGGGCGAAGACACGACCACTACGAGTTACCTGATTAGCTTCAACAATAATCTTAAAATGGGATAAAGGTTGGATAGGAATTTCCACACCATCTTTCAGGATAGTTGCATTGTACTTATAAGGCACAACTTTATCTGATTCATATGGGATAGGACCAAGCAGAAAAATAACTACGGAAGTAACAACAAGTTTACTGCAATATGTAATCTTTACAAGAGCGGGAACACCAAAATATGGTACAATAACATTCACCCATGCTTCTTCAAAATACTCAGGAATCGCATAATCATTATTAGAAAACATACCCTTATTCATAGACTCTTACTCATCAGAAGAAAAGAACTCATCAGCAGAAACGTACTCATTATCATAGTCTTCAATCACATTAATATCTTCATATTCATCCCTTGGTATGATTATATGGATAAGACCTCCATCCATCATCTCTTGAATATCACCTCTCACCTTATCACATCCATGGATATCTAAACTGCAAATACTGCAACTCGTATGATCGTGTGTACAGTAGCTGAATTCACAAAGATCATCATGCATTTTCACTAAATCACCTCTAACCAGATTGATATTAAAAATCCCGAAATCCCTAGGACAACCAGCAACCATATTCACAGTACCTCCACCTGCATGTTTGGGTAGCGGATTAGCTTTCACATTAGAACCTACATCTTTAAAAGACATGAGACTAGATCTTACCATCTTCTTCACTTCATACTTCAATGGATAACAGTTTTCAATGATATGCTAATAGGCTCCTTGATGAAAAGCACAAGTGTGATCAGCTTTATAAAATCATGGCAAAGTTGGAGGCATAGTAGGGAGAGGCCTAGTCTGCACCAGGTTCTTCTAAATCAAAGTCATAAATGAAGGTGGAGAAAACACTTAGAAGGGGGGGGGGGGGGGTTGAATAAGTTTCTCTTTTTATTTTTCTTAAAGGCACAACAATAATGGAAAGACAAGGTTATTTTTATCCTGGTTCGTTTGAACTCAAACTACTCCAGTCCACCCGCCAAGGTGATTTCGCCTTTCTCAACAATGACTTAATCCACTATAATCAACTGATTACAATCACACAACAACTGTTGTGACTAACAATGCACAAGTAACCTTACAAGTGACTTACACCACTAAGACTTAAACTTGTCCTAGTCTACTTGAGAATTCTTACCAACCTTGGTCTCTCAAGGAACAATTACAAGATATAAATCTTTACAGATAGTGAAACAAAGTTTTATTATAATAAAGCTATATCACAACTGTGATTTTTCACTAAGAATATTATAGAACAAAGTGTATGAATAATGAATTTGTGAGCCCAGAATTTTTCACGTTGTTCTTGCTTCTTTTTGAATTTGTTCAATTCTATTCAGAACTTCAGTTGTTCAATCTTTCAGTGTTTCAACAATATTTCGTTTGAGCATTTGAGCGTTTGAGCATTAGTTGGCTTGCAATTAATGTTCTTATATATATATATATATATATATATATATATATATATATATATATATATATATATATATATATATATATATATATATATATATATATATATATATATATATATATATATATATATATATATATATATATATATATATATATATATATATATATATATCATGAAGAAACATGACTGTTGCTGCCTTCAAATGGAGAGCATTAAATGTTTGCATGTTTCCTTGTGCTATTCCATTTTCCAATGCACTAGCGTAAACACTTGAGTGTATGTAGCCGTCTTTGCATTAAATGAGCAAACGACACTTGTAAGAACATGTTTCCTGAAGCTTGACAAGACTTGTTAGCTTCTATATTCATTCAGAACTTGGCTTCACGTATTGAATTCAGAACATGCTTGCATATCTTCTAAACAACGCTTTGCTTGATAAGTACTTCTGATCAGTGCTTGCTTTCAAATATCTTCTGAACAACACTTGCTTTCAAATATCTTCTGAACAACACTTGCTTTCAAATATCTTCTGAACAACACTTGCTTTCAAATATCTTCTGAACAACACTTGCTTTCAAAGAACTTCTGAAACATAGCTTACACAGAAACTTGCTAAGCGTTAGAAGATGTAATAAAATAATTATCTTACCAGAGTCAGCATCAGCATCAACACTTGCGTTAAAGCAAAAGGTTCTTTCATCAAGAGAGCTTCTTCATATATTTTCAGCTCAGCACATCAAGATGCTTCTGTCAGAACATTAGCAGAGACATCATCAGTACTTGTTCTTAAAACAAATAGTTCTTTCATCAAAGAACTTCTTCATTTATTTTCAGCTCAGCACTTCAAGATGCTTCTGTCAGAACATTATCTGAAACAGTTAAATACGTTTATCAGAGTATCAAATATATAAAATATAATTTATTGTTATCATAAAAACTCTGAGATATGATCAGAACCAATCTTGTTCTAACAATAAACAATTATGTATAAGTCATCGGAATAGGATCAAAATCTTCCCTCTTCTGACCTTTCCCTTGATTACCTTGTTGAGGTGCTCTCTGATAGGCAATAACATTCGGAGCCACATTGATGATCAAAGTTACTAAAGCAACATGTTGTTGTTGATGTCTTCTTGTAAGTCTAATCCTTCTTTCTTGAATGACAACATTCATTTCTCCTTCTTTCTTTTTAGAAAACCCATATAATGATTTCTTTGTTCCACTATAACCTTCACCTTTTGACAATCGTCCTTCCCTGGCGTCTTCCTTTAGACAGACACCCATACTTACCATCTCAGTGAAATCACTTGGTGCACTTGAAACCATTTTTCATAGTAAAATGAACCAAAGCTTTTTAGGAATACCTTAGTCATTTCTTACTCTTCCATCGGGGGTACCACTCGGGCAACAACCTCACGCTAACACTCAGCATACTCTTTAAATGATTCCTTATCTTTCTGAGTTATCGCTCTTAATTGGTCACGGTCAGGTACCATAAACATGTTGTACTTATACTGCTTCACAAAAGTTTCACCCAAGTCATTGAATGTATGAATGTTACTACTGTACAATCCTATATACCATTTCAAGGCAGTACCAGTTAAACTATCCTGGAAGAAATGAATAAGAAAACATTGGTGTGATACGGTGGGAGAACTGACTTAAGTTTTTACATTTTGATTGCAATTGTGCGGATAGCAAGAGTCGCCACCGACTTTTCTTTTATCCAAAAGGAAAGGTAAAAAAGCACAGGAAAGACCTTTCGAGATTATTTCTCGGGTTCGGGGAGTAGATTATGAAGAGGGAAGGTATTAGCACCCTTTTCATCCGTAGTTATCTACGGGCTCTTAGTTACTCGCTAGATCACTTACTTTTACTTTGCAATGTGCTTGTGGTGTGGGCTTGAAAATATTTTGAAAATGTCTTTGTAATGGTTCTCGTTTCTATAAGAACATGTACAAAGCTTTGTTTCGAAAGATGGTTCAAAGATGTGTTTGTGGAATGTGTTTTTGAAAGTGGTTTTTGGAAAGATGTTTTGCAATGGTTCTCGTATCTATAAGAACGCATACAAAATGTTTTGTCTTTTGAAAAAATTTTTGAGATGAAAGTGTCGATGTAAAAAAGGTTTTTGTCGTGAGCAAGCGAGTAACTAGGAGCGAATCTAACTAATCGAAAGCTCTTAAATGTTCTTTTCTTCCTTCTTTAGATGTTGCTATATTACCATTGATTTGGTAAGAAGCCTCATCGTTTGATGTGAAGGGACATGCGCGGGTTAATTCTACAATCATCGAAAGCAACTTATGAGACGCTTTAGCAATTTTTCGTAAGGGACTAGATCTTTTTTATCGAATGCAACATCGAGGGACTATGATCTTTTATCGGGGGGTCTTTTCTAAAGAATCCCATATTCGAGGGACATGACTACGTTTACGAGGTAACGAGCGAGGTTACCCTAGAGGTGCGCGTGTGAAAAAGTATGTTTGATTCAAGTTATTTTATTGAAATTAGGTTATCTAGCGATTGATTTTAAATCTTGCCATACATGCCTAATTACTATATAGTATAAGGAAAACAGTAAATTGCGGAAATGAAAATTCTACGCTATTAGAGAGCTTTCAGGAATGGGGGTACAATTTTTACAAATGGGGATGAGTCGAATGCGATTAAAAGTCTAAATACCAAACAATACAACCAAATCGAATTTGAGAGATTAACTAAAGTTATAACAGTCTAGGAAATAAAAATTAGTTATCAAAGTATGGAAGTAAAATTCTTGTTATTTGTTGGAAAAGTTTGAAAGAAAAATAAAATTCTATTATGCTATTCTTATTTGAGTTTTATTATGTATAAACTAAATATTAAAAGAAAGTTTATTAAACTGTATAAAAAGAGTTGACAAAATTATTTACGAAACCCCTAGATTAATTAACTATTTTTTAAAATATATTTTGAAGCTAACTTAAAATTCTGAGTTATTAAATTATACCTAAGCCATGCTAATTCTAAGATTTATTAAATAAAGTATAAATTAATTTAAATATAAATTATAATAATGAAAACTAAAAAAAAAATTAGCAAAGTAAACTAAATTAATTTATAAAAGTGTGTAAAAAGCATAATGGGGTGAGCATGATGAATTTTGGATGGGCTTGGGATAATTGTAAGGCCCAATCATTTTTTTTACTAATTTTCTGTCCAATAAAATGAAGAAAGAAATAGAAAAAAGTAAAAAAGAAAAAAAACTGTTCCAGAGGGTCTCGAACCCGGGACTTCTACATCACACAAATGCATACTTACCACTAAACCAACTGACCCTTCATTTATTATGGCATCTTCAATAATACAAAAAAGCTAAAATGGTTGGGTGATTGGGCCAACATCCCAATGGGCTGAACCGGTTATGAGAAGGAAAAGGCAAAATTGGGAAACCCTAAAACGCCAAAAGAGGCGTGTTGTACTGATGGAAAGGGGGGAAAATCCAGATTGATCTCTTATTGGCAAAAAATGATTAGAAAGCCAAAGCCCTAATCCCTTTCTCCTCTATATCGCGATGTCCTTTTCACTACAAACCTCTTAATATCTTATGGCCTCTCTTTGTAAATCCATTGTTTCTTCTCTCTCAATCAGAAACAACAACAACAATAGCATCTTCTTTCATCGCTCAAACTGTATTACCCATTTTCTCATGAAAACTCCTCGCCTCTCTCGACAACTCCTTCTGACTCCTCTCTTTACGAATCTAAACGATGGTAAATCTCCTCGTCTCTCTCGGAACGGGAAGAAATAGAGAACAAATGTGATGACGATTCACGCGAGGGAACAACACAAAATTTCACGGAGTTGAATTTGAAATATCAAGAGTTTTTAGAGGTTTACCGTATGGACGAAGTCGACTGTGTTTTCTGGTATGGCATTTTGAATCCCTCTTTGCACTTTGTATTATTCGCTTCCCTCCTCGTTTTCTTGTTGTTGTTTGTAGAATAGAAATGGCGACGATATGCATTATTGTTGGAATGAAGGTGATGATGATATGGTTGGAATGAGGTTACGAGCGGAGGAGTTTTGACAGGGATTTTTGAAATGAGTTTTTGAGGTTTGGATAAGGTTTACGACACTGTGATGAGAGGAAGGTTGAGGTTCTGGACTGGATTTTTGTGTTTACTGATTCTGTTTTCTGTTTGGTTTTGTTTTCTGGTATATTATGTTTTCTGGTGGTGTTGAGATTATGTTTTCTGGTGGTGTTGAGATTGTGTTTTCTGGTGGTGTTGAGATTGTGTTTTCTGGTGGTGTTGAGATTGTGTTTTCTGATTTTTGGCCTTGGCTGGTGTTGTACCCCAAAATTTTCTCTCTCATTTATCAAGATTTTCTCACAAGATCTCTTTGACTCAAGACTGGATTAGGGTTTGATCAACTCAAGACATCTCATCTTACACTGATGACCCAAAATTAGGGTTTAAGTTTTCCTAAGGGTTTTTGGACTATCAATGCTTCATATTACTTTCAAACATCATTATGGACCCCTAAGTTTACTCCTGACAAGTTTCAGGCCTTGAACCACATTTTTGATCAGTCAATTGGACAGTTGACCTAAAAATCACCTGTATTGGGAAAAAAGTCAACCATGGCCAATTTAGAGTCAAACTTCATAAATTTTTATCCACATCAACATTTTAGACTCATATATATCATTTCATCAAGTTTGGGCCACAATTCCTCAAGAAATTTGATCAAATCATTAAAAGGGCAAAATGGTCAAAATTAGGATTTTGATTGAGAAAGGGTAATTTATAATTTTTGACCTAGAAAGTTACCATTTGATTTGAAGCATGATTTCGAGGTTTCAATTGTATCATCTTGACCTAATAACATGGTTCAAAACATTTCAAATTCATTGGATTGACAGATGAAATTTGCAGTCAACTGATCAAAAGTCAACTGTATACTGAAAAGTCAATCTTTGGCTTTTTGGTCAAAATCAAGTGCCAAGGATCACAATTCATCAAAACATGTCAAAATTTGAAACTTTTTCATCAAGAAATCAAAGATTGAAGATTTGGTTTTAAAATTTGAAATATTTCTTAACTTAGAAACTTTTCTAGTGTAGAAAATTTCTTATTTTTTCTCAACTTTAAGCCAATTTTCCACCATGATACAAGATGATTCAAAGAAAGTTTCCAACTTAAAAGTTGTAGACCTCCATGAAATAAACAACTTTGCTTCACATATTTTTACCTAAAGATGCTTGGATCTCAAGATATAATTTTGTGAATACATGTCCATGAACTAAAATAACTTAGTGAAATTTTGCCCTAATTTAGGCAGGTTTTGGACCCAACTTCATGGAAAATTTTCACCTAGTTCCAAGAGGAATATTGAAATTCATTTCAAATATGAGTTATAGAGACATTTCAAGCTGTCCAAAATGTCCAAGAATTCCTTGAGATCATTTTTGAGTAGGGAGAATCGAAGAGATGAAATTGGCAATTTCTCACTTTGAATTCAAGCCATTTCATGAAGAACAAAATTCAAATCTGAACCTATGCTGCCTAATCCATGCTTTACAGGTCCCAAACTTGTTTCTTACTCTATAATTTAATGCTTAATCAGTTTACAAATCTTTAATCCAAGCCCAAAAGTCTTTATCCAAGCTTTAATTCCATAAATGGCACAAAGTTGCCATTGTCATTTTAGAAAAGCTTAACTTTTGCAACTTTCTAATTCTTGAGCATTGGACCTGTCTTCTATGTACACACAAGTCCTACAGACCTAAAGCAACTTGTATAGAGCTTATACCAAGTCCAAGCAGGCCAGTACAAGCATGTGCAGACTTGTCCCTTCACTTTGCTTCAAAACCAAGAAAGTGTGCAAAAAAGCCTACAACTCAAAGATCTGTTGTGAAACTGACTTGGAACTTTCTCCATAATAATACACAAACATATTACAACTTAGAGCATGACTGCAAAAGGACTGGAACACTCAAACACTCCCTCTCAACAAAAACCTGTCAAAACTTGCAGTTTGTGTCCAAGCATATCAATCCATCAATTTGCTCGTGCGTTTCAAGTTTTAATCATTCAAACACTTTACCTACCTCATATCTAAGTGAGCCAGGCCATTATCCCTGCACTGTAACTCCTCCTTCTTCATCTTCCATTTTTGTTTTTCAAGCTTGCAGGTTGAATTGGATGGAGAGTTCCAGGCACTTCCAAAGCAAGGCAAGGATTGGAACACACTCAGGGAGGTTCAAGCAAGCTAAAGCAACCTTCAGGCCTTCCTAAAACTCACTCAAACTCCATTCACGATCTCAAATGAAAGAGGTAAGAATTCCAACTTCTATCTCTTCATACAGGCATCCATTGGCCATGATTTGTGAAAGAAAAATGTAGATATTATAGTGCTGAAGCCAACCATGTGCATAGATTTCATTTCTGATCATTATGTATAGAGAATTTTAGCATTCAAATTTCTGTAAAAATTAGGTTTAAAATTAAGGCTTTCAAAATTTGTTTTAATCTTTGATTGTTAGTTTACATAAGTTACATGGTTGAAATCGTGGGGACGAGTACTATCATTTTCATATTGGAAGTTTTCATTTTCATGGAGAAATGAGAAAGATACAGGAGTTCTGGCCAGCTTGAGGAAGAAGATGAAGTACAGGGCAAGGAAATTTCTTGTGTTATGTTTTTATTGTTTCATATAAACCAACAGATGTACAACCACCCCAGGGGCAAGGTAGCGCGCTGGAAATTCATAGGTCGTGGGTTCGAACCTTGGCGCTACCTTTTGTTTTTTCATATTTTTTCCAGTTTCATTTTTTTGTTGTTTTGCAAGATGGGCCTCAACATTGGGCCCAACGTTTTTTTCTAACATAACACCACCTGATTTCTCAGGATACCCCCTGGCCCATACATTTTATTTATTTATTTTATTTTCTTTTCTTTGTTTCATTAAATATTTTCTTTAATACATAAAATCATAAAAAATATAAAACATGATGATTTTGCATTTTTGTTTATTTATTTTATTTTCACATGAAAAAAATATTTTATTCAACTATATATTAATTATTTCTTTCTTAAATAAACTTGTAAATATAATAGATTTAGGTTAACTGTTTTATTCCTTTTTTTATTTTATTCATACTTGTAAATATTTATTTTGACATATAAAAACTAAATATTTTCATAAAATATTATCTATTATTTTTAATACAAAAAATACATAAAAATAATAGATAAGAACTTTATTTTCTTTTAAATTAGAAATTAGGGTTAACTTTGGTTTTCAAGAATTAATTTCTTTTTCTTAAGTTTATTAGATTTAAGTCAAAACTCTTTTGCATAAAAAACAAAACAAAAATCTTTTTCTTGCATATACATAATATTGCATATTTAAATATTGTATTTGTTTATCCTAATATTCGTACAAATTCGATTTGGTTGTAATAACTTGATTAGATTTACATTATTGCAAATCCCCATTCATAATTTGTATTCCCCCCTCCCATAAAAATGTTGTAATAGCGTAGTGATCTTTAAATTACGCAATTTACCGCTTCTATATACCATGCTAGTAATTAGGGTTTGTATGGCAAGATAAAAACAAATCAAATAGAAAACCCTAAATCCAAGACAAAATCAAAGCATGAAAAATAACACACTTGCACACAAGCATCCTTAGGGTTTCTCCACTTGGTTGCCTTATACAAAAATGGCCATATTACGCATGCGAAGTATCTTGGCAAAACAAACAAATATAAGATCATAGTCCCTCGATGACGCTATTTAAAGTTGCCTTACAAAATGATCTTGGTCCCTCAAAAATGCTAAGATACTTTGCAATATTGCTAATCATGGTTATACGATGACCCACGCCCGTCCCGTTTACATCCAAAGGTAGGGTTGCTTACCAAATCAATGGTAAGACAACAATGTCAAAGGAATAGAAAATGAACAAGAAAGACATTTGAGTAGGTAGATTACTTCTAGTTACTTGCTCTATTTTCAAACAACTATCCTTGCTATTTTTCAAAACAAACACACACATTTCAAAAACATCTTACAAACATTGAAAATATTTTCAAAAAGACAAACATCCTTTGTATACATTATTACGAACGAGAATCATTACAAAGGTTGCCTAAACAATGGCCTCTTTTACAAAGTACTTTCAAAAACCACACAAAGCACAATTTCAAAACAAAAAGAAAGTGATCTAGCAAGTAACTAAGAGCCCATGGAAAATCATGGATGAAAAGGGTGCTAATACCTTCCCTTTTCATAATCTACCCCTCAAACTCAAGAAACAAATATCAAAGGTCTTTCCTGTGATTTTTCACCTTTCCTTTTTGGATAAAAGAAAAGTCGGTGGCGACTCTTGCTAAACCGCAACATTTGTGATAAAACGCAAAACATTCAAGTCAGTTCTCCCACCGTATCACAGAACTGGCGACTCTGCTGGGGAAAGTTGAAAAAGGTGGGGTTAACTTAGGGATATATCACATTTATTTGCTTACATTGTTTGACTTGCTTGTTTTGCATTATGGTTCTTTGTTTGGGTTTGAATCCTCCACCCGGATTTGGGATACATTATAGGTAAATAGCAATACATTGTGGAAATTGTGCGGGGTATACCGACATGGTCTAAGCAATAACTATGTTAGTGTGACATATTGTGGGTATCGGTAGCCTTTGAGCCAATCAAAGAGAATACGGGGCCGCTGAGTGATGTCGTGAAGCACTAATGAACTTCTAGAACCCTTTACTTGGCCAACTTGGCCTTTAGGATGTAGTGAGATAACCGACTTTGGTGCAGTCCGAAGTTGGTAGATACTCGATACTACACTAATTGAGGTTTGGTTTCTTGGGATATTTAGGTCGCCATTAAAGAGGCTTGAGCTGAAACAATGACCAAGGAGACAATCCAGTGATATTGAGCTCCTTAGAACCTGGTTACTATTACTAGGACAGGTTTAAGCCAACTAAACTTCAAGAGGGTACTTGTTGTACCCCAAAATTTGCCCTCCCTTGCTTCAGGAAACCATCTTAGATTTTTCAAAGTCCCCCGAAATAAATCCAAGTCCTGGGTTATCCTTTTGCCCAAGCAAGCCACTTACAAGAGCAAGATGGTCTCACAAACTCCGGAAACAACGCTTTCATCTTGAGGAAAATCAAATTCTAAGTGCTTCTTTAAAATAAGTGTTTTTAGAAAAAATCAGCGCTCCAGAACTTCTGGACCCATTCCAGATGAAGACGGTCAGAAGTTGCAAGCTTGGCTCAGCGTGGTCAGAAGTTGGCTCTTCAGCAGCTACATCAGTTCAATCAGAAGTTGTAAACGTGGTTCAGAGTGTAAGTGTAACACCCTCTAAAACCCCGCATAAAATTTCGCAAATAATTAAAATCATAATTTCAGAGTACATGTATAATCGAGGATGCTACAATTCTCTTTTAATAAAACAAATTCCTGTCATGCATAACGTAGTAGTAACTCATACATGTTTACACAGCGGAATAATTCAATTAATAAAATCAATGTTATAATATTTTCAAAATCATCAGGGATTAACACCTGGAAAATGTCAACGTCATATTATAACAAAACATAAGGAATTAAACGAGTCTGATTAAAACAGCTCGACAAACAAACGTTCCCGGAGTTACAACTATCAGAGCATGACCCGGACAATACTAAAACGAAAATAAACTAGAAACGACGAGCCTTCGCCAAGCACCTGAACGAAGCTCCTCAATCTGAAATATTCAACAGTAAGGGTGAGTATCTCAATTATACATTTGATTATACGTTCATAACAACCAATTCAGGAAACCATAAGCATCACCCAACAATTAGCATATTTCATAGTTTACAAAAATCTTTACAATTCATGTACCCATATATATTATTTTTCATATTTGCAATTAACATCAAATATCGTCAACAATTTAGCAACCATACGTGCCTACAAACAATCAAATACAACATTGGAAAAATCATCCATTCATGTTATATTCAAGGTAATGCAACACACCCATGCATGTGGTACCACTTCACCGCCCCATTAAATCTCGGGTCACGGATAACTCACCGTTCCATTATATCGCGGACACGGCTACCACCTCAACGTTCCATTAAATCGCGGACACGTATATTGGCCACCATGTTAATTCCACACAATGGGAATTAACAAATGCAACATGATATGTAAGTATGTAACCCTCAGCATACTATGAACATCAATCAACATATCATGCACATCAACAACATCAATCATAACAGGATATGGATAGCATGTAATCACTCAGCATACTATTTAAACATCAATCATATCAAGTCATATCATAATTCATGCTCGATAACATTATCCAAAAGCATGACAATAAAATCCACAGTAACGCACAAAAAACAAAATTCAGAAAAATCAACACAGAAGAGCAACACGGGTGCCCGTGTTGTGCAACACGGCCCGTGTTGCTGGGCGCGTCCAGAAAACACACATTTTTTTTTCTTCTCATTACAGGGAACCTAACACGGGTACCCGTGTTGTGCAACACGGCCCGTGTTGTGCAACACAGAAAAGCATTTATCTTGGTCAAAACAGGGGGAGCAACACGGGTGCCCGTGTTGTGCAACACGGCCCGTGTTGTGCCACACAGAAGAGCAACACGGGTACCCGTGTTGTGCAACACGGCCCGTGTTTCTGAGCGCGTACAGAATTTTCCTGTACCTGCAGCAGCTCAGAACAGCAGTCAAACGCGGGAAAATGCCGGCTAAACGCGCATTTCGGTATATAATGACATCAGTATTTCACAACTCAAAACAACACATCCATTCCATAATTACCAACCATTATCATCGTCACCTTAACAGTGATTACTCGTCCTTTTTAGGGAAGTTCTGACAACATTAAGGTTATCCCTAAACCTCTAAGGTAAATTCATGATCATGCAGATATACTCCCAATCCACCATTTGGAACCTAAAATTCCTAATCGATTCATAAAATTTGGGAACCTAACCCTTTTCTAACAAGGTTCAATCCTAAGGGTATCGATTCCTAGTAACATCTAACAATTGGGGTTTGTCCCTACGACTACCCAAATCAACCGTACATAAACCCATAAACAAAGGTAAATCGAGTAATAGCCCCCCTTACCTTATCAATTAGCAGCTTTGAACTTTTTGAGCGATGTTCTTCGTTCTTCGTTCTTCGTACCTTCAGAGCTCTGCTTCCCAAAATCCCAACTTCTGTGTTATCGTGAATAATGAGAAAAATAACTTGAGTTCCAAAACATATCTTTACTTCTTTTGCACCCCCACTCTTTACTAACAACATCCAAGCCCAATAACTTAAAAACTCAGCATTTTCTTATTTCTTTTATTTTCCTCCATATTTCAAAATAAATAATTCCTTTTTATTTTATTAATTCTAATAAAATAATTTTCCAATTAAATAAATCAAATAATTGAAACTGGGGTGTTACAACTCTCCCCCACTAAAAGAGTTTTCGTCCTCGAAAACATACCTTAGACGAACAGTTCCGGATAAGCCTCTTTCATTTGGCTCTCCAGCTCCCAAGTGATATTTCCATCTGCTGGACCTCCCCAAGCAACCTTCACTAATGCTATCTCTTTACCTATTAACTGTTTCACTTCCCGATCTTCTATCCTCATAGGCAATGTTTCTACTGTCAGGTTATCTCTCACCTGTACATCATCTATTTGGATTACATGAGATGGGTCTGGAATGTATCTCCTCAGCTGAGAAACATGAAAAACATCGTGCAAATTCGCAAGTCTCGGAGGTAAAGCAATACGATAAGCAACTTCCCCAACTCTTTCTGTAATCTGAAACGGACCAATAAAACGCGGAGTCAACTTCTTAGATTTCAACGCTCGACCAATACCCGTCATCGGGGTAACTCTCATAAACACATGATCTCCAGCACTTAATTCTAAATTCTTTCTCCTCTTGTCATGATAACTTTTCTGACGACTCTGAGAAGCTCTCATCTTCTCTTGAATCAATTTGATCTTTTCAGTAGTCTGCTGAACAATCTCCGGCCCAATTACCAAACTCTCTCCAGATTCATACCAACACAAAGGCGTTCTACACCATCTACCATACAATGCCTCAAACGGAGCCATACCAATACTCGAATGGTAACTATTGTTATAAGTAAATTCAATCAATGGCAAATAGCTATCCCAAGCTCCACCCTTCTCTAAAACACAAGCACGCAACAAATCTTCTAACGGTTGAATCGTCCTCTCCGTCTGTCCATCAGTCTGAGGATGGTAAGCTGAACTCAACCTCAATTTAGTACCCAAAGCCTTCTGCAATCCTTCCCAAAATTTCGAAGTGAATCTCGGATCTCTATCTGACACAATACTAGAAGGAACTCCATGCAAACTCACTATTTTCTCAATATATAACTGTGCCAATCTCTCCATTGAGTAATCCATTCGCACCGGTATAAAATGAGCAGACTTAGTCAGTCTATCCACAACGACCCATATCGCTTCACAATTCATAGGAGTCCTCGGCAACCCAGATACAAAATCCATAGAAATACTATCCCACTTCCATTCTGGAATAAACATTGGTTGCATAAATCCAGACGGCTTCTGATGCTCAATCTTCGATTTCTGACAGATTAAACATGCATACACAAATTCAGCTATTTCCTTTTTCATTCCCGGCCACCAAAACAATTTCTTCAAATCATGATACATTTTCGTGGCACCCGGATGAATACTCATCCCACTGCGATGTCCTTCCTCTAATATACTCTTCTTGATTTCTGCAATATCAGGAACACAAACTCTATCGCCAAATCTCATAACATCATTCTCATCAATTCTAAACTCACCACCTTGATCTTGGTTGATCAATGTCAATTTATCAACTAAATTAACGTCAGATTTCTGCCCGATCCTGATCTCTTCTAGAATACCACTAGTAAGTTTCAACATACCCAACCGAACACACTTCGGAGTACTTTCACAAATTAAACTCAGATCTCGGAATTGTTCAATTAAATCCAATTCACGAACCATCATCATAGACATATGCAAGGATTTCCTGCTCAAAGCATCCGCAACCACATTTGCCTTACCAGGATGGTAATTCAAACCAAAATCATAATCTTTGAGAAATTCCAACCACCTTCTTTGCCTCATATTGAGCTCTTTCTGATCGAAAAGATACTTCAAACTCTTATGATCGCTATACACTTCAAATCTCGAACCATACAGATAATGTCTCCACAATTTCAAGACAAACACAACTGCTGCCAACTCTAAATCATGAGTAGGATAGTTCCTTTCATGAACCTTCAACTATCTCGAAGCATACGCAACTACCCGTTGATTCTGCATTAAAACACCTCCTAATCCCATCAGAGATGCATCACAATAAACCACAAAAGATTCCATCGGATTCGGCAAAATCAGAATAGGAGCACTAGTCAATCTCCGCTTCAATTCTTGGAAACCTTTCTCACAATCAGAATCCCAAATAAACGCTTGTCCTTTACGAGTCAATTTCGTCAACGGCAATGCTAACTTTGAGAATCCTTCGATAAACTTTCTGTAATAACCTGCAAGACCAAGAAAACTTCTGATTTCAGAAACAGTCTTCGGCGCTTCCCACTGAGATACTGCTTCTACTTTTGTAGGATCCACTGCAATACCATTCTTAGAAATCACATGTCCAAGAAAACTAACTTCACTCAGCCAGAACTCACATTTGGACAACTTTGCATACAACTTCCTATCTTTCAACAACTCTAACACAATTCTGAGATGTTCCGCATGTTCTTCGTCATTCTTGGAATAAATCAGAATGTCATCAATAAAAACCACAACAAACTTATCCAGATACGGATGAAAAATCCTGTTCATATATTCCATGAAAACACCAGGTGCATTAGTAACCCCGAACGACATAACAGAATATTCATAATGCCCATACCTCGTTCGAAAAGCAGTCTTTTGAATATCTTCCGCTTTCACACGAATCTGATGATATCCAGATCTCAAGTCAATCTTACTGAATACACTGGCTCCAATTAGTTGATCCATTAAATCATCAATCCTCGGTAACGGGTACCGATTCTTAATGGTTACCTTGTTCAATTGCCTGTAATCAACACACAGTCTCATAGAACCTTCTTTCTTCTTAACCAACAATACCGGAGCACCCCAAGGCGAAACACTTGGACGAATAAACTTCTTCTCCAGTAAATCTTCCAACTGACTCTTCAATTCAGCCAACTCAGACGCAGACATACGATATGGCGCCATCGACACCGGTCTCGTACCAGGAATCAAATCTATAGAGAATTCCACTTCTCTCTCAGGAGGTAACTCACCAACATCATCCGGAAAGACTTCTGGAAAATCACACACCACTGGCAATTCCACACTCCTGACCTTTCCTGTTGCATCTAACGAAGCAAGTAACATAAACACATTAGCACCGTCCTCCATTGCTTCTTGTACCTGCCTAGCAGTCATAGTCAAGTTCTCGACACCAACTGCTTCTGGAAAAATCACCGTCTTAGCAAAGCAGTTCAGATGAACCCGGTTGAATTCCAACCAGTTCATCCCAAGGATAATATCAATTTGTTCAAGCGGTAGGCACACTAAATCCATACCGAAACCTCTACCAAAAATCTCAATAGGACAATTCCTACATACAAGTGAAGTTGTCACTGAACCCGATGCAGGAGTATCAATAACCATGCTACCTCGCATACCAGATATGTCCAGTTTCAACCTCTCAGCACAATCCAAAGAAATGAAAGAATGAGTTGCACCAGTATCAATAATTGCAACTAAAGGTGTGCCATGAATAAAACACGTACCTTTAATCAATCGATCCTCTAGAGTAGTCTCAAATCCAGACAAAGCGAACACTTTTCCACCTGACTGATCCTTCCTAGGCTTAGGACACTGCGGACGAATGTGACCTTCTTCGCCACAATTGTAACAAGTAACAGACTTCCCTTTGCAATCAATAGACAAATGACCAGCCTTTCCACATTTATAGCACTTCTTCTCATCACTCTTGCAATCTCGAATGTGGTGACCAGACTCACCACACCTGTAGCATCTGATAGGAGCCTTAGAATCTCCCCCACTAGGCCTTTTCCATCCACCTGATTTCTGGTTATCTCTACCATATGGCTTGCCACGGTCCATATGTTGCTTTCCTCTTTTATCAACAGCCCCACGAGAGTGAGACGACCTATTCTTGGTAATATCTTCTTCCAAGATCCCGCTACAATCCACCAGATCAGAAAATCTACGAATACGCTGGTACCTGATTCCCTGCTTAATCTCATCTCGGAGACCATTCTCAAATTTGATACATTTAGAGAATTCTCCAGCCTCATCATTGTTGTAGTGAGCATAATACTTTGCCAGCTCAGTGAACTTAGTAGCATACTCACTAACAGTCAGATTGCCCTGCTTAAGCTCCAAAAACTCAATTTCCTTTCTTCCCCGAACATCTTCAGGAAAGTACCTCCTCAGAAAAGCCCTTCTGAAGTTAGCCCAAGTCATTGCCTCTCCATCCTGAACCATTTCAGTCCTTGTGGCAACCCACCAGTCGTCGGCCTCTTCTGCCAACATATGCGTACCATATCTGACTTTCAGATCTTCAGCACAATCAATCACACGGAAAATCCTTTCGATTTCCTTCAGCCACTTCTGAGCACCTTCAGGGTCATGTGTACCTTTGAACAACGGAGGATTGTTCCTTTGGAAATTTCCCAATTGCCTATCAGCACCAATCACGCCTCCAGTTGGGTTTCCAGCAAGTACACCAGCTAACATCCCCAAAGCCTCAGCTAGTGCAGCATCATTTCGTCCGTTACCTCTTCCAGCCATATTCCTGAGAATTAAAACATACTCTTCATTAGAATACAGTATCGACAGTGTTACCTTGCACTAGTCGCATACAAAAAGGAATGACTGACTCAAGACTCTGGTCGCAACGACCGACTATGCTCTGATACCACTATTGTAACACCCTCTAAAACCCCGCATAAAATTTCGCAAATAATTAAAATCATAATTTCAGAGTACATGTATAATCGAGGATGCTACAATTCTCTTTTAATAAAACAAATTCCTGTCATGCATAACGTAGTAGTAACTCATACATGTTTACACAGCGGAATAATTCAATTAATAAAATTAATGTTATAATATTTTCAAAATCATCAGGGATTAACACCTGGAAAATGTCAACGTCATATTATAACAAAACATAAGGAATTAAACGAGTCTGATTAAAACAGCTCGACAAACAAACGTTCCCGGAGTTACAACTATCAGAGCATGACCCGGACAATACTAAAACGAAAATAAACTAGAAACGACGAGCCTTCGCCAAGCACCTGAACGAAGCTCCTCAATCTGAAATATTCAACAGTAAGGGTGAGCATCTCAATTATACATTTGATTATACGTTCATAACAACCAATTCAGGAAACCATAAGCATCACCCAACAATTAGCATATTTCATAGTTTACAAAAATCTTTACAATTCATATACCCATATATATTATTTTTCATATTTGCAATTAACATCAAATATCGTCAACAATTTAGCAACCATACGTGCCTACAAACAATCAAATACAACATTGGAAAAATCATCCATTCATGTTATATTCAAGGTAATGCAACACACCCATGCATGTGGTACCACTTCACCGCCCCATTAAATCTCGGGTCACGGATAACTCACTGTTCCATTATATCGCGGACACGGCTACCACCTCAACGTTCCATTAAATCGCGGACACGTATATTGGCCACCATGTTAATTCCACACAATGGGAATTAACAAATGCAACATGATATGTAAGTATGTAACCCTCAGCATACTATGAACATCAATCAACATATCATGCACATCAACAACATCAATCATAACAGGATATGGATAGCATGTAATCACTCAGCATACTATTTAAACATCAATCATATCAAGTCATATCATAATTCATGCTCGATAACATTATCCAAAAGCATGACAATAAAATCCACAGTAACGCACAAAAAACAAAATTCAGAAAAATCAACACAGAAGAGCAACACGGGTGCCCGTGTTGTGCAACACGGCCCGTGTTGCTGGGCGCGTCCAGAAAACACACATTTTTTTTCTTCTCATTACAGGGAACCTAACACGGGTACCCGTGTTGTGCAACACGGCCCGTGTTGTGCAACACGGCCCGTGTTGTGCAACACAGAAAAGCATTTATCTTGGTCAAAACAGGGGGAGCAACACGGGTGCCCGTGTTGTGCAACACGGCCCGTGTTGTGCCACACAGAAGAGAAACACGGGTACCCGTGTTGTGCAACACGGCCCGTGTTGCTGAGCGCGTACAGAATTTTCCTGTACCTGCAGCAGCTCAGAACAGCAGTCAAACGCGGGAAAATGCCGGCTAAACGCGCATTTCGGTATATAACGACATCGGTATTTCACAACTCAAAACAACACATCCATTCCATAATTACCAACCATTATCATCGTCACCTTAACAGTGATTACTCGTCCTTTTTAGGGAAGTTCTGACAACATTAAGGTTATCCCTAAACCTCTAAGGTAAATTCATGATCATGCAGATATACTCCCAATCCACCATTTGGAACCTAAAATTCCTAATCGATTCATAAAATTTGGGAACCTAACCCTTTTCTAACAAGGTTCAATCCTAAGGGTATCGATTCCTAGTAACATCTAACAATTGGGGTTTGTCCCTACGACTACCCAAATCAACCGTACATAAACCCATAAACAAAGGTAAATCGAGTAATAGCCCCCCTTACCTTATCAATTAGCAGCTTTGAACTTTTTGAGCGATGTTCTTCGTTCTTCGTTCTTCGTACCTTCAGAGCTCTGCTTCCCAAAATCCCAACTTCTGTGTTATCGTGAATAATGAGAAAAATAACTTGAGTTCCAAAACATATCTTTACTTCTTTTGCACCCCCACTCTTTACTAACAACATCCAAGCCCAATAACTTAAAAACTCAGCATTTTCTTATTTCTTTTATTTTCCTCCATATTTCAAAATAAATAATTCCTTTTTATTTTATTAATTCTAATAAAATAATTTTCCAATTAAATAAATCAAATAATTGAAACTGGGGTGTTACAGTAAGCCTCAAACGGAACATGCCCCTTCAGCAGTTACACAAGCTCAGTCAGAACTTGCTAAAGGAATACAAGAGAAACAGGAAAGTATGAAGGCTCCTTCAGAACAGGTTGAAATCAGAAGATGAAAGGCCAGAAGGATAGGTGTCACTGATACAGAATCTCTAAATCCAAATTGTCCAGAAGTAGATCCAAGGAACGTACCAGAAAACCAGGAGAATCTCCAGAGTTTGCTAAGACAACAGGTAGCCAAGGCCAGAGCATGGTTTACGCTGCTGATTCAACGCTGGTTTCCCTTACCAGAATGTTGGTATTAACAGGTCTTGTCACCATTTAATGCCCATTAATGCTTCCAACCACTCCTGAGCATTCACGTGTGGCTTGGAAAATGCTTTTGCACAGATTCTGGCATGGGTCTTCACGCCACCGACCACTTCAGAGGTCACTTCTCCCCAATCTACGCCTGCTGCTGCTACCTAGGCTGAAAGATAGCTGTTATCACAACTTCCCAGGAATTTCTGTCAAAGAACAAATTCAAACTCTGTTGGCGCCTTAAATGTTCAAGGCATCCACAAGAACTTTGCCTATAAATAGAGAGCTTTCATCACTGCAAAAGGGGTTCAAGAAAAGAAACAGAAAAACTGCTAAGAGAGAAACGAAACTCCTAGCAACATAACATTCTGAAACTCTGCCAAAATCTCCAGCTTTGTTTCATAACTTTAAGTTTCTTACCTTCAACTTCATCAAACATCCAGCTCTTTTCTGTAAACCAAAAACGTTCTTTCCAAACTTCTGACCCTATACACGTATACACCTTCACTTCCCCTTTTCCAAATCTGTCCAGAACACCACCAGAACCAAAGGCTAACTTTCACCCACCATTTTCCAGACAGTCAGGTAAGCACCTGCTGACCCTCACCACATTGTTAAGCATCATCAGCTGTGCATATTCAAGTAACATAATGTAAATATTCATGTTATTGCTGTTTATGTTCTGAGGACTTTCATACCTCAGAACGTTCTGAGCCAGTATAGGACTTGCCTGTGACCTTGGTGATTCTGACCTCTGAAACATTTTTGCTATTTTGCTAGATCTGTTCCAAATATGTTTCCTGTTTTGTGGAGTGACAACAGGATTGCAGATGTTCTGATTAGTACAGGAAAAAGCCAAGTGCTGACTTTGACGTTAGCACATCTGAAGCCTGTTTTGCTGTCAATGACATCAGAACCTCTGAGAGTTATTGCCTTTTCAGCAGAATCAGAACTTCTGGTTTCTCCACTAACAAACTTCTGTCTTGCAGCACAGGGAAATCAGAACTTCTGATTTCCCCACTAACAAGGTTCTGTTTTGCAGGTTCTAGAGTCAGAAGTTCTGACTCATCCAGTTTCACCAACAGGTTGATCATCTGACAGCGGATCTGGGTCAAAACTTCTGACGGCCTCCCAACAGCGCGCGGGCTCCCTCTCTCTCTCTATATATCTTGTTTTTCGCTATTTTCTTTTTTTTGTCTATTTTTCTCGTTGAACCCCCCATGTACAAATGTGTATCCCCCTCCCCTAATTATTGTAATAGCGTAGGATTTTACATTTCCGCTTCTTATTGCTAGTAATTAGGACGTGTATGACAAGATAAAATCAATGAAATAGAAAAACCTAATTCAAATAAAAACTCTTGTATGCAATAAAACACACTTGCACACTAACACCCCTAGGGTATTCCACTTTGTTGCCTTCAAATAAATGGGCCATATTGCATGTTGAATTTCTTTGGGTAAAACAAACAATCAAAATGATCATAGTCCCTCAAAAATGTTGCCTAAATGAATGATCAAGTCCCTTTTAAAAAAATTGCCCAAAGACATTTAACGCCGTTGCAATTATGGTCTAAACGATGACCCGCGCCCGTCCCGTTCATCTCCTAATACAAGATTGTCCACCAAATGCAATGGTGGAACAAAATTGTCAAAAGGTTTAAAACATAACAAGAATCTTTGAGAAAACTTTAGGGTAGATAACTCTTAAGTACTTGTCAATTTGCAAAGAAAACACTTGCCTATTTTCAAAACCCACTTCACAAACACTTTCAAAATCAATTTTTCAAACCCTTGAAACATCTTTTTAAAAAGATAAAACACCTTTTGTAAAACATTCGAGTAAAGAATTGTTACAAGGTTAGCCTAGCACAAGGCATCTTTTCAAAACGTTTTCAAAACCACACATCAAGCACCATTTCAAACAATTGAAAACCAAGGCAAGATTGATCTAAGCAAGTACCTAAGAGCCCATGGATAACCATGGATAGAAGGGGTGCTAATACCTTCCCCTTCTATAATCTACTCCCCGAACCCAAGAAAAATCTCAAAGGTTTTTGCTGTGCTTTTTAAACCTTTCCTTAGGATAAAATAAAAAGTCGGTGACGACTCTTGCTCAACCGAAACATTTGCGAACACGAACGCAAAACCCTAGTCAGTTCTCCCACCGTATCACAGAACTGGCGACTCTGCTGGGGAATTTTTAAGTGGGGTTACCTTAGGGTTTAGATCACCTTTACTTTCAATTGATTGCTTTGTTTGCTTTACATTTGTGGGCTTTGTATCGGAGCTTTATAGATCCTAACCCGGATCTGGGGAAACCTTTTTAGGTAGCAACAAGGCTGTGAGGGAACTGTGCGGGGTATACCGACATGGTTGAAGCAGTCTGCTATGTTGATGTGGCACTTTGGTGTGTACCGGTAACCCTTGAGTTCAGTCAAGGAGAGTACGGGGCCGCCGCGTGGTGTCGCGAAGCATCAACTGACCTTAGGAACCTTAATCGAACCATCTTGGCCCTTTTTTAGGGTAGTGAGATAACTGACTTTGGTGCAGTCCGAGGTTGGTTGATACTCGATACTACACTCAATTGAGGGTTGCTTTCCTGGAATATTTCGGTCGCCAGTTCAGTGGCTAAATCGAAACGATGAACAATGAAAGCAATCCAGTGGTATTGGGATCCTTAGAACCCGGTTACTTCTAATAGGACAGGTTGAGCCCACTAACTTCAAGAGGGTAATACCCGGACCCCATGCAAGCCTAAACCTAAGGCCTTGTGTGCTTTGTGTGAATATGTTTGCCTGTATATACACTTACTTGCTTTTCTCATACATGTACATAACATCATAACATCATACCATAGCATTTTCAATAACCATTTCGAGGATCTCGAGGGTTCTTTTGATGCAGGGTTACGTTGAACCAGACGTCTATCAAGGGGCAAAGAGGTCTCCCCTCTAACCAATCCAGTCAAAGTTCAAGTGCAACAACTTGAATCAGTGGCTATGACCCACTCGACATGGCGAGCTTGATTCTAGTGGAAAGACATCCGCCGATACAAAGTTCTCCAATCAAAGTTCAAGTGCAACAACTTGAATCAGTGGCTATGACCCACTCGACATGGTGAGCTTGATTCTCGTGGAAGGACGTCCACCGGTGCAGAGATCTCCAATCCATGAGCAGGGTTCAACCTCTAGCATTTTCTTGTGTTTACCCCAAGAGATCCTTGAAAGCATGCATCCACATATCATGCATGTCATTTTGACAATCTTTCCTTTTTCAGGTTTCCTTACTCTCCTGCTGTTTATTTCAGCAAGAGATGGCTCTAGAAAGGTCTGTCAAAAACATTCAAGACCAGACTGCTCAGCTGCAGGAGATGTTTCTGAACTTGTCTCTGGGGCAAGAAGAGATGAAAGCTCTCCTCACCAAAGGCCTGGGGAATTCCAACAATGCCAGGAGTGATCAGATTGCGGAGCTGCAGTTTGATCTGACAACACTGAGGACTCAAGTGATGGGACAGTTGGTGGGCCAGATGGCTCTCATCCAAGACCTATCCCAAAGACAAGAGGAACTCAGAGTTCTTGTCCGCCAACTGCTTCCAAACAACCAACTGGGGCAAACATCTGAGGACGGAGAGCAAGTCACCGCTCAGCCTCCATCAACTCAAGAAGACAAGGGGAAAGCTCCTTTGCTAGCTTCAGGGTCACAAACCCATCAACAACCTCGCCAGCGTCAACGGGGCAATCGGCGTAAGCAAGAAAAGTCGGGAAGACAGTTTACGGAGACGGAAATACCATCATTCTTCATACTGAAGCGCCTGTTGGAGGTCAATTTGCTCACCGTAAAGGACCCTCCTCAGAAGCTCAATATCTCCTCTCCTCACTTTAATCCCGACGCATTCTGTGTTTACCACTCCTGTAGCCCGGGACACAGTACCAACGACTGTTGGGCCTTGAAGAACAAGATTCAAGATCTGATCGACATAGGGGTGCTGGAATTCATGCCAGACGGCGAGATGAAAATCTTCCGTTAAAGGGTTCTCCGCTTGAAGTGACGAAGCTCGAACTGAAAGACTTTTGCTTCTTTTTGAATTTTTCAAAGTTGTAATTTCTTTGGCTGTCAAACAATTATCTGTTGATGTTAAACTTTGTTTTCATTAATGCATTGCATATGTTTGTCTTGAATTCATCCATTCGTTTCACTACTCTTATGCTTTTCTTTATGATTATTTAACTCTTGATAAAAAGCTGCAAGCCTTTAGAGGGAGGATGACGAAACAATACCGTGATCTTATACAGTATGCTTTTGAACAGACCTTGCTGATGATGTACAGGCATTTCTTTCAATTCCCAAACACTGGAGCTATAAGGAAGTTAATCCCTAGTCAACCCCTTCGAGCCAAAGAAGTAGGAGTTCTCTGTTCTAAACAATCAAAACCTTTGATATAAACCTGGGGCAGGGTAGTATCTCAGTTAATTCAAAAGAAAATGCGCATTGAAGTCGCAAACTCTCGGTTCGTAACACAACGAACGACATCAAAAGAGAAAGCATTCCTTTGGAATCAAAAGACAAGGGTGGTTCTCTATCACATAGACAGTCAATCTCTCAAAAGAAAGAAGGCCACTGAGCCAAAACCTATAAAGGAGGCTTAAGAAAGCTGGGGCATCCCGCTGACAGTAATCCCGAAAACGGTGACAGTCAGGCAAAAGTTAGGGATAACAAATCAAAATCAAAATAGTGAGGTCATTACAAAACCCTCAACAACATGAAAAGTGTTGAAAAAGAAAAAGGAGATGATGACTGTCTCCCAAAATTCAAACTGGTGAACCATCGCCCAAAAGTCGTTCCGAACTCAAAACAGAGTACGACGCACAGTTAACTGAGCTTAGGTTGAAGAACATCACGAAGAGCGGGTGGGTACAAATATACTTTGAGCCTTTATCCTTTGTTTCTTAAACCGTGAACCAGGCCACGTTACAGCCCTTCAAAAGTCCTAATTGAAGCATGGGTTAGTTTGAAAGCATACTGTTACAAAAGGTATCCTGACTCTTGTAGGGCTTTGCTCTAAATCTTGTGTTAACTTGTCTTGAAAAGTTTTCTGCTAAAAAACGCATTTTTCAAAACTTCAAAGACAAACATAAACTTTGCATTATCCGAATATCACTGTCTGCATTTGACCTTTTTGTTTGATAGCGAAGAAGTTCATACAGCGCATGTTCGGAGGAACGAAAACTCTCTCAGTAAAGCAAAATCACTTCAAGAGGATAACACTTCCATCAAATCCCTTATCAACAAAGGGGCATGACATGTCACAATCTAATTAACCTGGGGCAGTCCAGTCAAGGTCCAACAGATCTTTCAAAGTACAGTTAACCTGGGGCAGTCTAGTCAAGGTCCAACAGATCTTTCAAAGTACAGTTAACCTGGGGCAGTCCAGTCAAGGTCCAACAGATCTTTCAAAGTACAGTTAACCTGGGGCAGTCCAGTCAAGGTCCAACAGATCTTTCAAAGTACAGTTAACCTGGGACAGTCCAGTCAAGATTTCAAGAAATCTCTCAATATGCAGAGTAATCCGATTCAAGATTCCTTCATCACCACTTGGGGCATTCGAATGTCAAAAGTGTTCAACAAATCAACTACAACATCTCCAGATTCGATTCCTGTATCCAGCCAGGGCATATCTGTTGACCACATTTCCAGACTCGACTCCTGTATCTAGCCAGGGCACGTCTGAAGAGTTCGAGGATTCGATTCCTGTATCCAGCCAGGGCATATCTGTTGACGACTATTTCCAGATTCGATTCCTGTATCCAGCCAGGGCATATCTGTTGACTACATTTCCAGACTCGACTCCTGTATCTAGCCAGGGCACGTCTGAAGAGTTTGAAGATTCGATTCCTGTATCCATCCAGGGCATGTCTATCAACTATTACCTTTCAAGACTCGATTCCTGTATCCAGCCAGGGCATGTCTGAAGAATTCCAGATCAACACCTGCAACGACCCAGGAAACATCTGTGAACGACCGATTGTAGACCAACACCTATAATAAGCCAGGATTTATCTACATCACCACTTGGGGCATTCGAATGTCAAAAGTGTTCAAAACCCGATGCAGTTTTACACAAGCTCATCTTCAGGGAGCCCTACACCGGTCCCTCTTCAAGACTTCTGAAACAAGTTTACGGATTCTTCCCAACAACGGATGTTAATCTACCGACTTGTTCAGACTCTTCTCAAACCTTTGAAATTAGTTTACGGACGCTTCCCAACAACGGATGCGGCTCTATTGCTGATTCAACTTCAAGATTTCTGAAAATAGTTCACGGATTCTTCCCAACAACGGATGTTAATCTACCGACTTGTTCAGACTCTTCTCAAACCTTTGAAATTAGTTTACGGACGCTTCCCAACAACGGATGCGGCTCTATTGCTGATTCAACTTCAAGATTTCTGAAAATAGTTCACGGGTTCTCCAAGTAAACGGATGTTAACCTATCACTTGTTCAGATTCTTCTCAAGACTTCTGAAAACAGTTCATAGATTCTTCCCAAGTAACGGATGTTAATCTATCAGCTTGTTCAGATGCAACCTTTGAAATTAGTTTACGGACGCTTCCCAACAACGGATGCGGCTCTATTGCTGATTCAACTTCAAGATTTCTGAAAATAGTTCACGGGTTCTCCAAGTAAACGGATGTTAACCTATCACTTGTTCAGATTCTTCTCAAGACTTCTGAAAACAGTTCATAGATTCTTCCCAAGTAACGGATGTTAATCTATCAGCTTGTTCAGATGCAACCTCTGAAATTAGTTTACGGACGCTTCCCAACAACGGATGCGGCTCTATTGCTGATTCAACTTCAAGATTTCTGAAAATAGTTCACGGGTTCTCCAAGTAAACGGATGTTAACCTATCACTTGTTCAGATTCTTCTCAAGACTTCTGAAAACAGTTCATAGATTCTTCCCAAGTAACGGATGTTAATCTATCAGCTTGTTCATATGCAACCTCTGAAATTAGTTTACGGACGCTTCCCAACAACGGATGCGGCTCTATTGCTGATTCAACTTCAAGATTTCTGAAAATAGTTCACGGGTTCTCCAAGTAAACGGATGTTAACCTATCACTTGTTCAGATTCTTCTCAAGACTTCTGAAAATAGTTCATAGATTCTTCCCAAGTAACGGATGTTAATCTATCAGCTTGTTCAGATGCAACCTTTGAAATTAGTTTACGGACGCTTCCCAACAACGGATGCGGCTCTATTGCTGATTCAACTTCAAGATTTCTGAAAATAGTTCACGGGTTCTCCAAGTAAACGGATGTTAACCTATCACTTGTTCAGATTCTTCTCAAGACTTCTGAAAACAGTTCATAGATTCTTCCCAAGTAACGGATGTTAATCTATCAGCTTGTTCAGATGCAACCTCTGAAATTAGTTTACGGACGCTTCCCAACAACGGATGCGGCTCTAGTGCTGATTCAACTTCAAGATTTCTGAAAACAGTTCCCGGGTCCTCCAAGTAAACGGAGGTTAACCTATCGCTTGTTCAGATTCTTCTCAAGCTAACCACCACGGAAGATCGCGCTCGCCAAAATTCTCCCTATCCCCAGCGGAGTTCATCAAAATACCCCAACAGTAACTTATCTTTGCAAATCCCCAGCCAGAGAATCTTCCGGAAATCATTTTCCCTCAGAGTTTAAGCCTCAGTATCCCCAGCAGATCAAAAGCTTCAAATGGACAACCCCCAGCGGAGTCAGACTTTCAAGCCTTCTCCCCACAGAGTCTTTAGGAAGAAAAATCTTGAGTTCCCCAGTGAAATCTCCAGAGATACTTCTCTCCAAGTTGAAGATTCTCAATCTGGCCTCCCCAGCTTTAAGTCCACTAGTTTGGTACTCCCCAGTAGAAGACTTCAGGAATTCCCCAGAAGATTGGTATACAACCCAAGCTCCAGGTTCCCCAGTAACGACCCAGGACTTATCTTCCCCGGCAGCAGTCAGGATACTTCTATCTTCCGCTATCCCGGATTCATCTATCCTGTGCAAGACAACTCTCCAGCTTACATGCACATCCATTTACATTCATAACACAAAATATACATTGTATCATGCATCATAGCATTGCATACAACTAACTCTTTGCCTTTTCAGGTAAGATCAGTCGACAGACTAAAATCATTCAAATCTCAAGATTTCTGAAAACAGTTCCCGGGTTCTCCAAGTAAACGGATGTTAACCTATCACTTGTTCAGATTCTTCTCAAGACTTCTGAAAACAGTTCATGGATTCTTCCCAAGTAACGGATGTTAATCCATCAACTTGTTCAGATGCAACTTTTTAAAGACAGCTTACGGAAGCTTCCCAACAACGGATGCTGCTCTATTGCTGATTCAATCTCAAGATTTCTGAAAACAGTTCACGGGTTCTCCAAGTAAACGGATGTTAACCTATCACTTGTTCAGATTCTTCTCAAGACTTCTGAAAACAGTTCATGGATTCTTCCCAAGTAACGGATGTTAATCCATCAACTTGTTCAGATGCAACTTTTTAAAGACAGCTTACGAAAGCTTCCCAACAACGGATGCTGCTCTATTGCTGATTCAATCTCAAGATTTCTGAAAACAGTTCACGGGTTCTCCAAGTAAACGGATGTTAACCTATCACTTGTTCAGATTCTTCTCAAGACTTCTGAAAACAGTTCATGGATTCTTCCCAAGTAACGGATGTTAATCCATCAACTTGTTCAGATGCAACTTTTTAAAGACAGCTTACGGAAGCTTCCCAACAACGGATGCTGCTCTATTGCTGATTCAATCTCAAGATTTCTGAAAACAGTTCACGGGTTCTCCAAGTAAACGGATGTTAACCTATCACTTGTTCAGATTCTTCTCAAGACTTCTGAAAACAGTTCATGGATTCTTCCCAAGTAACGGATGTTAATCCATCAACTTGTTCAGATGCAATTTCTTAAAGACAGTTTACAGAAGCTTCCCAACAACGGATGCTGCTCTATTGCTGATTCAATCTCAAGATTTCTGAAAACAGTTCACGGTTTCTCCAAGTAAACGGATGTTAACCTGTCACTTGTTCAGTTTCTTCTTCCAGACTTCTGAAAACGGTTCATGGATTCTTCCCAAGTAACGGATGTTAATCTATCAACTTGTTTAGATGCGACTTCCTGAAAACAGCTTGCAGGTTCCTCCCAACAACGGATGTCAACCTATTGCTTGTTCAGACCCCCAATTCAGAAATGGTCCAAAGCTTGGACACTTTCCTAATGTTCCCTTCCAGATGGCATCTTTAAGCCCATCCCCGACAAGTTTCTGTCACTCTCCTAGATGGCATCTTTAAGCCCATCTCCAGATGGCATCTTTAAGCCCATCCCCGACAAGTTTCTGTCACTCTCCTAGATGGCATCGTTAAGCCCATCTCCAAATGGCATCTCTAAGCCCATTCCCGCATCCAGTGCTTTGATGAGTGCAAATTTCCGGGCACTCTAGTGTCCAATCTCCTTTTACCCTCGAGTCACGAAAGGCAAGCTTGCCAATCTAACTCTTCAGGTTCAAGAAGATTGAACAGGGGCAACTGTTGTACCCCAAAATTTGCCCTCCCTTGCTTCAGGAAACCATCTTAGATTTTTCAAAGTCCCCCGAAACAAATCCAAGTCCTGGGTTATCCTTTTGCCCAAGCAAGCCACTTACAAGAGCAAGATGGTCTCACAAACTCCGGAAACAACGCTTTCATCTTGAGGAAAATCAAATTCTAAGTGCTTCTTTAAAATAAGTGTTTTTAGAAAAAATCAGCGCTCCAGAACTTCTGGACCCATTCCAGATGAAGACGGTCAGAAGTTGCAAGCTTGGCTCAGCGTGGTCAGAAGTTGGCTCTTCAGCAGCTACATCAGTTCAATCAGAAGTTGTAAACGTGGTTCAGAGTGTAAGCCTCAAACGGAACATGCCCCTTCAGCAGTTACACAAGCTCAGTCAGAACTTGCTAAAGGAATACAAGAGAAACAGGAAAGTATGAAGGCTCCTTCAGAACAGGTTGAAATCAGAAGATGAAAGGCCAGAAGGATAGGTGTCACTGATACAGAATCTCTAAATCCAAATTGTCCAGAAGTAGATCCAAGGAACGTACCAGAAAACCAGGAGAATCTCCAGAGTTTGCTAAGACAACAGGTAGCCAAGGCCAGAGCATGGTTTACGCTGCTGATTCAACGCTGGTTTCCCTTACCAGAATGTTGGTATTAACAGGTCTTGTCACCATTTAATGCCCATTAATGCTTCCAACCACTCCTGAGCATTCACGTGTGGCTTGGAAAATGCTTTTGCACAGATTCTGGCATGGGTCTTCACGCCACCGCCCACTTCAGAGGTCACTTCTCCCCAATCTACGCCTGCTGCTGCTACCTAGGCTGAAAGATAGCTGTTATCATAACTTCCCAGGAATTTCTGTCAAAGAACAAATTCAAACTCTGTTGGCGCCTTAAATGTTCAAGGCATCCACAAGAACTTTGCCTATAAATAGAGAGCTTTCATCACTGCAAAAGAGGTTCAAGAAAAGAAACAGAAAAACTGCTAAGAGAGAAACGAAACTCCTAGCAACATAACATTCTGAAACTCTGCCAAAATCTCCAACTTTGTTTCATAACTTCAAGTTTCTTACCTTCAACTTCATCAAACATCCAGCTCTTTTCTGTAAACCAAAAACGTTCTTTCCAAACTTCTGACCCTATACACGTATACACCTTCACTTCCCCTTTTCCAAATCTGTCCAGAACACCACCAGAACCAAAAGCTAACTTTCACCCACCATTTTCCAGACAGTCAGGTAAGCACCTGCTGACCCTCACCACACTGTTAAGCATCATCAGCTGTGCATATTCAAGTAACATAATGTAAATATTCATGTTATTGCTGTTTATGTTCTGAGGACTCTCATACCTCAGAACGTTCTGAGCCAGTATAGGACTTGCCTGTGACCTTGGTGATTCTGACCTCTGAAACATTTTTGCTATTTTGCTGGATCTGTTCCAAATATGTTTCCTGTTTTGTGGAGTAACAACAGGATTGCAGATGTTCTGATTAGTACAGGAAAAAGCCAAGTGCTGACTTTGACGTTAGCACATCTGAAGCCTGTTTTGCTGTCAATAACATCAGAACCTCTGAGAGTTATTGCCTTTTCAGCAGAATCAGAACTTCTGGTGTCTCCACTAATAAACTTCTGTCTTGCAGCGCAGGGAAATCAGAACTTCTGATTTCCCCACTAACAAGGTTCTGTTTTGCAGGTTCTAGAGTCAGAAGTTCTGACTCATCCAGTTTCACTAACAGGTTGATCATCTGGCAGCGGATCTGGGTCAGAACTTCTGATGACCTCCCAACAGCGCGCGGGCTCCCTCTCTCTCTATATATATCTTGTTTTTCGCTATTTTCTTTTTTTGTCTATTTTTCTCGTTGAACCCCCCATGTACAAATGTGTATCCCCCTCCCCTAATTGTTGTAATAGCGTAGGATTTTACATTTCCGCTTCTTATTGCTAGTAATTAGGACGTGTATGACAAGATAAAATCAATGAAATAGAAAAACCTAATTCAAAGAAAAAAACTCTTGTATGCAATAAAACACACTTGCACACTAACACCCCTAGGGTATTCCACTTTGTTGCCTTCAAATAATTGGGCCATATTGCATGTTGAATTTCTTTGGGTAAAACAAACAATCAAAATGATCATAGTCCCTCAAAAATGTTGCCTAAATGAATGATCAAGTCCCTTTTAAAAAAATTGCCCAAAGACATTTAACGCCGTTGCAATTATGGTCCAAACGATGACCCGCACCTGTCCCTTTCATCTCCTAATACAAGATTGTCCACCAAATGCAATGATGGAACAAAATTGTCAAAAGGTTTAAAACATAACAAGAATCTTTGAGAAAACTTTAGGGTAGATAACTCTTAAGTACTTGTCAATTTGCAAAGAAAACACTTGCCTATTTTCAAAACCCACTTCACAAACACTTTCAAAATCAATTTTTCAAACCCTTGAAACATCTTTTTTAAAAGATAAAACACCTTTTGTAAAACATTCGAGTAAAGAATTGTTACAAGGTTAGCCTAGCACAAGGCATCTTTTCAAAACGTTTTCAAAACCACACATCAAGCACCATTTCGAACAATTGAAAACCAAGGCAAGATTGATCTAAGCAAGTACCTAAGAGCCCATGGATAACCATGGATAGAAGGGGTGCTAATACCTTTCCCTTCTATAATCTACTCCCCGAACCCAAGAAAAATCTCAAAGGTTTTTGCTGTGCTTTTTAAACCTTTCCTTAGGATAAAATAAAAAGTCGGTGGCGACTCTTGCTCAACCGAAACATTTGCGAACACGAACGCAAAACCCTAGTCAGTTCTCCCACCGTATCACAGTACTTACCTATAAAACCCCATGCAAGCCTAAACTAAGAACTTGTTTATTTTGCTTGTATATGCATACTTGTACATAACATCATGGACATCATGGACATCATATGCATTCACTAACCATTTCAAGGGTTTTGGAGATTCATCTTTGTTCTTGTTTTGTAGGATATGGATCCACTTCGCCGGAAAACTATCCAAGTAAACCTTGTAAGAATTCCTCCACAACTTAAGGAGCTAGCTTCAAGGATCCCTGAGAACTCTCCATTCACTGAGAGGCATGGTCATCTATTCAACTTGGTCACCTCCAACACAAATAAGGATATGATGAAGGTGCTCTTCCAATTCTTTGATCCTTTGCACCATTGCTTCATATTTCCCGACTATCAGCTTGTGCCTACTTTGGAATAATTCTCTCAACTCTTGAGGATTCCCATTCTCAATCAACTACCTTTCAACGGTACGGAAAGAGACCCAAAGCCAGAAGATATTGCTCAAGCTTTGCACTTGCACTCATCTAATGTCACAACTCATTGGGAAACTAGAAGTGGTGTCAAAGGCTTCTTAGCAAAGTTTCTGTTTGAGAAAGCCCAAAGTTGTTGGAATTCCTTAGATTTACAAGCTTTTGAGAAAATTGTGGCTCTCCTTATCTATGGGATGGTTTTGTTTCCCAATCCTGACCAACTCATAGATGTGAGTGCCGTCAAAATTTTCATGTCACGCAATCCGGTGCCTATATTGCTAGGGGATATCCTACACTCTTTTCACACTCGCACAATGAGGAAAAGAGGTGTCCTTATGTGTTGTACTCCTCTCCTGGAAAGATGGTTTATTTCTCATCTTCCCCAATCAGTCTTAAAGAATAAGCAAGGATTAAGGTGGTCACAAAGGTTAATGATGCTCAAACATTCAGATATTCATTGGTGCTCCCGATCCAAAGAGAATGTTATCATTGTTGACCGTTGTGCGGAATTCCATAATGTCCCTCTACTTGGAATTAGGGGAGGCATCACCTACAACCCATGCTTAGCTCTAAGACAGTTTGGTTATGCCCGAAGGGATGGCCCGCACGAGATGCTGATTCAAGGCTTGGTATTCGACTACGACAACGACGATCAAGGTCTTCGCTAGAGATTCATCCGAGCTTGGAGGATGCTAAACAAGGTGGATAGAAAGACTTTGGGACACAATAATTCCATCCCTCTTGACACTTAACTCAAGTGGGTACGGACCCGCACTCAAAGTCTTATGATGCCTTATCCTTCCATTCTCCCGGTGATCATTGAGCCTGTTAAGGAAGGAGAGGTTCCATACACTATCCTACATCCTAACATGCCCACATCTCTTGAAGACCTACAAAGGGATTGGACACAACTCAAAGGAGAGCGAGATACTATCAAAGCCCAATTCTATGCAAGCGAGAAGAAGGTTTTATAACTCACTAGGCTACTTCATGAGGAGCAGACTCTAAATGCCTACATTGCACCAAAGAGGATGCACACTACTTTTTTATCTTAGAGTGTTGTATTATTTTTCCCAAGGGGAATTGATGTACTCAAACTCTATCTTATTAATATAACATGTGTTTCTTTTTGTCTAAAACGAACTTGAATCTTTAAAAATCCTTGAAAACATTACATATGCACATATCATTCATCATAACATAAACAGGTCTTTTGCAACGAGTTTCCTCATCTCTCTACTGTTTATTTCAGTAAGATGGATCTTGAACAGACAATCAAATATCTTAAAGTTCAAAACACGCAGTTTAAAAGTTACTCATGACCCTAGCCAAGGGGCAAGAAGAGTTGAAGACTCTGTTAGCTGAAGAAAGAAAGAAGAAAACAAAGAAGGTCACTGGGGTTTTGAACATGGGGAGAAGGTTTCAAGGATAGACTAGAAGAACTTTGAATTTTGCAACCACTTCTGAGGAAGGAGAAGGGAAAGGAAAGGAAATAGCGGTTCCGTCAGAATATAAAGAGGAGGAAGAAGAGGAGGACTACTCTGAGGAGCAGTATACTCTAGCTGATGATAAGTACAAACATCTTGAAGAGCGTTTGAGCGCTATGGAAATACAAAAGGTGCCAGGTCTAGACTTTGAAGAATTGGGACTAGTGTCGGGAATTGTGATCCCACCGAAGTTCAAAGTGCCGTTGTTTGCAAAATATGATGGGGTGTCATGTCCTAAGATGCACCTCCGATCATATGTGAGAAAGATCCATCCGCACTCCGTCGATAAAGACTTGTGGGTACATTTTTTCCAAGATATTTATCTGGAACACAACTCGATTTGTTTTACCAATTGGAAAGGGCCAACGTCCACAACTGGGAAGACCTTGCCGCAACTTTCTATAAGAAATATCAATATAATGTTGATTTGGCGCCTACCCGTACTTAACTTCAGAGTATGGCTATGGCTTCAAATGAGGGTTTCAAGGATTACGCGCAGAAATGGAGAGATCTAGCTGGGAGAGTGAAACCCCCTCTGTCTAAAAAGGAGTTGGTGGATATGTTCTTAGGCACTCTATCAGGCCCTTTTTTCAACCATCTGATTGGAAGCTCATCTGCAGGATTTATTGAGTTAATACTAACCGGAGAGAGGGTGGAAGCTGGCATAAAAAGTGGAAAGATTCAGAAGGATTCATTTGCCTCTACATCTGTAAGAAAGCCTTTCACTGGGAAGAAGGAGGTATCTGTTGTTTATCCATAAAGGAACCAAGGGAGAGTTGAACACCGACCAATGGTAGGAGCTGTTATGATCCCAAAGCCTACATCTGATCAACCAAGAAATAATCAACCAAGGGTGGAAAGGCCGGTCCGACAATTCACCAGAATCAATATGACTCTATCCCAGGTTTTACCGCACCTTCTGAAATCCAATTTGGTAACTTTAAAAGAAGCTCCAAAGAACCCCAACACAGCGTCCCCTCATTATCACCCAAATTCCAAATGTGCATATCATTCCGAAAGTCCGGGTCATGACACTAATAACTGTTGGGCCCTGGAAAACAAGATTCAAGACCTTATAGAGGCAAAAGAGATTGAGTTTGATGCGCCCGAGAAGCCAAACGTCATTTCTGCTCCTATTCCCAGGCATGGTCACAACACCAATGCAATTGAAGAAGATTTGTTTGTTACCACAATTGATGAACTCATGACTCCACTCCCAATTATTAAGATAAACTTGTTGAAAGCCGGTGTATTCCCGGGTTGTAATGAAGACTGCCATCTTTGTTTATCCTCATCAACTGTTTGCCTTTTGTTGAAAACAAGCATTCAACGCTTGATAGACAACAACGAGATTCTCTTTGAAAGTGCTCCTGTTTTACCCATTCCTGTTGAAGACGTTTCAATCATAAACATCTTCACCAATTCTTCCAGGGTCCCCAAGATACCCGTTAGGATTACATCGGTTCCAAAAACTACTCCTCTTATAATCACAATGCCTGGGCCAGTCCCGTATGAATCAGACAAAACTGTACCATGGAATTACGGTAGAGACATCTACTACCATGGCATCAAACAAGATGGGCTGGCCTCTGAAGAAATAAACTCCGAAGAAGAAGACTCCGACATTAGCAATATTTCCGGAACCAGTAAGATTACCCGAAGCGATAGAATCTTCTCTCCAGAAATTGCCCCCCCCCCCCCCCAAAGGCAGTTTTTGGACCCGTGGCTGCTCCAAAGGTTACCTCCATACCAATAATCATATTTGCAAGTGCTCCTATTGATAAAGACGACACAACCCCTGCTGTTATCCCTACCAACACTCATACTGCTGAAACTCGAGGAAAAAGTATTTAAGAAGAGCCTATCCGGACGAAGGCTCAACCGCTGACTATCCCCGAAACCTCCAAGAAGGAAATGGAGGAGATCCTGAGAATAATAAAGAGGAGCGACTATGAAGTAGTTGAACAGTTGGGGCAAACTCCCTCCAAAATCTCCATGCTAGCATTGTTACTGTGTTCCGAAGCACACGCGAAAGCCCTGGTGAAATTCCTAAAGACAACCCATGTGCCTCAAGAGACGTCTGCTAACCAATTTCAAGATTGTGTGGCCAGTTTGACGGTGGATAACGGCCTAGGCTTCTCAGATGCTGATCTGACACCAAGGGGAAGAAAGCACAATGAGGCATTGCATGTCTCTGTGGAATGTAAAGGAACGACTCTGGCCCATGTCTTGGTGGACACTGGTTCATCTTTGAATGTTTTACCGAAGAAAGCTCTCGATAGACTAGACTGTGAATGACTGACGTTGAAACCCAATAACATAGTCGTGAGAGAATTTGATGGCTCAAAGAGGATGGTGCACGAGGAGGTGGATATCCCCATAAAGGTTGGGACTCAAACTTTCAACTCAACCTTCTATGTAATGGACATCTGCCCCTCTTACTCCTGTCTGCTAGGACGGCCGTGGATTCATAATGTCGATGTTGTCACCTCTACACTGCACCAGATGTTGAAATATCTGGTCCAGGGAAAGATTATCACTGTCCACGGAGAGGAAGAATATATGATTAGCCACCTCAATTTATTTCGGTATGTGGAATTGGACGGCGAGTTCATTGAAACTCCTTTTCAACATTTTGAAGAGGTTCCCCAAGAAGTAGCAGTAACCAAGACTGTATCCCAGATTCCCAAGATTACGAGACCTCCGCTCCGAATGTCATCTCTGAAATACGCCAAAGCAGTAGTAGAGGAGGGTGGATGCACTATCTGGGGGCAACTTCCGGATATTCCATATAAATCTGATAAGTTTGGCTTAGGATTCACTTCAAGTGCTCAGAAGGCTGTGCGCCATGCCTGTGCTGGAGGGCCACCCTTGAAGATTAGAAACCGAGAGATCAATGCGGTGGAAGATGGTGAAGAGGATTGCAGCTTGGAGGATTGGATCTTTCCTACTGTCAACGGAGGACTTCGCAATTGGGAAGCCAAAGACTTTGTCCCAATAACTTTCATCCCTCAGTAATTTATCTTTACATTTCTGTTGGACTTGTAATATTCATAAACAATTCACACATTTAAAACCTTGTGTCTTTCCCGAGGCACAATGGTCCATTTGTAAGGGTTTTTATTTCATCTTCATATGACATTCAATGAATCATGGACGTTTTTCACATACAAACTTTTTGTTCTCATTGTTTTTCTTTTACATTTTATTTTTAAGGATGGATATACCCTTACACACACCCACACTCACAAATGCAGGTACCCCTCCATTCCGGATCCCATGGGTAACGATACTGCTATGGCCTTTTGTGACCCTGAGGATCTAATCTACCAAGCCGAAGACGAAGGTGAGGAAGATTGTGAAGTACCAAGGGAACTGGCCAGACTACTACAACAAGAGGAAAGAGCTATTCAGCCTCATGAGGAACCGGTGGATACAATCAACTTGGGTACCGAGGAGGATAAAAAAGAAATTAAGGTGGGTGGCAATCTAGAGGCCAGTGTCAATGGGCGTCTAATTCAGCTATTGCGTGATTATGTTGAGATCTTTGCCTGGTCATATGAAGACATGCCAGGACTTGATACAGACATCAGGGTACATCGTCTGCCAACAAGAGAATACTGTCCACCAGTAAAACAAAAAGTCCGCCGCATAAGACCTGATATGTCAGAGAAGATCAAAGCGGAAGTCATGAAACAATTCAATGCTGGATTCTTGGTTGTCACTTCCTATCCCCAATGGGTTGCCAACATTGTTCCCGTGCCTAAAAAGGATGGAAAAGTACGAATGTGCATGGACTATAGAGATTTGAATAGGGCCAGCCCTAAAGATGATTTTCCACTCCCCCACATAGATATCCTGGTTGACAATACGACCCAGCACAAAGTGTTTTCCTTCATGGACGGATTCTCAGGTTATAACCAAATCAAAATGGCACCTGAGGACATGGAGAAAACTACATTTGTCACAAAGTGGGGCACATTCTGCTACAAAGTGATGCCATTCGGACTGAAGAATGTTGGGCAACCTATCAGCGCGCCATGGTAATTTATTTCATGACATGATACATCATGAAATAGAGGTCTAGGTAGACGATATGATAGCCCTATCACAAACTGAAGAAGAGCACCTTGATCACTTGCAAAAGTTGTTTGAGAGATTGAAGGAGTACAAGTTAAGGTTGAATCCAAACAAGTGCACATTCGGAGTACGGTCCGGTAAACTTTTAGGTTTTGTTGTTAGTAACAAAGGCATTGAGGTTGATCCTGCCAAGGTTAAAGCAATACAAGAAATTCATGTTCTTCGTACTGAGAAGGAAGTCAGAGGATTCTTGGGACGCCTGAACTATATTTCCAGATTCATTTCTCACCTAACAGCTACTTGTGAGCCAATCTTTAAACTATTGAAGAAAGACCAGGTAGTCAGATGGAATGATGAATGCCAGACTGCTTTCGAAAAAATCAAAGAGTACTTATAAGAGCCTCCTGTTTTGATGCCACCGGTCGAGGGAAGACCACTGATCATGTATCTAACTGTTTTAGAAAACTCATTAGGGTGTGTATTGGGGCAGCATGACGAGTCTGGCCGAAAAGAGCACGCTATTTACTACCTGAGCAAAAAGTTTACCGACTGTGAAACCAGATATTTGCTGCTCGAGAAAACTTGCTGCACTCTGGCATGGGCTGCGCGCCGGCTAAGACAATATATGTTGACTCATACTACCTTGTTGATATCTAAGATGGATCCAATAAAATACATCTTCGAAAAGCCTGCTCTGTCTGAGAGGATAACTAGATGGCAGATGATCCTAACAGAATATGACATACAATATACTACCCAGAAAGCTATAAAGGGCAGTGTATTGGCTGATCACCTTACTCACCAAGCTGTAGAAGACTATCAGTTCATGAAGTTTGAATTCCCGGATGAAGACATCATGACATTAGACAACTGTGAAGAAATCAGACCATATGACGGACCTGAACAAGGATCCCGATGGACCCTATTCTTTGATGGGGAATCCAAAGCAATTGGTAATGGTATCGGCGTTGTACTCGTGTCTCCTAAAGGGTGTCATACTCCTTTTACTGCCAGACTTTGCTTCAACTGTACGAACAACATGACGGAATATGAAGCGTGCATCTTTGGTCTCAAAGCTGCCATAAACTTGGGAATCAAATCCTTAGACGTGTTTGGAGATTCAACTTTGGTCATCAGTCAGATCAAAGGGGAATGGGACACTAAGCACCCAAATCTTATCCCTTACAAAGAACATGTTTTGACATTTCTACCACATTTTGAGAAGATTACCTTCGAGTATTTCCCGCGAGAAGAAAATTAGCTAGCAGACGCCCTAGCCACAATGTCATCTATGTTTAAACTTAATTGGGATAACGAGGCTCCCTGGATCACCATTGAACGAATGGACGAACCAGCACATTGTCACGAGATTAATACTGAAGAGGTAGTGGACCAGCCTTGGTTTCATGAAGTCAAGAGGTATCTCGAGGCTCAAGAATATCCAGAAGGAGCTTCAATCAATGATAAGAAGTTCTTAAGAATATTTTCTGCTAAATTCTTCCTTAGTAATGGCATCCTATACAAACGTAATCATCACTCCATTCTGCTTCGATGTGTAGATAAGGTTGAAGCGGAAAAGATCATGGCTGAATTACATGAAGGTACTTTTGGCACTCATTCCAGTGGGCATACGATGGCGAAGAAAATCCTACGGCAGGTTATTATTGGTCTACCATGGAATCAGATTGCAACCAACACTCTCAGACCTGTCATAAATGTCGAATTTATGTTGACAAGGTGCACGTACCCCCAGTTCCTCTAAATGTCTTGACGGCTCCTTGGCCCTTTGCTATGTGGGGAATTGACATGATTGGAGAGATCAAACCGACAACCTCCAATGGACACCGCTTAATCCTAGTGGCCATTGACTACTTTACCAAGTGGGTTGAAGCAGCTTCCTTCGCTTCCGTTACCAAGAATGTTGTTGCCCGCTTCATCAAGCAAAATCTTATTTGCCGGTACGGTATTCTGGAAAGGATTATCATTGACAATGGTACAAATACTAACAACACTATGATCACCGCCTTGTGCGAGCAATTCAAAATTCAGCATCACAATTCTTCTCCCTATCGGCCAAAGATGAATGGCGCTGTCGAAGCTGCGAATAAAAACATTAAAAAGATCATACAAAAGATAACAGTCACATAAAAAGACTGGCATGAGATGCTACCATTCGCTCTCCACGGGTATCGTACTACGGCTCGCACATCAACTGGGGCAACACCCTATTCTTTGGTATATGGCATGGAAGATGTTTTGCCTATTGAGGTTGAAATCCCCTCTCTTAGGATTATGAAAGATGCAGGTTTGAGTGAAGACGATTGGATCCAGAATCGACTTGATCAACTGAACTTAATTAATGAAAAGAGACTTACTGCTGTTTGCCATAGTCAAATGTATCAAAAGCGGATGATCAAGGCTTTCAACAAGAAAGTCAAACGCCAAGAATATCAAGTTGGGGATCTAGTGATCAAACGTATCATCTTGCCACAAAGTGATCCCAGGGGAAAATGGACTACTACCTATGAAGGACCATTTGTAATCAAGAACATATTCTCCGGTGGGGCAATGATCTTGACCACCATGGACGGCGACGACCTACCACACCCTGCGAACGCGTACATAGTCAAAAGATACTACACATAAGAGACCCGCTAGGTTGACACACCTAGACAAAAAAAAGGGCATCCCGACGAACCAAAAAGGTTCGGGAAAAAATTAGGGATAAAATAAAAAAATTTGTACACCCGGCAAGTTGAAAACCCGAAAGGGCGACTTAGGCAAAAAGGGGTTTCCCGGTGGATTGAAAACCCGAAAGGGCGGTCCAGGCAAAAGTTAGGGAATTAAAGCGTATGACTATGTCCCGTCGGATCATTTGACGAACAACCTCTGGCTTCCACTGACAAACTCAGAGTTTCTGATCAATTCAATCATCTTCGGGCAAAGTAACAAATAGATAAGATATTCAGAGATATGAAGGCTATAGCAGAATGGGAACCCCATGGAATTATTACACATAGCTATCTTTCTTTGTATAAATTTTTCTTGTTTTATGGCACCATTCTCTTACTAGAATGTTTGTCTCTTTTGTACAAAATACTTATTCAAAGACAATACAAAGATACCCCTTTGAAAGTGCAAAAACTATTTGTCTTTTTCTTTACGCTTGTGTTTTGTTTGCAAAAGCGTCCAATGATTCATTGATGAACATATGCATTTGAACATAATTACTGTTTACAAATAAACAAAATGAGAAAGACAATTACTGATAGGTTGAAAGGCCAGGAAAACGTCTCTAGGCTATTCCATAAGTAATCCCCACAGTACATCATTTAAATCCCTAGCGAAACAAATTTCAATTTATTAATCCCCAGTAGAAATCGTCAAATTTCTCAGGATTCCCCAAACAGATCTTACAAGCAGTACGTGGCGTTGCCCTCACGACAAAATCTACTTCTCTCAACAAGAGTTCGTCAGTATTTCAACTTCAAGACATGAAAGTTCAACATATCCTCAACAACTTTCAAGGATTTATTTTCCTCAATCAAACAACAATACAGCAGATCAGCTCACATGCACATACATTACATCCACATACCATAAACATTGATAAAGCAAATACGTTGCGTTATGCATTTCATGCAATATAACTTTGTATTTTAGCTAACATTTCACCCTTTTCAGGATGAGATTAACATCTACCATTAACAATATGCAATCATGATACAATACGGATACGCTCCAGACACGGACGCCATTCTGATACTCATTCGGATTTCAAGTACAAATACGCTCCAAACACGGACTCCATTCTGATACTCATTCTTTCAGCTTACAACTTACAATTCAATAAACATTTTTGGATGGCATCTACAATCCCATCTCCAACAAGATTCTATCACTTCTCCAAATGGCATCTTTAATCCCATTCCCTCAACTACACATCGTCGAGTGCAAATTTCTGGGCACTCTAGTGTCCAATCATTCTCTCACCTTCGAGTCACGAATGGAAAAACTCGTCAATCTAACTCTTCAGGTTTAAGAAGATTGAACAGGGGCAGCTGTTGTACCCCAAAATTTTCCCTCTCATTTATCAAGATTTTCTCACAAGATCTCTTTGACTCAAGACTAGATTAGGGTTTGATCAACTCAAGACATCTCATCTTACACTGATGACCCAAAATTAGGGTTTGAGTTTGCCCAAGGATTTTTGGACTATCAATGCTTCATATTACTTTCAAACATCATTATGGACCCCCTAAGTTTACTCATGACAAGTTTCAGGCCTTGAACCATATTTTTGATCAGTCAATTGGACAGTTGACCTAAAAATTAGTTGTATTGGGGAAAAAGTCAACCATGGCCAATTTACAGTCAAATTTCATAAATTTTGATCCACATCAACATTTTGGACTCATATATATCATTTAATCAAGTTTGGACCATAATTCCTCAAGAAATTTGATCAAATCATTAAAAGGGCAAAATGGTCAAAATAAGGTTTTGACTGAGAAAGGGTAATTTCTGATTTTTGACCTAGCAAGTGACCATTTTATTTGAAGCATGATTTCGAGGGTTAAATTGTATCATCTTGACCTAATAACATGGTTCAAAACATTTCAAATTCATTGGATTGACAGATGAAATTTGCAGTCAACTGATCAAAAGTCAACTGTATACTGAAAAGTCAAACTTTGGCTTTTTGGTCAAAATCAAGTGCCAAGGATCACAATTCATCAAAACATGTCAAAATGTGAAACTTGTTCATCAAGAAATCAAAGATTGAAGATTTGGTTTTAAAATTTGAAAATTTTCTTAACTTAGAAATTTTTCTAAGTGTAGAAAATTTCTTATTTTTTCTCAACTTTAAGCCAATTTTCCACCATGATACAAGATGATTCAAAGAAAGTTCCCAACATAAAAGTTGTAGAACTCCATGAAATCAACAACTTTGCTTCACACATTTTTCCCTAAAGATGCTTGGATCTCAAGATATAATTTTGTGAATACATGTCCATGAACTAAAACAACTTAGTGAAATTTTGCCCTAATTTAGGCAGGTTTTGGACCCAACTTCATGGCAATTTTTCACCTAGTTCCAAGAGGAATCTTGAAATTAATTTCAAAGATGAGTTATAGAGCACATTTCAAGATTTATAAAATGTCCAAGAATTCCTTGAGATCATTTTTGAGTAGGGAGAATCAAAGAGATGAAATTGGCAATTTCTCACTTTGAATACAAGCCATTTCATGAAGAACAAAATTCAAATCTGAATCTATGCTGCCTAATCCATGCTTTAAAGGTCCCAAAATTGTTTCTTACTCCATAATTTAATGCTTACTCAGTTGACAAAGCTTTAATCCAAGCCCAAAAGTCTTTATCCAAGCTTTAATTCCATAAATGGCACAAAGTTGCCATTGCCATTTTAGAAAAGCTTAACTTTTGCAACTTTCCAATTCTTGAGCATTGGACCTATCTTCTCTGCACACACAAGTCCTACAGACCTAAAGCAACTTGTATAGAGCTTATACCAAGTCCAAGCAGGCCAGTACAAGCATGTGAAGACTTGTCCCTTCACTTTGCTTCAAAAGCAAGAAAGTGTGCAAAAAAGCCTACAACTCAAAGATCTGTTGTGAAACTGACTTGGAACTTTCTCCATACTAATACACAAACATATTACAACTTAGAGCACGATTAAGAAAGGCCTGGAACACTGAAACACTCCCTCTCACCAAAAACCTGTCAAAACTTGCAGTTTGTGTCCAAGCATAGAAATCCATCAATTTGCTCGTGCGTTTCAAATTTTAATCATTCAAACACTTTACCTACCTTATATCTAAGTGAGCCAGACCATCATTCCTGCACTGTAACTCCTCCTTCTTCATGTGCCATTTTTGTTTTTCAAGCTTGCAGGTTAACTTGGATGGAGAGTTCCAGGCACTTCCAAAGCAACGCAAGGATTGAAACACACTCAAGGAGGTTCAAGCAAGCTAAAGCAACCTTCAGGCCTTCCTAAAACTCACTCAAATTCCATTCACGATCTCAGTTGAAAGAGGTAAGAATTCCAACTTCTATCTCTTCATACAGACATCCATTGGCCATGATTTGTGAAAGAAAAATGTAGATATTATAGTGCTGAAGCCAACCATGTGCATAGATTTCATTTCTGATCATTATGTATAGAGAATTTTAGCATTCAAATTTCTGTAAAAATTAGGTTTAAAATTAAGGCTTTCAAAGTTTGTTTTAATCTTTGATTGTTAGTTTCCATAAGTTACATGGTTGAAATCGTGGGGACGAGTACTATCATTTTCATGTTGGAAGTATTCATTTTCATGGAGAAATGAGAAAGATACAGGAGTTCTGGCCAGCTTGAGGAAGAAGATGAAGTACAGGGCAAGGAAATTTCTTGTGTTATGTTTTTATTGTTTCATATAAACCAACAGATGTACAACCACCCCAGTGGCAAGGTAGCTCGCTGGAAATTCATAGGTCGTGGGTTCGAACCTTGGCGCTACCTTTTTTTCTTCATATTTTTCCAGTTTCATTTTTTTTTTGTTTTGTAGGGTGGGCTTCAACATTGGGCCCATCGTTTTTTTCTAACATAACACCACCTGATTTCTCCGGATACCCCCTGGCCCATACATTTTATTTATTTGTTTTATTTTCTTTTCTTTGTTTCATTAAATATTTTCTTTAATACATAAAATCATAAAAAATATAAAACATGATGATTTTGCATTTTTGTTTATTTTATTTTATTTTCACATGAAAAAATATTTTATTCAACTATATATTAATTATTTCTTTCTTAAATAAACTTGTAAATATAATAGATTTAGGTTAACTATTTTATTCCTTTTTTTATTTTATTCATACTTGTAAATATTTATTTTGACATATAAAAACTAAATATTTTCATAAAATGTTATTTATTATTTTTAATACAAAAAATACATAAAAATAATACATAAGAACTTTATTTTCTTTTAAATTAGAAATTATGGTTAACTTTGGTTTTCAAGAATTGATTTCTTTTTCTTAAGTTTATTAGATTTAAGTCAAAACTCTTTTGCATAAAAAACAAAACAAAAATCTTTTTCTTGCATATACATAATATTGCATATTTAAATATTGTATTTGTTTATCCCAATATTCGTACAAATTCGATTTGGTTGTAATAGCTTGATTAAATTTACATTATTGCAAATCCCCTTTCATAATTTGTATTCCCCCCTCCCATAAAAATGTTGTTATATCATAGTGATCTTTAAATTATGCAATTTACCTCTTCTATATACCATGCTAGTAATTAGGGTTTGTATGGCAAGATAAAAACAAATCAAATAGAAAACCCTAAATCCAAGACAAAATCAAAGCATGAAAAATAACACACTTGCACACAAGCATCCTTAGGGTTTCTCCACTTGGTTGCCTTATACAAAAATGGCCATATTACGCATGCGAAGTATCTTGGCAAAACAAACAAATATAAGATCATAGTCCCTCGATGACGCTATTCAAAGTTGCCTTACAAAATGATCTTGGTCCCTCAAAAATGCTAAGATACTTTGCAATATTGCTAATCATGGTTATACGATGACCCACGCCCGTCCCGTTTACATCTAAAGGTAGGGTTGCTTACCAAATTAATGGTAAGACAACAATGTCAAAGGAATAGAAAATGAACAAGAAAGACATTTGAGTAGGTAGATTACTTCTAGTTACTTGCTCTATTTTCAAACAACTATCCTTGCTATTTTTCAAAACAAACACACACATTTCAAAAACATCTTACAAACATTAAAAATATTTTCAAAAAGAAAAACATCTTTGTATACATTATTACGAACGAGAATCATTACAAAGGTTGCCTAAACAATGACCTCTTTTACAAAGTACTTTCAAAAACCACACAAAGCACAATTTCAAAACAAAAAGAAAGTGATCTAGCAAGTAACTAAGAGCCCATGGAAAATCATGGATGAAAAGGGTGCTAATACCTTCCCTTTTCATAATCTACCCCCCGAACTCAAGAAACAAATCTCAAAGGTCTTTCCTGTGATTTTTCACCTTTCCTTTTTTGGATAAAAGAAAAGTCGGTGGCGACTCTTGCTAAACCGCAACATTTGCGATAAAACGCAAAACCTTCAAGTCAGTTCTCCCACCGTATCACAGCTGGCTTTGCTCTTGGTTTCTCTATTTTCAGGTTTGCTGTTTGGTTTTGGTTTTTGTATCTTGTCCGTCCCTTTTTTGATATGATGCTTGGTTTTGTAATATAATAGCTGAGAAGTAAGAATTGGAGGGAATGTTTTGAGGGTTTTGAACAATTATGGTATGCTGACCTTGAACACTTTGAGTGTAGTTTTCACATTGCTATTTGTGTGCAAATGTTGGGCTACAGGTTTTGATGCAGGTTATTTGAACAGAGATTTTGGCATATAGCAGTATTTTAGACTGCATTGGTTTTTGGTGATATCCCTTTCATCTCTCCTCTTTCCTCTTTCTATGAAACAAAAGTAATTTTGCTTTTTTGTCAAAAAAAATTCTAAAGAGTTTGCATTAGGGAAAATGATGACATAGGTTTTGTGAACTAGATAGCTTGCATTGTTTTGCAATATCACTGTTGTTGTACCCCAAAATTTGTCCTCTCACTTATCAAGATTTTCCTCACAAAGGTTTCTTTGACTCAATAATGGATTAGGGTTTGATTAGCTCAAGACATCTCCTCATGCACTGATGACCAAAATTAGGGATTGAGTTTGCACAAGGATTTTTGGACTATCAATGCTTGATATGGCTTTCAAGGATCATGATGGACCCCCAAGATTACTCATGTCAAGTTTCAAGCTTTGAATCACACTTTTGATCAGTCAAATGGACAGTTGACCTAGAAATCAGTTGTATTGGGGAAAAAGTCAACCATGGCCAATTTACAGTCAAACTTCATAATTTTTGATCTACATCAACATCTTGGACTCATATGTATCATTTGGTCAATTTTGGACCATAATTCCTCAAGAAATTTGATCAAATCATCAAAAGGGCAAAATGGTCAAAATTAGGGTTTTGACTGAGAAGGGGCAATTTCTGATTTTTGACCTAGAAAATGATGAATTGGTTTGAAGCATGATTTCAAGAGTTCAATTAAATCATTTTGACCTAATAGCATGATTCAAAACATTACAAATCCATTGGATTGACAAATCAATTTTTCAGTCAACTGATCAAAAGTCAACTGTATACTGAAAAGTCAAACTTTGACTTTTTAATCAAAATCAAGTGCCAAAGATCATAATTTATTAAAACATGTCAAAATGTGAAACTTTTTCATCAAGAAAGAAAGGGTTTAAGTTTTGGTTTTGAAAAGTTGAAATTTTTAACTTAGAAAATTTTTGAAGTATGGAAAATTTCTTGTTTTTTCTCAACTTTAAGCCAAATTTTCACCATGATACAAGATGATTCAAAGGAAGTTCCCAACATGAAAGTTGTATATCTCCATGAAATCTACAACTTTGCTTCACACAATTTCTCCTAAAGATTCTTGTATCTCAAGATATAATTTTGTGAATACATGCTCATGAACTAAAATAACTTAGTGAAATTTTGCCCTAGTTAGGCAGGTTTTTGACCTAACTTCATGCTAATTTTTCACATAGTTACAAGGGGAATATTTGAAAGCAATTCAAAAATGAGTTGTATAGCACATTTCAAGCTTTCCAAAATGTCCAAGAACTCCTTGAGATCATTCTTGAGTAGGGAGAATCAAAGAGATGAAGTTAGCAATTTCTCACTTTGATTTCAAGCCATTTCATGATGAACCAAAATCAAAATTCAAGCCTAGGCTGCATAATATTTGCTTTGCAGGCCTCAAACTTGTTTCTCACTCCATAATTAAATGTTTACACAACTGATAGAGCTTTAATCCAAGCATTAGAGCCTTTGTCCAAGCTACAATTCCATTTATGGCACAAAGTTGCCATTTCTATTTTGATAAAGCACAACTTTTGCAATTGTCAACTCCTTGAGCTTTTCACTTGTTCTTTATGCATACAAAAACCCTATAAACCAAAAGCAATGTGTATAAAACCTCTACCAACTCAGATCAGACTTGTACAAACACTTAGGGACTTGTCTCCTCACATTTCTTCAAAAGCAAGTTATAAAGTTAAATGGCTGTAACTCAGAAACCTGGTGTGGAATTGATTTGAAACCTTCTATATACTTATACACAAGTGTATTAAAACCTAGAACACAAATGCTAAGGCTAAAAAACTCTCCCAAACACTCTACCACTGAAAATCTGCCATAACTTGCAGTTTTTCACCTTACATAGCAATCTCAAAAACCCCTCGTGCGTTTTGAGTTTTAACCACTTAAACACTTAATATACATCATATCTAAGTGTTCAAGACCCCTGTTCCCTCACTGTAACTCCTCCTTCTCCATCTGCCATTTTTAAATTTCAAGCTTGCAGGTTGACTTAAGTAGGCAGATTCAGGAACTTTCAAGACAAAGTAAGGATTGGAATACACTCAGGGAGGTCCAAGCAAGCTAAACAGATCCTCAGACCTTCTGAAAACTTGCTCAAACTCCATTCACGATCTCAACTGGAAGAGGTAAAAACTCAAACTTCCATCTCTTCATACAAGCATCCTTTGGTCTTGATTTGTGAAAATAAAATGTAGATATTCTTGCACTAAAGCCAACCATGTTCATAGATTTCATTTATATTCATTGTGTATATAGAATTTTGGATTTGAAATTTATGTAAAAATTAGGTTTCAAATTAGGCCCAGTAAAATTAGCTTTGATCTTTGACTTTTAGTTTACATGAATTATATGTTTGAAATCGTGGGAAGAAATACTATCACTTTCATGTTTGGATTTTCCATTTTCATGGAGAAATGAGAGAGATACAGGTGGTCCGGCCATGGCTCAAGGTTGAAGATGAAGTTGCCTTTAGGAGGCGTTTTATAATATATATTTATCTTTGTGTTTCTATAAACGTATGTACAACCACCCCAGTGGTAAGGCAGCGCACAAAAATGCCATAGGTCATGGATTCGAGCCTTGGCGTATGGCTTTTTCAATTTTCCATATTTTTTCCATCTTTTTTGTTGTTTTTGCAGCGCGGGCTTCAGACTTTGGGCCTCATGTTTTTTTTGCTAACCTCCTGCCTCTAATTTGCTTGCAGCACCCCTTGCCCATTATCATTTATTTATTTATTTTGTTTTCATTTTATTTTCCTAATAATATTTTCTTAATAATAAAAAATCATAAAAAATATAAAAATGATAAACATTATATTTTGTTTTATTTTATTTTATTTTCTCATAAAAAATATTTTATTTATTTAAGTTATATACTATCTTTTTTAATAATCTTGTAAATTAAATTATAATTAGTTTGATATACATATTTTTTTATATATATATTTATTAAACATATTATTTTAATACAAAAAGACAAAAATACCTCATAAGTACCATATATTATTTTTCAAGACAAAAAATACAAAAATACTTACTTTTTTCTCAAACAAATTTATTCCCTTTTAATAAAATAGAATTAGGGTTTAATCAAAATCCTTTCTAAAAATAATTTCCTTTCCTAATTAATTTGAGTTTAATCTTGATTTATTTATTAGGTTTAGTTTAAAACTTTTTCACATAAAAAACAAACAAAATCTTCTTTTGCATTTACATATCTTTGCATATTTAATTTATCTTGTACATTATTTATTCCAATATTTGTACAAATTAAATTTGGTTGTAATAGATTAATTAGGTTTATATTATTTCAATCTCCATTCATAAATTGTATACCCCCCTCCCACAAAGTGTTGTAATAGCGTAGTAATCTTTAAATTTCACAATTTATCGTTTTTATATAACATGCTAGTAATTAGGGTTTGTATGGCAAGATAAAACCAATCAAGTAGAAAACCCTAATCCAAGATAAAATCAAACATGAAAATGACACACTTGCACACAAGCACCTCTAGGGTTACTCCACTTGGTTGTCTTATACAAAAATGGCCATATTACGCATGTAAGGTATCTTAGCACAAAAAAACAAAAATAAGATCATAGTCCCTCGATGACGCTATTCAAGTTGCCTTACAAGATGATCTTAGTCCCTCAAAAAATGCTAAGACACCTTATAATATTGATAATCATGGCTATACGATGACCCAAGCCCTTCCCGTTTACATCCAAAGATAGGGTTGTTTACCAAATCAATGGTAAGACAACAATATCAAAGGAAAAGAAAATGAACAAGAAAGACATTTGAGTAGGTAGTTTGCTCTTAATTACTTGTTCTATTTCAAACAAATATCCTTGCTATTTTCAAAACAAACACACACATTTCCAAACATCTTACAAACATTGAAAATATTTTCAAAAAGACAAACATCTTTATATACATTCTTACGAACGAGAATCATTACAAAGATTGCCTAAACAATGGCCTCTTTTACAAAATACTTTCAAAAACCACACCAAGCACAATTTCAAACAAAAGCAAGTGATCTAGCAAGTAACTAAGAGCCCATGGAAAACCATGGATGAAAAGGGTGCTAACACCTTCCTTTTTCATAATCTACCCCCCGAACTCAAGAAACAATCTCAAAGGTCTTTCCTGTGCTTTTTCACCTTTCCTTTTGGATAAAAGAAAAGTCGGTGGCGACTCTTGCCAACCGCAACATTTGCAATAAAATGCAAAGTCTTCAAGTCAGTTCTCCCACCGTATCACAGAACTGGTGACTCTGCTGGAGACTATTCTAAAAGTGGGGTTACCTTAGGGTTAGATCACATTTACTTGCTTTCATTGTTTGATTTGTATGCTTTATATTATGGTTCTTTGTTTGGGTTTGAATCCTCTACCTGGATTTGGGATACATTATAGGTAAGTAGCAATACGTTGTGGAAACTGTGCGGGATATACCAACATGGTCTAAGCAATAACTACGTTAGTGCGACATATTTGTGTACCGGTAGCCTTTGAGTTAATCAAAGAGAATACAGGACCGCTGAGTGATGTCATGAAGCACTAATGAACATCTAGAACCTTTACTTGACCAACTTGGCCTTTAGGATGTAGTGAGATGACCGGCTTTGGTGCAGTCCGAAGTTGGTAGATACTCGATACTACACTCATTGAGGTTTGGTTTCTTGGGATATTTCGGTTGCCATTAAAGAGGCTTGAGCTGAAACAATGACCAAGGAAACAATCCAGTGATATTGAGCTCCTTAGAACCCGGTTACTATTACTAGGACAGGTTTAAGCCAACTAAACTTCAAGAGGGTACTGTGATCAGTGGATCTAGAACTGACTGTTTAACGCTGGTTCGCGAAATGTCGCGGAAGCAAGAGTCGCCACCGTCTTTTATTTTCTCCAAATGGAAAGGACAAAAGCACAGAAAAATTCCTTAAAGAGATTGCTCTCGGTTCGGGAGGTAGATTATAGAAAGGGAAGGTGTTAGCACCCTTTCTATCCATGGTTATCCATGGGCTCTTAGATACTTGCTCATATGTGTTTTCAAAATTGTTTGTTTGCTTTTCAACTGTGGGTTTTAAAAAGTTTCTTTGAAAATTCCAGTTCGACTCTTGTATCAGTCCTCAAGAGTGTTTGAAAAATTGCTTTCGAAAGCTTTTTGAAAATGTGTTGGTGTGAAAAGTATTTTGTTTTGTTTTGAAATTTAGAGCAAGTATCTACGAGTCGTCTACCTACCCTAAGGAATTCGTCTGTATAAATGTCCTTTAAAGTAATGCCATCCCACCATTGAGAGGTAGGTAGCACCACCGTTGGAGGTGTTCAGGTCAATTCGAGGTTCGGGACATGGTGATCACCAGAGCAATGGGAAGACACCTTAGAAGCTACCCTCATGCCAGGTTCCCGGATCATGAGGACTTACTAAGACATCCTCTACTCGACGATCACCTTTCGAGGCAAGGCAACAGTGAGGCGTACCCTAGGGGTGGTGTGTGCAATTTGTGTGTCGTTTTCATTTATTTTTGTCTTTTGTCATGTCATGGGTGTTCTACGCTTGTTTTTATTTATGTCCATACATTCTTGCATGCTTTGTTTAACAGTTAAAATATTGCGAGGAAAAGTAAATCTAAAGCTATTACAAATGGCGCGGGTCCACATCGCCAAAATTAACCAGGACCCGATTTGACGGAAAATAAAGAAAGTAAAAGAATTAAAAGTGCGAGAAGTAATATTTACAAGGCTTCGGGAGAGATACATAATTATTTGAGCGAAATAAAATAAATACGCGAAATTAAACAATTAAACGAACGAGGGCGTTGGACCCTTTTGCAAAATTAAAATTACATGAATTAAATTAATTAATTAATTAAAGAAAGACTTGTTTTTTGGTATTTTATGTATTTTAGGATTTAATAGGAAAACTTAATTAAGATAAAATACTAAACCTAATTCTAATTATTTTTAAGTTATTAAGAAAGATATTGAAGTTTTTAACCTAAATTAACCCTAAATTATTTTCATGCAAATTTAATTATAAAAAATAAATAAAATAAATATTATTATAAGAAAGAAAAAAAATTAAAAAGGAATGAAACATTAATTAAACCTATTTCTACATTTTTTAGATTTTTTATGAAAAGAATTAATATTGCAAACCCTAATTTAAACTAAATTTATTTACATGCATTTATTTATGAAAATATTAGAAATAAAAATTATTTATTATGTTTTTTTGTCTTTTCTGATTTTTAGGCATTTTTTATATTTATGAAAAATAATTAATTAACTGAATAAATAATAATTAAGAGAAATAAAAAAATGATTGAAAATAAAACACAAGAAAAAATATAAAGAATTGCAAACCAGGGGGGGTTCAGGCCCCAATATGGGGGTATTATTTTGAGAATTCTGGCCCAATAAGCAGGGATCCATTTGACCTTTTTGAATCACGTGTGGTGTGTTGACTAGGGCGTAGCGTGTTCTTTGAATCCATGCCTTTGATTTGATCTCCCAGGACGCGTGGCTGTGGGATTCTTGAAGGCGTATGGTAGTCCTTAAGGTTGTGCCTGCATAGGAAGATAATGGGAAAAATAATATGGACATAATACAGACCTGGGGCTCGAACCCAGGTCACTAGCATCACCAACCAACACCTGTGCCACTAAGCCACTTCAACGCATTTGATATATAAATAAACAACAATTAATAAAAAATAAAACGTGGATTAGTGCTTGGAAACGCGCGCGAATTTCAAACCAGCGTATCACTTGTTGACAACACATCATCTTCTTCGCGTGTTTTTTTATTTTTCTGAAACAAGAACATAAAGCAACGGTTTTAAACGTGTTCTATTAGGTGGTTTTAGAGAAAATAGCGATTAGCTCTCCTTGGCACATAAATTCAGCGCGATGGGTGTTTCCTTTTCGTCTGAACGTGCCGAATCTAATGGTGGTGGTTTGGAGTCTCAATTTTTCCTCGTTTGCAAATCCCCAATTCCAACCTCTGAAAACCCTAAAACTCAAACATGGCATAATCGTATATAGCGCACAAAAATGCAATTGAATATGTTGGTTAGCATCAGAATATCATAATGAACATGAATCAATAAATAAAAAATGCAAAGGATGCGTGAATCATGATGCACGATTGTGGAATTTTCTTGATGCAGTTTCGATTCAATATACCAGTTCTTGGAGTTTGAATGGATGATATGGATTGGAACACGTTCAGGAACCTTCAAGGAAGTTAATGGAATAGGTTTTGTGCTTTGAATCGACCTAAAAAGTGCTTTTCAGTTTTGAGTTTTTAGAGAATTTTTCAAGTTTGCAATGGTGTATTCTGAGCAGCTGCGCCTCTAGCATGATTAGGGTTGTGTTCTAGCATTTGTACTGAGTCCATTAGGTTAACAAAAACCAATCAAATCCATGACATTCATTGTTTTGGAAATTTGATTTTCTTAAGGATCTTTTCATATCTTTTCCATGTGCATTTGATTCAAATCATATCCAATTGCTCCAATTCTTTCCTTATTTAGCTAAGCACGAAATATTGAGTCCAAAACATGTATAAAAAGATTGGTTAGGTCATGTTAGATATTTTTCATATATTTAAATGATTTAAATGAATTAATATAAATAATAATTCAAATAAATAAATAAAAAATGAGAAAATACTTCCCTTTGGGCCAAGTGGTCGTGCATATGTCTAGAATGATGAATCATGGAAGAAAAATGGGCCCATTAGCATTTTTAGGTCATTTGGATCAATGTTGACTTTTCAAAATATCCAAAATTTTCCCAACTTCCACAAGGCATAACTTGCTCAATTTTTAAGCTTTTCTCATGTTCTTGGACATTTTGGAAAGGTCTTTGAGTCCTCTAACCAATGCCTTTGGTCCCATGTCATTTTGATTTACCAATCTCAAGTTATGGCCTTTGACTTAAAGTCCCTTTTTGTTGACTTTTGAAAATGACCTATAATGTTGAAATTGATAACTTTTTGTGAGAGCATTTCTTGGACTTGAAGTATGAAGATGAGTTGTAGGAAATGTCTTTCTCTTCAAAATGAGCTTTGGATGGAATTTTTCTGATAATCCATGTGAAAGTTATGCCCTGGTCAATTTCAGTTGACTTTTTCAGCTGTCCAAATAAGGAAACTTTTGCATCTTGATGATTTCTGAGCCAAATTTTGAGAATCATGATCAAGCATTGATCAAATGATGTTTGTGGCTTCAAAATGATATGTTGACCAAAAATTTGAACTTTTGACTGCCAAATGACCATTTTGCCCCTACAGTTGACTGGAGTGCAATTAGGGTTTTTGATTGTGCAATCTTGAGCTGAATGCCTTGAAACTTGATATGAGGATACTTGACCATATTTGTAGGCATATGAGACTTGATTGGGCCTTTGAAAACTTCATTTTCTTAATCAGAACACAAACCCTAGTTTTGACTGTATAGGAGGCTTTTGCACTGTGCAACCCTTGGGGAATTTTGCAGCTTGGCTTGGCAATTTCTTGAAGAATATGGGAGGGCAAATTTTGGGGTACAACAGTTTCCCCTGTTCAATCTTCTTAGACCTGAGGATGCAGATTGGCTGACGTGCCTTTCGTAATCCGAAGGTGGAAGATGATTGAACACTAGAGTGCCCAGAAATTTGCGCTCACATGTTAGCAGTGTGATGGGGGAATGGGCTTATAGATGCCATTTGGAGATTGCTGGATAGGATGATGGGCTTATAGATGCCATCTGGATGTTGATCGCGTAGGAGATTCCTTAGTGAGAACCTGCATATCTGCAAAAGAAAAATGAGTACCTGACACGTTGCAGGAGCTAATTTCAGATGCTTGGCATAGATATGTCCTGACTGGTTGCAGGAGCTGAGTCTGGAGCTTCAAACGGCGATGAATGAACCAGGGATGGTTACTGCCTTAGCATGAATGGTAAGAGGACCTTGGGCGACTTTAACTTCAACAACGCTCGTTGAGAAAATCTTGGGTGTCTTCTACTGGGATAAGAATCAGGGAGATCTTAGGGTCGATCTGACTGAACCAGAGGAGGCCTTTGACTGGATAAGAATCAGGAAAATCTTAGGGTCGATTTAACTGAACCGGACAAGGTCTTGGGATATCTTCAACTGGATAAGCATCAGGGAGATCTTAGGATCGATTTAACTGAACCGGACAAGGTCTTGGAATATCTTCAACTGGATAAGCATCAGGGAGATCTTAGGGTCGATCTGACTGAACCAGAGAAGGCCTTTGACTGGATAAGCATCAGGAAAATCTTAGGGTCGATTTAACTGAACCGGTCTAGGTCTTGAAATATCTTCAACTGGATAAGCATCAGGGAGATCTTAGGGTCGATCTGACTGAACCAGAGAAGGCCTTTGACTGGATAAGCATCAGGAAAATCTTAGGGTCGATTTAACTGAACCGGACAAGGTCTTGGAATATCTTCAACTGGATAAGCATCAGGGAGATCTTAGGGTCGATCTGACTGAACCAGAGAAGGCCTTTGACTGGATAAGCATCAGGAAAATCTTAGGGTCGATTTAACTGAACCGGACAAGGTCTTGGAATATCTTCAACTGGATAAGCATCAGGGAGATCTTAGGGTCGATCTGACTGAACCAGAGAAGGCCTTTGACTGGATAAGCATCAGGAAAATCTTGGGGTTGATTTAACTGAACCGGACAAGGTCTTGAAATCTTCAACTGGATAAGCATCAGGGAGATCTTAGGGTCGATCTGACTGAACCAGAGAAGGCCTTAGACTGGATAAGCATCAGGAAAATCTTAGGGTCGATTTAACTGAACCGGACAAGGTCTTGGAATATCTTCAACTGGATAAGCATCAGGGAGATCTTAGGGTCGATCTGACTGAACCAGAGAAGGCCTTAGACTGGATAAGCATCAGGAAAATCTTAGGGTCGATTTAACTGAACCGGACAAGGTCTTGGAATATCTTCAACTGGATAAGCATCAGGGAGATCTTAGGGTCGATCTGACTGAACCAGAGAAGGCCTTAAGACTGGATAAGCATCAGGAAAATCTTAGGGTCGATTTAACTGAACCGGTCTAGGTCTTGAAATATCTTCAACTGGATAAGCATCAGGGAGATCTTAGGGTCGATCTGACTGAACCAGAGAAGGCCTTTGACTGGATAAGCATCAGGAAAATCTTAGGGTCGATTTAACTGAACCGGACAAGGTCTTGAAATCTTCAACTGGATAAGCATCAGGGAGATCTTAGGGTCGATCTGACTGAACCAGAGAAGGCCTTTGACTGGATAAGCATCAGGAAAATCTTAGGGTAGATTTAACTGAACCAGGCTAGGTCTTGGAATGTGATTGAGAATTTAACTGCGTCTTTCCTGAAAGGTAGAGGTCAGTCATATGTTATGCATGATATGAACCAAGCAATGATGTTCTCAACATAAATGAGATTCGTATGATATGATGTGTCTATGCATGCCATAATGATGTATGTGATGTTTTATGTATGCTTTTGTCTAGGAAAGTGAATCCTTGACGGGTGCCGGGAAGTCACTCCTGGGCTGATGTTGAAGAATAGATTTTGCTTCCGCTGGGGATGATAACTGCAAAAATACCAGTAGGAGAAGATAACTCCGTTGGGGAATAACCTTGGCGAATGAATTACTCTGCGGGGAGAAAAGATACTCTAGCGACCATGCTGGGAAGCAATACTCTGTGGGAAGAGGGATGCCTTGCTGAGTGTTGATAATAGTTTGCTGGGGATAGGAAGACTTTGTCGACAACGCTCTTTCCGTGGCTTTTGGCTGAGGATAACCCAGTTATATCCTGTTGAGGAAATAACTCTTTAACCAAAGTCGGGCGACGCGTTCGTGCTCTGCGAGGGGATAAACTTCCAGAATCTACTGGGGATAAGTTTACTGCTTGGGGAGATGAATTCCAACTTTCCTGGGGAACTGGATTGGACTTTTCTGGGAAGTTTTGATATGCTGGGGAAGTGATTCCTTTGAATGTGGATATGCCGCCGGGGAACAATCTTTAGACCAAGACTGCCGGGGATGCTTGTTAAGAATATATGTATTGCTGCTGGGGAATGTTGATATCTGCTGGAGGATACCCAACTTCCTTGAGATTTGATAATTTTGCTTGGAGAAAAATGCGCTGACTGCTGACTCTCTGGGGAATTAAGGTATCTGGTTATGTTCTTTAGCTGAACCTACCTTGGTACCTTGGAGGATAGAACAATTGGATTGTTTAGACAATTCTTTTATTGCCCCTGTTTCTAGTGTCACCTGCAATTAATTCCTTTGTTTCGTATGCAAACATTTATGAGTTAGCAAATCATTGTCAATGCATATATCACAAATTGAACCTTGGACGTTCTTCGCAAAACAAAACAGAAAAAGAAAAACACTTGGCACGTCTGACTGAAAATATATTTGTATTGATTTTTGAATGGCCTGTGAATAGGCGTTTTGTATACAAGAGGCTGACGTCCTAGTAAGAGGAACATTGCCGAACAAGAGAGTTTATATAAATTTTGTACAACATAAAACAGCTGTGTGAAGTGAATGATCCCACTGGGTTTCAACTCTGCTATTGCCTTTATAACTCCGAGCGTCTCATCACTTGACGACCTTGGTTGAAGGTGGAGCTGACTGATCGATGCCGTCTGAACTTGATGTAGATACCGGATTCTGGATGCAAAGTGATCCAATGAGACATAGTATTACACTTTTATCCCTAATTTTTGCCTGGACTGCCCTTTCGGGTTTTCAGTCCACCGGGATACCCATTTTTGCCCAAGCCGCCTTTTCAGGTTTTCGACTTGCCGGGTGTACAAATTTTTTCATTTTCATCCCTTCATTTTGCCCGAACCCTTTTGGTTCGATGGGAAGCCCTAACTTTTGCCTAGGCATGTCAGCCTAGCGGGTCTTTTTTCATGCGTAGTATCTTTTTACTATGTCTGCATTGGCGGGGTGAGGAAGGTCGTCACCATCCATGTTGGTTAATATCATTGCTCCTCCTGAGAACACATGTTTAACCACAAATGGCCCTTCGTACGTAGGGGTCCATTTGCCCCTTGGATCACTCTGAGGAAGGATGATTCTCTTGATTACCAGATCCCCAACTTGATATTCCTGTGGTCTGACCTTTTTGTTAAATGCCCTGATCATCCATTTCTGATACGTCTGACCATGACAGATAGCAGCAAGTCTCTTTTCATCAATGAGGTTGAGTTGATCAAGTCGTGTCTGGATCCAATCATCTTCGTTCAGATTTGCATCCTTCATTATCCGGAGAGAGGGAATTTGTACTTCGATTGGTAAGACTGCCTCCATGCCATAAACCAGAGAGAAAGGAGTTGCCCCGGTTGACGTCCTAGCTGAAGTACGGTACCCATGTAGCGCGAACGGTAACATCTCGTGCCAATCTTTATACGTCACTGTCATCTTCTGCACGATTTTCTTGATGTTCTTATTTGCTGCTTCTACAGCCCCATTCATCTTCGGTCTGTAAGGAGAAGAATTGTGGTGCTGTATCTTGAACTGCTCGCAGAGCTCAGCGATCATCTTGTTGTTCATATTGGTACCGTTGTCTGTAATTATCCTTTCTGGGACGCCGTACCGACAGATCAGGTTATGCCGAATGAACCGTGCCACAACAGTTTTGGTTACCGTAGCATAGGATGCTGCCTCAACCCACTTTGTAAAATAATCAATCGCCACTAGGATGAAGCGATGTCCATTGGATGCCGTAGGTTTAATCTCGCCGATCATGTCTATGCCCCACATTGCAAACGGCCAAGGCGCAGTCAGAACATTCAGGGGAACCGGAGGAACGTGCACCTTGTCTGCATAGATCTGGCATTTGTGGCATGTCCTGGAATGTTGGTAGCAGTCAGCTTCCATTGTGGACCAGTAGTATCCTGCCCGTAGGATTTTCTTAGCCATAGTGTGTCCACTGGAATGTGTACCAAAGGTCCCTTCATGTAGCTCTTCCATGATCCTTTCTGCTTCAGTCTTATCCACACAACGCAGTAAGGTTGAATCATGGTTTCGCTTGTACAAGATGCCGTTGCTAAGGAAGAACTTGGCTGCAAACCTCCTCAGGAATTTCTTATCATTGACAGAGGCACCTTCTGGGTATTCCTGAGTTTCCAAGTATCTCTTCACTTCATGGTACCAAGGCTTCTCAGTCACCAATTCAGTTTCGAGATCACAACAGTATGCCAGTTCGTCCAGTTTCCAGATGATGATCCGGGGAGCCTCATTATCCCATTTGACCTTGAACATAGAAGACATTGTAGCTAACGCGTCCGCTAACTGATTCTCTTCTCTCGGGAAGTGTTCAAAGGTTATCTCTGTAAAGTGGGGGATCAGGGTCAACACACATTCTCTGTAAGGAATCAGGTTTGGATGTTTCGTATCCCACTCTCCTTTGATCTGATTGATCACAAGAGCGGAATCTCCGAAGACACTTAGAAATTTGATCCTTAGGTCGATCGCAGCTTGAAGACCCATGATGCACGCCTCATACTCCGCCATGTTGTTGGTACAGTTGAAACACAGCCGGGCAGTGAGTGGAGTATGAGTACCTTGTGGAGATATGATGATGGCGCCGATACCGTTACCCAAAGCGTTGGAAGCTCCGTCAAAGTGCATAGACCATCGGGATCCTGGTTCAGGTCCTTCATCCGGTCCAGGTACTTCACAATCAGTCACTATCATAATGCTTTCATCCGGAAACTCGAAGTTCATTGACTGATAGTCATCTACGGCTTGATGTGCCAGGTGGTCTGCCAATACACTTCCCTTGATGGCTTTCTGGGTTGTGTACTGAATGTCGTATTCCGTCAAGATCATCTGCCATCTTGCAATTCTCCCAGACAGAGCAGGCTTTTCGAATATGTACTTTATAGGATCCATCCTTGAGATCAACAAGGTTGTATGAGTCAGCATATACTGTCTCAGTCGGCGAGCAGCCCATACCAAAGCGCAGCAAGTTTTCTCAAGCAGTGAGTATCGGGTCTCACAGTCGGTAAACTTTTTGCTAAGGTAATAAATGGCATGCTCTTTTCGGCCAGACTCGTCATGCTGCCCCAGCACCCACCCCATTGAATTGTCAAGCACTGTCAGGTATAATATCAGAGGTCTCCCTTCAACCGGTGGCATAAGGATAGGTGGTTCTTGGAGATACTCTTTGATTCTGTCGAAAGCAGCCTGACATTCATCATTCCAACGTACTACCTGATCTTTCTTCAGCAGCTTGAAGATCGGCTCACAGGTAGCAGTCAGATGTGAGATGAAGCGAGCAATGTAATTCAGACGTCCTAAAAAGCCTCTGACTTCCTTCTCTGTCTTAGGAACTGGCATCTCTTGAATAGCTTTGACCTTAGCAGGGTCCACTTGAATACCCTTGTCGCTGACCACGAAGCCTAGCAACTTCCCAGATCTTACCCCGAAGGTGCACTTGTTCGGGTTCAATCTCAGCTTGTATAGTTTCAACCAGTCAAACAATTTCTGCAGATGATCTAGGTGCTCTTCCTCAGTCTGGGACCTTGCGATCATATCGTCAACATACACTTCTATCTCATGATGGATCATGTCATGAAATAAAGCAACCATGGCATGTTGGTAGGTTGCCCCAGCGTTCTTCAACCCGAATGGCATGACCTTGTAACAGAAGGTGCCCCACTGAGTAACAAATGTAGTCTTTTCCATGTCTTCAGGTGCCATCTTAATCTGATTGTAACCTGAAAAGCCATCCATGAAAGAGAATACTTTGTGCTGAGCTGTATTATCGACAAGGGCATCAATGTGAGGTAAGGGGAAGTCATCCTTGGGGCTGGCCCTGTTCAGATCCCTGTAATCGACACACATTCTGACCTTACCGTCCTTTTTAGGTACCGGCACCACATTAGCAACCCATTGAGGGTAAGAAGTCACTGCAAGGAACCCGGCATCAAACTGTTTCATAACCTCGGCCTTAATCTTCTCGGACATCTCTGGACGCATCCGACGGACCTTTTGCTTAACTGGAGGGCAGTCTTCCTTAGTTGGCAAATGATGGACCACAATATCGGTATCCAACCCGGGCATGTCTTCGTAGGACCAGGCAAATATCTCCATATAATCATGCAGCATCTTGGTTAACCGTTGCTTCGCGCTGAGCTCTAGGTTGGCACCAATCTTTACCTCTCTCCTATCTGCTTCAGTACCCAAGTTTATTGTTTCCACTGGCTCTTCGTGGGGTTAAATTGCCCTCTCTTCCTGAAGCAACAGTCTTGCAAGCTCGCCAGACACTTCGCAATCATCTTCACCTTCGTCTTCGGCTAAGTTGATCGGATTTTCGAAGTCATAATTGGCAGTAGCAGAGTTGTTATCAGTGAGATCCAGAGTGGATTGGAACCTGTATGAGTGAGTGTGTGTGTAAATACAACTGTTTTGAAAATTATGTAAAGGAAAAGAAAGACAGAAAAGGAGCACAATATTTGCAATGCGAAAATACGTCCAAGATTTTCATTCATGATATATGAAATGACAATTTATATGCCCTCACAAATAGAACCACGGTGCCTCGGGTAAGACACCGGGCCATAGAGTTTATCATTGTTTATTACAAAATAACGAAACAAAGAAATTTATTACTGCGTCACAAAGGTAACAGGGGTATGGTCCTTAGCAATCCAGTTGTTCAATCCGCCTTCAGCCGTTGGATAGATCCAGCTATTAAATTCCGCTTCATCCACTTCGTTGTCTTCCCCAACAGCATTCACTCCTGAACTTTTAATAAATACCGGAGGTCTTCCGATCTTCGCTTTCCTCATAGCTCTCTGACCTTCTGTGGTAAAACCCAGCCCAAGTTTATCAGTCTTCTGAGTAAAGTCTGGAAGTCTGCCCCAGTCGGCACATTCACCCTTCTGAACCACAGCCCGGGCATCCTTCAGGGAAGCTATCTTCAAAGGACCACTTTCTTCTGTTGCTGTTTCTGACGCTGCTGTAATTGGAAGCACCTCCTCGAAATGCTGAAAGGGGGTTTCAATAAACTCCCCATCCATCTCAATGTACCTAAAGGAGTTCAGGTGGCTCACCATATATTCCTCCTCTCCCTGCACAGTGACGATCTTCCCTTTGACGGGGTATTTCAGCTTTTGATGCAAGGTAGAGGTCACTGCCCCAGCCTTATGTATCCAAGGTCGACCCAGTAGACAAGAGTAAGATGGACGGATGTCCATCACATAAAAAGTGGAGTCGAACACCTGAGAGCCCACACGAATCGGAATGTCAACCTCTCCATGGACCATCCTCTTTGAACCATCAAAGGCCCTGACGATGATGTTGCTGGGTTTCAATTCCAGACCTTCACAATCTAAACGGTCCAAAGCCTTCTTGGGTAGCACATTCAAAGAAGACCCCGTGTCCACCAGCACATGTGCCAAGGTAGTGCCCCTGCATTCAATGGAGACATGCAGAGCATCATTATGGTCTCTTCCCTTTGCGGTCAAGTCAGCATCTGAAAAACCCAAGCCATTGTCTGCCGTCAAATTTGCTACGCAATCAGTGAACTGGACTGCAGAGGTTTCATGTGGCACATGGGCCGTCTTGAGGAACGAGATTAGGGCCTTAGCATGGGCCTCGGAGCACAGCAATAAAGAGAGCATGGAGATCTTGGAGGGCGTGTGCCCCAGCTGTTCCACAACATTAAAATCGCTCTTCTTTATAATCTTCAGAATCTCCTCCATCTCTTGTTGGGAGGCCTCAGCAGTTATCGGTACAGGTGCCTCCACTTGGGCAGGCTCAACTTCAACTCCTTTGCCCCGAGCATTGGATGACTCGGCAGCAGGAGAAACAATTGGATCAGCAGCAGGAACAGGTACACTTGCGGGGGTTATGAGAAGCGGTCTTCGGGCAACAGGCGGTGCAATGTCAGGCGAGAAGAGCCTGCCACTGCGGGTAACTTTGGCTGGGCCAGTGATGTCACAAATGCTGGCGCCAGCGTTGAACTCTTGTTTAATCCCATTTACATATACGTCTGCCCCATAGTGCCAAGGGACAGCTTTATCAGATACATAGGGCAGGGGCCCCGGAACGGTGATAATAACAGGTGCAACGGTCATGATTTGAACGGGCTTCTTCGGGAGAGCCGGGATTGGATTGTTGAAAATAGTCACCACCGAAACTTCTTCCATCGGAACCAACTAAACAGCAGACTTCTTAAATAGAATCTCCTTACTATCCATTAGGCTTTGGATGCCTAATTTTAGCAAGGGACAACCAGATAGGGACACAACACAGAACAGGCAACCCTCATTGCAACCCGGAAATAAACCGGCCAGCAGCAGGTTCTTTTTGACAGTCTTCAGAGGAGTGGCTAGATCATCCACATAAATGGCATAAACATCTTCATCTACAGCGTTTACCCCATGCTGAGGCATAGGAGCAGTAACTACATTCGGCTTCACAGGCGCTTCGAACTGTATCTCCTTTGCGTCGATAAGGTCTTGCACCTTATTTTTTAACACCCAACAGTCATCAGTAGAATGCCCCGGGCTATCTGAATGGTAGGCACAACGAGCATTCGGGTTGTACTTGGGGGATGCAGTATTTGGAAACTTCGGTGCCTCCCTGACAGTCACTAAATTGGTTGAGAGCAACTGTGGCAGGATCTGCGACAAAGTCATGCTTAAACGGGTGAATTCTCTCCGGGGTCTTTCAACCTTCTGAGGATTGTTTGGCCGGGGAGCGGCAGCAGGCTTAGCAATCATTACCGCACTGACAGATTGGCGGTGCTCATGTCTCTCTGATTTCCTGGAACCATATACGGCACTAGACTCCTTCTTGAAGGGTTTCTTCTCAGAACTAGATGATGCACCCTTCGGAATTTTTCCAGACTTTAACCCAGCTTCAATTCTCTCTCCAGTCAAGATCAAATCAGTGAACCCAGCAGAAGAATTCCCAATGAGATGGTTGAAAAACGGCCCAGATAGGGTCCCCAAGAACATGTCTACCAATTCCCGATCAGTCAACGGAGGCTGCACCCTGCCAGCCAGGTCTCTCCACTTCTGAGCGTACTCCTTAAAACCTTCGCTTGCACCTAACGACATACCCTGGAGTTGGGTACGTGTGGGGGCAAGGTCGGCATTATATTGATACTGCTTGTAGAAAGCAGTAGCCAACTCCTCCCAGTTACGAACTTTGGTCCCATCCAGCTGATAGAACCATTCGAGATGAGTCCCTGAAAGACTCTCCTGGAAGAAGTGGATCCATAAATTCTTATCCGCAGAGTACGGCTGAATTTTCCGAACATAGGACCTCAGATGCAGCTTAGGACAAGACGCCCCGTCATACTTAGAGAAGGAGGGTGCTTTGAACTTGTGAGGGATGATCACACCAGTTGACAAACCCAGATCTCCGAAATCCAGCCCAGGTACCTGTTGAACCTCCATAGCCTTCAACCTATCCTCCAGTTGCTTGTACTTGTCGTCTGCAGGAGGGTACTGCTCTTCATCAAAATCAGTCTCGTTGTCGGAGACTACTGGAGTAGGAACCCTTGCTTCTGCCTGAGAAGGACTCTTGCCAACAGAAGAACCAGCCTCTTCATGCTGCAGAGTATTGCCAAACCTTCGGCCCGAGTTGAACAGAACAGTTCTTCTCTTCTTCTTCTTCTCCTTCTTCAGGAGCATAGCCTTCAGTTCTTCTTGGCCTTGAGCCAGACCCTTGATTAATTCCTGGAATTGTGCATTCTGCACCTGAAGAGCCTTGATTGATGTCTCAGTTGATGCAGATTCGGGATTCATGATGCTGAAATAAACAGCGAAGAACTGTAAGCAACCTGAAAAGGGGAAAAACCTGCTATGCACATGATGTATGAAATGCGTATGAGTTATGTTTTCAAAGACAATCGGGAATCAACTTTGTAAACAAAAAAAGAACACACTTCATTAGATTCAACTTTGCAACTGAAATTATTCAACAAGTTGCCCTTAGGCGTTACATGAAAGGAAATACTGGAAAGGAAATAAAACTGTAAAAGCACATCTGGAGCTCATTATTGATCCCATGGTCTCCTCTTCTCAGTACGAATGTAGGCATTCAGAGCTCTCTCATTCTCCAACTGCTTGGTCAGCTTTTGGATCTTTGATTCCTGCTCATTGAACTTTTCCCGATAAGAATCCCGCTCTTCTCGCAGTTGCGACCAAGATCTCTTCAATGTCTCATAATCAGTAGGTATCTGAGGAGGAAGGACAGTTGGAGGAACACCATCTTTATCAGGACACTCTAGAATGACGGGTCTGACAGCTTCATACGGCATACCTAACTTCTGAGCACGGATGCGAACCCATTTGTAGTAGGCTTCCATAGGTAAAGAAGTCTTTGGCCCTAACTATTGTGGGTCAACTTTATGAACCTTATCCCAAGCCTTGATGAACCTACGACGCAGCTCGTCGCTATCCACCTGAAACTCGAAACTGATGTGAGGCACCAACATCTCATGGGGGCCTGCTCTTCTTGCTCTTCCAAACTGACGAAGTGCTAGACATGGATTGTAAGAGATCCCTCCTTGGGTACCAATCAGAGGAACATTAGGGTATTCCTCGCATCGATCAATAATAGCTATCTCATCCAAACCTCTGCAAGTCCAAATGATGTCTTTATCGGTGAGAGACATTAACCTGTGAGCCCAACCTCTTCCTTCTTGGTTCTTCAGTACGAACTTAGGGAGGTGCGAAATAAACCACCTCACCAACAAAGGGATACAACACCATAGGGTTCCCCGTCTTCGAGTAGTACGGGCATGAAGTTGTTGCAAGATGTCACCCAAGAGAGTGGGCACATGATTCTGAGACATAAAGATCCTTATGGCAGTGACATTGATGAAGTTGTCAGGATTAGGAAACAGGACTAACCCATAGATTAGGAGAGCCAAGATGTCTTCATATGCCCTAAAGTCCAGGTCATTCCAGAAACTGTTAGCTTTGCCAATTAGAAACTTGGCCAAGAAACCCCTAACTCCGCTTCTAGTTACCCAGTTGTCTGTTACCTCTTGATGGGTCAAAGGAAGAGCTGCAGCCACATCCTCAAGCCTGAGGGTCTTTTCCCAACCAGTAAAGGGAGTCTGATCCAAGATAGGGATACCAAGCAAATCAGAGAACTCTTCCAGGGTAGGGACCAGCTGGAAGTCTTGAAAGGTGAAGCACTGGTACAGAGGGTCATAGAACTGGGTCAGAACACTCATCACTTGTTGATCCCGCTTTGCAGTGACTAAACTGAGAAGGGAACCATGCCTCTGAATGAAGGAAGTGGTATTTGGAATTCTGCTAACCAACTCATCAAGCAGCTCAGGTGAACGAACAAAGTTGAACCGGATAGTATTCCTTCGCACAGGCATCATAATGTCCTACAAAACAGAGCAAAGATGAAACCCTCTTGTCTTTGAAATGGTCAGTCCTTATGCAGGATGCATGCAATGCTCATGATGCTATGATGTTATGATAAAGCACACCACATATAGATACAAAGGCAAACATGGTAAGGCACACAAGTCACACAAGGCAAGCCCCTAAAGTTTAGGCCAGCATGAGGTCTAGGTACTACCCTCTTTCAGTTTGTTGGTTCATACCTGTCCTAATCAAAAGTAACCGGGTTCTTAGAGGATCCCAATATCATTGACTACCCTCAATCGGTCATAACTCCAGCATCGCAATCTTTTCTTGCGGCCAGAACCATCACGAGAGTTTAGCCTCAATGGGCGTAGCATACTGCTACAATTCTAAAGGCCAAGTTGTGTCAATTAAGGTTCTAAGGTTGTTGGTGCTTAATGACTCCTTAGAAGACCCATATTCTCCTCGTTGCGACACAAGGGATATCGGTACAGACTAAGGTGCCACACCAACGTAGCCACTGCTTCACCCGTGTCGGTCTATGCCGGACAAGTCCCTCACAGCTTATGCTACCTAAATAGGGTATCCCCAGATCCGGGTTAGGATCTATGTAACTCCGATACAACCCACAATAGTAAAGCAAGCAAAGAAGACAATTGAAAACACAGTTATGAACTAGCCCTAAGGTACACCTCACTTTATAGTTTATCCCCAGCAGAGTCGCCAGTTCTGTGATCGGTGGATCTAGAACTGACTGTTTAACGCTGGTTCGCGAAATGTCGCGGAAGCAAGAGTCGCCACCGTCTTTTATTTTCTCCAAATGGAAAGGACAAAAGCACAGAAAAATTCCTTAAAGAGATTGCTCTCGGTTCGGGAGGTAGATTATAGAAAGGGAAGGTGTTAGCACCCTTTCTATCCATGGTTATCCATGGGCTCTTAGATACTTGCTCATATGTGTTTTCAAAATTGTTTGTTTGCTTTTCAACTGTGGGTTTTAAAAAGTTTCTTTGAAAATTCCAGTTCGACTCTTGTATCAGTCCTCAAGAGTGTTTGAAAAATTGCTTTCGAAAGCTTTTTGAAAATGTGTTGGTGTGAAAAGTATTTTGTTTTGTTTTGAAATTTAGAGCAAGTATCTACGAGTCGTCTACCTACCCTAAGGAATTCGTCTGTATAAATGTCCTTTAAAGTAATGCCATCCCACCATTGAGAGGTAGGTAGCACCACCGTTGGAGGTGTTCGGGTCAATTCGAGGTTCGGGACATGGTGATCACCAGAGCAATGGGAAGACACCTTAGAAGCTACCCTCATGCCAGGTTCCCGGATCATGAGGACTTACTAAGACATCCTCTACTCGACGATCACCTTTCGAGGCAAGGCAACAGTGAGGCGTACCCTAGGGGTGGTGTGTGCGATTTGTGTGTCGTTTTCATTTATTTTTGTCTTTTGTCATGTCTTGGGTGTTCTACGCTTGTTTTTATTTATGTCCATACATTCTTGCATGCTTTGTTTAACAGTTAAAATATTGCGAGGAAAAGTAAATCTAAAGCTATTACAAATGGCGCGGGTCCACATCGCCAAAATTAACCAGGACCCGATTTGACGGAAAATAAAGAAAGTAAAAGAATTAAAAGTGCGAGAAGTAATATTTACAAGGCTTCGGGAGAGATACATAATTATTTGAGCGAAATAAAATAAATACGCGAAATTAAACAATTAAACGAACGAGGGCGTTGGACCCTTTTGCAAAATTAAAATTACATGAATTAAATTAATTAATTAATTAAAGAAAGACTTGTTTTTTGGTATTTTATGTATTTTAGGATTTAATAGGAAAACTTAATTAAGATAAAATACTAAACCTAATTCTAATTATTTTTAAGTTATTAAGAAAGATATTGAAGTTTTTAACCTAAATTAACCCTAAATTATTTTCATGCAAATTTAATTATAAAAAATAAATAAAATAAATATTATTATAAGAAAGAAAAAAATTAAAAAGGAATGAAACATTAATTAAACCTATTTCTACATTTTTTAGATTTTTTATGAAAAGAATTAATATTGCAAACCCTAATTTAAACTAAATTTATTTACATGCATTTATTTATGAAAATATTAGAAATAAAAATTATTTATTATGTTTTTTTGTCTTTTCTGATTTTTAGGCATTTTTTTATATTTATGAAAAATAATTAATTAACTGAATAAATAATAATTAAGAGAAATAAAAAAATGATTGAAAATAAAACACAAGAAAAAATATAAAGAATTGCAAACCAGGGGGGGTTCAGGCCCCAATATGGGGGTATTATTTTGAGAATTCTGGCCCAATAAGCAGGGATCCATTTGACCTTTTTGAATCACGTGTGGTGTGTTGACTAGGGCGTAGCGTGTTCTTTGAATCCATGCCTTTGATTTGATCTCCCAGGACGCGTGGCTGTGGGATTCTTGAAGGCGTATGGTAGTCCTTAAGGTTGTGCCTGCATAGGAAGATAATGGGAAAAATAATATGGACATAATACAGACCTGGGGCTCGAACCCAGGTCACTAGCATCACCAACCAACACCTGTGCCACTAAGCCACTTCAACGCATTTGATATATAAATAAACAACAATTAATAAAAAAGAAAACGTGGATTAGTGCTTGGAAACGCGCGCGAATTTCAAACCAGCGTATCACTTGTTGACAACACATCATCTTCTTCGCGTGTTTTTTTATTTTTCTGAAACAAGAACATAAAGCAACGGTTTTAAACGTGTTCTATTAGGTGGTTTTAGAGAAAATAACGATTAGCTCTCCTTGGCACATAAATTCAGCGCGATGGGTGTTTCCTTTTCGTCTGAACGTGCTGAATCTAATGGTGGTGGTTTGGAGTCTCAATTTTTCCTCGTTTGCAAATCCCTAATTCCAACCTCTGAAAACCCTAAAACTCAAACATGGCATAATCGTATATAGCGCACAAAAATGCAATTGAATATGTTGGTTAGCATCAGAATATCATAATGAACATGAATCAATAAATAAAAAATGCAAAGGATGCGTGGATCATGATGCACGATTGTGGAATTTTCTTGATGCAGTTTTGATTCAATATACCAGTTCTTGGAGTTTGAATGGATGATATGGATTGGAACACGTTCAGGAACCTTCAAGGAAGTTAATGGAATAGGTTTTGTGCTTTGAATCGACCTAAAAAGTGCTTTTCAGTTTTGAGTTTTTAGAGAATTTTTCAAGTTTGCAATGGTGTATTCTGAGCAGCTGCGCCTCTAGCATGATTAGGGTTGTGTTCTAGCATTTGTACTGAGTCCATTAGGTTAACAAAAACCAATCAAATCCATGGCATTCATTGTTTTGGAAATTTGATTTTCTTAAGGATCTTTTCATATCTTTTCCATGTGCATTTGATTCAAATCATATCCAATTGCTCCAATTCTTTCCTTATTTAGCTAAGCACGAAATATTGAGTCCAAAACATGTATAAAAAGATTGGTTAGGTCATGTTAGATATTTTTCATATATTTAAATGATTTAAATGAATTAATATAAATAATAATTCAAATAAATAAATAAAAAATGAGAAAATACTTCCCTTTGGGCCAAGTGGTCGTGCATATGTCTAGAATGATGAATCATGGAAGAAAAATGGGCCCATTAGCATTTTTAGGTCATTTGGATCAATGTTGACTTTTCAAAATATCCAAAATTTTCCCAACTTCCACAAGGCATAACTTGCTCAATTTTTAAGCTTTTCTCATGTTCTTGGACATTTTGGAAAGGACTTTGAGTCCTCTAACCAATGCCTTTGTTCCCATGTCATTTTGATTTACCAATCTCAAGTTATGGCCTTTGACTTAAAGTCCCTTTTTGTTGACTTTTGAAAATGACCTATAATGTTGAAATTGATAACTTTTTGTGAGAGCATTTCTTGGACTTGAAGTATGAAGATGAGTTATAGGAAATGTCTTTCTCTTAAAAATGAGCTTTGGATGGAATTTTTCTGATATCCATGTGAAAGTTATGCCCTGGTCAATTTCAGTTGACTTTTTCAGCTGTCCAAATAAGGAAACTTTTGCATCTTGATGATTTCTGAGCCAAATTTTGAGAATCATGATCAAGCATTGATCAAATGATGTTTGTGGCTTCAAAATGATATGTTGACCAAAAATTTGAACTTTTGACTGCCAAATGACCATTTTGCCCCTACAGTTGACTGTAGTGCAATTAGGGTTTTTGACTGTGCAATCTTGAGCTGAATGCCTTGAAACTTGATATGAGGATACTTGACCATATTTGTAGGCATATGAGACTTGATTGGGCCTTTGAAAACTTCATTTTCTTAATCAGAACACAAACCCTAGTTTTGACTGTATAGGAGGCTTTTGCACTGTGCAACCCTTGGGGAATTTTGCAGCTTGGCTTGGCAATTTCTTGAAGAATATGGGAGGGCAAATTTTGGGGTACAACAGGTACTTACCTATAAAACTCCATGCAAGCCTAAACTAAGGACTTGTTTGCTTTGCTTGTATATGCATACTTGTACATAACATCATGGACATCATGAACATCATATACATCCACTAACCATTTCAAGGATTTTGGGATTCATCTTTGTTCTTGTTTTGTAGGAAATGGATTCACTTCGCAGGAAAACTATTCAAGTCAACCTTGTAAGGATTCCTCCACAACTTAAGGAGCTAGCTTCAAATATTCCTGAGAACTCTCCATTCACCGAGAGACATGGTCGTCTACTCAACTTGGTCACCTCTAACACAGATGAGGATATGATGAAGGCGCTCTTTCAGTTCTTTGATCCTTTGCACCATTGCTTCACATTTCCTGACTATCAACTTGTGCCTACTTTGGAAGAATTCTCCCAACTCTTGAGGATTCCCATTCTCAATCAACTACCTTTCAACGGTACAGAAAGAGACCCAAAGCCAGAAGAGATTGCTCAAACTCTACACTTGCACTCATCTGATGTCACAACCCATTGGGAAACTAGGAGTGGTGTCAAAGGTTTCTTAGAAAAGTTCCTGTTTGAGATATCCCAAAGCTGTTGGAATTCCATAGACTTGCAAGCCTTTGAGGAAATTGTGGCTCTCCTCATCTATGGGATGGTTTTGTTTCCATATCCTGACCAACTCATAGATGTGAACACCGTTAAAATCTTCATGTCATGCAACCCAGTGCCTACATTGCTAGGGGATATCTTACACTCTTTTCACACTCGAACAATGAGGAAAAGAGGTATCCTTATGTGTTGCACTCCTATCTTGGAAAGATGGTTTATTTCTCATCTTCCCCAATCAGTCATAAGGAATGAGCAAGGTTCAAGATGGTCACAAAGGTTGATGATGCTCAAATATTCAGACATTCATTGGTGCTCCCGATCCAAAGAGAATGTTATCATTGTTGACCGTTGTGGAGAATTCCCTAATGTCCCTCTACTTGGAATTAGGGGAGGCATCACCTACAACCCATGTTTATCCTTAAGACAGTTTGGTTACGCTCGAAGGGATGGCCCGCACGAGATTGTGATTCAAGGTTTGGTATTCGACTATGACAACGACGATCAAGGTGTTTGCCAGAGATTTATCCGAGCTTGGATGATGCTTAACAAGGTGGATAGCAAGACTTTGGGGCACAAGAATTCCATCCCTCTTAAGCCTTACCTCAAATGGGTACGAACTCGTGCTCAGAGTCTTATGATGTCTTATCCTTCCATCCTTCCGGTAATCATTGAGCCTGTTAAGGAGGGAGATATTCCATACACTATCCTACATCCCGACATGCCCACATCTCTTGAAGACCTACAAAGGGATTGGATACAACTCAAAGGAGAGAGAGATAATTTCGAAGCCCAATTCTACGCAAGCGAGAAGAAAGTTTTGGAACTCACTAGGCTACTTCATGAGGAGTGGACCCTGAATGCCTACATTATACCAAAGAGGATGCGTACTACTTTTTTATCTTAAAGTTTTGTATTATTTTGTCCAAGGGACATTGATGTACTCAAACTTTATCTTATTAATATAACGTTTGTTTCTTTTTGGTCTAAAACAAACTTGAATCTTAGAAATCCTTGAAAACATTGCATATGCATATATCATTCATCATAACATAAACAGGTCTTTTGCAACAAGTCTCCTTATCTCTCTACTGTTTATTTCAATAAGATGGATCTCGAGCAAATAGTGAAAGATCTCCAAGCTCAGAATATGCAGTTTCAACAGTTGCTCATAATCCTAGCCAAGTGGCAAGAAGAATTGAATACTCTGCTAGCTGAAGAGAGGAAAAAGAAAACAAAGAAGGTAACTGGAGTCTTAAACATGGGGAGAAGATTTCAAGGGCAGACAAGAAGGACTTTGAATTTTGTAACAACATCCGGTGAAGGAGAAGGGAAAGGCAAGGAAGCAACTGTCCCATCAGAATCGGAAGAGGAAGAAGAAGACTACTATGAGGAATAGTATCCTCCAACTGATGACAAGTACATACATCTTGAAGAGCGGTTGAGCGCGATGGAAATACAAAAGGTGCCAGGCTTAGACTTTGAGGAATTGGGACTAGTGTCGAGGATTGTGATTCCTCCGAAATTCAAAGTGCTTATGTTTTCCAAATATGATGGAGTGTCATGCCCTAAAATGCACCTCCGGTCATATGTGATAAAAATCCAACCCACACCGCTGATAAAGACTTATGGGTGCACTTTTTCCTAGATAGTCTGTCTGGAACGCAACTCGACTAGTTTTACCAACTAGAAAGAGCCAACATCCACAATTGGGAAAATCTTGCCGCAACTTTCTACAGGCAATATCAATACAATGCTGATTTAGCGCCTACCCATACTCAACTCCAGAGTATGGCCATGGCTTCCAATGAAGGTTTCAAGGATTACGCACAAAAATGGAGAGATTTGGCTGGAAGAGTTCAACCCCATCTGTCTGAAAGGGAATTGGTAGACATGTTCTTAGGCACCTTAACTGGTCCCTTTTTCAACCATTTAATCGGAAGTTCATCTGCAGGCTTTACTGAACTAATATTGACCGGAGAGAGGGTGGAAGCTGGCATAAAAAGTGGAAAGATTCAGAAGGATTCATCTTCTTCTACAGCTGTAAGGAAGCCTTTTATCGGGAAGAAAGAGATAGCTGGTGTATATCCACAAAGAAACCAAGAGAGGGCCGAACGCCGACCAATGGTGGGGGCTGTTATGATTCCAAAGCCTACGTCTGATCAACAAAGAAGTAATCAAACAAGGGTGGAAAGGCCAGTCAGGCAATTCACCAGAATTAACATGACTCTGTCTCAAGTATTACCGCATCTTCTGAGATCCAACTTGGCAACCTTGAAAGAAGCTCCGAAAAACCCCAATACGACATCCCCTCATTATCATCCCAATGCCCGTTGCGCATATCACTCTGAAAGTCCTGGCACGATACTAATAACTGTTGGGCCTTGAAAAACAAAATACAAGACCTCGTTGAAGCAAAAGAAATTGAGTTTGATGCGCCAGAGAAGCCAAATGTCATTTCTGCTCCTATGCCCAAACATGGTCACAATAACAATGCTATTGAAGAAGATTTGTTTGTTACCACAGTTGATGAACTCATGACTCCACTTCCTACCTTTAAGATAAACTTGTTGAAAGCCGGTGTGTTCTCGGGATGTAATGAAGTTTGCCATCTATGCTTATAATCACCAACTAGATGTCTGTTGTTGAAGGCAGGCATTCAGTTCCTGATAGATAACAAATAAATTTTGTTTGAAAAGACTCTTGTTTCACCTATTCCTATTGAAGATGTTTCAATCATTACCATTTCCGCCAATTCTTCCAGGGTCTCCACCAAAAGACCCGTTAGAATTACATCAGTTCTGAAAGCAACTCCTTTAATAATCACAATGCCTAGGACAGTCCCATATGTATCAGACAAAACTGTGCCGTGGAATTACGGAGGGGACATTTACTACCATGGCATTAAACAAGACTGGCCGACCGCCAAATAGATAAACTCCGAAGAAGAAGATTCTGACATCAGTAATATTGCTAGAACTAGCAAAATTACCCGAAGCGGTAGGATCTTTTCTCCAGAAATTGCTCCCCCAAAAGCAGTTTCTGGACCCGTGATCATCCCTGTGGCTGCTCCAAAGGTTACTTCCGTACCCATAATCATCTCTGCAAGTGCTCCTATTGACGAAGCCGTCATAACTCCTGTTATCATTCCTACCAACACTCCTGTTGCTGAAACTCGAGGAAAGATTATTTTGGTTGAGCTTGTCCGGACGAAGGCCCAGTCATTGACTATCCCTGATACCTCCAAGAAAGAAATGGAGGAGATCTTAAAAATTATAAAGAGGAGCGACTACGATGTAGTTGAACAATTGGGGCAAACTCCCTCCAAAATCTCCATGCTGGCATTACTATTGTGTTCCGAGGCACATGCGAAAGCTTTGGTAAAGTTCTTAAAAACAACCCATGTACCTCAAGAGACGTCTGATGATCAATTCCAAGACTGCGTAGCCAGCTTGACAGCGGATAATGGCCTAGGATTTTCGGATGCTGATCTGACACCGAGGGGAAGAAAGCATAATAAGGCGTTGCATGTCTCAGTGGAGTGTAGGGGCACGACTCTGGCCCATGTTTTTGTGGACACTGGCTCATCTCTTAATGTATTACCCAAGAAAGCTCTGGATAGACTTGACTGCGAGGGACTGACATTAAAGCCAAGTAACATAGTAGTAAGAGCTTTTGACGGCTCGAGGAGGATGGTGCACGGGGAAGTGGATATCCCCATAAAGGTTAGAACTCAAACTTTCAATTCAACCTTTTATGTAATGGATATCCGCCCTTCTTACTCCTGTCTGCTGGGCCGACCATGGATCCATAATGCTGGCACTGTTACCTCTACATTGCACCAGATGCTGAAGTATCCGGTTCAAGGGAAGATTATCACTGTCCATGGAGAGGAAGAATACATGATCAGCCATCTCAATTCCTTCAGATATGTGGAATTGGACGGCGAATTCATTGAAACTCCATTTCAACACTTCGAAGAGGTCCCGCAAGAGGTGACAGTGACCAAGGCTACGTCTTAGGTTCCCAAGGTTACAAGGCCTCCACTCCGGATGTCATCTCTGAAGGACGCCAGAGCATTGGTAGAGGAAGGTGGATGCACTATCTGGGGGAAACTTCTAGATATCCCGTATAAGTCTGACAAGTTTGGCCTAGCTTTCACTTCAAGTGGTCAAAAGGCTGTACCGTGCCCGCGCTGGAGGGCCACCCTTGAAGATTAGCAACCGTGAGGTCAACGCGGTAGAAGATGGTGAATATGATTGCGACCTAGAGGATTGGATCTTTTCGACTGTCAATGGAGGGCTCAGCAATTGGGAGGCTAGAGACTTTGTCCCGATCACTTTTATCCCACAGTAATTTATCTTTACATTTTGTTGGATCTGTAATATTCAAAAACAATCCGCACTCTTAAAACCTTGTGTCTTACCTAAGGCACGATGGTCCATTTGTAAGGGTTATTATTTCATCTTCATATGACATCAATGAATCATGGATGTTTTTGCATACAAACTTTTGTGCTCATTGTTTTTCTTTTACATTTTATTTTCTTTCAAAGATAGCTATACCCTTACACACACCCACACTCACAATGCAGGTATCCATCCATTCTGGATCCCATGGGTAACGACACTACTACGGCCTTTTGTGACTCTGAGAATCTAATCTACCAAGCCGAAGACGAAGGTGAGGAAGATTGTGAAGTACTAGGGGAACTTTCCAGATTGCTACAATAAGAGGAGAGAACCATTCAGCCTCACGAGGAACCCGTGGATACAATTAACCCGGGTACCAAAGAATACAAAAAAGAGGTCAAGGTGGGTGCCAATCTAGAACCCAGTGTCAAGGAGCATTTGATTCAGTTGTTACATGATTATGTTGAAGTTTTTGCTTGGTCATATGAAGACATGTCAGGACTTGATACAGACATCGTGGTACATCGTCTGCCTACAAGAGAAGATTGTCTGCCAGTAAAGCAAAAGGTTCACCGCATGAGACCTGATATGTCAGAAAAGATTAAAGCAGAGGTCGTGAAACAATTCAATGCTGGATTTTTGGCTGTCACTTCCTACCCTTAATGGGTTGCCAACATAGTTCCCATACCCAAGAAAGACGGCAAAGTACAAATGTGTGTGGACTACAAAGATTTGAATAGGGCGATCCCTAAGGATGATTTTCCACCCCCCCACATTGATATCCTAGTTGATAATACGACATAACACAAAGTGTTTTCCTTCATGGACGGATTCTCAGGTTATAACCAAATCAAAATGGCGCCTGAGGACATGGAGAAAACAACATTTGTCACACAGTGGGGCACATTCTGCTACAAGGTGATGCCATTCGGACTGAAGAATGCTGGGGCAACCTATCAGCGCTCCATGGTAGCTTTATTTCATGACATGATACATAATGAAATATAGGTCTATGTAGACGATATGATAGGCAGATTGCAAACAGAAGAAGAGCATCTTGATCACTTACAAAAGCTGTTTGAAAGGTTGAAGAAGTACAAGCTGAGGTTGAATCCAAACAAGTGTACATTTGGGGTACGGTCTGGTAAACTCCTAGGTTTTATCGTCAGCAACAAAGGTATCGAGGTCGATCCTGCCAAAGTTAAAGAAATACAAGAGATGCTTGCTCCTCGTACTGAGAAGGAAGTTAGAGGATTCTTGGGACGTTTGAACTATATTTCCAGATTCATTTCTCACCTGACAGCTACTTGTGATCCAATCTTCAAGCTCTTAAAGAAAGATCAAGTAGTCAAATGGAATGATGAGTGCCAAGTTGCTTTTGACAAAATCAAAGAATACTTACAAGAGCCTCTTGTATTGATGCCACCAGTCGAGGGAAGACCGTTGATCATATATATGTCTGTTTTAGAAAATTCAATGGGCTGTGTATTGGGGTACCATGATGAGTCTGGCCGAAAAGAGCACGCTATTTATTACCTGAGCAAAAAGTTTACCGACTGTGAAACCAGATATTCACTGCTCGAGAAAACTTGCTGCGCTCTGGCATGGGCTACTCGCCGGCTAAGATAGTATATGCTGACTAATACTACCTTGTTGATATCTAAAATGGATCCGATAAAATACATCTTCGAGAAGCCTGCTCTTTCTGGGAGAATAACGAGATGGCATATGATCCTGACAGAACATGACATACAATATACTACCCAGAAAGATATAAAGGGCAGTGCACTAGCTGATCACCTCGCTCATCAAGCCGTGGAAGACTATCAGTCCATGAAGTTTGAATTCCCGGACGAAGACATCATGACATTAGACAACTGTGAAGAAATCAGGCCATATGACGGACCTGAACAAGGATCCCAATGGACCCTGTTCTTTGATGGAGCATCCAATGCACTTGGTAATGGTATCAGTGATGTGCTCATATCTCCAAAAGAGTGTCATACTCCCTTTACTGCCAGACTTTGCTTCAATTGTACAAACAACATGGCGGAATACGAAGCATGCATCTTTGGTCTCAAAGCTGCCATAAACTTGGGGATCAAATCATTGGATGTATTCGGAGACTCAGCTTTGGTTATCAGTCAGATCAAAGGGGAATGGGACACCAAACACCATAACCTTATCCCTTACAAAGAACATGTTTTAACATGGAACCACATTTTGAGAGGATTACCTTCGAGCATTTCCCGCGAGAAGAAAATCAGCTAGCAGACGCTCTAGCCACAATGTCATCTATGTTTAAACTTAATTGAGATAACGAGGCTCCCCAGATCACCATTGAACGAATGGATGAACCAACACACTGTCACGAGATTAATACTGAATAAGTGGTGGACCAGCCTTGGTTTCACGAAGTCAAGAGGTATCTCGAGGCTCAAGAATATCCAGAAGGAGCTTCAATCAATAATAATAAGTTCTTAAGGAGATTCTCTGCTAAATTCTTCCTTAGTAATGGCATCCTGTACAAACGCAATCATGACTCTGTGTTGCTTCGGTGCGTAGATAAAGTTGAGGCTGAAAGGATCATGGCTGAATTGCATGAAGGCACCTTTGGTACTCATTCCAGTGGGCATACGATGGCAAAGAAAATCCTACGGGCAGGATATTATTAGTCTATCATGGAAGCAGATTGCTATCAACACTCTCGAACCTGCCATAAGTGTCAAATTTATGGTGACAAGGTGCATGTACCCCCGGTTCCTCTGAATGTCTTAACAGCTCCTTGGCCCTTTTCTATGTGGGGAATTGATATGATTGGGGAAATCAAGCCGACACCTCCAACAGACACCGCTTCATCCTAGTGGCCATTGACTATTTTACAAAGTGGGTTGAAGCAGCCTCCTTCGCCTCCGTTACCAAGAATGTTGTTTCCCATTTCATCAAGCAAAACCTTATTTGCCGGTACGGTATCCCGGAAAGGATCATCACTGACAATGGTACAAATCTCGACAATACTATGATTACTGCATTGTGCGAGCAATTCAAGATTCAACATCACAATTCTTCTCCCTATCGGTCAAAGATGAATGGTGCTATCGAAGCTGCAAATAAGAACATTAAAAAGATCATACAGAAGATGACAATCACATACAAAAACTGGCATGAGATGTTATCATTCGCTCTCCACGGGTATCGTACCATGGCTCACACATCAACTAGGGCAACACCCTATTCTCTGGTATACGACATGGAAGCCGTCTTGCCTATTGAGGTTCAGATCCCCTCTCTGAGGATTATGAAGGATGCAGAATTGAACGAAGACGATTGGATTCAGACTCGACTTGATCAACTAAACTTGATTGATGAGAAGAGACTTGCTGCTGTTTGCCATGGTCAAATGTATTAAAAATGGATGATCAAGGCTTTAAACAAGAAAGTCAGATGCCAAGTGTATCAAGTTGGAGATCTAGTGATCAAATGCATCATATTTCCACAAGGTGATCCCAGGGGCAAATGGACTCCTACATATGAAGGACCATTTGTAATAAAAAACATATTCTCCGGTGGGGCAATGATCTTGACCACCATGGATGGCGACGACCTGCCACATCCTGCGAACGTGGACATAGTCAAAAGATACTACGCATAAGAGACCCGCTAGGTTGGTATACCTAGGCAAAACAAGGGCATCCCGACGAACCAAAAAGGTTCGGGCAAAAGTTAGGGATAAAATAAAAAAATCTGTACACCCGGCAAGTTGAAAACCCGAAAGGGCGACTTGGGCAAAAAAGGGTTTCCCGGTGGGCTGAAAACCCGAAAGGGCGGTCCAGGCAAAAGTTAGGGAATTAAGGCATACGACTATGTCCCGTCGGATCACTTTACAAACAACCTTTGACTTCCACTGGAAAACTCAGAGGTTCTGGATCAATGCAGTCATCTTCGGACAAGGCAACAAATAGACAAGATGCTCAAAGATACGAAGGCTATAGCAGAATGGGAACCCCATGGGATTATTACACATAGCTATCTTTCTTTGTATCAAATTTTTCTTATTTTACAATAACATTCTCTTACTAGAATGTTTGTTCCCTTTGTACAAAAATATTTACTCAAAGTCAATACAAAGATATCCCTTTGAAAGTGCAAAAACTATTTGTCTTTTTCTTTACGCTTGTGTTTTGTTTGCAAAAATCTCCAATGATTCCTTGTTGAACATATGCATCTGAACATAATTATTGTTTACAAATAAACAAAATGGGAAAGACGATTACTAATAGGTTTAAAGGATAGGGAAATATCTCTAGGCTATTCCATAAGTAATTCCTTGCAGTACGTCATTTAAATCTCCAGCGGAACACAGTTTCAAATTGTTGATCCCCAGTAGAAGTTGTCAAATCTCTCGGGACTCCCCAACAGATTTTACAAGCAGTACATGGCATTGCCCTTACAACAGATTTTATTTCTCACGACAGAAATTCACTGAAACATTGACTTCAAAACCTGAAGACTCACATATCCTCAACAACATTCAGGGATTTATTTTCCCCAAACTAATAACAATGCAGCAGATTAGCTCACATACACATACATTTCATCCACATATCATAAACATTGATAAAGAAAATACATTACATCATACATTTCATGCAACATGACTTTGTATTTTAAGCTAACATTTTACCCTTTTCAGGATAAGATTAACAGCTACCGTTAACAATATTCAATCTTAATACAGTACATATACGCTACGGACATGGATGCCATTATGATGTTCATTCAAACAAGGTTTTCAGATACAATTCAGATACGCACCAAACACGGATGCCATTCTGATGCTCATTCAAATTCAACCTTCAGATATAGTTCAAGATACGCTCCAAACACGGATACCATTCTGATTGTCATTCAAACAAGGTTTTCAGATACAGTTCATATACGCTTCAGACACGGACACCATTCTAATACTCATTCAGATACAACTTCTAGATACAGTACAAATACACTCCAGACACGGACACCATTCTAATACTCATTCAGATACAACTTCCAGATACAGTATAGATACGCTCCATACACGGACGCCATTCTGATACTCATTCAGATTCAACTTTCAGATACAGTTCAGATACGCACCAGATATAGATGTCATTCTGATACTCAGTCAAAATCAGCTCCCAGATACAGTTCAGATACGCTCCAAACACGGACGCCATTCTGATACTCATTCTTTCAGTTTACAAATTACAATTAAACAAGCATTCTTGGATGGCATCTACAAGCCCATCTCCAACAAGATTCTATCACCTCTCCAAATGGCATCTTTAAGCCCATTCCCTCAATCTCGCATCATTGAGTGCAAATTTATGGGCACTCTAGTGTCCAATCATCTTCCATCTTCGAGTCACGAATGGCAAAGATCTCTAATCTAAATCTTCGGATTTAAAAAGATTGAACAGGGGCAGCTGTTGTACCCCAAAATATGCCCTCTCACTTATCAAGATTTTCCTCACAAAGGTCTCTTTGACTCAAGAATGGCTTAGGGTTTGATCAGCTCAAGACATCTCCTCATGCACTAATAACCAAAATTAGGGTTTGAGTTTGCACAAGGATTTTTGGAATATCAATGCTTGATATGGCTTTCAAGGATCATCATGGACCCCCAAAGATTACTCATGTCAAGTTTCAATCTTTGAATCACACTTTTGATCAGTCAATTGGACAGTTGACCTAAAAATCAACTGTATTGGGGAAAAAGTCAACCATGGCCAATTTACAGTCAAACTTCATAATTTTTGATCCACATCAACATCTTGGACTCATATGTATCATTTGATCAAGTTTGGACCATAATTCCTCAAGAAAGTTGATCAAATCATCAAAAGGGCAAAATGGTCAAAATTAGGGTTTTGACTGAGAAGGGGCAATTTCTGATTTTTGATCTAGAAAATGATCAATTGGTTTGAAGCATGATTTCAAGAGTTCAATTACATCATTTTGACATAATAGCATGATTCAAAACATTACAAATCCATTGGATTGACAAATGAATTTTTCAGTCAACTGATTAAAAGTCAACTGTATACTGAAAAGTCAAACTTTGACTTTTTGGTCAAAATCAAGTGCCAAAGATCATAATTCATCAAAACATGTCAAAATGTGAAACTTGTTCATCAAGAAAGCAAGGGTTTAAGTTGTGGTTTTGAAAAGTTGAAATTTTTAACTTAGAAAATTTTCTAAGTATAGAAAATTTCTTGTTTTTTCTCAATTTTAAGCCAAATTTTTACCATGATACAAGATGATTCAAAGGAAGTTCCCAACATGAAAGTTGTAGATCTCCATGAAATATACAACTTTACTTCACACAATTTCTCCTAAAGATGCTTGGATCTCAAGATATAATTTTGTGAATACATGCTCATGAACTAAAATAACTTAGTGAAATTTTGCCCTAGTTAGGCAGGTTTTTGACCTAACTTCATGCCAATTTTTCACATAGTTCCAAGGGGAATATTTGAAATAAATTCAAAGATGAGTTGTAGAGCATATTTCAAGCTTTCCAAAATGTCCAAGAACTCCTTGAGATCATTCTTGAGTAGGGAGAATCGAAGATATAAAGTTGGCAATTTCTCACTTTGATTTCAAGCCATTTCATGATGAACCAAAATTCAAATTCAAGCCTAGGATATATAATCTTTGCTTTGCAGGCATCAAACTTGTTTCTAACTCCATAATTAAATGTTTACACAGCTGATAGAGCTTTAATTCAAGCATTAGAGCCTTTGTCCAAGCTACAATTCCATTTATGGCACAAAGTTGCCATTTCCATTTTGATAAAGCACAACTTTTGCAATTGTCAACTCCTTGAGCTTTGCACTTGTTCTTTATGCACACACAAACCCTATAAACCAAAAGCAATGTGTCTAAAACCTCTACCAACTCAGATCAGGCTTGTACAAACACTTAGGGACTTGTCTCCTCACTTTGCTTCAAAAGCAAGTTATAGAGCCAAAAGGCTATAACTCAGAAACCTGGTGTGGAATTGATTTGAAACCTTCTATATAATTATACAAAAGTGTATTACAACCTAGAACACAAATTCTAAGGCTCAAAAAATCCCCCAAACACTCTACCACTGAAAATTTGCCATAACTTGCAGTTTTGCACCTTACATAGCAATCTCAAAAACCACTCGTGCATTTTGAGTTTTAACCACTTAAACACTTAATATACATCATATCTAAGTGTTCCAGACCCCTGTTCCCTTACTGTAACTCCTCCTTCTCCATCTTCCATTTTTACATTTCAAGCTTGCAGGTTGACTTGAGTAGGGAGATTCAGGAACTTTCAAGGCAAAGTAAGGATTGGAATACACTCAGGGAGGTCCAGGCAAGCTAAACAGATCCTCAGGCCTTCTCAAAACTTGCTCAAACTCCATTCATGATCTCAACTGAAAGAGGTAAAAACTAAAACTTCTATCTCTTTATACAAGCATCCTTTGGTCTTGATTTGTGAAAATAAAATGTAGATATCCTTGCACTAAAGCCAACCATGTTCATAGATTTCATTTATATTCATTGTGTAAAGAGAATTTTGGATTTGAAATTTCTGTAAAAATTAGGTTTCAAATTAGGGCCATTAAAATTAGCTTTGATCTTTGACTTTTAGTTTACATGAATTATATGGTTGAAATCGTGGGAAGAAATACTATCACTTTCATGTTTGAATTTTCCATTTTCATGGAGAAATGAGAGAGATACAGGTGGCCCGGCCATGACTCAAGGTTGAAGATGAAGTTGCCTTCAGGAGGCGTTTTATAATATATATTTATCTTTGTGTTTCTATAAACGGATGTACAATCACCCCAGTGGTAAGGCAGCGCACAAAAATGCCATAGATCATGGGTTCGAGCCTTCGCGCCTGGCTTTTGCAATTTTCCATATTTTTTCCACCTTTTTTGTTGTTTTTGCAGCGTGGGCTTCAGACTTTGGGCCTCATGTTTTTTTTGCTAACCTCCTACCTCCCATTTGCTTGCAGCACCCCTGGCCCATTATCATTTATTTATTTTGTTTTCATTTTATTTTCCTAATAATATTTTCTTAATAATAAAAAATCATAAAAAATATAAAAATGATAAACATTATATTTTATTTTATTTTATTTTATTTTCCCATAAAAAATATTTTTATTTATTTAAGTTATATACTATCTTTTTTAATAAACTTGTAAATTAAATTATAACTAGTTTGACATACATATTTATATATATATATATATATATATATATATATATATATATATATATATATATATATATATATATATATATATATATATATATATATATATATATATATATATATATATATATATATATATATATATATATATATATATATATATATATATATATATATATATATATATATATATATATATATATATATATATATATATATATATATATATATATATATATATATATATATATATATATATATATATATATATATATATATATATATATATATATATATATATATATATATATATATATATATATATTTATTAAACATATTATTTTAATACAAAAAGACCAAAATACCTCATAAGTACCATATATTATTTTTCAAGATAAAAAATGCAAAAATATTTACTTTTTTCTCAAAGAAATTTATTCCCTTTTAATAAAATAGAATTAAGGTTTAATCAAAATCCTTTCTAAAAATAATTTCCTTTCCTAATTAATTTGATTTTAATATTGATTTACTTATTAGGTTTAGTTTAAAACTTTTATCACATAAAAAACAAACAAAATCTTCTTTTGCATTTACATATCTTTGCATATTTAATTTATCTTGTACATTATTTATTCCAATATTTGTACAAATTCAATTTGGTTGTAATAGATTAATTAGGTTTATATTATTGCAATCCCCATTCATAAATTGTATACCCCCTCCCACAAAGTGTTGTAATAGCGTAGTAATCTTTAAATTTCGCAATTTATCGCTTTTATATAACATGCTAGTAATTAGGGTTTGTATGGCAAGATAAAACCAATCAAGTAGAAAACCCTAATCCAAGATAAAATCAAACATGAAAATGACACACTTGCACACAAGCACCTCTAGGGTTACTTCACTTGGTTGCCTTATACAAAAATGGCCATATTATGCATGTAAGGTATCTTAGCAAAAACAAACAAAAACAAGATCATAGTCCCTCGATGACGCTATTCAAGTTGCCTTACAAGATGATCTTAGTCCCTCAAAAAATGCTAAGACATCTTGCAACATTGCTAATCATGGCTATACGATGACCGACGCCCGTCCCGTTTACATCCAAAGATAGGGTTGCTTACCAAATCAATGGTAATACAACAATATCAAAGGAAAAGAAAATGAACAAGAAAGACATTTGAGTAGGTAGTTTTCTCTTAATTACTTGTTCCATTTCAAACAAATATCGTTGCTATTTTCAAAACAAACACACACATTTCCAAACATCTTACAAACATTGAAAACATTTTCAAAAAGACAAACATCTTTGTATACATTCTTACAAACGAGAATCATTACAAAGATTGCCTAAACAATGCCCTCTTTTACAAAATACTTTCAAAAACCACACTAAGCACAATTTCAAACAAAAGCAAGTGATCTAGCAAGTAACTAAGAGCCCATGGAAAACCATGGATGAAAAGGGTGCTAACACCTTCCTTTTCATAATCTACCCCTCGAACTCAAGAAACAATCTCAAAGGTCTTTCCTGTGCTTTTTCACCTTTTCTTTTGGATAAAAGAAAAGTCGGTGGCGACTCTTGCTAACCGCAATATTTGCGATAAAATGAAAAATATTCAAGTCAGTTCTCCCACTGTATCACAACTGTGCTATTTGGTTTTCTACTGACAACATGGTTTCTAGTTGCTGCCTACTGGTTTTGCCACTGCTTTGTTGTTTGCTGTTTTATGCTGGATTCTGTTTGCGTTTCTGGCCCTGCTATCTTTTGCTTGCTGTTTGCGTTTCTGGCCTGCTGTCTTTTGCTTGCTGTTTGTGTTTCTGGCCTGCTGTCTTTTGCTTGCTGTTTTTATTTAGCTTTTAGCAGAAAATGTTTGCAACTTTCTTCTCTTTATTTTTGTGAACCAAAGCCTAAACTTTGTGATTTGCAAAAAGTAAGAGGAGATAGCCTATGATAAGAACAAACCTCTTTTAACTTCTGATTCCAAAAATGCAAACTCTAATGATGAGAAGAAAACTCTTTGAAAATTCTTATTTCTTGCTTCAAACATGAATTGTTTACTAACCATTTCTCTCTTTTTTTGTTTTATTCATGAGCAAAATGAACAATTGGGGATAATCGGTGAAGAGTGACTTAAAGTATTTGGTGAAGACTTGAAGATGAACAAATTCCCTTGTAGCTTAGTACATTGTTAGGAATTTACTAACATCCCGAATCTTGTAATTTGAATTATGTAGTTTAGAAACTTGTAAAGCATATTCCAATTCACTTGTAAATTTAAACGATGAATTCCGCTTTATTTTGTAAAATTCAAATAATGCTGCTTTGTTGTAATCTTTCATTCTTGATTCAAATTGAATTTGTTTCTATAAGACTTGTGAAATTTAAATATTCTTTGATACAATTTAAATTACGAGCACAATTTGGATTCTTCTCTGTGGCCCATGAACTTAAAAAACACCTCACTTGAATCTTTGATGAAATATGAAACCCCCTATTTGTATGATTTGAACATATATCTTGCTTGGTAACTTGAACTTCAATAAAATCAAACGCCTTTGTAATTTGTATTTCAAGTAAAACCATGCGCCTTATCTTTCAGACTTCAAATCAAATTCTTGAACAAAATAAATGCTTAAGAATTCAATTCCACTTGGTTTACTTAAAACAAATGGTTATTTAGATTAAAAACTTAAACTTCAAATCACATCCAATTCAAACTTGCATTCAAGAATGAAATCGTTCGCCATGCCCGATTAGAATGGAACTTTATTGCCAAACAAAACATGCTTTGGAGAATATTTGTCAATCTTGTAGAATTAACCAACTTCAACAAACTGTGGTTAAGAACACTTAAAAATCAACTAAAGTCTTGCGACGATTCAAATTTTTAAAGTCTTCCAATAAAATTTTATTTCGATCTTTGGAGATAAACTCATGTGCGATATCACTTATGACCATAAACAGAAATAATCGTCTCAAGGTTTTGTAATTTGAAGAAATTACAATTCTTAGAAATCAGACGACTGTTATTTGAAATTAAGTCAAATTTCATGATGCGACTTCTAGCGCATTCGAATTTTGGTGATCTTCTATGCGTAATCAGTTCTTGATTTATGAGAGAAATTGGAGATAGCATCAAGGAGAATCGTACGCAAGAAAAACCACTCAAAAATATTGAATAATGAAGAAGTTACGAACGTTTAAATTTGTTCTTGCAAATGGGTCGATTCTTGGGTTAATGTAGTCATTTTCAGTTATCTGGACCATTGTTTGAGAGAACTTGCAATGCAAGGTTTGAAAACTGGCTTAAACAACTTGGAAGAGATATAAAAACCCATGAAGACCAATTGAGACCTTTTTGACTCAATTTTCTTTGAGAAATGCAAAAATCCTAATTGCTGATTTACTGCTTAGGGGAGAGAATCTGTCTGATCAAATTCTGAGCCAAATTGAGTACCTTAGAAACCCTAGGATAGTATCTTGTATGAAAAATGGGGGGGGGGGGGGGTTGGGGTACAACAGCTGCCCCTGTTCAATCTTCTTAAACTTGAAAAGTGAGATCGACATGTTCGTCATTGGTAGCTTGAAAGTAGAAGATGATTGAACACTAGAGTGCCCAGAAATTTGCACTCGATGACGTATTGGTTGATTGTGTAGGGAATGGGCTTATAGATGCCATCCAAAGATGATTGTTGACAGAAATTAGACTAAATATGAACTTGATTTCAAACGGAAAAGAAATCAGAATAAACCTTTGGTTGATTTAAACTAGAACTAGCGGAAGTGTTGAATGTTATTTGATTGAAAAGAATCAGAATAAATCTTGGAGTGATTTAAACTGAACCAATAAAGGCCTTGGATTAACTTTGACTGGAAAGCATCAAAATAAATCTTGGTGCAATTTATCTGAACCAGAGAAAATTATCTGCTGGGAAGGAATCAGAATAAAACGTTGAGAGATTTAAACTGAACCGGCAGGGATCTGGAGAAGAATTAGAACAAATCATGGAGCGATTTATATGAACCAACAAGAATCTAGAGAAGAATCAGAATAAATTTTTGAGAGATTTATCTGAACCAGAGAAAATGTCTACTAGGAAAGAATCAGGATAAACCGTTGATAGATTTAAACTGAACCGATAGGGATCTGGAGAAGAATCAGAACAAATCATAGAGCAATTTATCTGAACCAACAAGAATCTAGAGAAGAATCAGAATAAATCGTTGAGAGATTTATCTGAACCAGGAAAAATGTCTACTAGGAAAGAATCAGAATAAACCGTTGATAGATTTAAACTGAACCAGCATGGGGTCTGGAGAAGAATCAGAATAAATCGTTGATAGATTTATCTAAACCAGAGAAGATATCTGCGGGAAAGAATCAGAATAAACCGTTGAGAGATTTAAACTGAACCAGCAGGGGTCTGGAGAAGAATCAGAATAAATCATTGAGATATTTATCTGAACCAGAGAAGATATCTGCGGGAAAGAATCAGGATAAACCGTTGAGAGATTTAAACTGAACCAACAGAAGTTTGAAGGAAATATTTGCTATGTAGATGGTCGACCAGTCCTTTCTCAGGAATTGATCTGTAAATGACTTGTTGAAAATATTTTCCTGTCAGAAATTTATTGATGATAATTTTCGTCGATTGATTCTTTCCTGAAAAGGTGAAGAGTTAATTGTATGCAATTCTACGATGTATGCAATGCATGGTATGATGTTGTTTTTCTCAAAATAAATGAGATTGCACTGTATGTACTTATGTTGTCAATGTTATGATGTATGAATGTAATGTATGGACATATTAATTGTTCTACCACAGTGTTGCTGGAGCCGAGGAAAATAAATCTCTGAGTACTGCTGAGAATGAGGAGTGTAAGTCTCTATACTTTGTTGAAATTGAAGCGTTGATGGATGAGTTTCCCTTTTGTTAGAGAAATAAACTCTGTTGTGGAAAGGGAACACCGTGCATTGCTTGTGGATTTTTTTGTAAAATCCTGCTGGGGAATCCTAAGAAGCCTGGCGACTTTCACTGGGGAACCTTTGGAGAGGTAGTTGGAGGTTTTTCTCTGTCAGGGATATGAGAGTGCTTGAAATCACTAGGCTGCATACCAGGGATACGTTAGTGATCCTGTAGTAGGATGTCCTTGTTTTCGCTATTTCCGGGGGAAGTACCTGCGAGGATTTTATGTAATAGCCTAAAGATATTATCCTGTTTCTTAAAGCCATTAGTGATTGTCTTTCTATTTTCTGTTCATTTGTAAATAGTAATCACGTTTAAATGCATATGTTCAAAAATAAAACATTGGACATTTTTGTAAACAAAATACAGAAATAAAGAAAAACAAATAGTTTTGCACTTTCAAAAGGGACATCTTTGTATTAACTTGAATAAGTTTTTTTTGCACAACGAGACGAGAATTCTTGTAAGAGAATGTCGTCGTAAAAAATGAAAATTGATACAAAGAAAAGATAGCTATGTGAAATAATCCCACGCGGTTCCCATTCTGCCATAGTCTTCGTGTCTCTGAGTGTCTTGTCTACTTGTCACCTTGGTGAAGCTGATTGGATTGATTAGAACCATTTGAGATGGTTGATCGACGCTGAAGATTGTCAGTAAGATGATCCAAAGGGACATAGTCATGCGCTTTAATTCCCTAACTTTTGCCTGGACCGCCCTTTCGGGTTTTCGATCCACCGGGATACCCTTTTTTGCCCAAGCCGCCCTTTCGGGTTTTCAACTTGTCGGGTGTACAGATTTTTTTGTATTTTATCCCTAATTTTGCCCGAACCTTTTGGTTCGCCGGGATGCCCTAATTTTTGCCTAGGTCAGTCGACCTAGCGAGTCCTTGTTCATGCGTAGTATCTTTTAACTATGTCCGCGTTTACAGGGTGTGGAAGGTCGTCACCATCCATAGTGGTCAAGATCATTGCTCCACCAGAGAATATGTTTTTGATCACAAATGGTCCTTCGTATGTAGGAGTCCATTTGCCCCTGGGATCACCTTGCGGCAGTATGATGCGCTTGATCACCAGATCCCCGACTTGATACACTTGGCGTCTGACCTTTTTGTTGAAAGCCTTGATCATTCGTTTCTGATACACTTGACCATGGAAAACAGTAGTAAGCCTTTTCTCATTAATTAAGTTCAGTTGGTCAAGTCGAGTCTGGATCCAATCTTCTTCGTTTATCCCAGCATTCTTCATAATCCTCAGAGAGGGGATCTGGACCTCAATAGGTAAGACAACCTCCATGCTGTATACTAGAGAATAGGGTGTTGCCCCGGTTGATGTGCGAGCTGTGGTACGATACCCGTGGAGAGAGAATGGTAGCATCTCATGCCAGTCTTTGTATGTGACTGTCATTTTCTGTATGATCTTTTTAATGTTTTTGTTAGCGGCTTCTACAACGCCATTCATCTTTGGCCGGTAAGGGGAAGAATTGTGATGCTGGATCTTGAATTGCTCGCACAAGGCGGTGATCATAGTTTTGTTTAGATTCGTACCATTATCAGTGAGGATTCTCTCTGGGATACCATACCGACATATGAGATTCTGTTTGATGAACCGGGCGACAACATTCTTGGTAACAGAAGCGAAAGAGGTCGCCTCCACCCATTTTGTAAAATAGTCAATGACAACTAAGATGAAGAGGTGTCCATTGGAGGCCTTTGGCTTGATTTCCCCAATCATATCGATTCCCCACATAGAAAAGGGCCAAGGAGCCGTCAAGACATTCATAGGAACCGAAGGTACGTGCACTTTATCAGCATAAATCTGACACTTATGGCAAGTCCGAGAGTGTTGATAGCAATCTGCCTCCATGGTAAACCAATAATATCCTGCCCATAGGATTTTCTTTGCCATCGTATGCCCACTGGAATTAGTACAAAAAGTGCCTTCGTGCAATTCAGCCATGATCCTTTCAGCTTCAACTTTGTCTATGCATCGAAGTAATACAGAGTCATGATTGTGTTTGTAGAAAATGCCGTTACTAAGGAATAACTTAGCCTGGAATCTTCTTAAGAATTTCTTGTCATTAACTAAAGCTCCTTCCGAATATTCTTGAGACTCGAGATACCTCTTGACTTCGTGAAACCAGCATTGGTCCACTACTTCTTCAGTATTAATCTCGTGACAGTGTGTTGGTTCATCCATTCGTCCGATAGTGATCCAGGATGCCTCGTTATCCCAATTAAGTTTAAACATAGATGACATTGTAGCTAGTGTGTCTGCTAGCTGATTTTCTTCTCGCGGGAAATGCTCGAAGGTAATCTTCTCAAAATGTGGAAGCAATGTCAAAACATGTTCTTTGTAAGGGATAAGGTTAGGGTGTTTGGTGTCCCATTCCCCTTTTATCTGACTGATGACCAAAGCTGAATCTCCGAACACACTCAAAGATTTGATCCCCAAATTTATGGCAGCTCTGAGACCAAAGATGCACACTTCATATTCTGCCATGTTGTTTGTACAATTGAAGCACAGTCTTGCGGTAAAGGGAGTATGACACCCTTTAAGAGATACGAGTACAACACCAATACCATTGCCAAGCGCGTTGGATTCTCCATCAAAGAACAGGGTCCATCGGGATCCTTGTTAAGGTCCGTCATATGGTCTGATCTCTTCACAGTTGTTTACTGTCATGATGTCCTCATCTGGGAACTCGAACTTCATGGATTGGTAGTCTTCCACAGCTTGATGAGCAAGGTGGTCAGCCAGTGCACTGCCCTTTATTGCTTTCTGGGTAGTATATTGTATGTCATATTCCGTCAGGATCATCTGCCATCTTGCTATTCTCCCAGAGAGAGCAGGCTTCTCGAAGATGTATTTTATTGGATCCATTTTAGATATCAACAAGGTAGTATGGGTCAGCATATACTGTCTTAGCCAGCGAGCAGCCCATGCTAAAGCGCATCAAGTTTTCTCGAGCAGTGAATATCTTGTTTCACAGTCGGTAAACTTTTTCTCAGGTAATAAATAGCATGCTCCTTTCGGCCAGACTCGTCATGCTGCCCCAACACACACCCCGTTGAGTTTTCTAAAACAGTCAGATACAAGATCAATGGTAATTCCCTCGACGGGTGGCAACAACACAGGAGGCTCTTGTAAGTATTCTTTGATTTTGTCAAAAGAAACTTGGCATTCGTCATTCCATTTGGCTACTTGATCTTTCTTCAATAATTTGAACATCGGTTCACAAGTAGCTGTCAGGTGAGAAATGGATCTGGCAATGTAATTCAAACGTCCCAAAAATCCTCTGACTTCCTTCTCAGTACAAGGAAAAGGCATCTCTTGTATTGCTTTAACCTTGGTAGGATCAACCTCGATACCTTTGTTGCTGACGACAAAGCCTAGGAGTTTACCAGACCGTACCCCGAATATGCATTTATTTGGGTTGAACCTCAGCTTGTATTTCTTCAGCCTCTCAAACAGCTTATGTAAATGATCGAGATGCTCTTCTTCCGTTTGAGATCTGGCTATCATATCGTCCATGTAGACCTCTATTTCGTGGTGTATCATGTCGTGAAATAGAGCTACCATGGCATGCTGATAGGTTGCCCCAACATTCTTCAGTCTGAATGGCATGACCTTTTAGTAGAATGTGCCCCACTGTGTAACAAAGGTTGTTTTCTCCATATCCTCAGACGCCATTTTGATTTGGTTGTATCCTGAGAAACCTTCCATGAAGGAAAACACTTTATGTTGTGCCATATTGTTAACTAGAATATCGATGTGAGGGAGCGGGAAGTCATCCTTGGGGCTTGCCCTATTTAAATTTCTGTAGTCCACACACATTCGCACTTTGCCGTCTTTCTTGGGCACGGGAACAACATTGACAACCCATTGGGGATAAGAGGTGACAACCAAGAATCCAACGTTGAATTGCTTCATGACTTCTGCTTTACTTCTGACATATCAGGCCTCATGCGGATAACCTTTTGCTTTACTGGAGGACAATCTTCTCTTGTAGGCAGACGATGTACCACAATGTCTGTATCAAGTCCCGACATGTCTTCATATGACCAGGCAAAGACCTCAACATAATCGTGCAACAACTGAATCAGACACTCTTTGACAATGGGTTCCAGATTGGCACCCACCTTGACTTCTTTCTTGTCCTCCTCAGTACCTAAGTTAACTATTTCAACCGGCTCTTCGTGAAGCTGAATGGTCCTTTCTTCCAGTTGCAACAACCTGGCCAATTCCCCTGGCACCACACAATCTTCCTCACCTTCGTCTTCGGCTTGGTAGATCGGATTTCCAAAGTCACAATAGGCCATAGTAGAACCATTACCCATGGGATCCTGAGTGGATGTGGATCTTCACTTTAATATGTGAGTGTGTGTAAGAGCATAACTACCTTTGAAATAAATAAAATGTAAGAAAGAAAGACGGAGAGCACAAAATTTGTATGCAAAAACGTCCATGATTCATTGATGACATATGAGAATGAAGTGACAACCCTCACAAATGATCCGTTGTGCCTCGGGTAAGACACAAGGTTTTAAAAAGTCTGAACTGTTTAAATATTACAAGCCTGAAAACCATAAAAGACAATTACTCTTGAATAAAAGTAATAGGAATGAAATCTTTGGCCTCCCAATTGTTGAGTCCTCCACCAATGGTTGGAAAAATCCACTCGTCCATATCACAGCTGCCATCACTGTCTTCTACTGCATTGACTCCCTGATTGCTGATATGTAAAGGTGGTTCCCTGGCGCGAGAACGTCGAACAACTCTTTGGGCTTCTGTAGTGAATCGCAAACCAAATTTGTCGGACTTGTAGGGAATATCCGGAAGTTGAACCCAAATGGTACACCCGCCTTCTTCAACTACTGCTCAAGCATCTTTCAAAGAGGCCATCTTCAGTGGAGGTCTGGTAATCTTCGGAAAGAGTTCAGGTGGCTAACCATGTACTCCTCCTCCCCGTGAACTATGACAATTTTTCCTTTGATCGGGTATTTTAGCATCTGATGTAGGGTAGAAGTGATGGCACCAGCACCATGGATCCAGGGTCGACCCAATAAACAGGAGTAAGACGGGCAGATGTCCATTACATAGAAAGTTGAATCAAAATCTGAGTTCCAACTTTTATGGGGATATTAACTTCTCCGTGCACTGTCCTCTTAGAACCATCAAAGGCCCTCACTATGATATTGCTAGGTTTTAAGGTGAGTCCCTCGCATTCCAGTCAGTCGAGAGCATTTTTGGGCAAGACATTCAATGATGAGCCGGTATCCACCAGAACATGGGCAAGTGTGGTGCCCCTGCATTCAATGGAAACATGCAAGACATCGTTGTTATTCCTTCCCTTAGAAGTTAAATCAGTGTCGGAAAAGCCCAATCCGTTATTAGCAGTTAGACTGGCCACACAATTCTCAAATTGGTCGATGGAGGTCTCTTGGGGCACGTGGGCGGTCTTGAGAAACTTTACCAAGGCTTTGGCATGGGCCTCAGAACACAAAAGTAGTGACAACAATGATATCTTCGAGGGGGTCTGCCCCAACTGTTCTACGATGTTGTAGTCACTTTTCTTGATTATCTTCAGTATTTCTTCTATCTCCTTTCTATAAGCTTCAAGGATGACCTCAGCACGCTCTCTCTCTTGGACAGGCTCATTCAAGACCTCTTTTACCCTTGTCTCGGTAGCAGGGATAACAGTAGAGGTATCAATGGAAGTGTTTGTAGGAGTGGTAGTGGGAATGATCACAGGAGTAGCAACGGTCTTTGAAGAAATCTCGGGTGAGAAGACTCTTCCACTTCTTGTTATCTTACTGGTCCCGGTGATATTACCGATGTCAGGATCAATATCTCTCGCAACTTCGTCTTTGTCGGCCAACTGATCTTGCTTGACGCCATAGTAATAGACATCAGGCCCATAGTTCCAGGGAACAGCTTTATCTAAGGAGTATGATATTGGTCTTGGCATAATGATGATTAGAGGTGCAGACCTTGGAACAAATGTAATCCTGATGGGTCTTTTGGCGGAGACCCCGGGAGGATTGTTGGAGATGGTGATTATTGAGACATCTTGATAAGAATTTCTGGTAAGAGGAATCTTTTCAAATAAGATTTCTTTGCTAGTCATTAGGCGTTGAACGCCTATCTTCAATAACAAACAGCCATTTGGTAGAGACTTACATAAGTGACAATTCTTATCACAGCCCGGGAACATACCGGCTTGCAACAGATTCTGTTTAATGGTCAACAAAGGAGTAGTTAAGTCATTCATGGAGGAGACAAAACGATCATCATCAATGGCGTTGACACCTTGACCATGTCTGGGCATTGACGTTGTTATTACATTAGGTGTTTATGGGGGATCAAACTCAATCTCTTTCGCATTGATAAGGTCTTGTACCTTATTCTTCAAGGCCTAACAGTCCTTTGTATCATGCCCCCAGGCTTTTAGAATGATAGGCACATCGAGCATTCGGGTTGTAGCAAGGAGAAGCAATGTTGGGGTTCTTGGGAGCTTCTTTTAAAGTTGCCAGATTGGTCTTCAAAACGTGTGGCAAAACTTGAGACATGGTCATGTTGATCCGGGTAAATCGTCTCATGGGTGCTTCTGGCTTGCGCTGATAATTTCGTTGTTGATTTGGCACATGATTAGAAATCATAACATCCGCTATCGCCGGGAGACGTTCAGTTTTGTTTTGATTCCTATGGTCGTATGCAGCACTGACCTCCTTCTTTCCAACAAAAGGTTTCTTCATCGTGCTCGAGGATGCATCTCTTTGAATTTTGCCATTTTTTATACCGGCTTAGACCCGCTCACCATTCATAATTAGTTCAGTAAATCCAACTGAGGAACTTCCGATCAGGTGGTTGAAGAATGGACCCAATAAGGTGCCTAGGAACATATCCACTAATTCTATGTCAGATAGAGGGGGTTGGACTCTGCATGCGAGATCCCACCATTTTTGAGCATAGGTTTTGAAACCTTCACTTGCACCCATAGACATGCCTTGCAATTGCGTCCGAGTTGGAGCTAAGTCAGCATTATACTAGTATTGTTTGTAGAAGGAGGCAGCCAAATCTTCCCAATTGCGGATATTGGTCCCTTCCAACTGATAGAACCAATCCAACTGCGTCCCTGACAAGCTCTCTTGGAAAAAATGCACCCATAGATTCTTATCAGCCGTATGGGGTTTAATCTTTCTGACGTATGACCTTAAATGCAACTTCGGGCAAGAAACACCATCATATTTAGCGAAAGTGGGGACCTTGAATTTCTGCGGGGTGACAACCCCTGAGACAAGTCCTAACTCTTCAAAATCCAATCCGGGTACCCTCTGGACCTCCATAGCATTCAAACGATCCTCTAGCTCTTTGTATTTATTATCAGCAGGAGGATACTGTTCCTTAGAGTAGTCAGGTTCTTCCTCTTCTTTGAATGCTGGGTTATTGTTCACTTCCTTGGTCCTGTCTTCTTGATTATCTCCTTCACCCGATGATGTTGCAAAGTCCAAAGTCTGTCTGGCTTGTCCTTTGAACCTTCTTCCCATGATCACAATACCAGTTAGTTTCTTTGCTTTCTTCTTCTTCTCTTTGGCTAGTAGAGTCTTCAACTCCTCTTGTCCTTTTGTCAGAGTCAAGAGCATTTGTTGAAACTGGACGTTCTGCGCCTGAAGTTCTTTCACTGTCCGTTCAATATCCATCTCACTAAAATAAACAGTAGAAGGATAAGGAGACCTATTGTAAGAAACCTGTATGATGTTATGATCAATGAAGATGCAATATGCAAATGATTTCAAGGAAATTAGAGATTTAAATTTGTTCAAACCAAAAAAGAACACACGTTATATTAATAAATCCAAGTTTGAGTACATCATGCCTCTTTAGGCTTACAATGAAAGGAACAAAATACAACAAAAACTCCTAAGACAGAAAGGTTGAACGCATCCACTTTGGAGCGATGTAGGCGTTCCGATTCTGCTCTTCATGAAGCTGCTTGGTGAGTTCTAGAACCTTCTTCTCACTGGCGTAAAATTGGGCTTCAAAGGTGTCTCGCTCTTCCTTCAATTGAACCCAAGCTTTCTGTAAGTCTTCGAGAGAGGTAGACATGTCAGGATGAAGGACAGTGTATGGGACGTCTCCTTCAACAACATGCTCTATGATAACAGGGAGGATGGAAGGGTAAGGAATCACGAGTCTCTGAGCACGAGCCCATACCCACCTAAGGTAAGGCTCTAGAGGGATAGAGTTTTTGTGTCCCAAAGTCCTACTGTCCACCTTGTTCACCATTCTCCAAGCTTGTGTAAACCTCTGGCGGTAACCTTGGTCTTCTTTGTCGTAGTCGAACACCAGACCTTGAATGAGTATCTCATAAGGGACGTCTCTTCGGGCGTACCCAAACTGTCAAAGAGCTAAGCAAGGATTGTAGGTGATACCTCCCCTAATACCAAGCAAAGGGACGTTGGGGAATTCCCTACAGCGGTCAATGATAGAGACATCTTCCAAGGATCTTGAACACCAACGGATGTCAGAATGGGTGAGGGACATCATCCTTTGAGACCATGTCAGTCTTTGCTCGTTCTTCAATGTTGATTGAGGTAGGTGTGAAGTGAACCACTTAGCGAGTAAGGGGATACAACACAAGAGAGTACCTCTTTTCTTCATGGTGCGGGTATGAAGGCAATTCAAGATGTCTCCCAGTAAGGTATGTACGGGATTGCGAGAGAGAAAGACTTTGATGGCGTTAACATCTATGAATTGGTCTGAGTTGGGGAACAGAACCAAACCATAAATGAGAAGAGCCAGGATGTCTTCAAAAGCTTGGAAATCCATGTCGTCCCAGAATGAACGAGCCTTCTCCAATAGAAACTTGGCTAGGAAACCTTTGACCCCGCTTCTTGTCTCCCAATTGGCTATGATGTCGGCTCTCTTCAGATGCAAAGCTTCAACGATGACTTCAGGTTTTGGAATCCCCTCTAAACCGGTGAATGGTATCTGATCAAGAACGGGCACCCCTAAGAGTAGAGAGAACTCTTCCAGTGTAGGTACCAACTGATAGTCTGGGAAAGTGAAACAATGATGTACAGGATCAAAGAATTGGAACAGCACACACATCATCTCTTCTTAGAAACTGGATGTAGCCAAACTTAGGAGTCGACCGTATTTCTTGGTAAAAGGAGAATCCTCAGGCACTCTTGAGGCTAACTCCTGAAGTTGAGGGTGTGCTTTTACAAAGCTGATTCGGATGGTGTTCCTTCAGACGGAATTCATGACCTACAAAACAAAAACAAAGATAAATTTCTAAATCCTTGAAATGGTTAGTGAACATGCGTATGATGCTTATGATGTTTATGATGTTATGTACAAGTAAATATATACACACACAGCAAACAAGTTCCTATGTTTTAGGCTTGCATGGGGTTTTATAGGTAAGTACCCTCTTGAAGTTTAGTTGGCTCAACCTGTCCTAGTAATAGTGATCGGGTTCTAAAGGATCTCAATATCACCAACCTTTCTCTTGGGCATTGTCTCAGCACAATCAATCTTTTCTTGCGGCCGAGATATCCCAAAAGTCTAGCCTCAATGAGTGTAGTATTGAGTATCAACCAATTTTCATCTCTACACCGAAACCGATTATCTCATTATGTCCTAATGGCCAAGTTTGTTCAATTAGGGTTCTAAAGTCAATTAGTGCTTTATGACGCCACTCAGCAGCCCCGTATTCTCCTCAATTCACCACGAGGGATACCGGTACCCACAAATGCATCACACTAACATAGCCATTGCTTCAACCATATAGGTCTATGCCGTACAGTTTCCACAATCTATTGCTACTTACCTAAAAAGGTGTCCCAGATTCGGGTGAAGGATCAAAGCAAGCCCAATACAAAGAACAAAATATAAAGCATGCAGAGAAACAAGTAAAAGTGATCTAACCCTAAGGTAACCCCGCTTTTAGAATTTTTCCCCAACAGAGTCACCAGTTATGTGATACGGTGGGAGAACTGACTTGAGTTTTTGCGTTTTGATCGCAATTGTGCAGATATCAAGAGTCGCCACCGACTTTTCTTTTATCCAAAAGGAAAGGTAAAAAAGCACAGGAAAGACCTTTCGAGATTATTTATTGGGTTCGGGGGGTAGATTATGAAGAGGGAAGGTATTAGCACCCTTTTCATCCGTATTTATCTACGGGCTCTTGGTTACTCGCTAGATCACTTACTTTTACTTTGACAATGTGCTTATGGTGTGGGCTTTGAAAGTATTTTGAAAATGTCTTTGTAATGATTCTCGTTTCTATAAGAACATGTACAAAGCTTTATTTCAAAAGATGGTTCAAAGATGTGTTTGTGGAATGTGTTTTTGAAAGTGGTTTTTGGAAAGATGTTTTGCAATGGTTCTCGTCTCTATAATAACGTATACAAAATGTTTTGTCTTTTGAAAAAAAAATTTGAGATGAAAGTGTCGATGTAAAAAAGGTTTTTGTCGTGAGCAAGCGAGTAACTAGGAGCGAATCTACCTACTCGAAAGGTCTTAAATGTTGTTTTCTTCCTCCTTTAGATGTTGCTATCTTACCATTGATTTGGTAAGAAGCCCCATCGTTGGATGTGAAGGGACGGGCGTTGGGACGTTTGTATAGTCATAGAAGGCAACCTATGGGACGTTTTAGCAATTTCGTTTTTAGGGACTAGATCGTTTACCGAAGGCAACATCGAGGGACTACGATCTTTTATCGGGGGGTGTTGTACCCCAAAATTTGCCCTCCCTTTTTCACAAGAAATCACAACTTCAGGATTTTCCCTGACTTTTCAATATTGGCTCAAGAATCGGTCAAACAGACTTTTCTTTATCAGTCAATCCAGAATTAGGGTTTCCATTGATTTTGAATTGATCAAACAGACTTTTCTTTGACAACAAGTCCAGAATTAGGATTTCCATTGATTGGGTTGAGATTGGCTCAGGAATTGATCAAACAAACTTTTCTTTGACGACAAATCTGGAATTAGAGTTTTTGCTCGTATTTCTCAGAAGAAATTGAATCCACAATAATTCAATTGGCTGTTACATTATTTTTACGCTTGTTACAGATTACCGGTTGTTTCTCAAGACCTAAATATTTGGGATAGGAGCTGAGGCTTTGATTGAAACTTTGAGGCATTGGTTTGATCAGTGAAGTGAAAGGTGTGTGGAATGCTTGTTTGTTTAACTGTACAAAGCATATGATTAATTGGAGTGCCAGGCGTATTGTGATTAATGCGAGATTGCGAGACGACAAAGTTCGTTGATTATTTATTTCATCTGGATTAAAGTTATTGGGATACATTTCCAGTTATTTTAATTCGAGAGATTTAAATAATTAAATAGACAGTGCAAAAGAAAGAATGAAATATTTGACAGTAGAAAATTCTTATCTGACAAAGACTTTTTATTTATTTATTTCAAATATTGTTACAAATGTTATTCGAATATTGTAAATTTATAATTTACAGTGTTTACAATAATATTTATTACAATAAATGAAAAGAAAATAGATCTAAATCTCTTGAAATCTTTGATCTTCTACCGCTTCTTCCATTATTCAACTGATACTTACCTGCAAAGGACAGAAGAAAAAGAAATCAGTGCAGATAAACTGAAAAAAACATTTTCAAGCAGATAAATATAAAGTCATCATTAAAGCTTGTTGGCCGGAATCAGATTGTTTTTGGGTTCATCATATTTTACTTGTCCTCTTTGCAAATCACAAGAAGATTTCTCTTCTTGGTTCACAAAGAGGAAAGTGAAAATAATTGCAAGCATACAAGTTATTCAAAATGCAAAGAAGACAAAGCAAACTGAACAACAAACTGCATTAGTCAACCAAAAGCAAACTAAGTTGCAAAACTGTCACAAAGCAAACTAAATTACAAAACTGTCATAAAGCAAACCAAGTACACAAAGCTGTCAAAGCAGAAAAGCTATCAAAAAGAACAATGCAGAAAATATGGAAAGAAAGTACAGAATGCAGAGATAAACCAAGAAACAAGCAAGAAGGCTTGTCAATATTCATCATCATATTCTGGCCAACAAAACTTTTCAAAATAAAAAAATACATTAAGCAATTTAAAATGCTTTTATGGAGAGAGAAAGAGAAAACCAGAAGAAGGTTTTGCAGTTTGGCAGGCTGTACAAAGCAGTGAGAAAGCAAATAAATATAACAGTCTAACAGTTCAAGAGGGAGAGGTACACAAAAATTGCAACTCCATTCAAACTGCAGTCACAAGAACTGCAAGTTATCAAACCTGCTTCCAACAAAAACAAGCAAGCTCAACAAAAGGATCAAACCTGCTTCCAACAAAAAGAAGCAAGCCCAACACCCAGGCCTGGCCTTACCAAACAAAGACTGCAAGCCAAAATTTTGAAACCTGTAACCTGCCTTACCAAAACACCAGAACTCACAAGCCTGCATAACCTGCACAACCCATTCAAACCTGTAAGACTCACAAGCCTTCAAGCCTGTTTTCAAAACCAAAGAAAACCTGCAAAACTGCAAGTTTGAGAAACCTGCAAAACTGCATCCAAACTAGCAAACTAACAAGAAGCTTTCCTAAAGCTCACCAAGCCTGCTTCCAAACTCAGAAACCATTCAAGCCTGCCTTACCAACTCAAACTTGCAACTCAAACAAATCCAAAAAACAAAGAACCTGTTCAAACAACAAGGGCCAAAAACTGCAACTCAAGGCCAAAAACTGCCTAAGCTACTAACACAGTTCAGTCTCACCATCATCAAATATTAAGCATCACCCAAAAAAGAAGAAGAAGGGAAGAGAAACAAAGGAGCAAAAATATCAGAACATACATTCATCATCAATAGGAATCAAGCTCAGTTCACAACAAATAAGTTTCAGAATACACATGTTCATCATCAAATAAACAGGGTATTCAAAGAGGAAGAGAAAATCAGAAACAAATATTCAAGCGTTTTCAGAAAACATCATCATCAAACGATTCAAGAGAAGTCAAAAGATACAAAATACCAGAAAGCAACGCTGTCATCCTCGTCCTCCTTCTCCGGCCACCAAGAGCGCCACCATTCCAATTCCTCTCTCCCTCGCCTTACAGAGCAAAACGCTCAAGGTATGTCCTTCAAACTCATACTACGCATAAACATGAAAATAAACCAAAAGATTGAAAACATGCAAGAAATAAATGTACAAGAAACTGTAAAAACGCATCAAGAACGAAAACGCGTACCCTTTCGAATCACCGCCTTGTATAGTCACGGAGAGGAGAGGGTGGATGCAATGCTCTGGCAGCATGGAGGTGGACGAATCGTCGCTTGGCTGAGAGAGAAGATGAGAGGCGAAGAAGACGAGAGAAGGAGGCGCCGCTGTACAAACTGTAAACCCTAAATTTTGAGCATATCAAACCTTAACCCTAAAAATTTGTTAAGCATCAATTGGGCTTTTGCCCCATAAAACCCCTAAGCCCAATACACGTTCTGGCGCCTACACCCCCCTTTTACTTATCCTGACTTGCCCTTTGCCTTTCTTCATTCATGGGCCAAAGCATACAAACTCAAAGGCCCGTCATCCTTTTTTTAACTCCATTTTGTTGAACTAATATATTTTTATTTATCATTTTATCTTCATAATCTAATTCTTTTTCTTTTGTTAAATAATAAAATTTTGTTTAAATTTTCTTAATATAATTTAATATATGTTACATTTAATAAAATACAATAATATTAGAGATTTTATTTTTATTTTCTTTAAAAAAAACATAAATAATAAGAGCTTCAAATAAAACTCTTTGTTTATAATTAACAAAAATACAAAAGAAAATAAAATAATATATAATCTTTTTAGGTTAGAATTTTCATTTGATCATTTGTAAATAACTATACACATCTCATATCTCTTTGATTTTTATTATCTTACACTTTGTTATATTTTCACATTGAGAATGCGACAATTCGATTTGGTTGTAATATATACTTGGACATTACTATTCTGATAAGACTCATCCCCATTTGTAAACATTTGTACCCCCATCCCCGGATACTTATTTGTAATAACTTAGACTTTAAATTCCCACAATTTATCACTTTTCATACACTGTATAGTAATTAGGGTTTGTATGCAAAGATTCAAAATCAATCGCTAGATGACCTAACACAAAGACAAATGCATGAACATGACAAACACCATTCACACTTGCACCTCTAGGGTAACCTCGCTCGTTGCCTCGAAAAATGCAATCATGTCCCTCGAGTATGAGATACTCTAGCAAATTCCCCTTCGATAAACAAAGATCGTAGTCCCTCGATGACCCTCGATGTTGCCTTCGATAAAACGATCTCGTCCATTACAAATTGCTAGAGCGTCTTACAAGTTGCCTTCAATGATTGTATACGATGACCCACGCCTGTCCCGTTTAACATCCTAACGCAAGGTTATTCACCAAATACAATGGTGAAACAACACTGTTAAAAGGGTTAAAAACATTAGAAAGATCTTTGAGTAAAATAGGGTAGACAACTCTTAGTTACTTGATCAAAAATCTTGCAAAACATCCTTGCCATTTTTCAAACACACTTCACAATACAACTTCAAAAACCACTTTCAAAACATTGAATTATCTTTTCAAAAAGACACACACCTTTGTATATATTCAAACAAGAATCATTACAAAGGTTGCCTAGACAAGGCATCTTTTTCAAAACATTTTCAAAATCACACACACAAAGCACCATTTCAAACAATGGAAAAGCAAAGGCAAGTGATCTAAAACAAGTAACTAAGAGCCCATGGATAACCATGGTTGAAAAGGGTGCTAACACCTTCCCTTTTCATAATCTACCCCCCGAACCCAAGAAATCATCTCAAAGGTCTTTCCTGTGCTTTTTGACCTTTCCTTAGGATAAAATAAAAAGTCGGTGGCGACTCTTGCTAAACCGAAACATTTGCGAAAACAAATGCAAAATCCTAAGTCAGTTCTCCCACCGTATCACCAGAACTGGCGACTCTGCTGGGGATTTTCTAAAAGTGGGGTTACCTTAGGGTTTTAGATCACCTTTACATGCTTACCTTGATTGCTTTGATTGCTTTACTTTTTGGGTTCCTTGTTTGGGTTTGTTTTAAATCCTACACCCGGATTTGGGGGCACCTTTTAGGTAAGTAGCAATAAACTGTGATGGAACTGTGCGGGGTATACCGACATGGTTGAAGCAGTAGCTACGTTATTGTGACATATTTGTGGGTACCGGTAGCCTTTGAGTTAATCAAAGAGAATACGGGGCCGCTGAGTGATGTCATGAAGCACTAACGAACTCGTAGAACCTTACTTGACCATCTTGGCCTTTTTAGGGGTAGTGAGATGACCGACTTTGGTACAGTCCGAAGTTGGTAGATACTCGATACTACACTCATTGAGGATTGTTTCTTGGAATATTTTGGTCGCCAGTTAAGTGGCTAAACCAAAACAATGAACATAGAAAATAATCCAGTGATATTGAGCTCCTTAGAACCGGTTTCTATTTTAGGACAGGATTGAGCCAACTAACTTCAAGAGGGTACTTACCTACAAACCCCACGCAAGCCTAAACCTAAGGACTTGTCTGCTATGTATGAATATGATTACCTGTATATACACTCGCTTACTTTTGCAACCTGTAAATAACATCATAACATCATACCATAGCATTTTCAATAACCATTTCAAGAATCTCGAGGGTCTTTTTGATGCAGGGTCACGTTGAACCAGACGTCTACCAAAGGGCAAGAGGTTTCATTTTCCTATAAACAAACGCCATCAAAAATCAAGTGCAACAACTTGAATCAGGGGCTATGACCCACTTGACATGGTGAGCTTGATTCTCGTGGAAAGACATCCACCGATACAAAGTTCTCCAATCAAAGATGTTGATCAAAATTCGACCTCTAGCATTTTCTTGTGTTTACCCCGAGAGATCCTTGAAATCATGCATCCACATATCATGCATTATATCATAACAGGTTTTCCTTTTCAGGTTTCCTTATTCTCCTACTGTTTATTTCAGTAGAGATAACTCTAGAGAGGACTGTCAAAGATATCCAGGATCAAAATGCTCAACTTCAAGAAATATTCTTGAACCTGTCCCATGGGCAAGAAGAAGTGAAAGCTCTCCTCACAAGGGGCATGTTCCTAGGGAATTCAAGCAGTGTCAGGAATGATCAGTTGGAAGAACTACAGATTGAACTGGCAACAATGAAGATCCAGATGATGGGACAACTGGTGGGCCAGATGGCTCTCATTCAAGACTTGGCTCAAAGACAAGAAGAGCTCAGGGTTCTCGTCAACAAACTGCTTCGAGACAACCAAGTGGGGCAGACATCTAGGGTTGAAGATCAAGTCATCATTCAACCTCCTTTGAGACAAGAAGACAAGGGAAAGGCTCCCCAACTTGCTTCAGGGTCACAAGCCCAACAACAACCTCGTCAGCATCAACGGGGTAATTGGCGTAATAAAAATACGTTTGGAAGACATTTCTCTGAGACTGACATACCATCATCTCTAATACTGAAATGCCCGTTGGAGGTCAATCTGCTTGCTTTAAAGGATCCTATTTGGAAGCCCAATACCTCTACTCCTAGCTATCACCCCGACGCATTTTGTGTATACCACTCCCATAGTCCTGGACATGACACCGATGACTGTTGGGCTTTGAAAAACAAGACCCAAGACTTGATTGACGAAGGAGTGCTGGAATTCATGCCGGATGGCGAGATGAAAATATTCCGCTGAGGGTTCTCCACCTGAAATGAGAAGTTCGAACCAAGAGACTTTTGTTCCATTTGAATTTTCAAGTTGTAATTTCTTTTGTTATTCAAACAATTATCTGTTGATGTCAAACTCTGTTTCATTAATGCATTGCATATGTTTGTCTTGAATTCATCCATTCGTTTTCACTATTCTTAAACTATGCTTTCTACTTTATTTATGACATTTAACTCTTGCAAAAAAGCTACAAGCCTTTAGAGGGAGGATGCCGAAACAATACCATAATCTCATACAATATGCTTTTGAACAGACCTTGCTGACGATGCACAGGCATTTCTTTCAGATCCTAAACACTGGAGTTATAAGGAAGATAATCCCTAGTCAACCCCCTTCGAGCCAAAGAAGTAGGAGTTTTCTGTTTTAAACACAGATCAAAACCTTTGATTTAAACCTGGGGCAGGGTAGTCTCTCAGTTAATTCAAGAGATGCGCATTGAAGTCACAAATTCTCAGTTTCATAATACAACGAATGACATCAAAAACATTCCTTTGGAATCAAAAGACAGTGAGGGTTCCTTATCTCATAGGCAGTCATTATATCTCAAAAGAGAAAAGCCCGCTGAGCCAAAACCTACAAAGGAGGCTTAAGAAAGCTGGGGCATCCCGCTGACTGTAATCTCGAAAACCAAAACAGTCAGGCAAAACTTAGGGATAACAAATCAAAAGAAAGAGGTCATTATAAATCCTCAACAACATGAAAAATGTTGCAAAAGTGATGAATGCCTTCCATAAAATTCAACTTGTGTGGACCATCACCAAAATGTCATTCCAAACTCGAATAGAGTTCGACACACAATTAACTGAGTTTAGGATTGAAGAACATCACGAAGAGCGGGTGGGTACAAATATACTTTGAGCCTTTATCCTTTGTTTCTTAAACCGTGAACCCAGCCACGTTACAACTCTTTAAAAGTCCTAATTGAAGCATGGTTTAGTTCGAAAGCATACTGTTACAAAAGGTATCCTGACTCCTATAAGGCTTTGCTCTAAATCTTGTGTTGAATTTGTCTTATAAAAGGTTTTCTGCTAAAAAACGCATTTTTCAAAACTTTGAGACAAACATAAACTTTGCATTATTTGAATATCGTTGTTCGCACATGGTTATTTGTTTGACAGCGAAGAAATTCATACAGTGAATGTTCGGAGGAACGAAAGCTCTCTCAGTGAATAAAATCACTTCAAGTGGGATGATACTCCCGTTGCAAAAATCTCCCATCAATAAAAAGGGAGACTTGGTATGGTATTGTCCAGTAAACCTGGGGCAGTCCAGTCAAGATTTCAACAAATCTTTCAAAGTTCAGTAAACCTGGGGCAGTCCAGTCAAGATTTCAAGAAATATCTCATTAACCTAGGGGCAAGTCTCCCTCACCATCACTTGGAGCATTTAAACGTCAATCTCTTCAAAGGGTTACATACAGTGTCACAGACATCTGATACTAGGGGCAGTGATGAACCTCTCCGAAATCTTTCTGAAAAGAAGTTCAAGCGTCCTCGAGAAGTTTGTCACCTCTCTAGCAGACCAGCAATCATGGGTTTATTTCCCCAACATTTGTCAAGGATTTATTCTCCAAAACAAATTACATTTCAAATTGATCAGTCGTTCAAAAATTCCTTCATCACCTGTTAGAAGTTACGGTCGTCATCAAAAAATTTCCTTCATCACCTGTTGGAAGTCACGGTCGTAAAATTTCCTTCATCACCTGCTGGAAGTTACGGTCGTCATCAAAAGTTCCTTCATCACCTGTTGGAAGTTACCGTCGTCAAATACCAAATTCTCACGAAATTCAAGTTATGAAGCCCGGATTCGACCGGATAGTATCTTGATCTCTACAGTTTCTGTGAAGCCTGGATTACGACCAGATAGCAGCCAAGAATACTACGAAGCCTGGAGTCGACCAGATAGTGGTGTATCTTTAACACAAGCCGTGAAGCCCGGATTCGACCGGATAACAACTCAACAAGTTATTATGAAGCCTGTATTACGACCAAATAGCAATACAAGTTTCTGTGAAGCCTAGATTACGACCAGATAGCAGCCAAGAATACTACGAAGCCTGGAGTCGACCAGATAGTGGTATATCTTTAACACAAGCTGTGAAGCCCGGATTCGACCGGATAACAGCTCAACAAGTTATTGTGAAGCCTGGATTACGACCAGATAGCAATACAAGTTTCTGTGAAGCCTGGATTACGACCAGATAGCAGCCAAGAATACTACGAAGCCTGGAGTCGACCAGATAGTGGTATATCTTTAACACAAGCCGTGAAGCCTGGATTCGACCGGATAACAACTCAACAAGTTATTGTGAAGCCTGGATTACGACCAGATAGCAATACAAGTTTCTGTGAAGCCTGGATTACGACCAAATAGCAGCCAAGAATACTACGAAGCCTGGAGTCGACCAGATAGTGGTATATCTTTAACACAAGCCGTGAAGCCCAAATTCGACCGGATAACAACTCAATAAGTTATTGTGAAGCCTGGATTACGACTAAATAGCAATACAAGTTTCTGTGAAGCCTGGAGATCAACCAGATAACAGTTAACCGTTAACAGAATGAAGATTCTCATCCTTAAAACATCAAGAGATTGGTATACTCCCAAGCTCCTGATACCCACCAACAGAATAACGGACAACTGAAGCTCCTAAAAATCTGTTTCTCTCAAGAATGAAGATTCTCATCCTTGAAACCTCAAGAGATTGGCATACACCCAACCTTCTGACCCAGGACCTGAATGAAGATTCTCATTTTGGCTTCTCCAGTAGATTGAATGAAGATTCTCATTCTTAAAGTGGCATACAACCTAAACCTGAACTTCTTCCAGACAGGAATAAGCTTTTTCTAGAATCCTGAGTTTTACTCTCCAACAGGATAACTACTTTTCAACATCATGGCTATTCCCCACATAATTCTTATTCCCCAAGCAGAATGAAGACTCTCATTCTCAGTTCCTCACAGAGTATTCAGATGTTCCCCAGTGAAGATCTCCTCAAAACAGGAATCCCCAGTAGATTGGCATACAAACCAAATTCCTGATTCCCCAACAATGGTCCCAGGACTTCTCATTTTCAACGATCAAAGGATTCTCAATACCCAGCAGCAGTCAAGGATTTACTTTCCCCGACAACAGTCAAAGATTTCATTATCCAGGATTCATCTTCCTCAACAAGACAGCTACTCAGCTTACATGCGCATCCATTACATTCATATCATAAACATTGATGAAGTACAGTTCACTGCATCATACATATCATGCAACATGACTTTATGTTTTAGCTAACATTTTACCCTTTTCAGGATAAGATTAAAAGGCTATCGTTAACAATTAGTCAAATACAGTACAAATATACCCCAGACATGGCGGCCATTCTACTATTTATTCAGACTTCAGCAATCCGATACAGACTAGATATACTCCACACACGGAAGTCATTCTGTCACTTATTCAGATCCCAGTTATAGTCTCAGATATACTCCAGACACGGAAGTCATTCTGTTACTCATACAGACCCCAACTTCTGAGAACAGTTTACGGATTCTCCAAACACGGATGCTAATCTATAGCTTGTTCAGATTCAACTTTTGAAAACGGTTTACGAATGCTTCCCAACATGGATGTCAATCTATTGCTTATTCAGACCCCCAACTCAGAGATGTTCCAAACATGGATACCTTTCTGATACTCACCCACTCACCTACGACATACAGTTCAACAAACATTCTTGGATGGCATCTTTAAGCCCATCTCCGACAAGATTCTGTCACATCTCCATATGGAATCTTTAAGCCCATCTCCGATAAGATTCTGTCACATCTCCAAATGGCATCTTTAAGCCCATTCCCTCAACTACGCTTTGACGAGTGCAAATTTTTTTGGGCACTCTAGTGTCCAATCATCTTTTACCTTCGAGTCGCGAACGGAAAAGTTGCCAATCTAACTCTTCAGGTTCAAGAAGATTGAACAGGGGCAACTGTTGTACCCCAAAATTTGCCCTCCCTTTTTCACAAGAAATCACAACTTCAGGATTTTCCCTGACTTTTCAAGATTGGCTCAAGAATCGGTCAAACAGACTTTTCTTTATCAGTCAATCCAGAATTAGGGTTTCCATTGATTTTGAATTGATCAAACAGACTTTTCTTTGACAACAAGTCCAGAATTAGGGTTTCCATTGATTGGGTTGAGATTGGCTCAGGAATTGATCAAACAAACTTTTCTTTGACGACAAATCTGGAATTAGGGTTTTTGCTCGTATTTCTCAGAAGAAATTGAATCCACAATAATTCAATTGGCTGTTACATTATTTTTACGCTTGTTCCATATTACCGGTTGTTTCTCAAGACCTAAATATCTGGGATAAGAGCTGAGGCTTTGATTGAAACTTTGAGGCATTGGTTTGATCAGTGAAGTGAAAAGTGTGTGGAATGCTTGTTTGTTTAACTGTACAAAGCATATGATTAATTGGAGTGCCAGGCGTATTGTGATTAATGCGAGATTGCGAGACGACAAAGTTTGTTAATTATTTATTTCATCTGGATTAAAGTTATTGGGATACATTTCTAGTTATTTTAATTCGAGAGATTTAAATAATTAAATAGACAGTGCAAAAGAAAGAATGAAATATTTGACAGTAGAAAATTCTTATCTGACAAAGACTTTTTATTTATTTATTTCAAATATTGTTACAAATGTTATTCGAATATTGTAAATTTATAATTTACAGTGTTTACAATAATATTTATTACAATAAATGAAAAGAAAATAGATCTAAATCTCTTGAAATCTTTGATCTTCTACCGCTTCTTCCATTATTCAACTGATACTTACCTGCAAAGGACAGAAGAAAAAGAAATCAGTGCAGATAAACTGAAAAAAAACATTTTCAAGCAGATAAATATAAAGTCATCATTAAAGCTTGTTGGCCGGAATCAGATTGTTTTTGGGTTCATCATATTTTACTTGTCCTCTTTGCAAATCACAAGAAGATTTCTCTTCTTGGTTCACAAAGAGGAAAGTGAAAATAATTGCAAGCATACAAGTTATTCAAAATGCAAAGAAGACAAAGCAAACTGAACAACAAACTACATTAGTCAACCAAAAGCAAACTAAGTTGCAAAACTGTCACAAAGCAAACTAAATTACAAAACTGTCACAAAGCAAACCAAGTACACAAAGCTGTCAAAGCAGAAAAGCTGTCAAAGCACAAGCTATCAAAAAGAACAATGCAGAAAATATGGAAAGAAAGTACAAAATGCAGAGATAAACCAAGATACAAGCAAGAAGGCTTCTCAATATTCATCATCATATTCTAGCCAACAAAACCTTTCAAAATAAAAAAATACATTAAGCAATTTAAAATGCTTTTATGGAGAGAGAAAGAGAAAACCAGAAGAAGGTTTTGCAGTTTGGAAGGCTGTACAAAGAAGTGAGAAAGCAAATAAATATAACAGTCTAACAGTTCAAGAGGGAGAGGTACACAAAAACTGCAACTCAATTCAAACTGCAGTCACAAGAACTGCAAGTTATCAAACCTGCTTCCAACAAAAACAAGCAAGTTCAACAAAAGGATCAAACCTGCTTCCAACAAAAAGAAGCAAGCCCAACATCCTGGCCTGGCCTTATCAAACAAAGACTGCAAGCCAAAATTTTGAAACCTGTAACCTGCCTTACCAAAACACCAGAACTCACAAGCCTGCATAACCTGCACAACCCATTCAAACCTGCAAGACTCACAAGCCTTCAAGCCTGTTTTCAAAACCAAAGAAAACCTGCAAAACTGCAAGTTTGAGAAACCTGCAAAATTGCATCCAAACTAGAAAACTAACAAGAAGCTTGCCTAAAGCTCACCAAGCCTGCTTCCAAACTCAGAAACCATTCAAGCCTACCTTACCAACTCAAACCTGTAACTCAAACAAATCCAAAAAACAAAGAACCTGTTCAAACAACAAGGGCCAAAAACTGCAACTCAAGGCCAAAAACTGCCTAAGCTACTAACACAGTTTAGTTTCACCATCATCAAATATTAAGCATCACCCAAAAAAGAAGAAGAAGGTAAGAGAAACAAAGGAGAAAAAATCTTAGAACTTACATTCATCATCAATAGGAATCAAGCTCAGTTCACAACAAATAAGTTTCAGAATACACATGTTCATCATCAAATAAACAGGGTATTAAAAGAGGAAGAGAAAATCAGAAACAAATATTCAAGCGTTTTCAGAAAACATCATCATCAAACGATTCAAGAGAAGTAAAAAGATACGAAATACCAGAAAGCAACGCTGTCATCCTCGTCCTCCTTCTCCGTCCACCAAGAGCGCCGCCATTCCAAGTCCTCTCTCCTTCGCCTTACAGAGCAAAACGCTCAAGGTATGTCCTTCAAACTCATACTACGCATAAACATGAAAAGAAACCATAAGATTGAAAACATGCAAGAAATAAATGTACAAGAAACTGTAAAAACGCGTCAAGAACGAAAACGCGTACCCTTTCAAATCACCGCCTTGTATAGTCACGGAGAGGAGAGGGTGGAGGCAATGCTCTGGCAGCATGGAGGTGGATGAATCGTCGCTTAGCTGAGAGAGAAGATGAGAGGCAAAGAAGACGAGAGAAGGAGGCGCCGCTGTACAAACTGTAAACCCTTAATTCTGAGCATATCAAACCTTAACCCTAAAAATTTGTTAAGCATCAATTGGGCTTTTGCCCCATAAAACCCCTAAGCCCAATACACGTTATGGCGCCTACGCCCCCCTTTTACTTATCCTGACTTGCCATTTGCCTTTCTTCATTCATGGGCCAAAGCATACAAACTCAAAGGCCCATCATCCTTTTTTTAACTCCATTTTGTTGAACTAATATATTTTTATTTATCATTTTATCTTCATAATCTAATTCTTTTTCTTTTGTTAAATAATAAAATTTTGTTTAAATTTTCTTAATATAATTTAATATATGTTACATTTAATAAAATACAATAATATTAGAGATTTTATTTTTGTTTTCTTTAAAAAAAAATACATAAATAATAAGAGCTTCAAATAAAACTCTTTGTTTATAATTAACAAAAATACAAAAGAAAATAAAATAATACATAATCTTTTTAGGTTAGAATTTTCATTTGATCATTTGTAAATAACTATACACATCTCATATATCTTTGATTTTTATTATCTTACACTTTGTTATATTTTCACATTGAGAATGCGATAATTCGATTTGGTTGTAATATATACTTGGACATTACTATTCTGATAAGACTCATCCCCATTTGTAAACATTTGTACCCCCATCCCCGGATACTTATTTGTAATAACTTAGACTTTAAATTCCCGCAATTTGTCGCTTTCCATACACTGTATAGTAATTAGGGTTTGTATGCGAAGATTCAAAATCAATCGCTAGATGACCTAACACAAAGACAAATGCATGAACATGACAAACACCATTCACACTTGCACCTCTAGGGTAACCTCGCTCGTTGCCTCGAAAAATGCAATCATGTCCTTCGAGTATGAGACACTCTAGCAACTGCCCCTTCGATAAACAAAGATCGTAGTCCCTCGATGACCCTCGATGTTGCCTTCGATAAAACGATCTCGTCCATTACAAAATTGCTAGAGCGTCTCACAAGTTGCCTTCAATGATTGTATATGATGACCCACGCTTGTCCCGTTTAACATCCTAACGCAAGGTTATTCACCAAATACAATGGTGAAACAACACTGTTAAAAGGGTTAAAAACATAAGAAAGATATTTGAGTAAAATAGGATAGACAACTCTTAGTTACTTGATCAAAAATCTTGCAAAACATCCTTGCCATTTTTCAAACACACTTCACAACACAACTTCAAAAACCACTTTCAAAACATTGAATTATCTTTTCAAAAAGACACACACCTTTGTATATATTCAAACAAGAATCATTACAAAGGTTGCCTAGACAAGGCATCTTTTTCAAAACATTTTCAAAATCACACACACAAAGCACCATTTCAAACAATGGAAAATCAAAGGCAAGTGATCTAAAACAAGTAACTAAGAGCCCATGGATAACCATGGATGAAAAGGGTGCTAACACCTTCCCTTTTCATAATCTACCCCCCGAACCCAAGAAAACATCTCAAAGGTCTTTCCAGTGCTTTTTGACCTTTCCTTAGGATAAAATAAAAAGTCGGTGGCGACTCTTGCTAAACCGAAACATTTTCGAAAACAAACGCAAAATCCCAAGCCAGTTCTCCCACCGTATCACAGGGGGTCTTTGCTAAAGCGTCCCATATTCGAGGGACATGACTGCGTTTCCGAGGCAACTAGCGAGGTTACCCTAGAGGTACGCGTGTGAAAAAGTGTGTTTGATTCAAGTTATTTTATTGAAATTAGGTTATCTAGCGATTGATTTTAAATCTTGCCATACATGCCTAATTACTATATAGTATAAGGAAAACAGTAAATTGCGGAAATGGAAATTCTGCGCTATTACAGAGCTTTCGGGAATGGGGGTACAATTTTTACAAATGGGGATGAGTCGAATGCGATTAAAAGTCTAAATAGCAAACAATACAACCAAATCGAATTTGAGTGATTAACTAAAGTCATAACAGTCTAGGAAATAAAAATTAGTTATCAAACTATGGAAGTAAAATTCTTGTTATTTGTTGGAAAAGTTTGAAAGAAAAATAAAATTCTATTATGCTATTCTTATTTGAGTTTTATTATGTATAAACTAAATATTAAAAGAAAGTTTATTAAACTGTATAAAAAGAGTTGACAAAATTATTTACAAAAACCCTAGATTAATTAACTATTTTTTTAAATATATTTTGAAGCTAACTTAAAATTCTGAGTTATTAAATTATACCTAAACCATGCTAATTCTAAGATTTATTAAATAAAGTATAAATTAATTTAAATATAAATTAAAATAATGAAAACTAAAAAAAAATTAGCAAAGTAAACTAAATTAATTTATCAAAGTGTGTAAAAAGCATATTGGGGTGAGCATGATGAATTTCGGATGGGCTTGGGGTAATTGTAAGGTCCAATCATTTTTTTTAAAACTAATTTTCTGTCCAATAAAATGAAGAAAGAAATAGAAAAAAGTAAAAAAGAAAAAAAACTGTCCCAGGGGGTCTCGAACCCGGGACTTCTACATCACATAAATGCATGCTGACCACTACACCAACTGACCCTTCATTTATTATGGCATCTTCAATAATACAAAAAAGCTAAAACGGTTGGGTGATTGGGCCAGCAGCCCAATGGGCTGACCCAATTATGAGAAGGAAAAGGCAAAATTGGGAAACCCTAAAACGCCAAAAGAGGCGTGTTGTACTGATGGAAAGGGGGGAAAATCCAGATTGATCTCTTATTGGCAAAAAATGATTAGCAAACCAAAACCCTAATCCCTTTCTCCTCTATATCACTATGTCCCTTTTACTACAAACATCTTAATCTCTTATGGCCTCTCTTTGTAAATCCATTGTTTCTTCTCTCTCAATCAGAAACAACAACAACAATAGCATCTTCTTTCATTGCTCAAACTGTATTACCCATTTTCTCATGAAAACTCCTTGCCTCTCTCGACAACTCCCTCTGACTCCTCTCTTTACGAATCTAAACAATGGTAAATCTCCTCGCCTCTCTCGGAATGGGAAGAAATAGAGAACAAATGTGATGACGATTCACGCGAGGGAATAACACAAAATTTCACGGAGTTGAATTTGTAATATCAAGAGTTTTTAGAGGTTTACCGTATGGACGAAGTCGACTGTGTTTTTAGGTATGGCGATTTGAATCCCTCTTTGCACTTTGTATTATTCGCTTCCCTCCTCGTTTTCTTGTTGTTGTTTGTAGAACAGAAATGGTGACGATATGCGTTGTTGTTGGAATGAAAGTGATGATAGGGTTGGAATGAGGTTACAAGCGGAGGAGTTTTGACAGGGATTTTTGAAATGAGTTTTTGAGGTTTGGATAAGGGTTACGGCGCTGTGATGAGAGGAAGGTTGAGGTTCTGGACTGGATTTTTGTGTTTACTGATTCTGTTTTCTGTTTGGTTTTGTTTTCTGGTATATTATGTTTTCTGGTGGTGTTGAGATTGTGTTTTCTGGTGGTGTTGAGATTGTGTTTTCTGGTGGTGTTGAGATTGTGTTTTCTGGTGGTGTTGAGATTGTGTTTTCTGGTTTTTGGCCTTGGCTGGCTTTGCTCTTAGTTTCTCTATTTTCAGGTTTTGTTGTTTGGTTTTGGTTTTTGTATCTTGTCCGACCCTTTTTTTGATATGCTGCTTGGTTTTGTAATATAATAGCTGAGAAGTAAGAATTGGAGGGAAAGTTTTGAGGGTTTTGAACAATTATGGTATGGTGACCTTGAACACTTTGAGTGTAGTTTTCATATTGCTATTTGTGTGCAAATGTTGGGCTACAAGTTTTGATGCAGGTTATTTGGACAGAGCTTTTGGCATATAGCAGGATTTTGGACTGCATTGGTTTGTGATGATATCTCTTTCATCTTTCCTCTTTCTATGAAACAAAAGCAATTTTGCTTTTTTGTCAAAAAAAATTCTGAAGAGTTTGCATTAGGGAAAATGATGACATAGGTTTTGTGAACTAGCTAGCTTGCATTGTTTTGCAATATCATTGTGCTATTTGGTTTTCTGCTGACAACATGGTTTCTAGTTACTGCCTACTGGTTTTGTCACTGCTTTGTTGTTTGCTGTTTTGTGTTGTATTCTATTTGCGTTTCTGGCCCTGCTATCTTTTGCTTGTTGTTTGCGTTTCTGGCCTGCTGTCTTTTACTTGTTGTTTGCGTTTCTGGCCTGTTGTCTTTTGCTTGCTGTTGTTATTTAGCTTTTAGTAGAGAATGTTTGCAACTTTCTTCTCTTTCTTTTTGTGAACCAAAGCCTAAACTTTGTGATTTGCAAAAAGTAAGAGGAGATAGCCCATGATAAGAACAAACCTCTTTAAACTTCTGATTCCAAAATGCAAACTCTAATGATGAGATGAAGACTCTTTGAAAATTCTTATTTCTTGCTTCAAACATGAATTGTTTACTAACCATTTCTCTCTTTCTTTGTTTTATGCATGAGAAAAATGGACAATGGGGGATAATCGCTGAAGAGTGACTTAAAGTATTTGGTGAAGACTTGAAGATGAAGAAATTCCATTGTAGCTTAGTACATTGTTAGGAATTTAGTAACATCGCGAATCTTGTAATTTGAATTATGTAGTTTAGAAACTTGTAAAGCGTATTCCAATTCACTTGTAAATTTAAACGATGAATTCTGCTTTATTTTGTAAAATTCAAATAATGCAGCTTTGTTGTAATCTTTCATTCTTGATTCAACTTGAATTTGTTTCTACAAGATTTGTTAAATTTGAATATTCTTAGATACAATTTAAATTACGAGCACAATTTGGATTCTTCTCTGTGGCCCATGAACTTAAAAAATGCCTCTCTTGAATCTTTGATGAAATATGAAATCCCCTATTTGTATGATTTGAACATATATCTTGCTTGGTAACTTGAACTTCAAGAAAACCCAACGCCTTTGTAATTTATATTTCAAGTAAAACCATGCGCCTTATCTTTCAGACTTCAAATCAAATTCTTGAACAAAATAAATGCTTAAGAATTCAATTCCACTCGGCTTACTTAAAACAAATGGTTATTTAGATGAAAAACTTAAACTTCAAATTATATCCAATTCAAACTTGCATTCAAGAATGAAATCGTCCGCCACGCCCGACTAGAATGGAACTTTATTGCCAAACAAAACATGCTTTGGAGAATATTTGTCAATCTTGTAGAATTAACCAACTTCAATAAACTGTGGTGAAGAACACTTAAAAATCAACTAAAGTCTTGGGACGATTCAAATTTTTAAAGTCTTCCAACACAATTTTCTTTCGATCTTCAGAGATAAACTCATGTGCGACATCACTTATGACCATAAACAAAAATAATCGTCTCAAGGTTTTATAATTTGAAGAAATTACAATTGTTAGAAATCAGACAACTGTTATTTGAAATTAGGTCAAATTTCATGATGCGACTTCTAACGCATTCGAATTTTGGTGATCTTTTACGCGTAATCAGTTCTTGATTTGTGAAGATAAATTGGAGATAGCATCAAGGAGAATTGTACGCAAGAAAAACCACTCAAAAATATTGAATAATGAAGAAGTGTCGATCGTTTGAATTTGTTCTCGCAAAAGGGTCAATTCTTGGGTTAATGTAGTCGTTTTCAGTTATCTGGACCATTGTTTGAGCGAACTTGTAATGCAAGGTTTGAAAACTGGCTTAAACAACCTGGAAGAGATATAAAAACCCATGAAGACCAATTGAGAACTTTTTGAATCAATTTTCTTTGAGAAATGAAAAAATCCTAATTGCTGATTTACTGCTTAGGGGAGAGAATCTGTCTGATAAAATTCTGAGCCAAATTGAGTATCTGAGAAACCCTAGGATAGTATCTTGTATGAAAAATGGGAGGGAAAATTTTGGGGTACAACAGTTGGTCATCAGTATGAGTGGACATCCTTCTGATATACATCACCAGGTGGTCACAGGGAAAAGAGTTGCCCTTGTATTTCTCAAATTCTGGCATCTTAAATTTTGCAGGCACTTTCATATTTGGAACCAAGCAAAGATCACTGACATTCTGTCCGAATAACTCTTTCCCTCGAAGAGCCTTCACTTCCTTCTGTATTTCATTGAATTGATCCTGAAAATCATTCATTCGGTCATAAAAGCCCAAACTTTCACTTAGTGGAGGAGCAGGATGATAAACTTAATCATTAATAACAAGCATAACATTCACTGCATGAAGTACAACATGATGAATCTCATTATTAGCAATAGGAGTAGCGTGCACCACAGGAGAGGCGGAAACAACAGTAGTTTGAACAAATGGAGCAACTTGAGCAGCATGATTGTAACCTTCTGGCATAAAATTATCAGGAATTCCCCACGGGTAACCACGAGGCATACAGTATTGAGTAGCAGTAACTGGAGTAATAGAGATGGGAACTGACAAAATCTCTGAAATAACGGTCACCTATTGTGGTTGAGTAGCATGAGGAGACAAAAGAGGAGGAGGTGGTGGCTGATTTTGAGTAGCCACCAACGAATCTACCAAAGCATTCAGATTAGCCATATCGGCTCTCAAAGCAGAAACTTCTTCGCGTAGCTCACGATTCTCTTGTTCAAGGTTTTCCATCTTCCTTCTAGAATTAGCCTGTGTTGTAGCAATGAGACATCTTTCTGAATGAACAAAGTAGAGAAACAAGTAAGACACCTGTGAAAGATAGGAATGCAAAAATATGTGAAAAATGATGCATGATATGCAATGCATATTATTTATTGTGTTTATTTAAGGAACTCGAAGAATTATAAACAATTTCAAATATTGAGGAACTAACACATTTGGAAATACTGAAAATTCTCATTTTGATAATAGCTTTGGAATGGATTACAACTTTTAGTACACGTTTCAATAATCCTTAGTACAAAAGATAGAATATAAGAATCATAAGGATTCAAAGTTGATGAAGACCCCTCCACACACTGATGCTTTCCCTTGAGTCTTGCAATCTGATCCTTTAACAACTTGTTCTCTTCTACATACTTGTCGGTAACTTCTTTCCATCCACCAGAATCAGAAAATGCGTTTATCAGACCTTGCTGAACTCTAGAGGAAAATCAATCCTCCTTCTTTTCCATCATCTCCAAAGCATGACTCTCAAGAATCTCAATCAAGTCACCCTTCTCTTTCAATTCTATTGAGTAGGACACCTCCAAAGTCAGGTACTTATTCTTCCATGCTTCCTTCTCTTGCTGCATCCTTACTAAGGTAAGCTGAAGTAATTCCACATCATCTAAGAGAGGAGGATTAGTCCCCATAAACATATAAACTAAAGGTTCTTCACGAGAATAAGGCATCTTCAACTGAATTGCTCTTGCTTGTACCCAACGGAGATGAGGCTCTAAGGAAACAGCTTCTCTTGGTCCCAAATCTTTTCTACCCTTCCTATGAATATGGCGCCAAGCCTTTTCAATATATTCATTAGTTTACTTGTGATCTTATACTTCTTTAAGAAAGAAACCACTCAGTTGAATGTTTTTTGGCTTGTCTCATTGGATATCCAAGTTGGCGGCGTGCAAGAACAGGGTTGTAATTAATTCTTCCCTTTGTGCTAAGAAGAGGCACATTGGGAAAACACCACAACTATAAATAATATTCTTATCATAATAAGCTTGATGATACCAATCAATTTCAGAATGAGTGAGAGTCATAATCTTCGGTGCCCAACGTAGTTCCTTCTTGATATCCCAAAAAGTAGCAGACCGAGGTAAGTGAGGAATAAACCAGTGATATAACAACAATGTGCAAAAAATGATCATCCCTTCCTGGTATAAATTTTGAAGATGGATGGAATAATAAGTATCTCCTAGCAGCCTAGGGGCTGGATTCCCAATCAGAAAGATCCTAATGGCATTAACATCCACAAATTTGTCGATGTCAGGAAACAAGAACAACCCATAAGTAAGCAAAGCAAAGATAGCCTCAAAAGCAGTTATACTCTACATCTTGGTGAAGTAACGAGCTTTCTCCAATAGAAACTGAGAAGGTAAACCTATGATCCCTCCTTTGGTAGTCATGTTAGCCTCAATCTCATACTTCCTCAAGTGAGTTATGATGGCAATCTCTTGAAATTTGGGTTCTCCTTCTAAGCCGGTGAAAGGAGCACAATCAATAATAGGTAAACCAAGTAAGTAAGAATACTCCTCCAATTTGGGCATCAGCTGATAATCAGGAAAAGTAAAACATTGGTATAACGGATCATAGAACTAGACCAATGTAGAAAGAATATACTCCTTCATCTTGAGCTTCATAAGAGGCACAATGGCTCCATATTTCTTCCGGAAATCTGTAGGACTCTCAATCTCAGGAATCAAACTCCCCAGTTCCTCTATCTTAGGATCCTTGAAATTGTACTTCTGAGTCTTTTTCCTTCCCAAAGCTATGGTCAAAAGAGTACCTGAGATATTTGCAAAAGTCAATCTTAAGTTCCTTGAAAAACTTTTTAAAGAATGCTCATGGGTGCATGATGATGCAACAATCACACACACGATCACAAACATGGGGGTTCATAGGTTCGACGTTACAAGCATGAAGTCAAAGGTATTACCCACAAGGTAAGGACTAGTGGTTTTTCACCTATCGAACAAGGTTATAAGGAAATCCTAGAGTCTACATTCTTCCTTCGGATATTACCAATGTCCCGATTAGCTCGGTAATTAGAAATGTTCTTAGGAAAAACTCGTCTGAGTGCAGCATCGCGTCACAACTACTTCTGAATTTCTCTGTTATAGTCTCCACACTGCACCTAAAAGGCCAAGATGGGTTAAGGGTTCTATAGTTTCTCAGCTTCTCGGGCTCCCAGGTCGAAAGCAACACGTCTTCCCAATTGCTCAGTAAACAAATACTACAGTCAAAGGGGCCTCCACTGAGTGGAATTACTACCTCAAAGATAACATGACAATACCGCCCATCCTATCTTAAGTTTGCCCAAGTACGGGTATAGGACTTATAAGAGATCACCAAGCACCCTGAAAACCAGAAAATCCAGACATACATATATACAACAAATAATATACAACAAATAATAACACACACACATATAAACAAAGATAGGCTCAACCCACTTAAATATGTCTTTCACCAGTGAAGTCTCCAGTTTTATGTAGCGGTAGAAATGTTGAGACTAAGCTATTGGATTGACTTAACTCGTACAAATCAAATAAAAATTGCCACCGTGCTTTATAGTTTCCAAAGTAAATGAGAAAAGAGTGAATAAACCCAAAAAAAAGATAGGGGAGATTCTAGGTACGAGGGTTGGTTATGCAAAAGGAAGGTATTAGAACCTTAAACATCTACGGTACTCCATATGAACCTCTTTGAAAATCTGTGTATTTTGTCTATAAAAGGTGTATACAAAATAAGATGATGGAGATGAGAAAAGAAGTATTTTTACAATTTTTGCACTCGCCGTGATTGTGAACCTTTAGTGCCTACGTACCACCTTCCGTGCAATAGGGGGTCAGGGTAGTCATAGTTTACCTCAGAAAGTTTAAAACACATGTGTGTTTGTTAATTTTAAGAGAAGAGACATCATTGTCGGATCTGAGTGGAAAACATACTTACTATCAACAATTATGAGAAAGGAGAATTTACGTCATCTCAAAGTGGAGGATATAAATTGGATTTAAAATCCATCACTCAACACCCAAGTGGGAAATAGCTCTCTTCACTACATATCGTAGAAGTATAGTAGCTTACGTCACTACAAGAATCAACAAGAGTCTAATCTTTGAGAAAAGTTTTAAAGTAAAAAGCCAAAGTAGAAAAAAGGTTTGAATGAGGTTAATGAATTTTAGTCTTAAATTTTTTTTTCAAAGTATGGTTAAATTGATTAAAGTTTGATTAAGAAAAATATTTTTGAAAATGCATGGACCTAAGTCCAAGTTTATTATGAAAGCGGTTCAAGTTAGAAAACAAGAAGAGTTTTGAAAAGGACGGAGACGATTTTTGAAATTAAAGAAGATGAGAGGAGATGAAGGGACTATCCTAAAGCATAAGGTCAAATCTAAGGAAAAGAACGGTCTAACCAATAAGAAGTCAACACTTGACATGGAGAAGTCAATATAGAATTTGCCATCCTTTGGATTAAAACCAAGCAAGCGAAAATACTAAACCTCTGAGGAATACCAAGCTTCAGATGAATTAAGAACCAAGCAAATTCTTCATTGACAAAATTGGTCAAAATAATAACTGTATATAGAGGAATTCTCAATCATAGACAAAGCATGAAAATCAGAATAACCTGCACACAAAAAAATTCAAACCAATGCCTTGGAGTAAATCCCAAGGATTTTCAGAAGATCTTCACAAAAATACCAACCATATATCACAGAGTTCCAAGGTCTCATGGCTTCTAATCCTAAGTCTCAGGAATCTATAACTCTACAGTGATAGAGATAGTGTGATCGGTGGATTTAGAACTGACTGTTTAACGCTGGTTCGCGAAATGTCGCGGAAGCAAGAGTCGCCACCGTCTTTTATTTTCTCCAACATGGACAGGACAAAAGCACAACAAAATTCCTTATGAGACTGTCTCTCGGTTCGGGAGGTAGATTTATAGAAAGGGAAGGTGTTAGCACCCTTTCTATCCATGGTTATCCATGGGCTCTTAGATACTTGCTCATTTGTGTTTTCAAAAGTGTTTGCTTTTCAATTGTGAGTGGGTTTGAAAAAGTTTCATTTAAAGATTTCAGATCGACTCTTGTATCAGTCCTCAAGAGTGTTTGAAAAATTGTTTTGAAAGCTTTTTTGAGTGTCGGTGTGAAAAGAGTTTTGATTTGTTTTTTAGAGCAAGTATCTATGAGTCATCTACCTACCCTAAGGAATTAGGCTGTATAAATGTCCTTAAGGTAGTGCCATCCCACCATTGAGAGGTAGATAGCACCACCGTTGGAGGTGTTCGGGTCAATTCGAATGTTAGGGACAGTGTGGTCACCAGAGCAACAGTAGGACACCTTAGAAGCTACCCTTATGCCATTGATCCTTTTTAATTTCCGAGGCAACCGTTTCGAGGCAACTGGATCATGTCATGGACATAAGGACTTACTAAAACGTCCTATACTCGACGACCACGTTTCGAGGGGCAAGGCAACAGTGAGGCGTACCCTAAGAGTGGTGTGTGAATTTGTGTATCGTTTTCAGTTATGTTTTATCTTGTCATGCATTTGGTGAGCTACGCATTGTTTTTAATTTAGGCCATTCATTCTTACATGCAAAGTTTAGCAGTTAAGAGTGCGGAAATTTAAATGCGGAAAGTAAAATCCTACGCTATTACAAGGCGCGGGTCTATACATCGCCAAATTAACAAAGACCCGTTTTTTAATAAAAATGCGGAAAGTAAATAAATTCCTAATTACTATTACAAGGCTTGAGCAATTACATAATATTCACAATAAAATAAAATAAATGCGCGAGAGAATTAAAGTTGGAACGTTCGAGGGCGTTGGACCCTTTAAAGAAATTAAATGAAATTTAAAAAGATAATTAATTATTAAATTAAAAGAAAGAAATGTTTTTAGGTTTTTTTGTTTTGGTATTTAATGAAAATTAAAATTAAAATTAAAAGAAATCCTAATTCTAAGTTGTTTTAATTATTAATGAAAAAAATGTTAAAGTTTAACCTAATTTATGCTAATTAATTATTTACATATTTATTTACAAAATAAATTACTAACTAATAATAATTATAATAAGAAAAAGTTATTTATAAAAAAAAAGGACAAAAATGCTAAGAAACCTAATTTCTACATATTTTAGTTATTTTAAGAAAAGATCAAAATTGAAAACCTAATTTTACTAAATTAATTATTTGACATTTATTTACAAAAATATTTACTAAATAAATTAATTGACATATTTTAATTTCTGATATTTTTGGATTATGAAAATTAATTATTGGAATTTAAAGAAAACAATTAAAATATTTAAAAGAAAAGAAAAGGAAATAATAAAAGAAAGCAAACAATGGGGGTGTCTGACCCAATTTGGAGGTTTGCTGGAGTATTTTTGGCCCAAGATTGCAAGAAGCCTGTTTGACTTTCCAGCGCATGTGCATGAGCGTTGACTGAGGTACATGGTGGACCTCCATTTTATGGCCATTGGATGGATCCTCTGGGACACTTGGCAAGCCTGAGCGTTGGGGCATATGGTAGGACGTTTTGAAGGAAACTGCACATGAACATGTTATAACAAAAATTATTGAGAATATGGGGGACCTGGGAATCGAACCCAGGTCCCAATACCTGCAAGCCAGCTCATCAACCATCCAGGCTATTGAGTCTCTTTGTTATTATAATAGAACACAAACAATATAATAGAAAACAAGCGCTAGTGGCATAAAGCAAGAAATCACGCGCCAGTATTTGAACCATCCAGTCATGTTTGGACACATAGGCTTCGTCTTCATCTTTGTCCCTGTAAATAAAAGCAAATAGCGGGGGTTTTAAACCCCCACTAAACTCAACCTGAAAAAATAGCGAATAGGATATAGGCAAACATAAAAAGGGCGCGAGGTGTGCGTTAGCTTCGTTTGGATGTCACGAATCCATTGGTATAGGTTTTAAGGCCTGATTTTACCATATGTGTAAACCCCTAAATCCAAGCTTATGAAACCCTAGAGAACGTTAATGGCAACTTTTGATACAGACATTCTTAGTTCAATTCAAGGGTACCATTAGCTTCAGAACAACCATATTAGTGTAAATCAACATTCAAAACATATGAAAAATGCATGTAAATTACAAAACGATAATGGACAATTTCAAGAAAAGTGTGATGTCGTTCTACCAATCCTTGAGGTCTGGAGACTTGGTTTCGATTGCAAACGCTTCCTAGGTGTCTCAGCAATGTTTTGGAACCCTTTTGAAGCTTTGAAACGCCTTCTAACTAGGTTTTCAGTTTTCAATATTTTGTGAAAAAAAATGCAATGTTGTTCTCTCTTTTCTGCGCAGCTCTTGTGTCTAACGCCTTAGGTTTCAGTTGTGCATAAGTAGGTGAATAGAATTAGGTCAAGAAAACCAGCCCAAAGTCCATCCATTTATGATTCAAATATTTGATTTTGTTACATCTTTTTTCAAATCTTTTTGCCATGGAAACTAGCCAATTGTGGAAGATTTTGTCTCTTGAGAAGGTACACGAAATATTTAGCTCATAATGGAAGGATTTGCTGCACAAAAAAGATTTAAAACCATTGTTTAGTATTTTTCTCATAATTAAATTTAATTAAATGAATTAATAAGATTAAAAATTCAATTAATTAATTAAAAAATAAGAAAATAACTCCCTTTTAGCTTAATGGGTCGTGCATAGACTTTGGGTAATGATTCATGGAAGAAATTGAGGCCCATTAGCATTTTTGAAGCCCTTTGTGCAAAGTTGACTTTTCAAAATTCCCAAATATTTCCCAACTTCTACAAAGCATATCTTGCTCAATTTTGAAGCTATGAACATGTTCTTGGACATTTTGGAAAGGTCTTGAAGTCCTCTAACCAATGCCTTTGGTCCCATGTCATTTTGATTTACCAATATCAAGTTATGGTCTTTGACTTAAAGTGCCTTTTTGTTGACTTTTGAAAATGACCTATAATGTTGAAATTGATAACTTTTTGTGAGAGCCTCTCTTGGACTTGAAGTGTGAAGATGAGTTGTAGGAAATGTCATTCTCTTCAAAATGAGCTTTGGATGGAATTTTTCTGATAAAACTTGAGGAAGTTATGCCTTGGTCAATTTTCAGTTGACTTTTCCAACTGTCCAAAAATAGAAACTTTTGCATCTTGAGACTTTTTGAGCCATGCTTTGAGAATCATGATCAAGAATTGATCAAATGATGTTTGTGGCTTCAAAATAAGATGTTGACCAAAAATTTGGATTTTTGACTGTCAAATGACCATTTTGCCCCTGCAGTTGACTGTGAAGCATTTAGGGTTTTTGACTGTGCAATTTGATGCTGTGAGTCTTGAAACTTGGCATATGGATGCTTGACAATGTTTATAGGCATGTGAGACTTGATTGGACCCTTGGAAACTTCAATTTCTTTGCAAGAACCAAAGCCCTACTTTTGACTGTGTTAGGAGGTAATTGGATTGTGCAACTTTTGAGAGATTTTGAACTATGATCTTGGCAAATCTTTGAAGAATATGGGAGGGCAAATTTTGGGGTACAACAGTTGCCCCTGTTCAATCTTCTTAGACCTGAGGATGTAGATTGGCTGGCGTGCCTTTCGTAATCCGAGGGTAGAAGATGATTGAACACTAGAGTGCCCAGAAATTTGCACTCACATAGTAGAATGTCAGCAGTGTGATGATGGGAATGGGCTTACAGATGCCATTTGGAGACTGATGGATAGGGGGATGGGCTTATAGATGCCATATAGAGACTGTTGGTAAGTGGAGAGATGGGCTTATAGATGCCATCGGGAGGTTGTCGATCGCGTAAAAGATTCCTTAGCGAGAACTTGCGTACTTGAGAAAGAAAATAATTACCTGGCCTGTTACAGGAGTTGATCTTCAAACTCTTTATGTAGATGTGCCCTGGCCGGATACATGAATCGAATCTTTAAACTCTTCGGACGTGCCCTGGCAAGATACAGGAATCGAGTCCGGAGAATAGTCGTCAACAGATACACCCTGGCAAGATACAGGAGTCGGATCTTCGAACTCTTCAGACGTGCCCTAGCAGGATACAGGAATCGAGTCTGGAATTAGTCGTCAACAGATACACCCTGGCAAGATACAGGAATCGGATCTTCAAACTCTTCAGACGTGCCCTCAACGGGACAATGAGAGAACCTTGAACGATTTCTACCTCAACGGGACGATGAGAGAACCTTGGACGATTACTACCTCAACGGGATGATGAAAGAACCTTGGGCGATTACTACCTCAACGGGACGATGAGAGAACCTTGGACGATTACTACCTCAGTAGGATGATGAGAGAATCTTAGGCGATTACTACCTCAACGGGACGATGAGAGAACCTTGGGCGATTACTACCTCAACGGGACGATGAGAGAACCTTGGACGATTACTACCTCAACGGGACGATGAGAGAACCTTTGGGCGATTTCTACCTCAACGGGACGATGAGAGAACCTTGGATGATTACTACCTCAACAGGACGATGAGAGAACCTTGGGCGATTACTACCTCAACGGGACGATGAGAGAACCTTTGGGCGATTACTACCTCAACGGGACGATCAGAGAACCTTGGGCGATTACTACCTCAACGGGACGATGAGAGAACCTTTGGGCGATTTCTACCTCAATGGGACGATGAGAGAACCTTGGACGATTACTACCTCAGTAGGATGATGAGAGAATCTTAGGCGATTACTACCTCAACGGGACGATGAGAGAACCTTGGGCGATTTCTACCTCAACGGGACGATGAGAGAACCTTGGGAGATTACTACCTCAACGGGACGATGAGAGAACCTTGGGCGATTACTACCTCAACGGGACGATGAGAGAACCTTGGACGATTACTACCTCAGCAGGATGATGAGAGAATCTTAGGCGACTACAACCTCAGCAGGATGATGAGAGAATCTTAGGCGACTACAACCTCAGCAGGATGATGAGAGAATCTTAGGCGACTACAACCTCAGCAGGATGATGAGAGAATCTTAGGCGACTACAACCTCAGCAGAATGATGAGAGAATCTTTAGGCGACTACAACCTCAGCAGAATGATGAGAGAATCTTTGGCGTCTTCAACCTCAGCAGAATGATGAGAGAATCTTTGGCGACTACAACCTCAGCAGAATGATGAAGGAATCTTAGGCGACTACAACCTCAGCAGAATGATGAGAGAATCTTTGGCGACTTCAACCTCAGCAGAATGATGAGAGAATCTTTGGCGACTACAACCTCAGCAGAATGATGAAGGAATCTTGGACGTCTTCTACTTCAAAAGGTAAAGACTTTTATCTGTTGATCGTTCTTTCCTGAAAAAGTAACGAGTTAGTTGTATGCAATGTCATAATGTATGACATGCATGATGTCATGATGTTCTAAAAAATAAATGAGATTGGGGTGATATGATTCGTGTATGCATGTATCATAATGTATGACAATGTGATGTTTATGAATGTATTTTCGTCTAGGAAAATAAATCCTTGACGAATGCCGGGAGCTGAATCCTGGGCTGATGTTGAAGAGAGTTCTTCGTTTTCGCTGGGGATGATGGTTGCAAGAATACCGGTAGGAGAAGATGACTCCGTTGGGGAATAAACTTGGTGAATAGAATACTCTGCGGGGAATGCTCTGTGGGAAGAGATGTACTTTGCTGAGGTTTGATGATAACTCCGCTGGGTATACCATTGTTGAGCTTTGTTGGAAGATTGGATGAACTCCGCTGGGGATAGGAAGACTTCGCCGGGGACGATCTTTCCGTGGCAATTGGCTGAGGATAACCCAGTTATATCCTGGTGGGGAAATAACCTTTGAATAAAGCCGGGGGAGAGCGTTCGTACTCTTCAGGTGATAAGCTTCCAGAATCTACTGGGGATAAGCTTCCTACTGGGGAGATTGATTCAACTTTCCTGGGGAGGCTTTTGAGACTGTATTGGGGAAGTGGCTCCACTGGATGTGCGGTATTCCGCCGGGGAACAATCTTAGATCAAGATTGCTGGGGATGCTTGTTAGGAATGTTTATACACTCCGCTGGGGAATGTTGAGATCTTCGGGGAATAATCCAACTTCCTTAAGGCTGACTGTTGTACCCCAAAATTTGCCCTCCCATATTCTCCAAGAAATTGCCAAGTCAAGTCACAAAATTCCCCAAGGGTTGCACAATGCAAAGGTCTCCTATACAGTCAAGATTAGGGTTTGTGTCCTGATCAAGAAAAGGAAGTTTTCAAAGGTCCAATCAAGTCTCATATGCTTACAAATATGGTCAAGTATCCTCATATCAAGTTTCAAGGCATTCAGCACAAAATTGCACAGTCAAAACCCTAATTGCACTACAGTCAACTGTAGGGGCAAAATGGTCATTTGACAGTCAAAAGTTCAAATTTTTGGTCAACATATCATTTTGAAGCCACAAACATCATTTGATCAATGCTTGATCATGACTCTCAAAACTTGGCTCAGAAATCATCAAAGATGCAAAAGTTTCCTTATTTGGACAGCTGAAAAAGTCAACTGAAATTGACCAGGGCATAACTTTCACATGGATTATCAGAAAAATTCCATCCAAAGCTCATTTTGAAGAGAAAGACATTTCCTACAACACATCTTCATATTTCAAGTCCAAGAAATGCTCTCACAAAAAGTTATCAATTTCAACATTATAGGTCCTTTTCAAAAGTCAACAAAAAGGGACTTTAAGTCAAAGGCCATAACTTGAGATTGGTAAATCAAAATGACATGGGACCAAAGGCATTGGTTATAGGACTCAAAGACCTTTCCAAAATGTCCAAGAACATGAGAAAAGCTTAAAAATTGAGCAAGTTATGCCTTGTGGAAGTTGGGAAATTTTTGGATATTTTGAAAAGTCAACATTACTTCAAATGACCTAAAATTGCTAATGGGCCCATTTTTCTTCCATGATTCATCATTCCAAGCATGTGCACGACCACTTGGCCCAAAGGGAAGTATTTTATCATTTTTTATTTATTTATTTGAATTTTTATTTATATTAATTCATTTAAATCAAATTAAATATAGGAAAATACTAACCTAAGTTTTCAAATCTTTTTATACACATTTCAGCCTCAAGATTTCGTGCCTAAGTCAATATGGAAAGAATTGGAGCAATTGGATCTTAATTGATACAAAAACATGTGAAAAAGATATGAAAAAGATCTTAAGAAATCAAATTTTCAAAAACCATTAATTCATTGGATTTGTTCTACTTTTGTTAACCTAATAGCCTCACTACATATGCCTGATCATAAACCTAATGCTAATAGACAAAAAACTGCGCAAGAAAGGCCATTGCAAACTTGGAAAAATTCCTTAAAAACTCAAAACTGAAAACAACTTTCCAGGTCAATTCAAAGCACAAGACCTATTCCATTAGCTTCCTTGAAGGCTCCTGAACGTGTTCCAATCAAAGACAACCCTCAAAGCACGAAGAACTGGTAAAACGAGCATAAACTGTACAGGAAAAATTCCATAATCGTATATCATATTCTAAGCATTTTCACAGCATTCTATTCATGGAATCATGTTCATTATGAAGTTCTGAGACTAACCATTATGTTTAATTGAATTTTTATGCTGCATACGCGATTTCACCATACTTGCGTTCTAGGGTTTACAGGAATCAAAATTGGGGATTTTAAGACCAAGAAAAATTGGCCTTCAAGAATGCAATGGTTGTAATCAGCAGACCTGGACGATCCTAAACATGCCATCGCGCCTAATTTATTGACACTCTAAGGCCTATTCTCTATTTTCCCATAGCCGGCCTAATAAAACGCATGAAAAACCGTTGCTGTTGTTTTTGTGTTTCAGGCACGCGAGGAAGACGAAATCGTGGCAACACGTGATACGCTGGTTAGAATTTTCGCGCGTGGATTCATTAACGTTGATTGTTTTCTTTATAATATTTGTTTGTCTATTAAATAATAAACGCGTTGTAGTGGCTCAGCTGGCAAGGTGTGATGTTGTTAACCCTCATGACCTGGGTTCAAATCCCAGGTCTTGCATATTTCAATATTGTTTTTCCATAATAAATCCTATGCAGCGCTAACGTTCAAGATACACCATGCGCCTCAAAATCAGGCCTTGCCACGTTCATCTCAAGAGCAATCCAAAGGTGCAGATTGGAGAACACGGTGAACCCAAGTCAGCGCAGGTGTACGTTCCCAGGAAAAGTCAACAAGGCCAGCTTCTTAATGGGCCTGGATTTCTAAAAGCATACCTCCATTTGGGGACTACCCCCCCTGGTTTGCAATTTTCTTCATATTTTATTTTTTCAATTATTGTTTTATTTATTTTATTGTTTTGATTTAATTAATTATTTTTTTTACAAAATACAAAAATGCCTAAAAATCAGAAAAGACAAAAAATATAACAAATAATTTTTATTTCTAATATTTTAATAAACAAATTGCATGTACATAAATTAATTTTAAATTAGGGTTTTAATATTAATTCTTTTCATAATAAAATATAAAAAAATGTAGAATTAGGTTTAATTAGTTTTTAATTCCCTTTTTTAATTTTTCTTCTTTTGTCATTATAATATTATTTATTTTATTTTCATAATTAAACTTGTAAATTAATTAGGGTTTCATTTAGGTTAAAAAACTTCAATATTTTTCTTAATAACTTAAAAAATAATTAGAACTAGGTTTAACATTTTATTTTAGTTTTAATTAATTCTTTTTCTATTAAATCTTAAAAACACAAAAATACCAAAAAAAACAAAAACAAGTTCTTTTCTTAAATTAATTAATTCATGTAATTTAATTTTTGCAAAAGGGTCCAACGCCCTCCTTTCGACTTAATTGTTTAATTTCGCATCTTTATTTTATTTCGCTTAAATAATTATGTACCTCTCCCAAAGCCTTGTAAATAATTGCTCGCACTTTTTAATTCTTTTTTCTTTATTTACTTTTCTGTCAAATCGGGTCCGGTTTAATTTTGGCGATGTGGACCCGCGCCATTTGTAATAGCTCTAGACTTATTTTCCTCGCAAACTTTTAACTGTTAAACAAAGCATGCAAGAATGAATGGCCATAATAAAAACAAGCGTAGAACACTTTAACATGACAAGACAAATATAAATGAAAACGACACACGAATCGCACACACCACCCCTAGGGTACGCCTCACTGTTGCCTTGCCTCGAAAGGTGATCGTCGAGTAGAGGATGTCTTAGTAAGTCCTCATGATCCGGGAACCTGGCATGAGGGTAGCTTCTAAGGTGTCTTCCCATTGCTCTGGTGATCACCATGTCCCGAACCTCGAATTGACCCGAACACCTCCAACGGTGGTGCTACCTACCTCTCAATGGTGGGATGGCACTACTTCAAAGGACATTTACACAGACGAATTCCTTAGGGTAGGTAGACGACTCTAAATACTTGCTCTAATTTCAAAACAAATCAAAAAAATACTTTTCACACCGACACCTTTTCAAAAAGCTTTCGAAAGCAATTTTTCAAACACTCTTGAGGACCGACACAAGAGTCGAACTGGAATTTTCAAAGAAACTTTTTTTAAAACCCACAATTGAAAAGCAAACAAACCATTTTGAAAACACAAATGAGCAAGTATCTAAGAGCCCATGGATAACCATGGATAGAAAGGGTGCTAACACCTTCCCTTTCTATAACCTACCTCCCGAATCGAGAGCAATCTCTATAAGGAATTTTTCTGTGCTTTTGTCCTTTCCATTTGGAGAAAATAAAAGACGGTGGCGACTCTTGCTTACCGCGACATTTCGCGAACCAGCGTTAAACAGTCAGTTCCAGATCCACCGATCACAGAACTGGCGACTCTGCTGGGGAGCCTTTATAAAGTGAGGTGTACCTTAGGGTTAGTTCATAACTGTGTTTTCAATTGCTTTCCTTGTGTGCTTTAAATTGTGGGACTGTCTCGGGAGTTCTATAGATCCTAACCCGGATCTGGGGGATACCTTTCTTAGAAAGTAGCAACAAGGTTGTGAGGGAAATGTGCGGGGTATACCGACATGGTTGAAACAGTCTGCTACGGTTATGTGGCACTTTGGTGTGTACCGGTAACCCTTGAGTTCAGTCAAGGAGAGTACGGGGCCTCCGCGTGGTGTCCTGAAGCATCAAAGACCTTAGGAACCTTAATTGACCTATCTTGGCCTCTTTAGGGTAGTGAGATAACTGACTTTGGTGCAGTCCGAGGTTGGTTGATACTCGATACTACACTCAATAGAGGGTTGCTTTCCTAGAATATTTCGGTCGCCAGTTCAGTGGCTAAATCGAAACGATGAACAATGAAAGCAATCCCGTGATATTGGGAACCTTAGAACCCAGTTACTTTGATTAGGACAGGTTGAACCCACCAACTTCAAGAGGGTACTACCCAGACCCCTGCTGGCCTTAAACCCTAAGGGCTTGTCTTGTGTGACTTGTGTGCCTTACATGTTTGTCTTTGTAAATATCTGTGGTGTGTTTAATCATAGCATCATGACATCATCCAGCATCATATGCATTGACTAACCATTTCAGGGGTTCGAATTTTCATCTTTGTTCTTGTTTTGTAGGACATGGAAACTGTTCGTAGAAAGACAATTCAAATCAGTCTTATAAGGATCCCTCCTCAGCTTAAGGAGCTTATATCCAGGATTCCCGAGAACTCTTCATTCAGTGAAAGACATGGAAGCCTCATCAGCTTGGTCAACACCAACATTGAGGAAGATATGATCAAGGTCCTGTTCCAATTCTTTGACCCTCTGCATCACTGTTTTACCTTCTTGGACTATCAGTTGGTACCTACATTGGAGGAGTTCTCCCGGCTCCTGAAGATCCCTATCCTTGATCAGCTACCCTTCAATGGTACAGAAAAGGAACCTAAGCTTGAAGAGATTGCTAAAGCCTTGCACCTACAGTCATCTGACCTTAAGGGACATTGGGAAGTTAGAAGTGGTATCAAAGGGTTCTTAGCCAGGTTTCTGTTTGAAAAGGCCCTTGAATGTTGGAATTCCCTTGACTTGCAAGCTTTTGAAGAGGTTGTGGCCCTCCTTGTCTATGGCTTGGTGTTGTTCCCTAACCCAGATCAGCTTATAGATATCAGTGCTGTCCAGATCTTTATGTCCAGGAATCCTATACCTACATTGCTGGGGGACATCCTTCACTCATGTTACACTCGAACCATGAGAAAAAGAGGTGTCCTTATGTGTTGCACTCCTCTCCTAGGAAGGTGGTTTATTTCGCACCTTCCACAATCGGTCTTGAAGAATGAGCGGGGTTTGAGATGGTCACAACGGTTGATGACTCTTACCCATGCAGACATACATTGGTGCCCTAAGTCCAGAGAAGATGTCACTATCATTGATCGTTGTGGGGAGTACCCTAATGTTCCTTTACTTGGAATCAGAGGAGGTATTACTTACAGTCCATGCCTGGCTTGGAGACAATTTGGTTATGCTCGGAGGGATGGTCCTCATGACCTGTTAATTCCCGACATAGTTTTTGACTTCGACCACGATACTCAAGGACTTCGCCAGAGATTTATCAGAGCTTGGAGGATGCCTAGTAGGATAGACAGCAAGACACTGGGGCACAGGAATTCCATCCCATTGGAACCTTATCTCAAGTGGGTACGCGCCCGCTCTCAGAAGTTAGTGATGCCTTATCCTCACATGCTCCCGGTAATCAAAGAACCAGTCTTGGAAGGAGAAGTGTCCTACACTATTCAGCACCCTGATATGCCCACATCTTGGGAAGAGATGCAGAAGAGCTGGATCCAGCTTAAGGAGGAAAGGAATTCTCTTGAGACTAGTCTACATGCCAGTGAAAAGAAGGTCTTGGAACTCACCCGCCTGTTGCATGAGGAGAGGAATCTCAACACTTACATAGCTCCGAAGAGGATGCGCAACGTATTTTGGGATTGATTTGATTTTTGTACTTTTGCCCATGAGGTCTTGATGTATTAAACAATGATTTCCTTAATGATAACGTGTGTTCCTTTTTGTCTACAACAAATTTGAACTTTCGAGCCCTTGAATGCATTGCATACGCATTTCATCCATCATGTGCATAGCAGGTTTTTCCTCTTTTCAGGTTGCTTACAGTTCTTCGCTGTTTATTTCAGCATCATGAATCCCGAATCTACATCAACTGAGACATCAATCAAGGCTCTTCAGGTGCAGAATGCACAATTCCAGGAACTAATCAAGGGTCTGGCTCAAGGCCAAGAAGAACTAAAAGCTATGCTCCTGAAGAAGGAGAAGAAGAAGAAGAGAAGAACTGTTCTGTTCAACTCGGGCCGAAGGTTTGGCAATACTCTGCAACACGAAGAGGCTGGTTCTTCTGTTGGCAAGAGCCCTTCTCAGGCAGAAGTAAAGGTTCCTAGTCCGGTAGTCTCCGACAACGAGACTAATTTTGATGAAGAGCAGTACCCTCCTGCAGACGACAGATATAAGCAACTGGAGGACAGATTGAAAGCTATGGAGGTTCAACAGGTACCTGGGCTGGATTTCGGAGATTTGGGTTTGTCAACTGGTGTGATCATCCCTCACAAGTTCAAAGCACCATCCTTCTCCAAATATGACGGGGCGTCTTGTCCCAAGCTGCATCTAAGGTCCTATGTTCGGAAAATTCAGCCGTACTCTGCGGATAAGAATTTATGGACCCACTTCTTCCAGGAGAGTCTTTCAGGGACTCATCTCGAATGGTTCTATCAGCTGGATGGGACCAAGGTTCGTAACTGGGAGGAGTTGGCTACTGCTTTCTACAAGCAGTATCAATATAATGCCGACCTTGCCCCCACACGTACCCAACTCCAGGGTATGTCGTTAGGTGCAAGTGAAGGTTTTAAGGAGTACGCTCAGAAGTGGAGAGACCTGGCTGGCAGGGTGCAGCCACCGTTGACTGATCGGGAGTTGGTAGACATGTTCCTAGGGACCCTATCTGGGCCATTTTTCAACCATCTCATTGGGAATTCTTCTGCTGGGTTCACTGATTTGATTTTGACTGGAGAGAGGATTGAAGCTGGGTTAAAGTCTGGAAAAATTCCGAAGGGTGCATCATCTAGTTCTGAGAAGAAACCCTTCAAGAAGGAGTCTAGTGCCGTATATGGTTCCAGGAAATCAGAGAGACATGAACACCGCCAATCTGTCAGTGCGGTAATGATTGCTAAGCCTGCTGCCGCTCCCCGGCCAAACAATCCTCAAAAGTTTGAAAGACCCCGGAGAGAATTCACCCGCTTAAACATGACTTTGTCGCAGATCCTGCCACAGTTGCTCTCAACCAATTTAGTGACTGTCAGGGAGGCGCCGAAGTTTCCAAATACTGCATCCCCAAGTACAACCCGAATGCTCATTGTGCTTACCATTCAGATAGCCCGGGGCACTCTACCGATGACTGTTGGGCACTAAAGAACAAGCTGCAGGACCTCATTGACGCTAAGGAGGTACAATTTGAGGCATCTGACAAGCCTAATGTAGTGACAGCTCCCTTGCCTGCTCATGGAGTGAATGCTATTGGGGACGAAGACGAAGTGGACGAAGCTGAGTTTGATAGCTGGATCTACCCGGCAACCGACGGCGGATCTAACAATTGGAGTGCAAAGGACAACTTATCTGTTTCACTTGTCACTAAGTAATAAATTTCTTTGTTTCGTTATTTTGTAATAAACAATGATAAACTCTATGGCCCGGTGTCTTACCCGAGGCACCGTGGTTCTATTTGTGAGGGCATACAAACTGTCATTTCATATATCATGAATGAAAATCTTGGACGTTTTCCCGCATTGCAAATATTGTGCTCCTTTTCTGTCTTTCTTTTCCTTTTTATAAATTTCAAAACAGCTGTGTTTACACACACACTCACTCATACAGGTTTCAATCCACTCTGGATCTCACTGATAACAACTCTGCTACTGCCAATTATGACTTCGAAAATCCGATCAACTTAGCCGCAGACGAAGGTGAAGATGATTGCGAAGTGCCTGGCAAGCTTGCAAGACTGTTGCTTCAGGAAGAGAGGGCAATTCAACCCCATGAAGAGCCAGTGGAAACCATAAACTTGGGTACTGAGGCAGACAGAAAAGAGGTAAAGATTGGTGCCAACCTAGAGCTCAGCGTGAAGCAACGGTTAACCAAGATGCTGCATGACTATATGGAGATCTTTGCCTGGTCCTACGAAGACATGCCAGGGTTGGATACCGATATTGTGGTCCATCATTTGCCAACTAAGGAAGACTGCCCTCCAGTTAAGCAAAAGGTCCGTCGGATGCGTCCAGAGATGTCCGAGAAGATTAAAGCCGAGGTTATGAAACAGTTTGATGTCGGGTTCCTTGCAGTAACTTCTTACCTTCAGTGGGTTGCTAACGTGGTGCCGGTACCTAAGAAGGACGGCAAGGTCAAAATGTGTGTCGATTACAGGGATCTGAACAGGGCCAGCCCCAAGGATGACTTCCCCTTACCTCACATTGATGTCCTTGTTGATAATACAGCTCAGCACAAGGTGTTCTCTTTCATGGATGGTTTCTCAGGTTACAATCAGATCAAGATGGCACCTGAAGACATGGAAAAGACTACATTTGTCACTCAGTGGGGCACCTTCTGTTACAAGGTCATGCCATTCGGGTTGAAGAACGCTGGGGCAACCTACCAACGTGCCATGGTCGCCTTATTTCATGACATGATCCATCATGAGATCGAAGTGTATGTTGACGACATGATCGCAAGGTCCCAGACTGAGGAAGAGCACCTAGATCATCTGCAGAAGTTGTTTGACCGGTTGAAACTATACAAGCTGAGATTGAACCCGAACAAGTGCACCTTCGGGGTAAGATCTGGAAAATTGCTAGGCTTCGTGGTCAGTGATAAGGGCATTCAAGTGGACCCTGCTAAGGTCAAAGCTATTCAAGAGATGCCAGTTCCTAAGACAGAGAAGGAAGTCAGAGGCTTTTTAGGACGCCTGAATTACATCGCTCGATTCATCTCACATCTGACTACTACTTGTGAGCCAATCTTCAAGCTGCTGAAGAAAGATCAGGTAGTACGTTGGAACGATGAATGTCAGGCTGCTTTTGACAGAATCAAAGAGTATCTCCAAGAACCACCTATCCTTATGCCACCGGTTGAAGGGAGACCTCTGATACTATACCTGACAGTGCTCGACAATTCAATGGGGTGTGTGCTGGGGCAGCATGACGAGTCTGGCCGAAAAGAGCATGCCATTTATTACCTTAGCAAAAAGTTTACCGACTGTGAGACCCGATACTCACTGCTTGAGAAAACTTGCTGCGCTTTGGTATGGGCTGCTCGCCGGCTGAGACAGTATATGCTGACTCACACTACCTTGTTGATCTCAAAGATGGATCCTATAAAGTACATATTCGAAAAGCCTGCTCTGTCTGGGAGGATTGCAAGATGGCAAATGATCTTGACGGAATACGACATTCAATATACAACCCAGAAAGCCATCAAGGGAAGTGTATTGGCAGACCACTTAGCACATCAAGCTGTGGATGACTATCAATCAATGAACTTCGAGTTTCCAGATGAAAGCATCATGATAGTGACAGACTGTGAAGTACCTGGACCGGATGAAGGACCTGAACCAGGATCCCGATGGTCTATGCATTTTGACGGAGCCTCCAATGCTTTGGGAAGTGGTATCGGCGCCATAATCATATCTCCACAAGGTACTCATACTCCACTCACTGCCCGGCTGTGTTTCAACTGTACCAACAACATGGCGGAGTATGAGGCGTGTATCATGGGTCTTCAAGCTGCGATCGACCTAAGGATCAAATTTCTGAGTGTCTTCGGAGATTCCGCTCTTGTGATCAATCAGATCAAAGGAGAGTGGGATATGAAACATCCCAACTTGATTCCTTACAGAGAATGTGTGTTGACCCTGATCCCCCACTTCACAGAGATAACCTTTGAACACTTTCCAAGAGAAGAGAATCAGTTGGCGGACGCGTTAGCTACAATGTCTTCTATGTTCAAAGTTAAATGGGATAATGAGGCTCCCCGGATCATCATCTGGAAACTGGACGAACCGGCATACTGTTGCGATCTCGAGACTGAATTGGTGACTGAGAAGCCTTAGTATCATGAGGTGAAGAGATATCTGGAAGCTCAGGAATACCCTGAAGGTGCCTCTATCAATGATAAGAAGTTCTTGAGAAGGTTTGCAGCCAAGTTCTTCCTTAGCAACGGCATCTTGTACAAGCGAAACCATGATTCAACCTTACTGCGTTGTGTGGATAAGACTGAAGCAGAAAGGATCATGGAAGAGCTACATGAAGGGACCTTTGGTACACATTCCAGTGGGCATACCATGGCTAAGAAAATCCTACGGGCAGGATACTACTGGTCCACAATGGAAGCTGATTGTTACCAACATTCTAGGACATGCCACAAGTGCCAGATTTATGCAGATAAGGTGCATGTTCCTCCAGTTTCCCTGAATGTTTTGACTGCGCCTTGGCCGTTTGCAATGTGGGGCATAGACATGATCGGCGAGATTAAACCTACGGCATCCAATGGACATCGCTTCATCCTAGTGGCGATTGATTATTTTACGAAATGGGTCGAGGCAGCATCCTATGCTACGGTAACCAAGACTGTTGTGGCACGGTTCATTCGACATAATCTGATATGTCGGTACGGCGTCCCAGAGAGGATCATTACAGACAACGGTACCAATCTGAACAACAAGATGATCGCTGAGCTCTGCGAACAGTTCAAGATACAGCACCACAATTCTTCTCCTTACAGACCGAAGATGAATGGGGCTGTAGAAGCAGCAAATAAGAACATCAAGAAAATCGTGCAAAAGATGACAGTGACCTACAAAGATTGGCACGAGATGTTACCGTTCGCTCTACATGGGTACCGTACCTCAGCTAGGACGTCAACCGGGGCAACTCCTTTCTCTCTGGTTTATGGCATGGAGGCAGTCTTACCGATCGAAGTACAAATACCCTCTCTCCGGATAATGAAGGATGCAAATCTGAACGAAGATGATTGGATCCAGACACGACTTGATCAACTCAACCTCATTGACGAAAAGAGACTTGCTGCTATCTGTCATGGTCAGACATATCAGAAACGGATGATCAGGGCATTTAACAAAAAGGTCAGACCACAAGAATATCAAGTTGGGGATCTAGTGATCAAGCGAATCATCCTTCCTCAGAGTGATCCAAGGGGCAAATGGACCCCTACGTACGAAGGGCCATTTGTGGTTAAACATGTGTTCTCAGGAGGAGCAATGATATTAACCAACATGGATGGTGACGACCTTCCTCACCCCGCCAATGCAGACATAGTAAAAAGATACTACGCATGAAAAAAAAGACCCGCTAGGCTGACATGCCTAGGCAAAAATTAGGGCTTCCCGGCGAACCAAAAGGGTTCGGGCAAAATGAAGGGATGAAAATGAAAAATCTGTACACCCGGCAAGTCGAAAACCTGAAAAGGCGGCTTGGGAAAAAATGGGTATCCCGGTGGACTGAAAACCCGAAAGGGCAGTTCAGGCAAAAATAAGATATAAAGCGTAAAACTATGTCTCATTGATCACTGTGCATCCAGAATCCGGTACCTACATCAAGTTCAGACGGCATCGATCAGTCAGCTTCACCTTCAACCAAGGTCATCAAGTGATGAGATGCTCGGAATTATAAAGGCAATAGCAGAGTTGAAACCCCGTGGATCATTCATTTCACACAGCTGTTTTATTTTCTTTGTACAAAATCTGTATAAACTCTTTTGTTCGGCGACGTTCTCTTACTAGGACGTCAGCCTCTTGTACACAAAACGCCTATTCACAGGCCATTCAAAATCAATACAAATATATTTTCAGTTAAACGTGCCAACTGTTTTTTCTTTTCCGTTTTGTTTTGCGAAGAACGTCCAAGGTTCAATTTGTGATATATGCATTGACAATAATTTGCTAACTCATAAATATTTGCATACGAAACAAAGGAATTAATTGCAGGTGACACTAGAAACAGGGGCAATAAAGAGTTGTCTAAGCAGTCTAATTGTTCTATCCTCCAAAGTACCAAGGTAGGTTCGGCTAAAAAATGCGACTAGTACATCTTAATTCCCCAGAGAGAGTCAGCAGTCAACATACTCTCCAAGCTATACTATCAAATCTCAAGGAAGTTGGGTATCCTCCAGCAGATATCAACATTCCCCAGCAACAGCATATATTCGTAACAAGCATCCCCGGCAGTCTTGGCCTAAAGATTGTTCCCCGACGGTATGTCAACATTCAAAGGAATCGCTTCCCCGACATAGTTCGAAACTTCCCCAGAAAAGTCCAATCCAGTTTCCCCAGGAAAGTTGGAATTCATATCCCCAAGCAATAAGCTTATCCCCAGTAGATTCTGGAAGCTTATCCCCTCACAGAGCACGAACGCGTCGTCCGGCTTGAGTTAAAGAGTTATTTCCTTAACAGGATATAACTGGGTTATCCTCATCCAAAAGCCACAGAAAGGTCGTCGTCAACGTAGTTCTTTCCTATCCCCAGCGAAGTCTATTCACACTTCCAACAACAAGACATCCTCAGCAAGTTACTATCAACACTCAGCAAGGCATCCTTCTCCCCACAGAGTATTGCTTCCCAGCATGGTCGCTAGAGCATCTTTTCTCCCCGCAGAATCTTCCATTTGCCAAGTTTATTCCGCAACGGAGTCATCTTCTCCTACCGGTATTCTTGCAGTTATCATCCCCAGCGGAAGCAAAAGCTCATTCCTCGACATCAGCCCAGGATACAACTTCCCGGCACCCGTCAAGGATTCACTTTCCTAGACAAAAACATACATAAAACATCACATACATCATTATAGCATGCATAGACGCATCATATCATACGAATCTCATTTATATTGAGAACATCATTGCTTGATCCATATCATACATTGCATATGACTAACTTTTACCTTTCAGGAAAGACCCAGTTAAGTTCTCAAGCTACATTTCAAGACCTAGACCGGTTCAGTTAAATCGACCCTAAGATTTTCCTGATGCTTATCCAGTCAAAGGCCTTCTCTGGTTCAGTCAGATCGACCCTAAGATCTCCCTGATGCTTATCCAGTTGAAGATATTTCAAGACCTAGACCGGTTCAGTTAAATCGACCCTTAAGATTTTCCTGATTCTTACCCAGTCAAAGGCCTTCTCTGGTTCAGTCAGATCGACCCTAAGATCTCCCTGATGCTTATCCAGTTGAAGATATTTCAAGACCTAGACCGGTTCAGTTAAATCGACCCTAAGATTTTCCTGATGCTTATCCAGTCAGAGGCCTTCTCTGGTTCAGTCAGATCGACCCTAAGATCTCCCTGATGCTTATCCAGTTGAAGATATTCCAAGGCCTTCTCTGGTTCAGTCAGATCGACCCTAAGATCTCCCTGATGCTTATCCAGTTGAAGATATTCCAAGACCTTCTCTGGTTCAGTCAGATCGACCCTAAGATCTCCCTGATGCTTATCCAGTTGAAGATATTTCAAGACCTTGTCCGGTTTAGTTAAATCGACCCTAAGATTTTCCTTATGCTTATCCAGTCAAAGGCCTTCTCTGGTTCAGTCAGATCGACCCTAAGATCTCCCTGATGCTTATCCAGCTGAAGATATTCCAAGGCCTCCTCTGGTTTAGTCAGATCGACCCTAAGATCTCCCTGATTCTTATCCCAGTGGAAGACACCCAAGATTTTTCCTCAACAAGCGTTGTTGAAGTTAAAGTCGTCTAAGGTTCTCTTACCGTTTGTGCTAAGGTAGTAACCATCCCTGGTTCATTCATCGCCGTTTGAAGCTCCAGACTCAGCTCCTGTAACCAGTCAGGACACATCTATACCAAGCATCTAAAATCAGCTCCTGCAACGTGTCAGGTACTCATTTGTTCTTTTGCAGGTATGCAGGTTCTCGCTAAGGAATCTCTTACGCGATCAACATCCAGATGGCATCTATAAGCCCATCATCCTATCCAGCAATCTCCAAATGGCATCTATAAGCCCATTCCATCATCACTGCTACTATGTGAGCGCAAATTTCTGGGCACTCTAGTGTTCAATCATCTTCCACCCTCGGATTACGAAAGGCACGTCAGCCAATCTACATCCTCAGGTCTAAGAAGATTGAACAGGGGCAACTGTTGTACCCCAAAATTTGCCCTCCCATATTCTCCAAGAAATTGCCAAGTCAAGTCACAAAATTCCCCAAGGGTTGCACAATGCAAAGGTCTCCTATACAGTCAAGATTAGGGTTTGTGTCCTGATCAAGAAAAGGAAGTTTTCAAAGGTCCAATCAAGTCTCATATGCTTACAAATATGGTCAAGTATCCTCATATCAAGTTTCAAGGCATTCAGCACAAAATTGCACAGTCAAAACCCTAATTGCACTACAGTCAACTGTAGGGGCAAAATGGTCATTTGACAGTCAAAAGTTCAAATTTTTGGTCAACATATCATTTTGAAGCCACAAACATCATTTGATCAATGCTTGATCATGACTCTCAAAACTTGGCTCAGAAATCATCAAAGATGCAAAAGTTTCCTTATTTGGATAGCTGAAAAAGTCAACTGAAATTGACCAGGGCATAACTTTCACATGGATTATCAGACAAATTCCATCCAAAGCTCATTTTTAAGAGAAAGACATTTCCTACAACTCATCTTCATATTTCAAGTCCAAGAAATGCTCTCACAAAAAGTTATCAATTTCAACATTATAGGTCCTTTTCAAAAGTCAACAAAAAGGGACTTTAAGTCAAAGGCCATAACTTGAGATTGGTAAATCAAAATTACATGGGACCAAAGGCATTGGTTGGAGGACTCAAAGACCTTTCCAAAATGTCCAAGAACATGAGAAAAGCTTAAAAATTGAGCAAGTTATGCCTTGTGGAAGTTGGGAAATTTTTGGATATTTTGAAAAGTCAACATTACTTCAAATGACCTAAAATTGCTAATGGGCCCATTTTTCTTCCATGATTCATCATTCCAAGCATGTGCACGACCACTTGGCCCAAAGGGAAGTATTTTCTCATTTTTTATTTATTTATTTGAATTTTTATTTATATTAATTCATTTAAATCAAATTAAATATAGGAAAAATACTAACCTAAGTTTTCAAATCTTTTTGTACACATTTCAGCCTCAAGATTTCGTGCCTAAGTCAATATGGAAAGAATTGGAGCAATTGGATCTTAATTGATACAAAAACATGTGAAAAAGATATGAAAAAGATCTTAAGAAATCAAATTTTAAAAAACCATTAATTCATTGGATTTGTTCTACTTTTGTTAACCTAATAGCCTCACTACATATGCCTGATCATAAACCTAATGCTAATAGACAAAAAACTGCGCAAGAAAGGCCATTGCAAACTTGGAAAAATTCCTTAAAAACTCAAAACTGAAAACAGCTTTCCAGGTCAATTCAAAGCACAAGACCTATTCCATTAGCTTCCTTGAAGGCTCCTGAACGTGTTCCAATCAAAGACAACCCTCAAAGCACGAAGAACTGGTAAAACGAGCATAAACTGTACAGGAAAAATTCCATAATCGTATATCATATTCTAAGCATTTTCACAACATTCTATTCATGGAATCATGTTCATTATGAAGTTCTGAGACTAACCATTATGTTTAATTGAATTTTTATGCTGCATACGCGATTTCACCATACTTGCGTTCTAGGGTTTACAGGAATCAAAATTGGGGATTTTAAGACCAAGAAAAATTGGCCTTCAAGAATGCCATGGTTGTAATCAGCAGACCTGGACGATCCTAAACATGCCATCGCGCCTAATTTATTGACACTCTAAGGCCTATTCGCTATTTTCCCATAGCCGGCCTAATAAAACGCATGAAAAACCGTTGCTGTTGTTTTTGTGTTTCAGGCACGCGAGGAAGACGAAATCGTGGCAACACGTGATACGCTGGTTCGAATTTTCGCGCGTGGATTCATTAACGTTGATTGTTTTCTTTATAATATTTGTTTGTCTATTAAATAATAAACGCGTTGTAGTGGCTCAGCTGGCAAGGTGTGATGTTGTTAACCCTCATGACCTGGGTTCAAATCCCAGGTCTTGCATATTTTAATATTGTTTTTCCATAATAAATCCTATGCAGCGCTAACGTTCAAGATACACCATGCGCCTCAAAATCAGGCCTTGCCACGTTCATCTCAAGAGCAATCCAAAGGTGCAGATTGGAGAACACGGTGAACCCAAGTCAGCGCAGGTGTACGTTCCCAGGAAAAGTCAACAAGGCCAGCTTCTTAATGGGCCTGGATTTCTAAAAGCATACCTCCATTTGGGGACTACCCCCCCTGGTTTGCAATTTTCTTCATATTTTATTTTTTCAATTATTGTTTTATTTATTTTATTGTTTTGATTTAATTAATTATTTTTTTTACAAAATACAAAAATGCCTAAAAATCAGAAAAGACAAAAAATATAACAAATAATTTTTATTTCTAATATTTTAATAAACAAATTGCATGTACATAAATTAACTTTAAATTAGGGTTTTAATATTAATTCTTTTCATAATAAAATATAAAAAAATGTAGAATTAGGTTTAATTAGTTTTTAATTCCCTTTTTTAATTTTTCTTCTTTTGTCATTATAATATTATTTATTTTATTTTCATAATTAAACTTGTAAATTAATTAGGGTTTCATTTAGGTTAAAAAACTTCAATATTTTTCTTAATAACTTAAAAAATAATTAGAACTAGGTTTAACATTTTATTTTAGTTTTAATTAATTCTTTTTCTATTAAATCTTAAAAAACACAAAAATACCAAAAAAAAACAAAAACAAGTTCTTTTCTTAAATTAATTAATTCATGTAATTTAATTTTTGCAAAAGGGTCCAACGCCCTCCTTTCGACTTAATTGTTTAATTTCGCATCTTTATTTTATTTCGCTTAAATAATTATGTACCTCTCCCAAAGCCTTGTAAATAATTGCTCGCACTTTTTAATTCTTTTTTCTTTATTTACTTTTCTGTCAAATCGGGTCCGGTTTAATTTTGGCGATGTGGACCCGCGCCATTTGTTATAGCTCTAGACTTATTTTCCTCGCAAACTTTTAACTGTTAAACAAAGCATGCAAGAATGAATGGCCATAATAAAAACAAGCGTAGAACACTTTAACATGACAAGACAAATATAAATGAAAACGACACACGAATCGCACACACCACCCCTAGGGTACGCCTCACTGTTGCCTTGCCTCGAAAGGTGATCGTCGAGTAGAGGATGTCTTAGTAAGTCCTCATGATCCGGGAACCTGGCATGAGGGTAGCTTCTAAGGTGTCTTCCCATTGCTCTGGTGATCACCATGTCCCGAACCTCGAATTGACCCGAACACCTCCAACGGTGGTGCTACCTACCTCTCAATGGTGGGATGGCACTACTTCAAAGGACATTTACACAGACGAATTCCTTAGGGTAGGTAGACGACTCTAAATACTTGCTCTAATTTCAAAACAAATCAAAAAAATACTTTTCACACCGACACCTTTTCAAAAAGCTTTCGAAAGCAATTTTTCAAACACTCTTGAGGACCGACACAAGAGTCGAACTGGAATTTTCAAAGAAACTTTTTTTAAAACCCACAATTGAAAAGCAAACAAACCATTTTGAAAACACAAATGAGCAAGTATCTAAGAGCCCATGGATAACCATGGATAGAAAGGGTGCTAACACCTTCCCTTTCTATAACCTACCTCCCGAATCGAGAGAAATCTCTATAAGGAATTTTTCTGTGCTTTTGTCCTTTCCATTTGGAGAAAATAAAAGACGGTGGCGACTCTTGCTTACCGCGACATTTCGCGAACCAGCGTTAAACAGTCAGTTCCAGATCCACCGATCACACTGACAGTAAGCTAACTTTACTTGGGGAGAGTGTTGCCGACTTGCTGGAGGTATGGGCCTTCTCAGGGCTGATTGGAGACCCACTCCGCTTGGGGAGAATTGTTGGATCTTGACTTACTCTGCGGGGAGTGAAGGTATCTTGGTTACGTTCTTCAGCCGAACTTACCTTGGTACCTTGGTGGACAGAGCAATTAGATTGATTTAGACAACTCATTATTGCCCCTGTTTCTGATGTGAGAGAAGAAGATACCTTATGGAGGTGATTGACAAATCTTCTGGTAGACAGGTGACGAGATGCCGGGATATAGTCGTACGCTTTAATCCCTAACTTTTTCCTGGACTGCCCTTGCAGGTTTTCAGTCCACCGGGATACCCATTTTTGCCCAAGCCGCCTTTTCAGGTTTTCGACTTGCCGGGTGTACAGATTTTTTTCATTTTCATCCCTTATTTTTGCCCGAACCCTTTTGGTTCGCCGGGAAGCCCTTATTTTTGCCTAGGTGTGTCAACCTAGCGGGTCTTTGATTTTGCGTAGTATTTTTTCGACTATGTCCATGCTCTCAGGATGTAGGGAGGTGCCCCTGTCAGTAGCGTTGTATTGCCATACTACCAGAAGATCTTCGTTTGATCGTCCAATGCCCCAAGTGATCCAGATGGAGATTTGCCCCAGGCTGGTTGGCCTTTTGAGAGATTCTCCGAATCTTGACTTAACTGCCCCAGATGATGGACAATGATCATGCCATGCCCCTTGATTGGAAGTGCTTTTGTTCACTAGATATTCTTCGTGCGAATTTCTCTGCTGTTCGAACAAATAGTCATACGCAAACAGTATTATATCAAGAATGCAAAGCTTATGTCTGTCTTGAATTTTTTTGAAAATGCATTTTTTCATAAAAACAAGTGAATTTTTTGTAAACTGTGATGTCAACTCAGTATTTTACAGCAAGCCTTAAGGAGTCAGGATACCTTTGTAACAATATGCTTTCGAACTAACCCATGCTTCAGCTAGGACTTTTAAGGGTTATAACGTGGCCAGGTTCACGGTTTAAGAAACAAAGGGTAAAGGCTCAAATTTTATTTGTACCCACCCGCTCTTCGTAATATTCTTCAAACCTAAACTCAGCTGATCGTGCGTTTGACCTTGTTTGGGTCTTTGTCCTGATATTCCAATGATGGTTCGGATGTTGACAATTCATTTGAATAGGCAGTCCTTTCCTTTTGTTGAGGATTTGTTGGACCTCTTTCTTTTTGATTTCATTATCCCTGTTTTTTGCCTGAACTGTTTCTTTTGGAATTACAGTCAGCGGGATGCCCCAGTTTTGTAAGTCTCTTTCATAGGTTTTGACTTATTGGGCTTTAGTTTTTTTTTTTTTTTGGTAATGACTGCCTGTCTTTATGATTATTCGGAACCATCATTGTCTTTTGTTTTGTAAGGACCTCTTTGGTGCCATTCGTTATGCACTTGGATCAACTGAGAGAACTACCCTGCCCCAGGTTATGATTAAGGGTTTTAATTTTCGAAAAGAAAAACTCCAACTTCTTTGGCTCAAAGGGGTTGACGAGGGGTTATCTTCCTTATTACTCCACTGTTTAGGATTTGAAACAATGCCTGTACCTCATCAGTGGGGTCTATTCAAAAGCATACTGTAAAGATCGTGGTATCGTTTTCGTCATCCTCCCTCAAGAGGCTTAGAATTATTAATCGAGCGTTGATCATCACAAAAATATGAAAACAGTTTGCATATAGCGAATGCGAATATATGGGTTCAAAACAGACATATGCGATACATTGATAAAGTAATAAAGTTTGCAATGACAATAATTGTTTGAACAATCAAAAGAAAATTACAACTTGAAAAATTCTAATGAACAAAAATCCTCTAGTTTGAACTAGTCATCTTAAATGGAGAATTCTCAGCGGAAGATTTTCATCTCGCCATCTGGCATGAACTCCAGCACCCCTTCGTCAATCAACTCCTGGATTTTGTTCTTCAAGGTCCAACAGTCGTCTGTAGCATGCCCCGGGCTGTCTGAATGATAAGCGCAGCGGGTGTTGGGGTTATACCTTGAAGGTGTCATATTCGGATTCTTAGGAGGGTCCTTTAGAGTGATCAGATTGACCTCCAACAAGCACTTCAGTATAAAGGATGATGGTATATCAGTCTCCGAGAAATGTCTTCCAGGCGTATTTCGTTTACGCTGACTACCCCGTTGAGGCTGGGCTCGTGACCCTGAAGCAAGTTGAGGATATTTTCCCTTGTCTTCTTGCCCCGCATGTGGTTGAATGATGACTGGAACTTCAACCCTGGTTGTTTGCCCCACTTGATTATTTTGAAGCAGCTTGGTGACGAGGACCCGGAGCTCTTCTTGTTTTTGAGCTAAGTCCTGAATGAGAGTCATTTGGCCCATCAACTGTCCCATCATTTGGATCTTCATGGTTGCCAACTCAATTTGTAGCCCTTCCAGCTGATCGTTCCTGATACCCCCTGCATTCCCTAGGATCAAGTTCCTTGTGAGGAGAGCCTTTATTTCTTCTTGCCCCTGGGATAGGTTCAAGAACATTTCTTGCAGTTGGGCGTTTTGAGCCCAAAGATCTTGGTTGTCCGGTTGGAAAGCCATTGCTGAAATAAACAGCGAAGGAGATGAGTGACCTGTCAAAAGGGTACCTGTAATGCAATGATATGTATGATATGCATGCAATGTTTTCAAGGACCTCGCAGGGTAAACAAGAAGATTGTTAGCATTTGAATTTGTAGCTTGATTGAAGGAACTCCAGGTTGCTGAGAATCCTTCTTCAAGAGTCAAGGCTCACCATATCGAGTGGGTCATAGCCCCTGACAATTTTGGCTCGGGGAACCTTCTTCAAGTGTCAAAGCTCACCATATCAAGTGGGTCATAGCCTCTGACGATCTTGGCTAGAGGAAAATAAATCCTCTTTGCCCCTTGCTAGACGTTTGATTCATCATGACCTGCATCACAAACCTTTGAGATCCTTGAAATGGGTTAGCCCTTATGTAGGATGTATGCAATAGTATGATGGCATGATATGCATGGAATGATGTAAGTAACCCTGTTATGAGTCCAGATTAAGGACTATAAACAAAACCTGCAAGAAACTCAAGTGTCAGATAACGAGCATGCAAATAGTCAAGTTGGAAGGCACACAAGTCACACAAGACAGCCCTTAGAGTTTAGGCCAGCATGGGGTCTAGGTATTACCCTCTTTCAGTTTGTTGGTTAAGACCTGTCCTATCAGAAGTAACCGGGTTCTAAGGGTCCCAATATCACTGGACTGCTTTCATTGTTCATCGTTTCGATTTAGCCACTGAACTGGCGACCAAAATATTCCAAGAAAACAACCCTCAATTGAGTGTAGTATCGAGTATCAACCAACCCCGGACTACACCAAAGTCAGTTATCTCACTACCCTAAAGAGGCCAAGATGGTTCAATTAAGGTTCCTAAGGTCAGTTGATGCTTCACGACACCACGCGGAGGCCCCGTACTCTCCTTGACTGAACTCAAGGGTTACCGGTACACACCAAAGGGCCACATCAACGTAGCAGACTGCTTCAACCATGTCGGTATACCCCGCACAGTTCCCTCACAGCCTTGTTGCTACTTTCTAAGAAGGTATCCCCAGATCTGGGTTAGGATCTATAGAACTCCCAAGACAGTACCCACAATAATAAAGCAAACAATTCAGCCAATTGAAAACACAAGTGATCTTAGTCCTAAGGTACACCTCACTTTTAAAGATATTTCCCCAGCAGAGTCGCCAGTTCTGTGATCACTGGATTTAGAACTGACTGTTTAACGCTGGTTCGCGAAATGTCGCGGAAGCAAGAGTCGCCACCGTCTTTTATTTTCTCCAACATGGACAGGACAAAAGCACAGCAAAATTCCTTATGAGATTGTCTCTCGGTTCGGGAGGTAGATTTATAGAAAGGGAAGGTGTTAGCACCCTTTCTATCCATGGTTATCCATGGGCTCTTAGATACTTGCTCATTTGTGTTTTCAAAAGTGTTTGCTTTTCAATTGTGAGTGGGTTTGAAAAATTTCGTTTAAAGATTTCAGATCGACTCTTGTATCAGTCCTCAAGAGTGTTTGAAAAATTGTTTTGAAAGCTTTTTTGAAAGTGTCGGTGTGAAAAGAGTTTTGATTTGTTTTTTAGAGCAAGTATCTATGAGTCATCTACCTACCCTAAGGAATTAGGCTGTATAAATGTCCTTAAGGTAGTGCCATCCCACCATTGAGAGGTAGGTAGCACCACCGTTGGAGGTGTTCGGGTCAATTCGAATGTTAGGGACAGTGTGGTCACCAGAGCAACAGTAGGACACCTTAGAAGCTACCCTTATGCCATTGATCCTTTTTAATTTTTGAGGCAACCGTTTCGAGGCAACTGGATCATGTCATGGACATAAGGACTTACTAAAACGTCCTATACTCGACGACCACGTTTCGAGGGGCAAGGCAACAGTGAGGCGTACCCTAAGAGTGGTGTGTGAATTTGTGTATCGTTTTCAGTTATGTTTTATCTTGTCATGCATTTGGTGAGCTACGCATTGTTTTTAATTTAGGCCATTCATTCTTTCATGCAAAGTTTAGCAGTTAAGAGTGCGGAAATTTAAATGCGGAAAGTAAAATCCTACGATATTACAAGGCGCGGGTCTATACATCGCCAAATTAACAAAGACCCGTTTTTTAATAAAAATGCGGAAAGTAAATAAATTCCTAATTACTATTACAAGGCTTGAGCAATTACATAATATTCACAATAAAATAAAATAAATGTGCGAGAGAATTAAAGTTGGAACGTTCGAGGGCGTTGGACCCTTTAAAGAAATTAAATGAAATTTAAAAAGCTAATTAATTATTAAATTAAAAGAAAGAAATGTTTTTAGGTTTTTTTGTTTTGGTATTTAATGAAAATAAAGAAAATAAAAATTAAACTTAAAAGAAATCCTAATTCTAAGTTGTTTTAATTATTAATGAAAAAAATGTTAAAGTTTAACCTAATTTATGCTAATTAATTATTTACATATTTATTTACAAAATAAATTAGTAACTAATTATAATGATAATAAGAAAAAGTTATTTATTAAAAAAAAAGGACAAAAATGCTAAAAAACCTAATTTCTACATATTTTAGTTATTTTAAGAAAAGATCAAAATTGAAAACCTAATTTTACTAAATTAATTATTTGACATTTATTTACAAAAATATTTACTAAATAAATTAATTGACATATTTTAATTTCTGATATTTTTGGATTATGAAAATTAATTATTGGAATTTAAAGAAAACAATTAAAATATTTAAAAGAAAAGAAAAGGAAATAATAAAAGAAAGCAAACAATGGGGGTGTCTGACCCAATTTGGAGGTTTGCTGGAGTATTTTTGGCCCAAGATTGCAAGAAGCCTGTTTGACTTTCCAGCGCATGTGCATGAGCGTTGACTGAGGTACATGGTGGACCTCCATTTTATGGCCATTGGATGGATCCTCTGGGACACTTGGCAAGCCTGAGCGTTGGGGCATATGGTAGGACGTTTTGAAGGAAACTGCACATGAACATGTTATAACAAAAATTATTGAGAATATGGGGGACCTGGGAATCGAACCCAGGTCCCAATACCTGCAAGCCAGCTCATCAACCATCCAGGCTATTGAGTCTCTTTGTTATTATAATAGAACACAAACAATATAATAGAAAACAAGCGCTAGTGGCATAAAGCAAGAAATCACGCGCCAGTATTTGAACCATCCAGTCATGTTTGGACACATAGGCTTCGTCTTCATCTTTGTCCCTGTAAATAAAAGCAAATAGCGGGGGTTTTAAACCCCCACTAAACTCAACCTGAAAAAATAGCGAATAGGACATAGGCAAACATAAAAAGGGCGCGAGGTGTGCGTTAGCTTCGTTTGGATGTCACGAATCCATTGGTATAGGTTTTAAGGCCTGATTTTACCATATGTGTAAACCCCTAAATCCAAGCTTCTGAAACCCTAGAGAACGTTAATGGCAACTTTTGATACAGACATTCTTAGTTCAATTCAAGGGTACCATTAGCTTCAGAACAACCATATTAGTGTAAATCAACATTCAAAACATATGAAAAATGCATGTAAATTACAAAACGATAATGGACAATTTCAAGAAAAGTGTGATGTCGTTCTACCAATCCTTGAGGTCTGGAGACTTGGTTTCGATTGCAAACGCTTCCTAGGTGTCTCAGCAATGTTTTGGAACCCTTTTGAAGCTTTGAAACGCCTTCTAACTAGGTTTTCAGTTTTCAATATTTTGTGAAAAAAAATGCAATGTTGTTCTCTCTTTTCTGCGCAGCTCTTGTGTCTAACGCCTTAGGTTTCAGTTGTGCATAAGTAGGTGAATAGAATTAGGTCAAGAAAACCAGCCCAAAGTCCATCCATTTATGATTCAAATATTTGATTTTGTTACATCTTTTTTCAAATCTTTTTGCCATGGAAACTAGCCAATTGTGGAAGATTTTGTCTCTTGAGAAGGTACACGAAATATTTAGCTCATAATGGAAGGATTTGCTGCACAAAAAAGATTTAAAACCATTGTTTAGTATTTTTCTCATAATTAAATTTAATTAAATGAATTAATAAGATTAAAAATTCAATTAATTAATTAAAAAATAAGAAAATAACTCCCTTTTAGCTTAATGGGTCGTGCATAGACTTTGGGTAATGATTCATGGAAGAAATTGAGGCCCATTAGCATTTTTGAAGCCCTTTGTGCAAAGTTGACTTTTCAAAATTCCCAAATATTTCCCAACTTCTACAAAGCATATCTTGCTCAATTTTGAAGCTATGAACATGTTCTTGGACATTTTGGAAAGGTCTTGAAGTCCTCTAACCAATGCCTTTGGTCCCATGTCATTTTGATTTACCAATATCAAGTTATGGTCTTTGACTTAAAGTGCCTTTTTGTTGACTTTTGAAAATGACCTATAATGTTGAAATTGATAACTTTTTGTGAGAGCCTCTCTTGGACTTGAAGTGTGAAGATGAGTTGTAGGAAATGTCATTCTCTTCAAAATGAGCTTTGGATGGAATTTTTCTGATAAAACTTGAGGAAGTTATGCCTTGGTCAATTTTCAGTTGACTTTTCCAACTGTCCAAAAATAGAAACTTTTGCATCTTGAGACTTTTTGAGCCATGCTTTGAGAATCATGATCAAGAATTGATCAAATGATGTTTGTGGCTTCAAAATAAGATGTTGACCAAAAATTTGGATTTTTGACTGTCAAATGACCATTTTGCCCCTACAGTTGACTGTGAAGCATTTAGGGTTTTTGACTGTGCAATTTGATGCCGTGAGTGTTGAAACTTGGAATATGGATGCTTGACAATGTTTATAGGCATGTGAGACTTGATTGGACCCTTGGAAACTTCAATTTCTTTACAAGAACCAAAGCCCTACTTTTGACTGTGTTAGGAGGCAATTGGATTGTGCAACTTTTGAGAGATTTTGAACTATGATCTTGGCAAATCTTTGAAGAATATGGGAGGGAAAATTTTGGGGTACAACAGATAGTAACCAAGTAGTCCACAGAGAAATAAGTCTTTTAAGGTTCAAGTTGATAATTAAGTATATTTACAAAAAATAAAAAAATAAAATAAAGCTCAAGTGAGCAAAGATAAAAAGGAAGAAAATAAATGCTCAAATGAGATAAGGCAAATAGCATGAGATGTAAATGCTAAAAAATAAATGGTACATAAAAGTAAAGGCACAAAATAAAGGCATAAAGTAAAGTTAATTGTTAGTGAATTAGAAGTTATAGGTCAAGTATAACAAAAGGTTAGTTAAATGACCATCTTGATGCTTACTTTTGAAAACTCATTAGAAGATTCATAAAATCAAAGCCTCTCAACAACAAGTTTCATTTGCTTTTTGTCAAGTATATCATTCATTTCAAGTACTCAAAGCCAACACATATGACCAACGATAATTGAAGATCGAAATTAGGCCAAAGTTGATGAAGGCTTGTTAGAGGATTGGTAAACTAAAGCCTCCTAACAACAAGCTTCAAAGGTTTTGAACCAAAATCCAATAATCAATTATACTTGGGATTTCAAACATAAAGTTTGGACCATGAATGATCATTTTTCAAATCAGGACAAATTTAACACTATGTTAAGCAATCGTAAGTGGACTTATGTAGAAGCCACACCTATTTTGAGGTTGGTCAATAGCAATCTATGTACTATACATGTTAGAGAAATTATATGTAGATCATTCTCCAAAAATATGTAGCACAAGTAAAAACAAGAAAAGGATAAGATGAAGAGGGAGAGGGATGATAGTGTAACCAATGTATTAGATGAAACTAGGGTTTCAAATATCGTCAACATCATTCATCCGTTTTGGTGGATTTGGTTTTTCAACCTATCAACACCCAAGATCCAATGAGGTTGAAGAACTTGTCTCAAAGTAATACTCAAGTGTCTCCAAATCAGAACCAATAAAAAAATAAAAAAATATATTTAATATAAAAACAAAATTTAAATGATTTATAAAAAGGAAATAATTGGTAAAATACATAACATGTATTAAAACACCAAATAAAAATCCTAAAAAAATATTAGAGGTTGAACATGAGTCAACAAGTATTGACAAAATTTTTTAGAATTTTTTAAAGTCAGTAACTATTTTTAAAATATAAAGAAATAAGAAAAATAAACCAAAATTTGTAAAAAATAGTAAAATAAAAAATAAAAATAAAATCAGGTCACAAATATTTGTCAAGACGTCATTGGATCCTTTCATAAAATTTCAGAATTTTAAAAGATCAAAAAGTATTTTTAAATAATTAAAATAAGTCAAATAAAGTGAAAAAAAACATAAAAAATATCAAATCACAAAATAAAATTGTAAAAAATATAAAAATCAGAAAGAGAAAAATCATAAGTATTTTTGATAATTTTCTCACAATTTTAGAAGTTGAAATGTCTTTTTTATGAATTTTTGAAGTTTAAAACAATTAAAACAAAAATCAGAAAATAAAATAATAAACCAAAAAAGATGTGGACCATCTGATCATTGTCAAAACGCATTAGTAATCAAATCCAAGAGATCTGGCGCGTTGTGCATGATATGGATATTAGTGAAGAACACGCTGAATCACTTTTAAAAAAAAGATAAAACAATTACATGTGTGTGGCTCTGATTGGTTGAAGACGTCAATGTCAACATCTTCAACCTTCAGATTATTGAAAAGTCAACCGAAACACGTGATTTCTAGGTCCCTTGAATGGAAAAATTTGCATTCAAGAGTGGTATCCTTGGATTCGTCTCTTTAAGACGATCTCAACCACATGCTCGCGAAAAATTTATTTAAAGTGTAGCTCACTTGATTTGGAAAAAACCAGAGAGTTTTGAAGATTTTGAATTCAAAAAAAGATGCATCAAATGCATGAATTAACCAAAATTAAATTATCAGCAAGCATCAATGAATATCATAGACCATTCTAGTAATTTGAGTTAAAATATTTGATGCCTTAAACTACCTGAACAAAGTCTGGGAATTTTACTCTGAAACTTGACTTGGCTAGCACGATTTAGAGCACTTCAAGGCTTGGTTCTTCTTCTGTTAGCTTCATTAGAGTTCAATGATGAAGAATCAATCAAGAAATAAAGGCTGGAAGTGAAGGAAATGAAAAATCAAAGACTCATAAATGTGAGCTATAGAGAGAGTTTGGCAGAGTGATTTTGGTTGTTCAAGTTTGAGGAAATGAGTGAAATGTCCCTTTTTTATAGCTGAGAATGATGGAAACAAAAATTGAGAGAAATGATCAAGTATGAGTGGAATTCGTGTGCACATGTATCATGAGCAAAGTGTGACTTGTAATCCATCAAAACTCATTCAATTCTTGTGTTTTGGTGCTTAAACAAGTCTGAGCAAGTTTGTTAAACATGTTTAAGTAAAAAATGCGCACAAAATTGGTGATCAGAATGCACATTATGAAAATCAAATTCTGAATTTTGAAGAAAACTTCAGTTTAAAGGTACCAACTTTGCAACCATGGTGCAAGTAACTCAGGAGGCTTTATGATGCAATCTTGGATTCTTTGGAAAGCTGGATGATCAATCTTGACAATATGCTTTGAAACTTTTCATTTGGATGCTTGATCTGAAATTTATATCCATTTAAAATCATGAAAAACACATGGATATCCTGTACTTAGAAAAATTCTAAGTATGTAGCCTTAAAATGACTTATAATGTTCTTCAAAGTTACACGCCTTTCCTCTCAAAATTTGATCTTGATCCTTGAAGATCAAATAAAGTAAACCCTTTAAATTGAATTTTGGAATTGAGATTATTAAAAAATAATAAAAATTTAAAGAGTTATGGTCTTTGGAAGATGAGGAACAAATTTGGGGAAATTCACAAATGATCTATAATCTTTTCAATTCTTAAACAAACTTCCGAGCATTTTCAAGTCTTGCACATTGAAACAAAGTTGTATTAGACATCCTAAGGTTTATTGTGAAAAAATAATGAGCTCGAGGAGATAAAATATGACTAAGTTATGATCCTTTGAAGTCACACAAGAGAATTTGATAGCCTTTTCAAAGGACTTGTAATCTTCTTCATCCATTAGTGATCTTCCATTCAAAATTAGCCTTAGATCCATGAAGAGAAGTTGTTAAAGACTCTTTAAAGAGAGTCATTGCTTTGGAATCAATCAAAAATCTCAAAAAATGAGAAAGATATGGTCCTTGGAAGTCAGCAAACCCTAGCACAGAGAGTGTCAAAATGACTTGTAACCCCCTTTCAACTTTTAATGATTTTTATTGCACAATTGGATCTAGTCATGTGAAGAGAAGTTGTTGTAGATTATGATAAGAACCCATAGCAAAAAGAACCAACTCAAAAACATGTAGCACAAGTAAAAACAAGAAAAGGATAAGATGAAGAGGGAGGGGAATGATAGTGTAACCAATGTATTAGATGAAACTAGGATTTCAAATATCGTCAACATCATTCATCCATTTTGGTGGATTTGGTTTTTCAACCTATCAACACCTATGATCCAATGAGGTTAAAGAACTTGTCTCAAAGTAATACTCAAGTGTCTCTAAATCAGGACCGATAAAAAAATAATAAAATATATTTAATATAAAAACAAAATTTAAATTATTTATAAAAAGGAAATAATTGGTAAAATACCCATCATGTATCAAAACACCAAATAAAAATCCTAAAAAAATATTAGAAGTCAAACATGAGTCAACAAGTGTTGACAAATTCTTTTAGAATTTTTTAAAGTCAAAAGCTATTTTTAAATTATAAAGAAATAAGCAAAAGTATTCCAAATTTTGTAAGAAAATAGTAAAATCAAAAATAAAAATAAAATAAGGTCAAAAATATTTGTCAAGAGGTCAGTGGATCCTTCCATAATTTTTTCAAGAATTAAAAAGATCAAAAAGTATTTTTAAACTATTGAAACAAGTCAAATAAAGTGAAAAATCATAAAAAAATATCAAATCACAAAATAAAATTGAAATTCTGGCTGCAGATACTCAATGTCACGTTTAATGTTATGACACCGTATCTGACTTTCTATAAGACAGTAAATACAAAAACAGTAAAGAACACAGTCAATTGTTTACCCAGTTCAGTGTGCAATAACACCTACTCTGGGGGCTACCAAGCCAGGGAGGAAATCCACTATAAGAGATGTTAATTCAGGAATAAACCAACCAGTTTATCTCCTTCACTTAAGACCTGCCCAATGCAATTTCAATCTAAGTACAACTTAAACCTGAGTTCCTACTCACTCCCCCTCAATCACAGCAGTGATACATAAAACAATTTGACTAATGAATTGATGAAGACACTCTTCAAAAACATACACTTGATTAAGCTTCACAGCTTTTTAATCAAGCAACACAACCACTCTTGCTTCACAGCTTTGAGTGATACACACACTTAACTTGACTCTGCTTCACAGCTTTAGTCAAGAAACATTCAAACACTCTTGCTTCAAAGCTTTGAGTGCTACACAACCCTTACAATTAAAAACCTATTCCAAGTCACTTATCACAATGATAATTGCTTGGAGTACAATAATTAAACCTATACAGTTTACAAATGATCTTCTGACCAAAAAGGGATTACTTGTAAAACAGCAGCTCTGTTAAATATATAGCAGCTGCAACTTCAGTTAGGGTTTCCACAAAAACCTAGGGTTAATTCCGTTTGACCTTAAGACTAGGTCACAGGACTCTATTAACCAGGTTAGGGTTGAGCTAGGTTAACCCAAAGAAAACGCAGGATTCTGTTCTGGAAAGACTGAGTTATTTTCCTGAAAAAACTCAGAATTAACCAAACTGAAAACCGGTTAGTTCAGAAAAGGATGTCTTAACATCTGTTATGACATCTGAGAAAACCTGTCTACTGATTTAGGAAAATGTGATCATTTTGCAAAATGCTCAGATACACACTTATAAACATCAGTACCTGAATGACAATATTTTTCTGCAAAGGTACCTAATGAATCAGTACATACTAAACTAGAATGTTATGACATCAGTCATGACATTCACACATACACACTTGGGTTTTACCAAAAATGCAAGCCAATAACTAAACAACTACAAACTCCCCCTTTGGCAGATTTTTGGCTAAAGACCCTAAGCAATCAGAGATAGATAGCAGCAGAAATAAGTGACTGCAGAAAAATAGAATGTCTAATTAAGCAGGTACTAATTAAGTAAGTACCAAAATATTCTCCCCCTCTTTAGCCACAAATGGGCCAAAGATACATGTTCATAAAGATTATACAGTTATCCAAAAATAATAAGAGCAGCAGTAGAGAAAAAAAAACTGAACACACTTCCAAACTCCACCAGGTATCACCACCACCAATCAGCAACACCACCAAACAACAACCAACCTTTAAGCACTGTCATCAGACTCAGAGGATTCGGGCTTCTTCCTTTTCTTGTGAGCAATGTCAGCATTCTTCTCTTTGTCTGATGTCTCAACATCCTTAGAGACATCTGGATTTGTTTCAGCATTTGAACTTTCTTGATTCAAAGGAACAGAAATGCCAGGAACTGAGTGGTTCTCGTTCAGAATTCTTGAAACAATTTTAGCTATTGCTTGACTAACATAGGCTGACCCTTCCCTATTTGCAATTTCAGGGGGAACTGAAGAAGAAGGATGAGATGGATTACCAGAGGCAGAAGCTTGGGACTTTCCTGCATGTCTTGTTCTCAACTCTTTGACCTTGGTGGGGTTAGTTCCCACTTTTCTACGAGAAGAGATCTCCAGGACTTCAGAGTCCAGACAGGAAGAGATTGTCCTAGAATCTTGATCAGAGGAAGAGGTTGAAATAGTCGTATTGGATGATGATGGTGTTTGAGACATTTTGACAGTCTTAGAGGACCAACAGCAACTGAAGAGAAAATTCTGATTGAGAGACTGGGTTATGATGAGGAGACGAGAGGGGAAGGAAGAAAAGGAGTGTCTATTCAACTTCTTAAAAGAATTGAAGGAAATGGGAAAATATAATTTTAACCCAATCAGAACAAGCATAACTCCTTTAACCCTTGTTTTAAGCAAAATTAATTGCTACAGTTCCTCATGTTGGCAAATACCCAACTTACCCCTCAAGTTTTCAAATTGATTTGCATCAAGAGCCTTGGTAAAAATGTCAGCCAGTTGTAGCTCAGTGGCAACATGTTCCAATTTGATTGTCTTCTCTTCTACAAGGTCTCTGATAAAGTGATGTCGTATGTCAATATGTTTGGTCCTACTATGCTGAATGGGATTCTTCGAAATGTTGATTGTACTCAGATTGTCACAGTACAATGTCATAACATCTTGTGTGACATTATACTCAGTAAGCATCTGTTTCATCCAGATCATTTGAGAGCAGCTACTACCAGCTGCAATGTATTCAGCTTCAGCAGTAGAAAGAGACACACAATTCTGTTTCTTGCTGAACCAGGAAACCAGATTATTTCCCAAGAAGAAACATCCTCCAGAGGTGCTTTTTCTATCATCAGCACTACCAGCCCAATCAACATCACAGTAGCCAGTCAGAGCTGGTTCACAGCCATGAGAATACATCAACCCATAGTTGTAAGTTCCACTTACATACTTCAAAATTCTCTTCACTTGATTGATATGACTGACTTTGGGATCAGCTTGGTATCTTGCACAAACTCCAACTGCAAAGGCAATATCAGGTCTGCTGGCAGTTAAGTACAACAAGCTTCCTATCATGCTTCTGTACAGACTTTGATCCACCTTAACCCCACTTGAATCTTTGGAAAGCTTTAGATGAGTAGGAGAAGGAGTCCTTTTGTGACTTGCATTCTCCATACCAAACTTCTTTACAATGTTCTTAGCATACTTGCTTTGAGATAAGAAGATTGAGTCCTCCATCTGTGAGACTTGCAGTCCAAGAAAATAAGTTAGTTCTCCCATGAGACTCATTTCGAATTCAGCCTGCATCTGGTCAGCAAAGTGTTTAACCATATGTTCTGACATTCCTCCAAACATTATGTCATCAACATATATTTGGGCAACCATCAACTTCCCTCCTTCAGTTTTGACAAAGAGAGTTTTGTCCAAGCCTCCTTTTCTGTAGCCTTTGTCTGAGAGAAACTTTGTTAACCTGTCATACCATGCTCTAGGAGCTTGTTTCAGGCCATATAGAGCTTTTCTCAATTTGTAGACATGATCAGGGTGGGTTGGATCCACAAATCCTTTAGGTTGTTCCACATAAGCTTCCTCATTTAAGTACCCATTTAGAAAGGCACTTTTCACATCCATCTGAAATAACTTGAACTTCAGAAGACAAGCAATTGACAATAGGAGTCTGATTGATTCCAGCCTGGCTACAGGTGCAAAGGTTTCATCAAAATCAACCCCTTCAACCTGGGTGTATCCTTGAGCAACAAGTCTTGCCTTATTTCTGGTGACAACTCCTTCAGCATCTGACTTGTTCTTGAATATCCATTTTGTCCCAATGATGTTAGTTCCTTCAGGTCTAGGAACCAGTTCCCAAACTTCATGTTGCTTGAATTGGTTCAGTTCATCTTGCATTGCACCAATCCAGTATTCATCAGTTAAAGCTTCCTTGACATTTCTTGGTTCCATTTTGGACACAAAACAAGAGTTTGAGATGATTTCTCTAGATCTTGTGATGACTCCACTGTTGGGATCTCCTATGATGAGCTCTTTTGGATAATCCTTCTGAATTCTGATGGAAGGGATCTTGCTAGCTTCCTTTGATTCAGATTCTGTTGTGGTGGAGTTGGGTAGATCATTTTGTTGGGTTGAAGTCTCAAAGAATGTCTCAACAGTACAAGGAACATCTATTTCTTCATGATAGTCATCAATTATAACATTTATTGATTCCATCATGGCTTTGGTTCTAGAATTGAATACTCTATAAGCTCTGCTGTTTGAGGAGTATCCTAGAAATATGCCTTCATCACTTTTAGGGTCCAGTTTTCTTCTTTGTTCACGATCAGCCAGAATATAGCATTTGCTGCCAAACACATGGAAGTACTTCACATTTGGTTTTCTTCCTTTCCAGAGTTCATATATGGTGGATGAGGTTCCCTTTCTCAAGGTGACTCTGTTATGAACATAGCAGGCTGTATTCATAGCTTCAGCCCAAAAATACATAGGAAGTCTTTTGGCATGTAACATTGCTCTGGCAGATTCCTGTATGGTCCTGTTTTTTCTTTCCACAACTCCATTTTGCTGAGGTGTTATAGGAGAAGAAAATTCATGACTAATTCCTTCTGAAGAACAGAAATCATCAAACTTGCTGTTTTCAAATTCCTTGCCATGATCACTTCTGATTCTGACAATACACCCTTCCTTTTCTCTTTGAATTCTTTTGCACAATTCTTTAAAAACTTCAAATACATCAGATTTTTCCCTAATGAAATTAATCCAGGTGAATCTGGAAAAATCATCCACAACCACATAGGCATATCTTTTTTCACCAAGACTCTCTACTTGCATTGGTCCCATCAGATCCATATGAAGAAGTTCTAGAACCTTAGAGGTGGTCAGATATCTTGACTTTGGATGTGACATCCTAGTCTGCTTACCAACCTGACATTCACCACAAACTCTTTCTTCATCAATTTGCAGTCTTGGAATCCCTCTGACTGCCTCCAAGGAGATAATCCTTTTCATACCTCTTAGATGAAGATGGCCAAGTTTTTGGTGCCACAGTTTCACCTCTTTTTCTTCTTTTGCAATGGAACACACGGAGGAGAATTTAGTGTTCTCAGGCTCCCACAAGTAACAGTTGTCTTTAGATCTGACTCCTTTCATTACAATTTCTTGTTTGTCATTGATTACAAGACATTCAGATTTTGAGAAATTGACCTTGAATCCTAGATCACACAATTGACTGATACTAATGAGATTAGCAGTCAGCCCTTTTACCAGCAGTACTTCATTCAGACTTGGAACTCCAGGGCAGTCCAAATCACCAACTCCTTTGATTTCACCTTTAGCACCATCTCCAAAGGTCACAAAACTGGTGGTGTGAGGCTTAACATTATTGAGGAGGTTCTTGATTCCAGTCATGTGTCTGGAACATCCACTGTCAAAGTACCAGTCTTCCTTTGCAGAGACCCTCAGGGAAGTGTGGGCTATCAGGGCAGTAGCCTTTTTCTTCCATTCAGGAGCATGTGGTACCTTTTTAGACTTAGGTTTGACACCTGAGTTCTGATTAGGGTATCCATGCAATCTGAAGCAGAAGGGCTTTATGTGGCCATATCTCCCACAATGATGACATCTCCATCTTTGGTACCTTTTCTTCATATGTCTCTGTTCCTGATGTTGAGAGTTGTGTTGAGACATCTGTTTTGACATTTGCTTATCAGGCCTGATCTTCTTATCTGTACCAGATTTCTTTGCTTCCATAAATCCTAGTCCATATTTATTTCCCACATTTTTTCCAACCTGAAGGATCTCTTCCAATTTGTCTGTTCCATTTGTCAGCATCTTGACAGATTTGGTCATTTGATTCAGTTGTGAGTTCAACAATTGAACTTCTCCTTCTAGATGACTTATAGTTTCAAGGTTTGCCCTTTTTTCAGCCTCCAACTTTATGATGAGTTTTGATTGTTTCTCATTCTGCACACAGACTTCAGTACTTCTGATACACAATTTCTTGTAAGTATCAGCCAGTTCTTCAAAAGTCACCTCTTCATCACTGATGTCACTTTCAGAGGTACAAACACCAGTTAAAGCAGTAACTAGTTTGGCAGATTCTTCTTCAGAATTACTTTCTGAATCACAGTCAGACCAAGTAACAGTCATTCCTTTCTTTTGTTTCTTAAGAAAGGTAGGGCATTCAGCTCGAATATGCCCATATCCTTCACAACCATGGCATTGAATTCCTCTGCCTTGATTTCCCTTCTCTTCTGACCTTGGTCTTCTGCTGGAACTGTCAATGTCAGAGGGAATGTTATGGACATTAGACCTTGACTTTGGATCTATTCTTTTGATGAGTTTGTTGAACTGTCTTCCAAGCATGGCTATAGCTTCTGAAATATTTTCTTCAACATCAGTGTTGGACACAAGTGCTATGCTCTTGTTCTTCTTGTCACCATTATCAGTGATCCCCATCTCAAAAGTCTGAAGAGACCCAATAAGTTCATCCACTTTCAACTTGCTGATGTCCCGGGCTTCCTCTATGGCAGTTACCTTCATTGCAAATCTTTTAGGCAAGGATCTGAGAATCTTTCTCACCAGTTTTTCTTCTGACATCTTTTCTCCCAGTGCTCCTGAGGTGTTGGCAATCTCCAAGATGTTCATGTGAAACTCATGAATGGTTTCATCTTCCATCATTTTTAGATTCTCAAACTTGGTAGTCAACATCTGAAGCCTTGACATTTTTACTTTGTAAGTGCCCTCATGAGTAGTTTTGAGAGTGTCCCAAACTTCCTTGGCCAGTTCATATTGATGTACTAGTCTGAAAATGTTTCTATCAATTCCATTGAACAAGGAATTTAAAGCTTTGGAATTTCCCAGGGCTAACTCATCTTCTTCTTTACTCCAATCTTACTCAGGCTTCAGACTGATTGTCCCATCTTTCTCAGTTATGGTGGGATGGATCCATCCTTTGTCAGCAGCTCTCCAAGCCTTTTTGTCCAGAGATTTTAAGAAGGCAATCATACGAGGTTTCCAGTAGTCATAATTAGTTCCATCGAGAATGGGTGGTCTATTTCCAAAAACTCCTTCTTTGTCCATAGTGCCAGAAAGTGATATCCCTAGATCTCACCCAGTAATACAGGCAGGGTGCCTGCTGTGATGCCAATTGAAATTCTGGCTGCAGATACTCAATGTCACGTTTAATGTTATGACACCGTATCTGACTTTCTATAAGACAGTAAATACAAAAACAGTAAAGAACACAGTCAATTGTTTACCCAGTTCAGTGTGCAACAACACCTACTCTGGGGGCTACCAAGCCAGGGAGGAAATCCACTATAAGAGATGTTAATTCAGGAATAAACCAACCAGTTTATCTCCTTCACTTAAGACCTACCCAATGCAATTTCAATCTAAGTACAACTTAAACCTGAGTTCCTACTCACTCCCCCTCAATCACAGCAGTGATACATAAAACAATTTGACTAATGAATTGATGAAGACACTCTTCAAAAACATACACTTGATTAAGCTTCACAGCTTTTTAATCAAGCAACACAACCACTCTTGCTTCACAGCTTTGAGTGATACACACACTTAACTTGACTCTGCTTCACAGCTTTAGTCAAGAAACATTCAAACACTCTTGTTTCAAAGCTTTGAGTGCTACACAACCCTTACAATTAAAAACCTATTCCAAGTCACTTATCACAATGATAATTGCTTGGAGTACAATAATTAAACCTATACAGTTTACAAATGATCTTCTGACCAAAAAGGGATTACTTGCAAAACAGCAGCTCTGTTGAATATATAGCAGCTGCAACTTTAGTTAGGGTTTCCACAAAAACCTAGGGTTAATTCCGTTTGACCTTAAGACTAGGTCACAGGACTCTATTAACCAGGTTAGGGTTGAGCTAGGTTAACCCAAAGAAAATGCAGGATTCTGTTCTGGAAAGACTGAGTTATTTTCCTGAAAAAACTCAGAATTAACCAAACTGAAAACCGGTTAGTTCAGAACAGGATGTCTTAACATCTGTTATGACATCTGAGAAAACCTGTCTACTGATTTAGGAAAATGTGATAATTTTGCAAAATGCTCAGATACACACTTATAAACATCAGTACCTGAATGACAATATTTTTCTGCAAAGGTACCTAATGAATCAGTACATACTAAACTAGAATGTTATGACATCAGTCATGACATTCACACATACACACTTGGGTTTTACCAAAAATGCAAGCCAATAACTAAACAACTACAAAAATTGTGAAAAAATTAAAATCAGAAAGAGAAAAATCAAAAGTATTTTTGATGATTTTTTTCATGATTTTAGAAGTTGAAATGAATTTGTTATGAAATTTTAATGTTTAAAACAATTAAAACAAAAATCAGAAAATAAAATAATAAACCAAAAAAATCCAGACCATTTGATCATTGTCAAAACGTGTTAGTAAGAAGATCTGAGGGATCTGATGCGTTGTACATATTATGGACATTAGTGAATAAACCACCTAATCATTTTATTTTTTAAAATATATTTGAAAAAACAAGTGGCACCTTGTAATTGGTTGAAGATGACACGCTGGTCGTCTTCAACCTCCAACCACACGCGAGTTGTAGGTTTTGGAAATGGAAAAGTTAGAGGTCCAGACCAGTACCATCCGATTCGTCTCATCAAGACAAAGACAATTGTACCCTTGCGAAAAATTTATATAAACTGTATCTCAGTTGTTTTGGAAAAACCAGAAGAAAAGGTGAAAACGAGTTTGGAAATTAAATGATCAATTCCCTATGAAAATGGAAACCAGGAGAAGCATGAGCTTCAGATAAGAATAGACTACATCTTAGCAATTTATTTGAAGTGAAATGGTGGAGAATTCTACCTAAACGAAGTTCAATAAATTGGCTCTGCAACTGAACTTCTGTAACTCGATTTTATGCACAATTCTTCTTGCTAATGGTATGGTTAGCTTTAATGAGTTCAAGGAAGCTAACTGTGTGTAGATTTTTGTGAACTAAGGTGAGGAAATGAGAAATTGAAATTCAAGCTCAAGAGTTTGCATGAGATCTTGGCAGGGTGATTCTGGCTATCAAAGCTTGAGGAAATGAGTGGAATATGTCCCTTATTTATAGTTAAGCATGATGGAAACAAAAAGTGAGAGAAATGATCAAGTATGAGTGAAATTCGCGTGAACCTGCATCATGAGTAAAGTGTGACTTAAAATCCATCAAAATTCACTTAATTCTTGAGTTTCAAGGCTTAAGCAGGTCCAGGATAGTTTGTTAAACATGTTTAGATAAAAATCATGCATCAATTTAATAATTAGCAAACACATTAACCAAATTCACTTCTGACTGCAAATTAAATCTCAGTTTCAAAGTGCCATCTTCAAATCCATGGGGCAAGCAGCTCAAGAGGCTTTATGGCATCATTTTTGTTGCATTAGAAATATCTCACAACAAACTTCGTAATGTGCCAAGAAAGGTAGAATTTGGTGATATAAGCTAAAATTTATTCATGTTTGATATCAAGAAAAACACACGAGTATTTTTTACTTAGAAAAATTCTAAGTGTTGATCTTCAAAATGACCTATAATGTCTTACAAACTTACAAGACTTTCCACTCAAAATTTGATCTTTATCCTTGAAGATGAAATGAAGTAGACTCTTAAATTTGAATTGTGGGATTAAGATTTTTCAAAAATCATAAAAATTGAGAGAGTTATGGTCTTTGGAAGATGATGAACAAATTTGGGGAAACTCATAAAAGACCTATAATCTTTTCAATTCTTTAATTACTTTCCAAACATTTTCAAGTCTTTCATATTGAAACAAATTTATAGTAGATATAATCAAGTTTATTATGAAAAAAGAATGAGCTCATGGAGATAAAAATTGGCCAAGTTATGATCCTTTGAAGTCACACAAGAGAGTTTGATAGCCTTTTCAAAGGACTTGTAATCTTCTTCAACCATTAGTTATCTTCCATTCAAAATTAGCCTTAAACCCTTTAAGATAACTTGTTAAGGACCCTTTAAAGAGAATCGTGGCTTTGGAATCAATCAAAAATCTCAAAAAATGAGCAAGATATGGTCCTTAGAAGTCAACCAACCCTTACTCAAAGAGTGCCAAAATGACTTGTAACTCCTTTCAACTCTTGATGACTTTCCTTGCCTAATTGGACCTTGTCATGTGAATATAAGTTGTTGTAGATGATGGTAAGAATCCATAGCAAAAAGAACCAACTCAAAATATTAAAAATTGAGAGAGTTATGCACTAATGATCACTAAATCAAGCACTTGCTCAATTAGGTCAAACTTGTTAACCTTGAATCTTTTGAACTTTCTTTGCAAAATAGAGCATGATAGATTACATTAGACCTTTAAATGATGTTATATTGAAGCACACTCAAAGGTAGAGCTTAAGTATCAATGAAACATGTTGAAAGAAGGCATGGAAATAAACACATGAACCTATTAAACTTCTTGATGAATACCACTGTTGTACCCCAAAATTTGCCCTCGCATTTTTCTCAAGAAATCACAGCTTCAGGCATTTCCTGATTTTTCAGATTGGCTCAAGAATCGGTCAAACGGACTTTTCTCGTCAGTCAGACACAATTAGGGTTTCATTGATTTTTAGGGCTCTGGAATGTTTAACACAGTTGGCTTAGGGTTTTGGTTGACTTTGGCTCAATTTTGATCAGGCGAACGTTCTTTGGCATTTAATCAGGAATTAGGGTTTTTGTGGGCACATTCTCAGAAGGATTTAAATTCTACAGCACTTTGCAAGTTATTCCGAGATTTGATTTGAATTCGCATTGTTTGACTTAATCAGTAAAAGAATGCATTTGGGTTGAATTCACGTTCGTTTGATTGAACCAGTCAAAAGATCCATGCAGTTTGGATTTACAGTGTTGGGTAAAAAAAAATCAGTGAAAAGGGAATGCGCCTGATCAGTTGTTTTGATTAACTGTTGTTTTGGTGTGGACGTTGGAAATGCCAGGTTTAACTGATCAATTACTAAAGCATTGTTTATTTAAATTATTTATTATTCTAAAATTGAGTGATTGAAATTTATTTTTCAATTATTTTAATTCAAAGAGTTTTAAATAATAAATAAACAATAAAGGAGGAAATAGAATTAATTGGATAATAAATTTTTTTATTTATTTTTAAATTATTCGTACAATTATTGTTTACAATTTATTTACAACAATGATTTTACATTAATTTAAACTTAAATAAAAAAAAATGAAACTATCCTATTTTTTCTAAAGTCTCCAATTCTTCATTCTTCATTTAATACCCCTCTCCATTCAATTATTCATCTGCAAAAGAAAGGAGGAAAAGTCAAAAAGCAGATAAATAAATAAAGAGGCAGATAAAAAGAGTTCATCATTAAGGGCCACTGATTGGGATCAGTTAACCCTCTCTGCAAATCACGGGATTTCTCCCGGTTCACAAAGAGGGGAGAATTTTTATTTGCTAATCATGAATGCACAAAGTTGAAAAAATGCAAAGTTTGTCAACATACTGCATAGTTCAAGTCTCAAACAAACTGCACAGTTCAAATCAAACTAAAAATCCAAATTCCAACTTTCTGTAAAAAATGCCAAAAAAGTACAAGTTGCTGTCACAAGTATAAGAAGCTGTCAAAAGAAGATTTTGGAAAGATATCAAAGACTAGAAGCTGTCAAAAAGAAGAGATAAAATATGTAGAGAAAAAGTGATATGCAAGCAAGCTATATCATCATTTCCCAACTAGGTGGCCCTTTCAGAAAAAAAAGAAGTACAACACAAACATAGTTTAATATATTAACTGTACTGAGAGAGAGAGAGAAGGGAAAAAGAAAGCAGGTTTAGGCTTTAGGCAGGAAGATAATATAAAACAAAAACTGAACACAGTGGATAAAAGGTAGGTAAACCAATACACCAAAAACAAGAGGCAAAAACCTGCTGAACCTGTCAAGGCCATAACCTGTCAAAGGCCTAACATGAAGCCTGAGCCTCAAAAAAGCCTCACAACCTGCTAATATCCATCAAACACAAGCCTGCTGAGATCTCACAAACCAACTGACCACAAGCCATACCAACATATGCCCATAAACCAGAATTTTCACCCAAGTTAAAGATACAAGTTCAAAACTCCAACAAAAACAAAATATCAAAAGCCTTACCATTTTCAAAAACCTGAAGTATCAAAACCTGCTAAGCCCCTTTACCTGCACATAAACAACATACCAGCCTAGCCACTAAAGACCTCAAACCTGCCTGAAGCAAGCAAGGCCAAACCAGATGAAATCACAAAAGGCCTTAAACCTGCCTGAAAGGCATCAAACCTCAAGCAAAAACCTGTTAAAGCCATAGACCAGTTAACCTGCACAAAACCTCAAGAGGCCATAACCAAAAACTTGTACCATTCAACTCACATACAAGCCTAATCCAAATACATCCAAACAAAGACCCTCATAATTTCTTCATCATTGGGCGTAAAAAAGGGCATACCAACATCAATCTCAGCATATTCAAAGCATCATATTTCAACCAGCGTTCAAAAGGCAACAAGACTGTTGAAGCTATTCAAGCCTATGCAAGCCTACTCAAGCACTCAGTGGTAAATCCAGGCCCTCAGAAGGATCATCATAGGGCAATCAAGGGGCAATCAAAAGGCAAGCATACAGAGGTATCGAGGCAGCAAAAGAGGAGAAGAAAGTCAGAGAAACAATAAGGCAAGGCAAGCAACTCAGAGAAGGGACAAAGAAGCATACTCAGGCTACGCTATGTCAAATACAAGCTCCTAAGCTTTTCAAAGCAAAAAGGCTCCAAATAAGCTCAAATCTGTCTAAAGCATTCAAAGCCAATCCTAAGCCTCAGAAATTTTTTCATCACAGGCGACAAACATTCCAAAGGCAAAGATGTCTCAAGGCAATAAGCAGAAGCGTGCAGTAAAAGAGAAGAAGAAAAGAGGACATCAAGTTAAGCTTTCAGACCAACATCACAAAGCCTAAAAAGTAGTACAGAAATACCAAGTGTCATCCAAGCAAGCGTCTTCACCGTCGAGCCTCCTAAGCGCCTCCACCGTTCTTTCCCCTCTTCAATCAAGGTAGTTCTCTTTTTCCCCTTCCCTTTCATACCTCACACAAGGCAAACCAAAACGCATTAATCAATAAAACACAGAATCAGATTCAACAATCAAAGAATCATAACATGCAAATCTAAAACGTCTAACAAGTTTGAGACATTTCGTTACCTTGTTTTACCGTTGCTTGAACAAACGTGAAGAGAGGAGAAGAGGTGGAGGTCGCTGGTGGCTGAGGCGAAAAGCTAGGCATTCAGAACGATCGGAGAAGATGAAGTAACGAACGAATGCCGCCGCTGTCTCAAAACCCTAAAGTAATTCCCAACTGAAAACAAAACCCTCAAACCCTAAAGTGTGTGGTGCCAACTTGGGCCTTGCCCACCTCTGAAATGCCTTTTGGCCCATTCAAAACTCCAAACTTTTTTAGAGTTTAAAACATTTTCATTTTTTTTCTTTTGTTAAATAAACTAACATAAAATTTTTACATTAATAACACTTTTTTTCATATATATATATAATAGTTAAATTTTATATAGAAACTAATATTTTTTCTTTACAATTAAACTCACATTTTCTTTTATTTTTCTATACAAAGAATATATAGTTTTTCTTAAGATTAATACTTAATTTATACATTAATACTTCAACACTTTTTATTTTTTTAATATACATAAACTTTAAAACATTTAATTAAATTTTCTTTTTGTACATAATAAATAAAAATACATTTTTTAATATACATAATTAGAACCAAAAACATTTTCTTAAAACATTCTTTTTTGTACATATTAAAAATATACAAGATTACAAGGATTAGTTAAACGGACATTTAATTCTTTAAGTCAACCATACCTTAATAATACATTAATTTCACATTTCGCACCTGTAAATAATTACATATACAAATACACATATGCACGTACACTTACACAATATACTTGTACTTGATACCTTATACATTTGCTTATTTTGCATATTCGTTACATTTACATTTGATCGCAAATTCGATTTGGTTGTAACTTATTGGACATTACATTCCTAAGTCTCATCCCCATTCGTAAATTTGTACCCCCACTCCCGAATACTTATTTTGTAATAGCGTAGACTTTACATTTTCACAATTGACCGCTTTCAATTATACCATGGTTAGACCTAGGGTTTGCATGTACATAAAATCAAACGCTAGATAACCTAATACAAGACAAATACATGAAATCAATACACAATCACACTTGCACCCTCTAGGGTAATCCCACATGTTGCCTTCCAAAATGGGCCATGCTTGCACGTCGAGTATCTTTGGCAAAACAAATTCAAATGATCATAAGTCCCTCGATGACGCTTTCGAATGTTGCCTAAACGGAATGATCATAGTCCCTTCAAAGCAAATTGCCAAAGATACTTAACACCATTGCATTCATGGTCCATACGATGACCCGCACCCGTCCCGAATAAACTTCCTAAACGCAAGATTGTCCACCAAATTCAATGGTGGAACAAAATTGTTAAAAAAGGATGAAAACATAGAGAAAACCTTTGAGTACAATAGGGTAGACAAAACTCTTAGTTACTTGATATCAACTTGCAAAAGCGCTTGCCTTCTTTTCAAAAACCATACTCCATACATATTTTCAAACAAACTCTCAAAAACATTTGAAACATCTTTTCGAAAAGATACACACTTTTGTAAAACACTCAAACACGAGTCGAATACATTGGTCGCCTAAGACAAGGCATCTCTTCAAAAAAATTTTCAAAACACACACACACACCACAATTTCAAGTAATCGAAAATCAAGGCAAGTGATCTAAAAAACCAAGTAACTAAGAGCCCATGGATAACCATGGATGAAAAGGGTGCTAATACCTTCCCTTTTCATAATCTACCCCCCGGACCCATGAAATATCTCAAAAGGTTTTTGCTGTGCTTTTTTAACCTTTCCTTTAGGATAAAATAAAAAGTCGGTGGCGACTCTTGCTCAACCGAACAAGTGCGAATACAAACGCAAAACTCACAGTCAGTTCTCCCACTGTATCACAGAACTGGCGACTCTGCTGGGGACAACTACTCAAAGTGGGGTTACCTTAGGGTTTAGATCACCTTTGTTTTCAATTGATTGCTTTGTTTGCTTTTACATTTGTGGGCTTTGTATCGGAGTTTCATAGATCCTAACCCGGATCTGGGGGAAACCTTTTTAGGTAGCATAATCTGCGAGGGACCTGTCCGGGGTATACCGACATGGGTGAAGCAGTGGCTACGTTGGTGTGGCACCTTGGTCTGTACCGATATCCCTTGTGTTGAAACGGGGAGAATATGGGTCTTCCAAGGAGTCATTAAGCACCAACCGACCTTAGAACCCTAAATTGACCCAACTTGGCCATTAGAATAGTAGCAGTATGCTACACTCATTGAGGCTAAACTCTCGCGATGGTTCCGGCCGCAAGAAAAGATAGCGATGTTGGAGTTATGACCGATCGAGGGTAGCCAATGATTTGAGATCCTCTAGAACCCGGTTACTTTTGATAGGACAGGTTTTAACCAACGAACTGAAAGAGGGTAGTATCTGAACCCCATGCAAGCCTAAACCTAAGGACTTGTTTGCTTTGTGTGAATATGTTTGCCTGTATATACACTCACTTGCTTTTCGCATACATGTACATAACATCATAACATCATACCATAGCATTTTCAATAACCATTTCAAGGATCTCGAAGGTTCTTTTGATGCAGGGTTACGTTGAACCAGACATCTACCAAGGGGCAAGAGGTTTCTCCTCTAAACAAATGCCATCAAAGATCAAGTACAACAACTTGAATCAGTGGCTATGACCCACTCGACATGGTGAGCTTGATTCTCGTGGAAAGACATCCACCGATACCCAGTTCTCCAAACAAAGATCAAGTACAACAACTTGAATCAGTGGCTATGACCCACTCGACATGGTGAGCTTGATTCTAATGGAAAGACATCCACCGGTGCAAAGTTCTTCAATCAAAGATCCAAGTTCAACCTCTAACATTTTCTTGTGTTTACCCCAAGAGATCCTTGAAAGCATGCATCCGCATATCATGCATTGCATTTTGACAGTCTTTCCTTTTTCAGGTTTCCTTACTCTCCTGCTGTTTATTTCAGCAAGAGATGGCTCTAGAAAGGTCTGTCAAAGACATCCAAGACCAGACTGCTCAGCTGCAGGAGTTGTTCCTGAACTTGTCTTTGGGGAAAGAAGAGATGAAAGCTCTCCTCACAAAGGGCTTGGAGAATTCCAACAATGCCAGGAGTGATCAGCTTGCGGAGCTGCAGGTTGATCTGACGACATTAAGGACCCAAGTGATGGGACAGTTGGTGGGCCAGATGGCTCTTATCTAAGACCTATCTCAAAGACAAGAGGAACTCAGAATTCTTGTCCGCCAACTGCTTCCAAACAACCAATTGGGGCAAACATCTGAGGTTGAAGAGAAAGTCACCGCTCAGCCTCCATCCACTCAAGAAGACAAGGGGAAAGCTCCTTTGCTTGCTTCAGGGTCACAAGCCCATCAACAACCTCGTCAGCGTCAACGGGGTAATCGGCGTAAGCAAGAAACGTCGGGAAGACAGTTCACGGAGACTGAGATACCATCATTCTTTATACTGAAGCGCCTGATGGAGGTCAACCTGCTTACCTTAAAGGATCCTCCTCAGAAGCTCAATACCTCCTCTCCTAACTATCGTCCTGACGCATTTTGTGTTTACCATTCCTACAGCCCGGGACACGACACCAAAGACTGTTGGGCCTTGAAGAACAAGATTCAAGATCTGATCGATATTGGAGTGCTGGAATTCATGCCCGACGGCGAGATGAAAATCTTCCGTTAAAGGGTTCTCCACCTGAAGTGACGAAGCTCAAGCTGAAAGACTTTTGCTTCTTTTTGAATTTTCAAAGTTGTAATTTCTTTTACTGTCAAACAATTATCTGTTGATGTTAAACTCTGTTTTCATTAATGCATTGCATATGTTTGTCTTGAATTCATCCATTCGTTTCACTACTCTTATGCTTTTCTTTATGATATTTGACTCTTGATAAAAAGTTGCAAGCCTTTAGAGGGAGGATGACGAAACAATGCCATGATCTTATACAGTATGCTTTTGAACAGACCTTGCTGATGATGTACAGGCATTTCTTTCAATTCCCAAACACTGGAGTTATAAGGAAGTTAATCCCTAGTCAACCCCTTCGAGCCAAAGAAGTAGGAGTTTTCTTTTCTAAACAATCGAAACCTTTGATATAAACCTGGGGCAGGGTAGTATCTCAGTTTAATTCAAAAGAAAATGCGCATTGAAGTCGCAAACTCAAGTTCATAACACAATGAACGACGAATGACAAGAAAAACATTCCTTTGGAATCAAAAGACAGGGGTGGTTCCCTATCACATAGCCAGTCAATCTCTCAAAAGAGAAAAGCCCACCAAACCAAAACCTATAAAGGAGGCTTAAGAAAGCTGGGGCATCCCGCTGACGGTAATCCCGGAAAACGGTAACAGTCAGGCAAAAGTTAGGGATAACAAATCAAAATCAAAATAGTGAGGTCATTACAAAATCCTCAACAACATGAAAAATGTTGAAAAAGAAAAGAGGAGATGATGACTGTCTCCCCAAATTCAACTGGTGGACCATCGCCCAAAAGTCGTTCCAAACTCAAAATAGAGTGTGACGCACAATTAACTGAGCTTAGGTTGAAGAACATCACGAAGAGCGGGTGGGTACAAATATACTTTGAGCCTTTATCCTTTGTTTCTCAAACCGTGAACCAGGCCACGTTACAACCCTTCAAAAGTCCTAATTGAAGCATGGGTTAGTTCGAAAGAACACTGTTACAAAGGTCTCCTGACTCCTGTAAGGCTTTGCTCTAAATCTTGTGTTGATCTGTCTTATAAAAAGTTTTCTGCTAAAAAACGCATTCTTCAAAACTTCGAGACAAACATAAACTTTGCATTATTTGAATATCACTGTCTGCATTTGGCTTTTTGTTTGACAGCGAATAAATTCATACAGCGAATGTTCGGAGGAATGAAAACTCTCTCAGTAAGTAAAAATCACTTCAAGAGGATAACACTTCCATCAAATCTCCTATCAACAAGGGGCATGACATAGCACCATCCAATTAACCTGGGGCAGTCCAGTCAAGGTCCAACAGATCTTTCAAAATCCAATTAACCTGGGGCAGTCCAGTCAAGGTCCAACAGATCTCTCAAAATCCAATTAACCTGGGGCAGTCCAGTCAAGGTCCAACAGATCTTTCAAAATCCAATTAACCTGGGGCAGTCCAGTCAAGGTCCAACAGATCTTTCAAAATCCAATTAACCTGGGGCAGTCCAGTCAAGGTCCAACAGATCTTTCAAAATCCAATTAACCTGGGGCAGTCCAGTCAAGGTCCAACAGATCTTTCAAAATCCAATTAACCTGGGGCAGTCCAGTCAAGATTTCAAGAAATCTCTCAATATGCAGAGTAATCTGATTCAAGATTCCTTCATCACCACTTGGGGCATTCGAATGTCAAAAGTGTTCAACCAATCAACTATCACATTTCCAGACTCGATTCCTGTATCTAGCCAGGGCACGTCTGAAGAGTTTGAAGATTCGATTCCTGTATCCAACCAGGGCATATCTGTTAACTATCACATTTCTAGACTCGATTCCTGTACCTAGCCAGGGCACGTCTGAAGAGTTTGAGGATTCGATTCCTGTATCCAGCCAGGGCATATCTGTTGACGACTATTTCCAGACTCGATTCCTGTACCTAGCCAGGGCACGTCTGAAGAGTTTGAGGATTCGATTCCTGTATCCAGCCAGGGTATATCTGTTGATGACTATTTCCAGACTCGATTCCTGTATCTAGCCAGGGCACGTCTGAAGAGTTTGAAGATTCGATTCCTGTACCCAGCCAGGGCATATCTGTTAACTATCACATTTCCAGACTCGATTCCTGTATCTAGCCAGGGCACGTATGAAGAGTTTGAAGGTTCGATTCCTGTATCCAGCCAGGGTATATCTGTTAACTATCACCTTTCCAGACTCGATTCCTGTATCCAGCCAGGGCACGTCTGAAGAATTCTAGATCAACACTTGTAACAAGCCAGGAAAACATCTGTGGACGACCGATTGTAGACCAACACCTGTAACAAGCCAGGAAATTATCTACATCACCACTTGGGGCATTCGAATGTCAAAAGTGTTCAAAAACCCGATGCAGTTTTACACGGACGCATCATCAGGAAATCCTACACAGATCTCCTCAAGACAGGAAGTCCCCAGTAGTTTGGCATACAACCCAAGCTTCTGATTTCCCCAACAAGGGTCCCCAGACTTCTCATTTTCAACAATTGAAGACTCTTTCCCTCCACAGCAGCAGCCAAGGATTTATTTTCCCCGACAGCAATCAAGACTCTTTTATCTGCAGCAGTCAAGATTCATTTATCCTCAGCAAGACAGCTCTTCAGCTTACATGCGCATTCATCACATTCATGTTATAAACATTGATGTCACATACATTGCATCATGCATCATAACATTGCATACAACTAACCCTTTACCTTTTCAGGTAAGATCAGTCGACAGACACAGATCATCTTCCGAGATTCATCCAGAAATAGTTCATATGTGACCCGGACACGGCGACATTCTGATACTTATTCCAGATTCATCCAGATGCAGCTTTACACGAGCTCATCATCAGGAAGCCCTACACCGGTTCCTCCTCAAGACTTCTGAAAACAGTTTACGGATTCTTCCCAACAACGGATGTTAATCTACCAACTTGTTCAGATGCAACTTCTGAAAACAGTTTACGGACGCTTCCCAACAACAGATACTGCTCTATTGCTTATTCAACTTCAAGACTTCTGAAAACAGTTCACGGGTTCTCCAAGTAACGGATGTTAACCTATCACTTGTTCAGATTCTTCAAGACTTATGAAAACAGTTTACGGATTCTTCCCAACAACGGATGTTAATCTACCAACTTGTTCAGATGCAACTTCTGAAAACAGTTTACGGACGCTTCCCAACAACGGATGCTGCTCTATTGCTTATTCAACTTCAAGACTTCTGAAAACAGTTCACGGGTTCTCCAAGTAACAGATGTTAACCTATCACTTGTTCAGATTCTTCTCAAGACTTCTGAAAACAGTTTACGGATTCTTCCCAACAACGGATGTTAATCTACCAACTTGTTCAGACTCTTCTCAACTTTTGAAAACAGTTTACGGACGCTTCCCAATAACGGATGCTGCTCTATTGCTTATTTGATCTCAACTCCTGAAAATAGTTTACGGATTCTCCAAAACGTGGATGTCAATCTATTGCTTGCTCGGACCACCAATTCAGAGATGTTCCAAAACATGGGTGCCTTTCTGATACTCGTCCACTCACCATTAACATACAGTTCAACATTTCAGATGGCATCTTTAAGCCCATCACCAAATGGCATCTATAAGCCCATCCTCCTACCAACAGTCACCAAATGGCATCTTTAAGCCCATTTCCAGATGGCATCTCTAAGCCCATCCCCCGACAAGATTCTATCGCATCAGATGGCGTCTTTAAGCCCATCACCAAATGGCATCTTTAAGCCCATTCACCTCTACCATCACATCGCCAAGTGCAAAATTTATGGGTACTTTAGTGTCCAATCTTCTTTTACCTTCAAGTCGCGAAAGGCAAACTTGCCAATCTAACTCTTCAGGTTCAAGAAGATTGAACAGGAGCAACTGTTGTACCCCAAAATTTGTCCTCGCATTTTTCTCAAGAAATCACAGCTTCAGGCATTTCCTGATTTTTCAGATTGGCTCAAGAATCGGTCAAACAGACTTTTCTCGTCAGTCAGACACAATTAGGGTTTCATTGATTTTTAGGGCTCTGGAATGTTTAACACAGTTGGCTTAAGGTTTTGGTTGACTTTGGCTCAATTTTGATCAGGCGAACGTTCTTTGGCATTTAATCAGGAATTAGGGTTTTTGTGGGCACATTCTCAGAAGGATTTAAATTCTACAGCACTTTGCAAGTTATTCCGAGATTTGGTTTGAATTCGCATTGTTTGACTTAATCAGTAAAAGAATGCATTTGGGTTGAATTCACGTTCGTTTGATTGAACCAGTCAAAAGATCCATGCAGTTTGGATTTACAGTGTTGGGTAAAAAAAATCAGTGAAAAGGGAATGCACCTGATCAGTTGTTTTGATTAACTGTTGTTTTGCTGTGGACGTTGGAAATGCCAGGTTTAACTGATCAATTACTAAAGCATTGTTTATTTAAATTATTTATTATTCTAAAATTGAGTGATTGAAATTTATTTTTCAATTATTTTAATTCAAAGAGTTTTAAATAATAAATAAACAATAAAGGAGAAAATAGAATTAATTGGATAATAAAAACTTTTATTTATTTTTAAATTATTCGTACAATTATTGTTTACAATTTATTTACAACAATGATTTTACATTAATTTAAACTTAAATAAAAAAAAATGAAACTATCCTATTTTTTATAAAGTCTCCAATTCTTCATTCTTCATTTAATACCCCTCTCCATTCAATTATTCATCTGTAAAAGAAAGGAGGAAAAGTCAAAAAGCAGATAAATAAATAAAGAGGCAGATAAAAAGAGTTCATCATTAAGGGCCACTGATTGGGATCAGTTAACCCTCTCTGCAAATCACGGGATTTCTCCCGGTTCACAAAGAGGGAAGAATTTTTATTTGCTAATCATGAATGCACAAAGTTGAAAAAATGAAAAGTTTGTCAACATACTGCATAGTTCAAGTCTCAAACAAACTGCACAGTTCAAATCAAACTAAAAATCCAAATTCCAACTTTCTGTCAAAAATGCCAAAAAAGTACAAGTTGTTGTCACAAGTACAAGAAGTTGTCAAAAGAAGATTTTGGAAAGATATCAAAGACTAGAAGCTGTCAAAAAGAAGAGATAAAATATGTAGAGAAAAAGTGATATGCAAGCAAGCTATATCATCATTTCCCAACTAGGTGGCCCTTTCAGAAAAAAAAGAAGTACAACACAAACATAGTTTAATATATTAACTGTACTGAGAGAGAGAGAGAGAAGGGAAAAAGAAAGCAGGTTTAGGCTTTAGGCAGGAAGATAATATAAAACAAAAACTGAACACAGTGGATAAAAGGTAGGTAAACCAATACACCAAAAACAAGAGGCAAAAACCTGCTGAACCTGTCAAGGCCATAACCTGTCAAAGGCCTAACATGAAGCCTGAGCCTCAAAAAAGCCTCACAACCTGCTAATATCCATCAAACACAAGCCTGCTGAGATCTCACAAACCAACTGACCACAAGCCATACCAACATATGCCCATAAACCAGAATTTTCACCCAAGTTAAAGATACAAGTTCAAAACTCCAACAAAAACAAAATATCAAAAGCCTTACCATTTTCAAAAACCCGAAGTATCAAAACCTGCTAAGCCCCTTTACCTGCACATAAACAACATACCAGCCTAGCCACTAAAGACCTCAAACCTGCCTGAAGCAAGCAAGGCCAAACCAGATGAAATCACAAAAGGCCTTAAACCTGCCTGAAAGGCATCAAACCTCAAGCAAAAACCTGTTAAAGCCATAGACCAGTTAACCTGCACAAAACCTCAAGAGGCCATAACCAAAAACCTGTACCATTCAACTCACATACAAGCCTAATCCAAATACATCCAAACAAATACCCTCAGAATTTCTTCATCATTGGTCGTAAAAAAGGGCATACCAACATCAATCTCAACATATTCAAAGCATCATATTTCAACCAGCGTTCAAAAGGCAACAAGACTGTTGAAGCTATTCAAGCCTATGCAAGCCTACTCAAGCACTCAGTGGTAAATCCAGGCCCTCAGAAGGATCATCATAGGGCAATCAAGGGGCAATCAAAAGGCAATCAAAAGGCAAGCATACAGAGGTATCGAGGCAGTAAAAGCGAAGAAGAAAGTCAGAGAAACAATAAGGCAAGGCAGGCAACTCAGAGAAGGCACAAAGAAGCATACTCAGGCTACACTATGTCAAATACAAGCTCCTAAGCTTTTCAAAGCAAAAAGGCTGCAAATAAGCTCAAATCTGTCTAAAGCATTCAAAGCCAATCCTAAGCCTCAGAAATTTTTTCATCACAGGCGACAAACATTCCAAAGGCAAATATGTCTCAAGGCAATAAGCAGAAGCGTGCAGTAAAAGAGAAGAAGAAAAGAGGACATCAAGTTAAGCTTTCAGACCAACATCACAAAGCCTAAAAAGTAGTACAGAAATACCAAGTGTCATCCAAGCAAGCGTCTTCACCGTCAAGCCTCCTAAGCGCCTCCACCGTTCTTTCCCCTCTTCAATCAAGGTAGTTCTCTTTTTCCCCTTTCCTTTCATACCTCACACAAGGCAAACCAAAACGCATTAATCAATAAAACACAAAATCAGATTCAACAATCAAAGAATTATAACATGCAAATCTAAAACGTCTAACAAGTTTGAGACATTTCGTTACCTTGTTTTACCGTTGCTTGAACAAACGTGAAGAGAGGAGAAGAGGTGGAGGTCGCTGGTGACTGAGGCGAAAAGCTAGACATTCAGAACGATCGGAGAAGATGAAGTAACGAACGAATGCCGCCGCTGTCTCAAAACCCTAAAGTAATTCCCAACTGAAAACAAAACCCTCAAACCCTAAAGTGTGTGGTGCCAACTTGGGCCTTGCCCACCTCTGAAATGCCTTTTGACCCATTCAAAACTCCAAACTTTTTTAGAGTTTAAAACATTTTCATTTTTTTTCTTCTGTTAAATAAACTAACATAATATTTTTACATTAATAACACTTTTTTTCATATATATATATATATAATAGTTAAATTTTATATAGAAACTAATATTTTTTCTTTACAATTAAACTCACATTTTCTTTTATTTTTCTATACAAAGAATATATAGTTTTTCTTAAGATTAATACTTAATTTATACATTAATACTTCAACACTTTTTATTTTTTTAATATACATAAACTTTAAAACATTTAATTAAATTTTCTTTTTGTACATAATAAATAAAAATACATTTTTTAATATACATAATTAGAACCAAAAACATTTTCTTAAATCATTCTTTTTTGTACATATTAAAAATATACAAGATTACAAGGATTAGTTAAACAAACATTTAATTCTTTAAGTCAACCATACCTTAATAATACATTAATTTCACATTTCGCACCTGTAAATAATTACATATACAAATACACATATGCACGTACACTTACACAATATACTTGTACTTGATACCTTATACATTTGCTTATTTTGCATATTCGTTACATTTACATTTGATCGCAAATTCGATTTGCTTGTAACTTATTGGACATTACATTCCTAAGTCTCATCCCTGTAGTTGTTTAGGTATTGGCTTGCATTTTTGGTAAAACCCAAGTGTATGTGTGAATGTCATGACTGATGTCATAACATTCTAGTTTAGTTTGTACTGACTCATTAGGTACCTTTGCAGAAAAATATTGTAATTCAAGTACTGATGTTTATAAGTGTGTATCTGAGCATTTTGCAAAATGATCACATTTTGCTAAATCAGTAGAAAGGTTTTCTCAGATGTCATAACAGATGTTATGACATCCTGTTCTGAACTAACAGGTTTGCAGGTTGGATAAGTCTGAGTTTTTTCAGGAAAATAACTCGGTCTTTCCTGAACAGAATCCTGCGTTTTCTGAGGGGTAACCTAGCTCAACCCTAACCTGGTTAATAAAGTCCTATGACCTGGTCTTTAGGTCAAACGGAATTAACCCTAGGTTTTATTGGAAACCCTAACTGAAGTTGCAGCTGCTATATATTCAACAGAGCTGCTGTTTTGCAAGGCATCCCTTTTTATTGATCAGAAGATCATTTGTAATCTGTATAGATTTGATTATTGTACTCCAAGCAATTATCATTGTGATAAGTGACTTGGAATAGGTTTCTAATTGTAAGGGTTGTGTAGCACTCAAAGCTTTGAAGCAAGAGTGTTTGAATGTTCCTTGACTAAAGCTGTGAAGCAGAGTCAAGTTAGTTGTGTGGATCACTCAAAGCTGTGAAGCAAGAGTGATTATGTTGCTTGATTAAAAAGCTGTGAAGCTTAATCAAGTGTTTGTTTTTGAAGAGTGTCTTCATCAACTCTTAAGTCAAATTGTTTTATGTATCACTGCTGTGATTGAGGGGGAGTGAGTAGGAACTCAGGTTTAAGTTGTACTTAGATTGAAATTGCATTGGGTAGGTCTTAAGTGAAGGAGATAAACTGGTTGGTTTATTCCTGAATTAACATCTCTTATAGTGGATTTCCTCCCTGGCTTGGTAGCCCCCAGAGTAGGTGTTGTTGCACACTGAACTGGGTAAACAATTGACTGTGTTCTTTATTGCTTTTGTATTTACTGTCATATAGTAAGTCAGATACGGTGTCATAACATTGAACGTGACATTGAGTATCTGCAGCCAGAATTTCAATTGGTATCAGAGCAGGCACCCTGCCTGTATTACTGGGTGAGATCTAGGGATATCACTTTCTGGCACTATGGACAAAGAAAGAGCTTTTGGAAATAGACCACCCATTCTGGATGGAACTAATTATGACTACTGGAAACCTCGTATGATTGCCTTCCTAAAATCTCTGGACAAAAAGGCTTGGAGAGCTGCTGACAAAGGATGGATTCATCCCACCATAACTGAGAAAGATGGGACAATCAGTCTGAAGCCTGAGGAAGATTGGAGTAAAGAAGAAGACGAGTTTGCCCTGGGAAATTCCAAAGCTTTAAATGCCTTGTTCAATGGAATTGATAGAAACATTTTCAGATTAGTACATCAATATGAACTGGCCAAGGAAGTTTGGGACACTCTCAAAATTACTCATGAGGGCACTTCCAAAGTAAAAATGTCAAGGCTTCAGATGTTGACTACCAAATTTGAGAATCTAAAAATGATGGAAGATGAAACCATTCATGAGTTTCACATGAACATCTTGGAGATTGCCAACACCTCAGGAGCACTGGGAGAAAAGATGTCAGAAGAAAAACTGGTGAGAAAGATTCTCAGATCCTTGCCTAAAAGATTTGCAATGAAGGTAACTGCCATAGAGGAAGCCCAGGACATTAGCAAGTTGAAAGTGGATGAACTTATTGGGTCTCTTCAGACTTTTGAGATGTGAATCACTGATAATGGTGTCAAGAAGAACAAGATCATAGCACTTATGTCCAACACTGATGTTGAAGAAAACATTTCAGAAGCTGTAGCCATGCTTGGAAGACAGTTCAACAAACTCATCAAAAGAATAGATCCAAAGTCAAGGTCTAATGTTCATAACATTCCCTCTGACATTGACAGTTCCAGCAGAAGACCAAGGTCAGAAGAGAAGGGAATTCAAGGCAGAGGAATTCAATGCCATGGTTGTGAAGGATATGGGCATATTCGAGCTGAATGTCCTACCTTTCTTAAGAAACAAAAAGGAATGACAATTACTTGGTCTGACTGTGATTCAGAAAGTAATTCTGAAGAAGAATCTGCCAAACAAGTTACTGCTTTAACTGGTGTGTGTACCTCTGAAAGTGACATCAGTGATGAAGAAATGACTTTTAAAGAACTGGCTGATACTTACAAGAAATTGTGTATCAGAAGTACTGAAGTCTGTGTGCAGAATGAGAAACAATCAAAACTCATCATAAAGCTGGAGGCTGAAAAAAGGGCAAATCTTGAAACTATAAGTCATCTAGAAGGAGAAGTTCAATTGCTGAACTCACAACTGAATCAAATGACCAAATCTGTCAAGATGTTGACCAATGGAACAGACAAATTGGAAGAGATCCTTCAGGTTGGACAAAATGTGGGAAATAAATCTGGACTAGGATTTATGGAAGCAAAGAAATCTGGTACTGGTAAGCAAATGTCAAAACAGATGTCTCAACACAACTCTCAACATCAGGAACAGAGACATATGAAGAAAAGGTACCAAAGATGGAAATGTCATCATTGTGGGAGATATGGCCACATAAAGCCCTTCTGCTTCAGACTACATGGATATCCTAATCAGAACTCAAGTGTCAAACCTAAGTCTAAAAAGGTACCACATGCTCCTAAATGGAAGAAAAAGGCTACTGCACTGATAGCTCACACTTCCCTGAGGGTCTCTGCAAAGGAAGATTGGTACTTTGACAGTGGATGTTCCAGACACATGATTGGAATCAAGAACCTCCTCAATAATGTTAAGCCTCACACTACCAGTTTTGTGACCTTTGGAGATGGGGCTAAAGGTGAAATCAAAGGAGTTGGTGATTTGGACTGCCCTGGAGTTCCAAGTCTGAATGAAGTACTGCTGGTGAAAGGGCTGACCGCTAATCTCATTAGTATCAGTCAATTGTGTGATCTAGGATTCAAGGTCAATTTCTCAAAATCTGAATGCCTTGTAATCAATGACAAACAAGAGATAATAATGAAAGGAGTCAGATCCAAAGACAACTGTTACTTGTGGGAGCCTGAGAACACTAATTTCTCATCTGTGTGTTCCATTGCAAGAGAAGAAAAAGAGGTGAAACTGTGGCACCAAAAACTTGGCCATCTTCATCTAAGGGGTATGAAGAGGATCATCTCCTTGGAGGCAGTCAGAGGAATTCCAAGACTGCAAATTGATGAAGGAAGAGTTTGTGGTGAATGTCAGGTTGGTAAGCAGACTAGGATGTCACATCCAAAGTCAAGACATCTGACCACCTCTAAGGTTTTAGAACTCCTCCATATGGATCTGATGGGACCAATGCAAGTAGAGAGTCTTGGTGGTAAAAGATATGCCTATGTGGTTGTGGATGATTTTTCCAGATTCACCTGGATTAATTTCATTAGGGAAAAATCAGATGTATTTGAAGTTTTTAAAGAATTGTGCAAAAGAATTCAAAGAGAAAAGGAAGGATGTATTGTCAGAATCAGAAGTGATCATGGCAAGGAATTTGAAAACAGCAAGTTTGGTGATTTCTGCTCTTCAGAAGGAATTAGTCATGAGTTTTCTTCTCCTATAACACCTCAACAAAATGGAGTTGTGGAAAGAAAAAACAGGACCATACAGGAATCTGCCAGAGCAATGTTACATGCCAAAAGACTTCCTATTTACTTTTGGGATGAAGCTATGAATACAGCCTGCTATGTTCATAACAGGGTCACCTTGAGGAAGGGAACCTCATCCACCATATATGAACTCTGGAAAGGAAGAAAACCAACTGTGAAGTACTTCCATGTGTTTGGCAGCAAATGCTATATTCTGGATGATCGTGAACAAAGAAGAAAACTGGATCCTAAAAGTGATGAAGGCATATTTCTAGGATACTCCTCAAACAGCAGAGCTTATAGAGTATTCAACTCCAGAACCAAAACCATGATGGAATCAATAAATGTTATAATTGATGACTATCATGAAGAAATAGATGTTCCTTGTACTGTTGAGACATTCTTTGAGACTTAAACCCAACAGAATGACCTACCCAACTCCACCACAACAGAATCTGAATCAAAGGAAGCTAGCAAGATCCCTTCCATCAGAATTCAGAAGGATCATCCAAAAGAGCTCATCATAGGAGATCCCAATAGTGGAGTCATCACAAGATCTAGAGAAATCATCTCAAACTCTTGTTTTGTGTCCAAAATGGAACCAAGAAATGTCAAGGAAGCCTTAACTGATGAATATTGGATTGGTGCAATGCAAGATGAACTGAACCAATTCAAGCAACATGAAGTTTGGGAACTGGTTCCTAGACCTGAAGGAACTAACATCATTGGGACAAAATGGATATTCAAGAACAAGTCAGATGCTGAAGGAGTTGTCACCAGAAATAAGGCAAGACTTGTTGCTCAAGGATACACCCAGGTTGAAGGGGTTGATTTTGATGAAACCTTTGCACCTGTAGCCAGGCTGGAATCAATCAGACTCTTGTTGTCAATTGCTTGTCTTCTGAAGTTCAAGTTATTTCAGATGGATGTGAAAAGTGCCTTTCTAAATGGGTACTTGAATGAGGAAGCTTATGTGGAACAACCTAAAGGCTTTGTGGATCCAACCCACCCTGATCATGTCTACAAATTGAGAAAAGCCCTATATGGCCTGAAACAAGCTCCTAGAGCATGGTATGACAGGTTAACAAAGTTTCTCTCAGACAAAGGCTACAGAAAAGGAGGCTTGGACAAAACTCTCTTTGTCAAAACTGAAGGAGGAAAGTTGATGGTTGCCCAAATATATGTTGATGACATAGTGTTTGGAGGAATGTCAGAACATATGGTTAAACACTTTGCTGACCAAATGCAGGCTGAATTTGAAATGAGTCTCATGGGAGAACTAACTTATTTTCTTGGACTACAAGTCTCACAGATGGAGGACTCAATCTTCTTATCTCAAAGCAAGTATTCTAAGAACATTGTAAAGAAGTTTGGTATGGAGAATGCAAGTCACAAAAGGACCCCTGCTCCTACTCATCTAAAGCTTTCCAAAGATTCAAGTGGGGTTAAGGTGGATCAAAGTCTGTACAGAAGCATGATAGGAAGCTTGCTGTACTTATCTGCCAGCAGACCTGATATTGCCTTTGCAGTTGGAGTTTGTGCAAGATACCAAGCTGATCCCAAAGTCAGTCATATCAATCAAGTGAAGAGAATTTTGAAGTATGTAAGTGGTACTTACAACTATGGATTGATGTATACTCATGGCTGTGAACCAGCTCTGACTGGCTACTGTGATGCTGATTGGGCTGGTAGTGCTGATGATAGAAAAAGCACCTCTGGAGGATGTTTCTTCTTGGGAAGTAATCTGGTTTCCTGGTTCAGCAAGAAACAGAATTGTGTGTCTCTTTCCACTGCTGAAGCTGAATACATTGTAGCTGGTAGTAGCTGCTCTCAAATGATATGGATGAAACAGATGCTCACCGAGTATAATGTCACACAAGATGTTATGACATTGTACTGTGACAATCTGAGTACAATCAACATATCCAAGAATCCCATTCAGCATAGCAGGACCAAACATATTGACATACAACATCACTTTATCAGAGACCTTGTAGAAGAGAAGACAATCAAATTGGAACATGTTGCCATTGAGCTACAGCTGGCTGACATTTTTACCAAGGCTCTGGATGCAAATCAATTTGAAAACTTAAGGGGTAAGTTGGGTATTTGCCAACATGAGGAATTGTAGCAATTAATTTTGCTTAAAACAAGGATCAAAGGAGTTATGCCTGTTCTGATTGGTTTAAAATTGTATTTTCTCATTTCCTACAATTCTTTTAAGAAGTTGAATAGACACTCCCTTGCTTCCTTCCCCTCTCGTCTCCTCATCAAAACCCAGTCTCTCAATCAGAATTTTCTCCTCAGTTGCTGTTGGTCCTCTAGGACTGTCAAAATGTCTCAAACACCATCATCATCCAACACGACTATTTCAACCTCTTCCTCTGATCAAGATTCTAGGACAATCTCTTCTTGTCTGGACTCTGAAGTTCTGGAGATCTCTTCTCGTAGAAAAGTGGGAACTAACCCCACCAAGGTCAAAGAGTTGAGAACAAGACATGCAGGAAATCCCCAAGCTTCTGCCTCTGGTAATCCATCTCATCCTTCTTCTTCAGTTCCCCCTAAAATTGCAAATAGGGAAGGGACAGCCTATGTTAATCAAGCAATAGCAAAAATTGTTTCAAGAATTCTGAACGAGAACCACTCAGTTCCTGGCATTTCTGTTCCTCTGAACCAAGAAAGTTCAAATGCTTAAACAAATCCAGATGTCTCTAAGAATGTTGAGACATCAAACAAAGAGAAGAATGCTGACATTGCTCACAAGAAAAGAAAGAAGCCCGAATCCTCTGGATATGATGACAGTGCTTGAAGGTTGGTTGCTGTTTGGTGGTGTTGCTGGTCAGTGCTGATATCTGGTGGAGTTTGGAAGTGTGTTCAGTTCTTTTTTTCTGCTGCTGCTCTTATTAATTGTTTTTGGATAACTGTATAATCATTATGAACATATATCTTTGGCCCATTTGTGGCTAAAGAGGGGGAGAATATTTTGGTACTTAATATGTACTTGCTCAATTAGACATTCTATTTTTCTGCAGTCATTTATTTCTGCTGCTATCTATCTCTGATTGCTTAGGGTCTTTAGCCAAAAATCTACCAAAGGGGGAGTTTGTAGTTGTTTAGGTATTGGCTTGCATTTTTGGTAAAACCCAAGTGTATGTGTGAATGTCATGACTGATGTCATAACATTCTAGTTTAGTTTGTACTGACTCATTAGGTACCTTTGCAGAAAAATATTGTAATTCAAGTACTGATGTTTATAAGTGTGTATCTGAGCATTTTGCAAAATGATCACATTTTGCTAAATCAGTAGAAAGGTTTTCTCAGATGTCATAACAGATGTTATGACATCCTGTTCTGAACTAACAGGTTTGCAGGTTGGATAAGTCTGAGTTTTTTCAGGAAAATAACTCGGTCTTTCCTGAACAGAATCCTGCGTTTTCTGAGGGGTAACCTAGCTCAACCCTAACCTGGTTAATAAAGTCCTATGACCTGGTCTTTAGGTCAAACGGAATTAACCCTAGGTTTTTGTGGAAACCCTAACTGAAGTTGCAGCTGCTATATATTCAACAGAGCTGCTGTTTTGCAAGGCATCCCTTTTTATTGATCAGAAGATCATTTGTAATCTGTATAGATTTGATTATTGTACTCCAAGCAATTATCATTGTGATAAGTGACTTGGAATAGGTTTCTAATTGTAAGGGCTGTGTAGCACTCAAAGCTTTGAAGCAAGAGTGTTTGAATGTTCCTTGACTAAAGCTGTGAAGCAGAGTCAAGTTAGTTGTGTGGATCACTCAAAGCTGTGAAGCAAGAGTGATTGTGTTGCTTGATTAAAAAGCTGTGAAGCTTAATCAAGTGTTTGTTTTTGAAGAGTGTCTTCATCAACTCTTAAGTCAAATTGTTTTATGTATCACTGTTGTGATTGAGGGGGAGTGAGTAGGAACTCAGGTTTAAGTTGTACTTAAATTGAAATTGCATTGGGTAGGTCTTAAGTGAAGGAGATAAACTGGTTGGTTTATTCCTGAATTAACATCTCTTATAGTGGATTTCCTCCCTGGCTTGGTAGCCCCCAGAGTAGGTGTTGTTGCACACTGAACTGGGTAAACAATTGACTGTGTTCTTTATTGCTTTTGTATTTACTGTCATATAGTAAGTCAGATACGGTGTCATAACATTGAACGTGACATTGAGTATCTGCAGCCAGAATTTCAATCCCCATTCGTAAATTTGTACCCCCACTCCCGGATACTTATTTTGTAATAGCGTAGACTTTACATTTTCGCAATTTACCGCTTTCAATTATACCATGGTTAGACCTAGGGTTTGCATGTACATAAAATCAAACGCTAGATAACCTAATACAAGACAAATACATGAAATCAATACACAATCACACTTGCACCCTCTAGGGTAATCCCACATGTTGCCTTCCAAAATGGGCCATGCTTGCACGTCGAGTATCTTTGGCAAAACAAATTCAAATGATCATAAGTCCCTCGATGACGATTTCGAATGTTGCCTAAACGGAATGATCATAGTCCCTTCAAAGCAAATTGACAAAGATACTTAACACCATTGCATTCATGGTCCATACGATGACCCGCACCCGTCCCGAATAAACTTCCTAAACGCAAGATTGTCCACCAAATTCAATGGTGGAACAAAATTGTTAAAAAAGGATGAAAACATAGAGAAAACCTTTGAGTACAATAGGGTAGACAAAACTCTTAGTTACTTGAGATCAACTTGCAAAAACGCTTGCCTTCTTTTCAAAAACCATACTCCATACATATTTTCAAACAAACTCTCAAAAACATTTGAAACATCTTTTCGAAAAGATACACACTTTTGTAAAACACTCAAACACGAGTCGAATACATTGGTCGCCTAAGACAAGGCATCTCTTCAAAAACATTTTCAAAACACACACACACACACCACAATTTCAAGCAATCGAAAATCAAGGCAAGTGATCTAAAAAACCAAGTAACTAAGAGCCCATGGATAACCATGGATGAAAAGGGTGCTAATACCTTCCCTTTTCATAATCTACCCCACGGACCCACGAAATATCTCAAAAGGTTTTTGGTGTGCTTTTTTAACCTTTCCTTTAGGATAAAATAAAAAGTCGGTGGCGACTCTTGCTCAACCGAACAAGTGCGAATACAAACGCAAAACTCACAGTCAGTTCTCCCACCGTATCACCGACTCTTTCTTTGACAAATTGAGGTATGATGAATCATAGTAAACCTTGTCATGATATTATTTCAAGGTATCTTCAATGATGAAGCTTGAACTTCAATGAAGTTTTGTTTAGGAAGGTATGGAAATAATCTCATGAACCTATGAATCAACTTGATCAAATGTGTTTGTACCCTTACCTATGATGTCAACAATTAGAGCAAACATTCATTGTACTTGTTAGTTAAAAGTTAATCAATGCAAAACATAGATTATCACAATATATGACTCAAAGTGCTCGGTGATTCCTCATGAGCAAACTTAAAGATATGGAGAAGAACCAGATCCAATTGTGATTTTGATATGGTTGAATTGATATGAGATGATAGAGGAATCTTAGGGGCAAAAATTGGGGTACAACACACACTTGTAAAATTTTGCCTTATTTAAACATTGAAGCTTCGAGACGGTGATCATCTTCAACCTTAATTTCCAATATGGAATAACTACTACTCCATCTATCTGAAATTAAATGTCAAATTTAGAAAAATTATTTATCCTAAAATACTTGCCACTTTAGCTTACCAATGTTATTTTAATTTTTATCTTCCAATTGTACCTTCAAATTAATACATTTAATTTATTATTTTCTCATTTTGTATTAATGCTAATTCAAATAAACCAATAATTAATCAGAATAGTTTAATAAAACTATTATTCTCTCACTTTCATTTATTACATTTTCTTAATATATATGAAAATATCAAATATGACACTTAATTTAAAACGGAGGGAGAGACATTTTTTTAACTCTCATAATATGGTGAAGAAATTCTTCTAAAAAATAAATAGGATTATAACTAGTGGAGCGGATTGATCCTTTGGATTAAAACTGAATTAAAAAGTTATTTTTACACTTCTTTTTAATTATAAGTCACAATATTTTCTTTAAAAAAATTTTCTTCAAAGAGTAGAGAGAAAAACCAATTAATATAATCAATTTAATTTCATAAATTTGACCTCTTATAATTTCTTAATTTATAAAACAAAACAAATACATTAATAGTTTTTATATTTTTAATAGATTTATTTGTCATATATTTTGGTGTCTTTAGAATGTCTTTATATTTATTTGAAGGACGTGCCCTGCTCTTCAATATAAACAGAATTTTGGAGTTATATTTATTTGTCATATATTATGGTGTCTTAAGAAAATTTAGAAGGACGTGCCCTGGTCTTCAATATAAACAAAGTTCCACCGAAATTTCACCAATAATTAATCAGAATAGTTTAATAAAACTATTATTCTCTCACTTTCATTTATTACATTTTCTTAATATATATGAAAATATCAAATATGACACTTAATTTAAAACGGAGGGAGAGACATTTTTTTAACTCTCATAATATGGTGAAGAAATTCTTCTAAAAAATAAATAGGATTATAACTAGTGGAGCGGATTGATCCTTTGGATTAAAACTGAATTAAAAAGTTATTTTTACACTTCTTTTTAATTATAAGTCACAATATTTTCTTTAAAAAAATTTTCTTCAAAGAGTAGAGAGAAAAACCAATTAATATAATCAATTTAATTTCATAAATTTGACCTCTTATAATTTCTTAATTTATAAAACAGAACAAATACATTAATAATTTTTATATTTTTAATAGATTTATTTGTCATATATTTTGGTGTCTTTAGAATGTCTTTATATTTATTTGAAGGACGTGCCCTGCTCTTCAATATAAACAGAATTTTGGAGTTATATTTATTTGTCATATATTATGGTGTCTTAAGAAAATTTAGAAGGACGTGCCCTGGTCTTCAATATAAACAAAGTTCCACCGAAATTTCACCAATAATTAATCAGAATAGTTTAATAAAACTATTATTCTCTCACTTTCATTTATTACATTTTCTTAATATATATGAAAATATCAAATATGACACTTAATTTAAAACGGAGGGAGAGACATTTTTTTAACTCTCATAATATGGTGAAGAAATTCTTCTAAAAAATAAATAGGATTATAACTAGTGGAGCGGATTGATCCTTTGGATTAAAACTGAATTAAAAAGTTATTTTTACACTTCTTTTTAATTATAAGTCACAATATTTTCTTTAAAAAAATTTTCTTCAAAGAGTAGAGAGAAAAACCAATTAATATAATCAATTTAATTTCATAAATTTGACCTCTTATAATTTCTTAATTTATAAAACAGAACAAATACATTAATAATTTTTATATTTTTAATAGATTTATTTGTCATATATTTTGGTGTCTTTAGAATGTCTTTATATTTATTTGAAGGACGTGCCCTGCTCTTCAATATAAACAGAATTTTGGAGTTATATTTATTTGTCATATATTATGGTGTCTTAAGAAAATTTAGAAGGACGTGCCCTGGTCTTCAATATAAACAAAGTTCCACCGAAATTTCACCAATAATTAATCAGAATAGTTTAATAAAACTATTATTCTCTCACTTTCATTTATTACATTTTCTTAATATATATGAAAATATCAAATATGACACTTAATTTAAAACGGAGGGAGAGACATTTTTTTAACTCTCATAATATGGTGAAGAAATTCTTCTAAAAAATAAATAGGATTATAACTAGTGGAGCGGATTGATCCTTTGGATTAAAACTGAATTAAAAAGTTATTTTTACACTTCTTTTTAATTATAAGTCACAATATTTTCTTTAAAAAAATTTTCTTCAAAGAGTAGAGAGAAAAACCAATTAATATAATCAATTTAATTTCATAAATTTGACCTCTTATAATTTCTTAATTTATAAAACAGAACAAATACATTAATAATTTTTATATTTTTAATAGATTTATTTGTCATATATTTTGGTGTCTTTAGAATGTCTTTATATTTATTTGAAGGACGTGCCCTGCTCTTCAATATAAACAGAATTTTGGAGTTATATTTATTTGTCATATATTATGGTGTCTTAAGAAAATTTAGAAGGACGTGCCCTGGTCTTCAATATAAACAAAGTTCCACCGAAATTTCACCAATAATTAATCAGAATAGTTTAATAAAACTATTATTCTCTCACTTTCATTTATTACATTTTCTTAATATATATGAAAATATCAAATATGACACTTAATTTAAAACGGAGGGAGAGACATTTTTTTAACTCTCATAATATGGTGAAGAAATTCTTCTAAAAAATAAATAGGATTATAACTAGTGGAGCGGATTGATCCTTTGGATTAAAACTGAATTAAAAAGTTATTTTTACACTTCTTTTTAATTATAAGTCACAATATTTTCTTTAAAAAAATTTTCTTCAAAGAGTAGAGAGAAAAACCAATTAATATAATCAATTTAATTTCATAAATTTGACCTCTTATAATTTCTTAATTTATAAAACAGAACAAATACATTAATAATTTTTATATTTTTAATAGATTTATTTGTCATATATTTTGGTGTCTTTAGAATGTCTTTATATTTATTTGAAGGACGTGCCCTGCTCTTCAATATAAACAGAATTTTGGAGTTATATTTATTTGTCATATATTATGGTGTCTTAAGAAAATTTAGAAGGACGTGCCCTGGTCTTCAATATAAACAAAGTTCCACCGAAATTTCACCAAATGCATACAAGTTATTTTTTTCTGAAAGGCAATGCATGCAACTTCTGATATAGCTACAAATAATTCATCATAGGCCCAACAGAACAGTAAAAGCATTGATATTCCCCGTAAATACACTCATCCCTATGAGATTATACACCCATTGGTATTCTTACTAAATAGTCATCAATTGCATTGAATATAAGTTCTTAAATCTTTTTTTAAAAAAATTGTAATCAAATTAAGTTAATTTAATGATTATCAAATTAAGTTAATTTAATGATTATCAATTGCATCTACCTACCCTAAGGAATTAGGCTGTGTAAATGTTCTTAAGGTAGTGCCATCCCACCATTGAGAGGTAGGTAGCACCACCGTTTGAGGTATTCGGGTCAATTCGTTAAGGGACAGTGTGGTCACCAGAGCAACAGTAGGACACCTTAGAAGCTACCCTTATGCCATGTTCATGGACATAAGGACTTGCTAAAACGTCCTATACTCGACGACCACAATTCGAGCTTGTAGGGACAGTGTGGCCACCAGAGCAACAGTAGGACACCTTAGAAGCTACCCTTATGCCATGTTCATGGACATAAGGACTTACTAAAACGTCATGTACACGACAACCACGTTTCGAGGGAGCAAGGCAACAGTGAGGCGTACCCTAGAAGTGGTGTGTGCATTTGTGTATCGTTTTCGGTTATATTTTATCTTGTCATGCATTTGGTGAGCTACGCTTTGATTTTATTTGGGCCATTCATTGTTTCATGTGATATTTAGCAGTTAAGGTGCGGAAATTAAAATGCGGAAAATAAAGGTCCTACGCTATTACAAGGCGCGGGTCTATACATCGCCAAATTAACAAAGACCCGTTTTTGAATAAAATGCGGAAAGTAAATGAATTCCCTAATTACTATTACAAGGCTTTGAGCAATTACATTATATTTAAAACGAAAAATAGAAACAAACGCGCGAAAAGAAATTAAAATCGAAAGTTCGAGGGCGTTGGACCCTTTAAAGAAATTAAATTGAAATTACAAATAATTAATGATTAAATAAAGAAAAGAAATTATTTTTTATGTTTTTTGTATTTAATGGAAATAAAGAGAATTAATTAAAAGAAGAAGTTAAATAAAAACCCTAATTCTAAATTGTTTTAAATTATTAAAGAAAAATATTTAAGTTTTAACCTAATTTACTCTAATTAATTAATGACATATTTATTTACAAAATAATTAAGAATTAATAATAATAGTAATAAGAAAATTATTTATTAAGCAAAAAGAATAAAAATGCTAAAACCTAATAGTTCTGTGATACGGTGGGAGAATTGACTGTGAGTTTTGCGTTTGTATTCGCACTTGTTCGGTTGAGCAAGAGTCGCCACCGACTTTTTATTTTATCCTAAAGGAAAGGTTAAAAAAGCACAGCAAAAACCTTTTGAGATATTTCGTGGGTCCGGGGGGTAGATTATGAAAAGGGAAGGTATTAGCACCCTTTTCATCTATGGTTATCCATGGGCTCTTAGTTACTTGGTTTTTTAGATCACTTGCCTTGATTTTCGATTGCTTGAAATTGTGGTGTGTGTGTGTGTGTGTGTTTTGAAAATGTTTTTGAAGAGATGCCTTGTCTTAGGCGACCAATGTATTCGACTCGTGTTTGAGTGTTTTACAAAAGTGTGTATCTTTTCGAAAAGATGTTTCAAATGTTTTTGAGAGTTTGTTTGAAAATATGTATGGAGTATGGTTTTTGAAAAGAAGGCAAGCGTTTTTGCAAGTTGATCTCAAGTAACTAAGAGTTTTGTCTACCCTATTGTACTCAAAGGTTTTCTCTATGTTTTCATCCTTTTTTAACAATTTTGTTCCACCATTGAATTTGGTGGACAATCTTGCGTTTAGGAAGTTTATTCGGGACGGGTGCGGGTCATCGTATGGACCATGAATGCAATGGTGTTAAGTATCTTTGGAAATTTGCTTTGAAGGGACTATGATCATTCCGTTTAGGCAACATTCGAAAGCGTCATCGAGGGACTTATGATCATTTGAATTTGTTTTGCCAAAGATACTCGACGTGCAAGCATGGCCCATTTTGGAAGGCAACATGTGGGATTATCCTAGAGGGTGCAAGTGTGATTGTGTATTGATTTCATGTATTTGTCTTGTATTAGGTTATCTAGCGTTTGATTTTATGTACATGCAAACCCTAGGTCTAACCATGGTATAATTGAAAGCGGTAAATTGCGAAAATGTAAAGTCTACGCTATTACAAAATAAGTATCCGGGAGTGGGGGTACAAATTTACGAATGGGGATGAGACTTAGGAATGTAATGTCCAATAAGTTACAAGCAAATCGAATTTGCGATCAAATATAAATGTAACGAATATGCAAAATAAGCAAATGTATAAGGTATCAAGTACAACTATATTGTGTAAGTGTACGTGCATATGTGTATTTGTATATGTAATTATTTACATGTGCGAAATGTGAAATTAATGTATTATTAAGGTATGGTTGACTTAAAGAATTAAATGTTCGTTTAACTAATCCTTGTAATCTTGTATATTTTTAATATGTACAAAAAAGAATGTTTTAAGAAAATGTTTTTGGTTCTAATTATGTATATTAAAAAATGTATTTTTATTTATTATGTACAAAAAGAAAATTTAATTAAATGTTTTAAAGTTTATGTATATTAAAAAAATAAAAAGTGTTGAAGTATTAATGTATAAATTAAGTATTAATCTTAAGAAAAACTATATATTCTTTGTATAGAAAAATAAAAGAAAATGTGAGTTTAATTGTAAAGAAAAAATATTAGTTTCTATATAAAATTTAACTATTATATATATATATGAAAAAAAGTGTTATTAATGTAAAAATATTATGTTAGTTTATTTAACAAAAGAAAAAAAAATGAAAATGTTTTAAACTCTAAAAAAGTTTGGAGTTTTGAATGGGCCAAAAGGCATTTCAGAGGTGGGCAAGGCCCAAGTTGGCACCACACACTTTAGGGTTTGAGGGTTTTGTTTTCAGTTGGGAATTACTTTAGGGTTTTGAGACAGCGGCGTCGTTCGTTCGTTACTTCATCTTCTCCGATCGTTCTGAATGCCTAGCTTTTCGCCTCAGCCACCAGCGACCTCCACCTCTTCTCCTCTCTTCACGTTTGTTCAAGCAACGGTAAAACAAGGTAACGAAATGTCTCAAACTTGTTAGACGTTTTAGATTTGCATGTTATGATTCTTTGATTGTTGAATTAGATTATGTGTTTTATTGATTAATGCGTTTTGGTTTGCCTTGTGTGAGGTATGAAAGGGAAGGGGAAAAAGAGAACTACCTTGATTGAAGAGGGGAAAGAACGGTGGAGGCGCTTAGGAGGCTTGACGGTGAAGACGCTTGCTTGGATGACACTTGGTATTTCTGTACTACTTTTTAGGCTTTGTGATGTTGGTCTGAAAGCTTAACTTGATATCCTCTTTTCTTCTTCTCTTTTACTGCACGCTTCTGCTTATTGCCTTGAGACATCTTTGCCTTTGGAATGTTTGTCGCCTGTGATGAAAAAATTTCTGAGGCTTAGGATTGGCTTTGAATGCTTTAGACAAATTTGAGCTTATTTGGAGCCTTTTTGCTTTGAAAAGCTTAGGAGCTTGTATTTGACATAGCGTAGCCTGAGTATGCTTCTTTGTCCCTTCTCTGAGTTGCCTACCTTGCCTTATTGTTTCTCTGACTTTATTCTTCTCTTTTGCTGCCTCGATACCTCTGTATGCTTGCCTTTTGATTGCCTTTTGATTGCCCCTTGATTGCCCTATGATGATCCTTCCGAGGGCCTGGATTTACCACTGAGTGCTTGAGTAGGCTTGCATAGGCTTGAATAGCTTCAACAGTCTTGTTGCCTTTTGAACGCTGGTTGAAATATGATGCTTTGAATATGCTGAGATTGATGTTGGTATGCCCTTTTTTACGCCCAATGATGAAGAAATTCTTAGGGTCTTTGTTTGGATGTATTTGGATTAGGCTTGTATGTGAGTTGAATGGTACAGGTTTTTGGTTATGGCCTCTTGAGGTTTTGTGCAGGTTAACTGGTCTATGGCTTTAACAGGTTTTTGCTTGAGGTTTGATGCCTTTCAGGCAGGTTTAAGGCATTTTGTGATTTCATCTGGTTTGGCCTTGCTTGCTTCAGGCAGGTTTGAGGTCTTTAGTGGCTAGGCTGGTATGTTGTTTATGTGCAGGTAAAGGGGCTTAGCAGGTTTTGATACTTCAGGTTTTTGAAAATGGTAAGGCTTTTGATATTTTGTTTTTGTTGGAGTTTTGAACTTGTATCTTTAACTTGGGTGAAAATTCTGGTTTATGGGCATATGTTGGTATGACTTGTGGTCAGTTGGTTTGCGAGATCTCAGCAGGCTTGTGTTTGATGGATATTAGCAGGTTGTGAGGCTTTTTTGAGGCTCAGGCTTCATGTTAGGCCTTTGACAGTTTATGGCCTTGACAGGTTCAGCAGGTTTTTGCCTCTTGTTTTTGGTGTATTGGTTTACCTACCTTTTATCCACTGTGTTCAGTTTTTGTTTTATATTATCTTCCTGCCTAAAGCCTAAACCTGCTTTCTTTTTCCCTTCTCTCTCTCTCTCTCAGTATAGTTAATATATTAAACTATGTTTGTGCTGTACTTTTTTTTCTTCTGAAAGGGCCACCTAGTTGGGAAATGATGATATAGCTTGCTTGCATATCACTTTTTCTCTACATATTTTATCTCTTCTTTTTGACAGCTTCTAGTCTTTGATATCTTTCCAAAATCTTCTTTTGACAGCTTCTTGTACTTGTGACAGCAACTTGTACTTTTTTGGCATTTTTGACAGAAAGGTGGAATTTGGATTTTTAGTTTGATTTGAACTGTGCAGTTTGTTTGAGACTTGAACTATGCAGTATGTTGACAAACTTTGCATTTTTTCAACTTTGTGCATTCATGATTAGCAAATAAAAATTCTTCCCTCTTTGTGAACCGGGAGAAATCCCGTGATTTGCAGAGAGGGTTAACTGATCCCAATCAGTGGCCCTTAATGATGAACTCTTTTTATCTGCCTCTTTATTTATTTATCTGCTTTTTGACTTTTCCTCCTTTCTTTTGCAGATGAATAAATGAATGGAGAGGGGTATTAAATGAAGAATGAAGAATTGGAGACTTTAGAAAAAATAGGATAGTTTCATTTTTTTTTATTTAAGTTTAAATTAATGTAAAATCATTGTTGTAAATAAATTGTAAACAATAATTGTACGAATAATTTAAAAATAAATAAAAGTTTTTATTATCCAATTAATTCTATTTCCTCCTTTATTGTTTATTTATTATTTAAAACTCTTTGAATTAAAATAATTGAAAAATAAATTTCAATCACTCAATTTTAGAATAATAAGTAATTTAAATAAACAATGCTTTAGTAATTGATCAGTTAAACCTGGCATTTCCAACGTCCACAGCAAAACAACAGTTAATCAAAACAACTGATCAGGCGCATTCCCTTTTCACTGATTTTTATTTTACCCAACACTGTAAATCCAAACTGCATGGATCTTTTGACTGGTTCAATCAAACGAACGTGAATTCAACCCAAATGCATTCTTTTACTGATTAAGTCAAACAATGCGAATTCAAACCAAATCTCGGAATAACTTGCAAAGTGCTGTAGAATTTAAATCCTTCTGAGAATGTGCCCACAAAACCCTAATTCCTGATTAAATGCCAAAGAACGTTCGCCTGATCAAAATTGAGCCAAAGTCAACCAAAACCCTAAGCCAACTGTGTTAAACATTCCAGAGCCCTAAAAATCAATGAAACCCTAATTGTGTCTGACTGACGAGAAAAGTCCGTTTGACCGATTCTTGAGCCAATCTGAAAAATCAGGAAATGCCTGAAGCTGTGATTTCTTGAGAAAAATGCGAGGGCAAATTTTAGGGTACAACAGTTGCCACTGTTCAATCTTCTTGAACCTGAAGAGTTAGATTGGCAAGTTTGCCTTTCGCGACTTGAAGGTAAAAGAAGATTGGACACTAAAGTACCCAGAAAATTTGCACTTGGCGATGTGATGGTAGAGGTGAATGGGCTTAAAGATGCCATTTAGTAATGGGCTTAAAGATGCCATCTGATGCGATAGAATCTTGTCGGGGGATGGGCTTAGAGATGCCATCTGGAAATGGGCTTAAAGATGCCATTTGGTGACTGTTGGTAGGAGGATGGGCTTATAGATGCCATTTGGTGATGGGCTTAAAGATGCCATCTGAAATGTTGAACTGTATGTTAATGGTGAGTGGACGAGTATCAGAAAGGCACCCACGTTTTGGAACATCTCTGAATTGGTGGTCCGAGCAAGCAATAGATTGACATCCATGTTTTGGAGAATCCGTAAACTATTTTCAGGAGTTGAGATCGAATAAGCAATAGAGCAGCATCCGTTGTTGGGAAGCGTCCGTTAACTGTTTTCAAAAGTTGAGAAGAGTCTGAACAAGTTGGTAGATTAACATCCGTTGTTGGGAAGAATCCGTAAACTGTTTTCAGAAGTCTTGAGAAGAATCTGAACAAGTGATAGGTTAACATCCGTTACTTGGAGAACCCGTGAACTATTTTCAGAAGTCTTGAAGTTGAATAAGCAATAGAGAAGCATCTGTTGTTGGGAAGCGTCCGTAAACTGTTTTCAGAAGTTGCATCTGAACAAGTTGGTAGATTAACATCCGTTGTTGGGAAGAATCCGTAAACTGTTTTCAGAAGTCTTGAAGAATCTGAACAAGTGATAGGTTAACATCCGTTACTTGGAGAACCCGTGAACTGTTTTCAGAAGTCTTGAAGTTGAATAAGCAATAGAGCAGCATCCGTTGTTGGGAAGCGTCCGTAAACTGTTTTCAGAAGTTGCATCTGAACAAGTTGGTAGATTAACATCCGTTGTTGGGAAGAATCCGTAAACTGTTTTCAGAAGTCTTGAGGAGGAACCGTGTAGGGCTTCCTGATGATGAGCTCGTGTAAAGCTGCATCTGGATGAATCTGGAATAAGTATCAGAATGTCGCCGTGTCCGGGTCACATCTGAACTATTTCTGGATGAATCTCGGAAGATGATATGTGTCTGTCGACTGATCTTACCTGAAAAGGTAAAGGGTTAGTTGTATGCAATGTTATGATGCATGATGCAATGTATGTGACATCAATGTTTATAACATGAATGTGATGAATGTGCATGTTAGCTGAAGAGCTGTATTGCTGAGGATAAATGAATCTTGACTGCTGCAGATAAAAGAGTCTTGATTGCTGCCAGAGAAAATAAATCCTTGGCTGCTGCTGTGGAGGGCAAGAGTCTTCAATTATTGAAAATGAGAAGTCTGGGGACCCTTGTTGGGGAAATCAGAAGCTTGGGTTGTATGCCAAACTACTGGGGACTTCCTGTCTTGAGGAGATCTGTGTAGGATTTCCTGATGATGCGTCAGTGTAAAACTGCATCGGGTTTTTGAACACTTTTGACATTCGAATGCCCCAAGTGGTGATGTAGATAATTTCCTGGCTTGTTACAGGTGTTGGTCTACAATCGGTCGTCCATAGATGTTTTCCTGGCTTGTTACAGGTGTTGATCTGGAATTCTTCAGACGTGCCCTGGCTGGATACATGAATTGAGTCTGGAAAGGTGATAGTTAACAAATATACCCTGGCTGGATACAGGAATCAAATCTTCAAACTCTTCAGACGTGCCCTGGCTAGATACAGGAATCGAGTATGGAAATGTGATAGTTAATAGATATGCCCTGGCTGGGTACAGGAATCGAATCTTCAAACTCTTCAGATGTGCCCTGGCTAGATACAGGAATCGAGTCTGGAAATAGTCGTCAACAGATATGCCCTGGCTGGATACAGGAATCGAATCCTCAAACTCTTCAGACGTGCCCTGGCTAGGTACAGGAATCGAGTCTGGAAATAGTCGTCAACAGATATGCCCTGGCTGGATACAGGAATCGAATCCTCAAACTCTTCAGACGTGCCCTGGCTAGGTACAGGAATCGAGTCTGGAAATGTGATAGTTAACAGATATGCCCTGGCTGGATACAGGAATCGAATCTTCAAACTCTTCAGACGTGCCCTGGCTAGATACAGGAATCGAGTCTGGAAATTTGATAGTTGATTGGTTGAACACTTTTGACATTCGAATGCCCCAAGTGGTGATGAAGGAATCTTGAATCAGATTACTCTGCATATTGAGAGATTTCTTGAAATCTTGACTGGACTGCCCCAGGTTAATTGGATTTTGAAAGATCTGTTGGACCTTGACTGGACTGCCCCAGGTTAATTGGATTTTGAAAGATCTGTTGGACCTTGACTGGACTGCCCCAGGTTAATTGGATTTTGAAAGATCTGTTGGACCTTGACTGGACTGCCCCAAGTTAATTGGATTTTGAAAGATCTGTTGGACCTTGACTGGACTGCCCCAGGTTAATTGGATTTTGAAAGATCCGTTGGACCTTGACTGGACTGCCCCAGGTTAATTGGATTTTGAAAGATCTGTTGGACCTTGACTGGACTGCCCCAGGTTAATTGGATGGTGCTATGTCATGCCCCTTGTTGATAGGAGATTTGATGGAAGTGTTATCCTCTTGAAGTGATTTTTACTTACTGAGAGAGTTTTCGTTCCTTCGCTGTATGAATTTCTTTGCTGTCAAACAAAAAGCCAAATGCAGACAGTGATATTCAAATAATGCAAAGTTTATGTTTGTCTCGAAGTTTTGAAGAATGCGTTTTTTAGCAGAAAACTTTTTATAAGACAGATCAACACAATATTTAGAGCAAAGCCTTACAGGAGTCAGGAGACCTTTGTAACAGTGTGTGTTGTACCCCAAAATTTGCCCTCCCATATTTCTCAAAACATTTCAAGAAAAATTCACAAGTCCAACCTGGCGCGTCATATTCAGGTATTCTTTCGCCAAGATATCTCTGATAACGTATTCTCAAATTCAGGTTCGGCTCAAGAGTCAATTCTTTAAAGAAGGTATCCGAATGTGTGAGTTTTCTCGAAGAAATATGGTGAAAAAGTGTGCTGAAAGTGCAGTTTTTACGCGCTAAAAAATTCATAACTTGAAGATCATGGCTCGTTTTGAACCCGTTCCGGTGGCCAAAATTCCGTATTGACATTATCTACGTTTTCATCTCTCACGGCTGGAAGCCAATTTCGATCAGAAGGTCTTCAAAAATGTGGATTTATCAAGTATTTTCGCACAGAAAATTTGTGACAGAAGTTTATTTGCGTCATCTTCAAAAAATCATAACTTGGTCGATTTTCATCGTATCGAGCTGGTTCCGGCGCCAAAATTTCACAAATTGAGTTGGCTACATTTTCACAGAAGGTATTGAGTTCAAACGGTATTCAAAAGGCCTTCGTTTTTTACTCAGAGTGCGTGACGCTGAAAATCCTGAATGCTGAATATTATTTCATCTGAGCCGAAACTTCGAAAATTCATAACTCGTTCAATTTTTATCGGATTGGACTCATATTTTTACACAAGGTCCCTGACTCATAGATCTACAACTTTGCTTCAAAAGTCGAGACCAAATTATGCACCGATCAATACCAGTTTTTTATTGAAGAACGTGTCAGAGTCGACACTGAAGCCCAAAATAAGTTTGTCTGAGCTGAAACTTCAAAAATTCATAACTAATTCACCGTTTATCCGATTGAGTCGATTTTCGGACAGGAGTTAGATCTCGATGTCGTCTACATTTTGTTTTTCACATTTCAACTTCAAAAAATGCACTTAAGTCCCTGCGATTTAGCCTGGAAAGTGACGAATTCAAGTGAATATTGGAGGCCCAATTGCACATTCAAAGCCCATTTGCTTTACCCTAATTTCCATTATATAATCACCTTCTTTTCACACAAACCAGAAGAAGAGAAAAAGAGAAAAAAAACCTTGCCACAACACTGTTGGAATATCAAACTCTTTCAAGAACCCTAAAACCTTGAAATCCTTATTACAAATCCCTCTCTCACTACAAACAAGCCATCACAGTTATAAACCAATACCTTACTACTTCTTCAGTAAGGATAAGGCTGACTTGATCTCCATGATCCTAATTTTCCAATAAAGCATAAAAGCATTCAGGTCTCTAATATTCCAGTAAGGGTAAGATTGATTTGATCTCCATGATCAAAAGGGTATAATCATTCATACATGCCATATTGTGCCTAAACATTAAATTTATTCATATGTTGGTTTTATTTGAATTTTTATGATTTTATTTAATGTGTTCATGAGGTTCAACACTGCAGATTTAGACAGGATCTCAGGTTCATTAAGGAACGTTGAGGCCAAAAGCCAAATGGCCAAAAGGCCAAAAGTCAAATGGCCCAAAACAGAACATTTTATGCATGACACCAATACATGGCGAGGCAGACATTAAGCCAGACATTAAGGAACGTTGAAGCCAGAACACAAATGGCCAAAAGTCAAAACGCAAATGGCCAAAAGCCAAAAGCCAAATGGCCAAAGTAGAACAACTTATGTATGATGAGGCCAGAACACAAATGGCCAAACCACCCCAATTCACCTCCAAAAAGGGGACAGAAACCCCCCAAGGTATTGTATTTTCTTTCTTTTCCTTATTTTATTTATTTCAATTATTTCTTTTTTTAATTAATTCCTTTAATTTAACTTATTTTCATAAAATATAAAAAATAGTAAAAAACAGAAAAGTCATAAAAATCAAAATATATTTATTTAATTAATATTTTTTGTAAATAAATATCACTAATTAATTTTAGCTTTGTAAAATTAGGTTTAATTCAAACATTTTTCTTAATAAACTTAAAATTGGTAGAATTAGGTTTTAATCAATTTTTATCCTTTTTTTCTTTTCTTTCACAATAATTAATTATTAAATATTATTTTTGTAATTAAATTACCATGTAATTAATTAGGTTAATTTAGGTTTAATTTTAACATGTTTTCTTAATAAACTAAAAAACAAATAGAATTAGGGTTAGCATTTAATTTCAATTAATTCTTTTTCCATTAAAAACATAAAATACTAAAAAATATCAAAAAACAATTTCTTTTCTCTCTTAATTAATTAATTCCATCATTTAATTTAATTTTGCAAAAAGGGTCCAACGCCCTCGTTTTTAATCCTTATTCGCATATTTATTTTATTTCGTTTAATATTAATGTAATTCTCCCAAAGCCTTGTAAACTCGGACATTTTATTTCTCGCACTTTACTTCTTTATTTTCTGTCAAATTGGGTCCTGGATTAAATTTGGCGATGTGGACCCGCGCCTTTGTAATAGCTTAGGAATTTTATCTTTCCGCACTTTTTTAACTGTTAATAATGGCATGAAAGAATGTATGGACAAAAATAAAAACAAGCGTAGAACGCCAATAACATGACAAGATAAATGCAAATGAAAACGACACATAAATCGCACACACCACCCCTAGGGTACGCCTCACTGTTGCCTTGCCTCGAAAGTTGATCGTCGAGTAGAGGATGTCTTAGTAAGTCCTCATGATCCGGGAACCTGGCATGAGGGTAGCTTCTAAGGTGTCTTCCCATTGCTCTGGTGATCACCATGTCCCGAACCTCGAATTGACCCGAACACCTCCAATGGTGGTGCTACCTACCTCTCAATGGTGGGATGGCACTACTTTAAAAGGATATTTACACAGACGAATTCCTTAGGGTAGGTAGACGACTCTATATACTTGCTCTAATTTCAAAAACAAATTAAAAAATACTTTTCACACCGACACCTTTTCAAAAAGCTTTCGAAAGCAATTTTTCAAACACTCTTGAGGACCGATACAAGAGTCGAACTGGAATTTTCAAAGAAACTTTTTTAAAACCCACATTGAAAAGCAAACAAACCATTTTTGAAAATACAATGAGCAAGTATCTAAGAGCCCATGGATAACCATGGATAGAAAGGGTGCTAACACCTTCCCTTTCTATAACCTACCTCCCGAACCGAGAGCAATCTCTTTAAGGAATTTTTCCGTGCTTTTGTCCTTTCCATTTGGAGAAAATAAAAGACGGTGGCGACTCTTGCTTCCGTGACATTTCGCGAACCAGCGCTAAACAGTCAGTTCCAGATCCACCGATCACAGAACTGGCGACTCTGCTGGGGACGACTTTATAAAGTGAGGTGTACCTTAGGGTTAGTTCATAACTGTGTTTTCAATTGTATTGACTTGCTTGCTTTACTATTGTGGGTTGCATGGGAGTTACATAGATCCTAACCCGGATCTGGGGATACCCTATTTAGGTAGCATAAGCTGTGAGGGACCTGTCCGGCGTATACCGACATGGGTGAAGCAGTGGCTACGTTGGTGTGGCACCTTGGTCTATACCGATATCCCTCGTGTTGAAACGGGGAGAATATGGGTCTTCCAAGTAGTCATTAAGCACCAACAGACCTTAGAACCTTAAATGACCCAACTTGGCCATTAGAACAGTAGCAGTATGCTACGCCCATTGAGGCTAAACTCTCGTGATGGTTCTGGCCGCAAGATAAGATTGCGATGCTGGAGTTATGACCGATTGAGGGTAGTCAATGATATTGGGATCCTCTAAGAACCCAGTTACTTTGATAGGACAGGTATGAACCAACAAACTGAAAGAGGGTAATACCTAGACCTCATGCTGGCCTAAACTCTAAAGGCTTATCTTGTGTGACTTGTGTGCCTTCCAACTTGACTACTTGCAGGTTTTGCTCATAGTCCTTAATTGGGACCCATGACAGGGCTTACTAAGTTTCTTGCAGGGTTTGTTTTAGTCCTTAACTAGGACTCATGATAGGTTTTACTTGAGTTTCTTGCAGGTTTTGGTTTATAGTCCTTAATGGGGACTCATAACAGGGTTTACCTACATTACCCCATGCATACCATAACATCATACCATTGCATACATCTTAACCCATTTCAAGGGTCTCAAGGGCTTGTGATGCAGGTCATGGTGAATCAACTATCCCAGCAAGGGGTAAAGGGGATTTATTTTCCTCTAGCCAAGGTTGTCAGGGGCTATGACCCACTTGATATGGTGAGCTCTGACTCTTGAAGAAGGTTCCCCTAACCAAGGTTGTTTGGAAATCAAAACCATACATGATGACTAAAGTCAGAGGCTATGACCCACTGGATATGGTGAGCCTTTGACCCTTGGAAGAAGGACTCTCAACAAATACGAAGTTCTTTCAATCAAGCTACCGGATCCAGATGCTAACCAATTTTCTTGTTTACCCTGCGAGGTCCTTGAAAACATTGCATGCATGTCATACATATCATTGCATAACAGGTACCCTTGTTGCAGGTCACTTACCCTTCTCGCTGTTTATTTCAGCAATGGCTTCCCAACAAGATAACCAGGACCTTCTTTCTCGAGAGACTCGGCTTGGGGAAATCCTCCTGAATCTATCCAAGGGGCAGGAGGAGCTAAGGACACTTCTCATGGAGACTTTGGTCAGGAACAATGCTGAGGATGAACGGATGAAACATTGGCAAGCTGAGGTGGATGCATTGAAAGTCCAGATGCTGGGGCAGGTGACTGCCATTCAAAGTTTAGCTCAAAGACAAGACGAGCTCGGGGTTCTCATCAACCAACTGCTTCAGGGTAACCAACTGGGGCAAACGTCTAAGGGTAAAAAGCCATTCATCATTCAATCATCCTTGAGACAAGGAGATAAGGGGAGAGCTCCTCAATTGGCTTCAGCGCCACAAATTCAGCATCAACCTCACCAGCTTCAACCGGACAAGCCCAGGAGGCAATTCACCCAGCTCAACATGTCGTTGTTCCAAGCTTTACAACGCCTGTTAAGATTGAACCTGATCACATTAAGGGCTCATCCCCGGAACCAGAACACAGCATCTCCTGTCTATGATCCCAATAAAAGGTGTGCCTACCACTCTGCCTGTCCAGGACATGATACAAATGAGTGTTGGGCTTTGAAAAACAAGATCCAGGATCTGATTGATGAAGGGGCACTGGAGTTCACCCAAGATGGTCAGGCAGAATTTTTCTACCATCTCTCCAAGGCTCACCATTTGAAGTGACAAGCCCTGAGATGAAAAGAATTTGGTTCATTCGAATGTTCAAGTTGTGTCATTCTTTTTGTTCAAACATTTACTCATACTAAACGTTGTTATTTCATTAATGCATCGCATATGTCTGTTTTGAAACAATATATTCGTATTCACTAAATGCAAATTATTTTCATATTTTTTCTGATGATCAACTCTTAATTAATAATTCTAAGCCTCTTGAGGGAGGATGACGAAAACGATACCACGATCCTTACAGTATGCTTTTGAACAGACCCCGCTGATGAGGTACAGGCATTGTTTCAATCCCTAAACACTGGAGTTATAAGGATGATAATCCCTCGTCAACCCCTCTGAGCCAAAGAAGTAGGAGTTTTTCTTTTCGAAAATTAAAACCCTTAATCATAACCTGGGACAGGGTAGTTCTCTCAGTTGATCCGAGTACATGACGAATGGCACCAAAAAGATCCTTACAAAACAAAGAAAGACAGTGATGGTTCCGAATAATCAATAAAGACAGGCAGTCATTACCAAAATCAAAAACCCAATAAGTCAAAACCTACGAAGGAGACTTACAAAACTGGGTCATCCCGTTGACTGTAATTCCAAAAAGGAAACAGTTCAGGCAAAAAAAGAAAGGGATAATAAAATCAAAAAGAAAGAGGTTCAACAAACCCTCAACGAAAAGAATGACTGCCTATTCAAAATAAGTTATCAACATCCGAATCATCACCGGAAAATCAGAGCAAAGACTCAAACAAGGTCTAACGTATGGACAACTGAGTTTAGGTTTGGAGAACATCACGAAGAGCGGGTGGGTACAAATAAAATTTGAGCCTTTATCCTTTGTTTCTTAAACCGTGAACCAGGCCACGTTATAACCCTTAAAAGTCCTAGCTAAAGCATGGGTTAGTTCGAAAGCATACTGTTACGAAAGGTATCCTGACTCCTGAAGGCTTACGGTAAAATAACGATTTGACATCACGTTTTACAAACATTCATTTGTTTTATGAAAAAAGAATGCATTTTCAAAATCCTCAAGACAGACATAAGCTTTGCATTTTTAACATAACTTTGTTTGCATATGACTTTTTGTTTGAACAGCGGGAAAATTCGCACGGCGAATGCCTAATGAACAGAAGTACTTCCAATCAAGGGGCATGATATAATCATGGTCTATTATCTGGGGCAATCCAATCAAGATTCGCCAGAATCTCTCAAAGGCCAAATAGCCTAGGGCAAATCTCCGCCTGAGTCACTTGGGGCATTCCAACAATAAATCTTGCCTGGTCAAAAATCTTCTGGTAATATGGCAACACAAACAGCCAGGGGCAACTCCCCACATTCTAAAAGAACGGACATAGTCGAAAAAATACTACGCAAAATCAAAGACCCGCTAGGTTGACACACCTAGGCAAAAATAAGGGCTTCCCGGCGAATCAAAAGGGTTCGGGTAAAATGAAGGGATGAAATAAAAAAAATATGTACACCCGGCGAGTCGAAAACCTGAAAAGGCGGCTTGGGCAAAAATGGGTATCCCGGTGGACTGAAAACCCGAAAGGGCGGTCCGGGCAAAAGTTAGGGATCAAAGCGTACGACTATGTCCTGTCATCTTGTCACTTGCCTACCAGAAGAAGGTTTGCCCATCAACAACTATCAGTCTCCCACAGGTGTCTCCCACCTCAGAAACAGGGGCAATAAAGAGTCGTCTAAGAGAAATCTAATTATTCTGTCCTCCAAGGTATCAAAACAGGTTCGGCTGAAGAACATAACCAGCACCTCAATTCCCCAGAGAGTAAGTCAGCAGTCAGTGCATTCTTCTCCAAGCAGCCACTATCAAATCTCAAGGGAGTGGAGTATCCCCTAGCAGATCCCAACATTCCCCGGCAGTATACATATTCTTAAACAAGCATCCCCGGCAGTCTTGGTCTAAAGATTGTTCCCCGGCGGCATATCAACATTCAAAGGAATCACTTCCCCATCATATCAAAACTTCCCCAGGAAAAGTCTAATCCAGTTTCCCCAGGAAAGTTGGAATTCATCTCCCCAAGCAGTAAGCTTATCCCCAGTAGATTCTGGAAGCTTATCCCTCGCAGAGCACGAACGCGTCGCCCGGCTTTATTTAAAGAGTTATTTCCTCAACAGGATATAACTGGGTTATCCACAGCCGAAAGCCACGGAAAGATCGTCGTCGACAAAATCTTCTTATCCCCAGCGAAGTCTATTAACACTTCCAATACAACAAGAGTATCCCCAGCAAGTTATTATCAACAACTCAACAAGGTATCTTTCTCCCCACAGAGTATTACTCCCCAGCATGGTCGCTAGAGTACTTTTCTCCCCGCAGAATCTTCCATTCGCCAAGTTTATTCCTCAACGGAGTCATCTTCTCCTACCGGTATTCTTGCAGTTATCATCCCCAGCAGGAGTAAAAGCTTATTCTTCAATATCAGCCCAGGAGTGACTTCCCGGCATCCGTCAAGGATTTACTTTCCTAGACGAAAAACACATACATAAACATCACATACATCATTATGGCATGCATAGACGCATCATATCATACAAATCTCATTTATGTTGAGAACATCATTGCTTGATCCATATCATGCATGGCATATGACTGACCTTTACCTTTCATGAAAGATGCAGTTAAATTCTCAAATCACATTTCAAGACCTAGACCGGTTCAGTTAGATCGACTCCAAAGATTTCTCTGGTTATTATCCAGTCCAAGGCCTTCTCTAGTCCAGCTAAATCGACCCCAAACAGATTTTTCTGATGAAGACTCAGTAGAAGTTATCAGATTATAATTTCCTATGGTTCCCTCCCCGACGGTGCGTGAGGTGATAATTCCTTTTGAGATTATAATTTCATATGGTTCCCTCCCCGACGGTGCGTGAGGTGATAATTCCTTTTGAGATTATAATTTCCTATGGTGCTCTCCCCGACGGTGCGTGAGATATAATTCCATTTTAGGTTATAATTTCCTACGGTTCTCTCCCCGACGGTGCGTGAGATATAATTCCATTTTAGGTTATAATTTCCTATGATTCCCTCCCCGACGGTGCGTGAGGTGATAATTCCTTTTGAGATTATAATTTCCTATGGTGCTCTCCCCGACGGTGCGTGAGATATAATTCCATTTTAGGTTATAATTTCCTATGGTGCTCTCCCCGACGGTGCGTGAGATATAATTCCATTTTAGGTTATAATTTCCTATGGTTCCCTCCCCGACGGTGCGTGAGGTGATAATTCCTTTTGAGATTATAATTTCCTATGGTGCTCTCCCCGACGGTGCGTGAGATATAATTCCATTTTAGGTTATAATTTCCTATGGTGCTCTCCCCGACGGTGCGTGAGATATAATTCCATTTTAGGTTATAATTTCCTATGGTTCCCTCCCCGACGGTGCGTGAGGTGATAATTCCTTTTGAGATTATAATTTCCTATGGTGCTCTCCCCGACAGTGCGTGAGATATAATTCCATTTTAGGTTATAATTTCCTATGGTGCTCTCCCCGACGGTGCGTGAGATATAATTCCATTTTAGGTTATAATTTCCTATGGTTCCCTCCCCGACGGTGCGTGAGGTGATAATTCCTTTTGAGATTATAATTTCCTATGGTGCTCTCCCCGACGGTGCGTGAGATATAATTCCATTTTAGGTTATAATTTCCTATGGTGCTCTCCCCGACGGTGCGTGAGATGTAATTCCCTTTTAGATTATAATTTCCTATGGTTCTCTCCCCGACGGTGCGTGAGATGTAATTCCCTTTCAGATTATAATTTCCTTTGGTTCTCTTCCCGATACTGCGAAGATGGTAATTCCCACCAAGATTTTCTCAACGAGCGTTGTTGAAGTTAAAATCACCCGAGGTTCTCTTACCGTTCATGCTAAGGTAGTAACCACCCCTGGTTCATTCATCACCGTTTGAAGCTCCATATTCAGCTCCTGTAACCAGTCAGGACACATCTATACCAAGCATCTGAAGACCAGCTCCTGCAACATGTCAGGTACTCATTTTTATTTTGCAGGTATGCAGGTTCTCGCTAAGGAAACTCTTACGCGACCAACATCCAGATGGCGTCTATAAGCCCATCCACCTTCCATCATCTCTTAGCATGGCATCTATAAGCCCATCATCCTATTCATCAATCTCCAAATGGCATCTATAAGCCCATTCCACCACCACACTACTATGTGAGCGCAAATTTCTGGGCACTCTAGTGTTCAATCATCTTCCACCCTCGGATTACGAAAGGCAAGTCAGCCAATCTGCATCCTCAGGTCTAAGAAGATTGAACAGGGACAACTGTTGTACCCCAAAATTTGCCCTCCCATATTTCTCAAAACATTTCAAGAAAAATTCACAAGTCCAACCTGGCGCGTCATATTCAGGTATTCTTCCACCAAGATATCTCTGATAACGTATTCTCAAATTCAGGTTCGGCTCAAGAGTCAATTCTTTAAAGAAGGTATCCGAATGTGTGAGTTTTCTCGAAGAAATATGGTGAAAAAGTGTGCTGAAAGTGCAGTTTTTACGCGCTAAAAAATTCATAACTTGAAGATCATGGCTCGTTTTGAACCCGTTCCGGTGGCCAAAATTCCGTATTGACATTATCTACGTTTTCATCTCTCACGGCTGGAAGCCAATTTCGATCAGAAGGTCTTCAAAAATGTGGATTTATCAAGTATTTTCGCACAGAAAATTTGTGACAGAAGTTTATTTGCATCATGTTCAAAAAATCATAACTTGGTCGATTTTCATCGTATCGAGCTGGTTCCGGCGCCAAAATTTCACAAATTGAGTTGGCTACATTTTCACAGAAGGTATTGAGTTCAAACGGTATTCAAAAGGCCTTCGTTTTTTGCTCAGAGTGCGTGACGCTGAAAATCCTGAATGCTGAATATTATTTCATATGAGCCGAAACTTCGAAAATTCATAACTCGGTCAATTTTTATCGGATTGGACTCATATTTTTACACAAGTTCCCTGACTCATAGATCTACAACTTTGCTTCAAAAGTCGAGACCAAATTATGCACCGATCAATACCAGTTTTTTATTGAAGAACGTGTCAGAGTCGACACTGAAGCCCAAAATAAGTTTGTCTGAGCTGAAACTTCAAAAATTCATAACTAATTCACCGTTTATCCGACTGAGTCGATTTTCGGACAGGAGTTAGTTCTCGATGTTGTCTACATTTTGTTTTCACATTTCAACTTCAAAAAATGCACTTAAGTCCCTGCGATTTAGCCTGGAAAGTGACGAATTCAAGTGAATATTGGAGGCCCAATTGCACATTCAAAGCCCATTTGCTTTACCCTAATTTCCATTATATAATCACCTTCTTTTCACACAAACCAGAAGAAGAGAAAAAGAGAGAAAAAACATTGTCACAACACTGTTGGAATATCAAACTCTTTCAAGAACCCTAAAACCTTGAAATCCTTATTACAAATCCCTCTCTCACTACAAACAAGCCATCACAGTTATAAACCAATACCTCACTACTTCTTCAGTAAGGATAAGGCTGACTTGATCTCCATGATTCTAATTTTCCAGTAAGGCATAAAAACATTCCGGTCTCTAATCTTCCAGTAAGGGTAAGATTGATTTGATCTCCATGATCAAAAGGGTATAATCATTCATACATGCCATATTGTGCCTAAACATTAAATTTCTTCATATGTTGGTTTTATTTGAATTTTTATGATTTTATTTAATGTGTTCATGAGGTTCAACACTGCAGATTTAGACAGGATCTCAGGTTCATTAAGGAACGTTGAGGCCAAAAGCCAAATGGCCAAAAGGCCAAAAGCCAAATGGCCCAAAAGGCCAAAAGCCAAATGGCCCAAAACAGAACATTTTATGCATGACACCAATACATGGCGAGGCAGACATTAAGCCAGACATTAAGGAACGTTGAAGCCAGAACACAAATGGCCAAAAGCCAAAACGCAAATGGCCAAAAGCCAAAAGCCAAATGGCCAAAGTAGAACAACTTATGTATGATGAGGCCAGAACACAAATGGCCAAACCACCCCAATTCACCTCCAAAAAGGGGACAGAAACCCCCCAAGGTATTGTATTTTCTTTCTTTTCCTTATTTTATTTATTTCAATTATTTCTTTTTTTAATTAATTCCTTTAATTTAACTTATTTTCATAAAATATAAAAAATAGTAAAAAACAGAAAAGTCATAAAAATCAAAATATATTTATTTAATTAATATTTTTTGTAAATAAATATCACTAATTAATTTTAGCTTTGTAAAATTAGGTTTAATTCAAACATTTTTCTTAATAAACTTAAAATTGGTAGAATTAGGTTTTAATCAACTTTTTATCCTTTTTTTCTTTTCTTTCACAATAATTAATTATTAAATATTATTTTTGTAATTAAATTACCATGTAATTAATTAGGTTAATTTAGGTTTAATTTTAACATGTTTTCTTAATAAACTAAAAAACAAATAGAATTAGGGTTAGCATTTAATTTCAATTAATTCTTTTTCCATTAAAAACATAAAATACTAAAAAATATCAAAAAACAATTTCTTTTCTCTCTTAATTAATTAATTCCATCATTTAATTTAATTTTGCAAAAAGGGTCCAACGCCCTCGTTTTTAATCCTTATTCGCATATTTATTTTATTTCGTTTAATATTAATGTAATTCTCCCAAAGCCTTGTAAACTCGGACATTTTATTTCTCGCACTTTACTTCTTTATTTTCTGTCAAATTGGGTCCTGGATTAAATTTGGCGATGTGGACCCGCGCCTTTGTAATAGCTTAGGAATTTTATCTTTCCGCACTTTTTTAACTGTTAATAATGGCATGAAAGAATGTATGGACAAAAATAAAAACAAGCGTAGAACGCCAATAACATGACAAGATAAATGCAAATGAAAACGACACACAAATCGCACACACCACCCCTAGGGTACGCCTCACTGTTGCCTTGCCTCGAAATTTGATCGTCGAGTAGAGGATGTCTTAGTAAGTCCTCATGATCCAGGAACCTGGCATGAGGGTAGCTTCTAAGATGTCTTCCCATTGCTCTGGTGATCACCATGTCCCGAACCTCGAATTGACCCGAACACCTCCAATGGTGGTGCTACCTACCTCTCAATGGTGGGATGGCACTACTTTAAAGGACATTTACACAGACGAATTCCTTAGGGTAGGTAGACGACTCTATATACTTGCTCTAATTTCAAAAACAAATCAAAAAATACTTTTCACACCGACACCTTTTCAAAAAGCTTTCGAAAGCAATTTTTCAAACACTCTTGAGGACCGATACAAGAGTCGAACTGGAATTTTCAAAGAAACTTTTTTAAAACCCACATTGAAAAGCAAACAAACCATTTTTGAAAATACAATGAGCAAGTATCTAAGAGCCCATGGATAACCATGGATAGAAAGGGTGCTAACACCTTCCCTTTCTATAACCTACCTCCCGAACCGAGAGCAATCTCTTTAAGGAATTTTTCTGTGCTTTTGTCCTTTCCATTTTGAGAAAATAAAAGACGGTGGCGACTCTTGCTTCCGTGACATTTCGCGAACCAGCGTTAAACAGTCAGTTCCAGATCCACCGATCACAGTGTGCTTTCGAACTAACCCATGCTTCAATTAGGACTTTTGAAGGGTTGTAACGTGGCCTGGTTCACGGTTTGAGAAACAAAGGATAAAGGCTCAAAGTATATTTGTACCCACCCGCTCTTCGTGATGTTCTTCAACCTAAGCTCAGTTAATTGTGCGTCACACTCTATTTTGAGTTTGGAACGACTTTTGGGCGATGGTCCACCAGTTGACTTTGGGGAGACAGTCATCATCTCCTCTTTTCTTTTTCAACATTTTTCATGTTGTTGAGGATTTTGTAATGACCTCACTATTTTGATTTTGATTTGTTATCCCTAACTTTTGCCTGACTGTTACTGTTTTCCGGGATTACCGTCAGCGGGATGCCCCGGCTTTCTTAAGCCTCCTTTATAGGTTTTGGCTTGGTGGGCTTTTCTCTTTTGAGAGATTGACTGGCTATGTGATAGGGAACCACCCCTGTCTTTTGATTCCAAAGGAATGTTTTTCTTGTCATTCGTCGTTCGTTGTGTTACGAACTTGAGTTTGCGACTTCAATGCGCATTTTCTTTTGAATTAAACTGAGATACTACCCTGCCCCAGGTTTATATCAAAGGTTTCGATTGTTTAGAACAGAAAACTCCTACTTCTTTGGCTCGAAGGGGTTGACTAGGGATTAACTTCCTTATAACTCCAGTGTTTGGGAATTGAAAGAAATGCCTGTACATCATCAGCAAGGTCTGTTCAAAAGCATAATGTATAAGATCATGGCATTGTTTCGTCATCCTCCCTCTAAAGGCTTGCAGCTTTTTATCAAGAGTCAAATATCATAAAGAAAAGCATAAGAGTAGTGAAACGAATGGATGAATTCAAGACAAACATATGCAATGCATTAATGAAAACAGAGTTTAACATCAACAGATAATTGTTTGACAGTAAAAGAAATTACAACTTTGAAAATTCAAAAAGAAGCAAAAGTCTTTCAGCTTGAGCTTCGTCACTTCAGGTGGAGAACCCTTTAACGGAAGATTTTCATCTCGCCGTCGGGCATGAATTCCAGCACTCCAATATCGATCAGATCTTGAATCTTGTTCTTCAAGGCCCAACAGTCGTTGGTGTCGTGTCCCGGGCTGTAGGAATGGTAAACACAAAATGCATCGGGACGGTAGTTAGGAGAGGAGGTATTGAGCTTCTGAGGAGGATCCTTTGAGGTAAGCAGGTTGACCTCCATCAGGCGCTTCAGTATAAAGAATGATAGTATTTCAGTCTCCGTGAACTGTCTTCCCGACGTTTCTTGCTTACGCCGATTACCCCGTTGACGCTGACGAGGTTGTTGATGGGCTTGTGACCCTGAAGCAAGCAAAGGAGCTTTCCCCTTGTCTTCTTGAGTGGATGGAGGCTGAGCGATGACTTGCTCTTCAACCTCAGATGTTTGCCCCAATTGGTTGTTTGGAAGCAGTTGGCGAACAAGAATTCTGAGTTCCTCTTGTCTTTGAGATAGGTCTTGGATGAGAGCCATCTGGCCCACCAACAGTCCCATCACTTGGGTCCTTAATGTCATCAGATTAAACTGCAGCTCCGCATGATGATCACTCCTGGCATTGTTGGAATTCTCCAAGCCCTTTGTGAGGAGAGCTTTCATCTCTTCTTTCCCCAAAGACAAGTTCAGGAACAACTCCTGCAGTTGAGCAGTCTGGTCTTGGATGTCTTTGACAGACCTTTCTAGAGCCATCTCTTGCTGAAATAAACAGCAGGAGAGTAAGGAAACCCGAAAAAGGAAAGACTGTCAAAATGCAATGCATGATATGCGGATGCATGCTTTCAAGGATCTCTTGGGGTAAACACAAGAAAATGTTAGAGGTTGAACTTGGATTTTGATTGGAGAACTTTGCACCGGTGGATGTCTTTCCATTAGAATCAAGCTCACCATGTCGAGTGGGTCATAGCCACTGATTCAAGTTGTTGTACTTGATCTTTGTTTGGAGAACTGGGTATCGGTGGATGTCTTTCCACGAGAATCAAGCTCACCATGTCGAGTGGGTCATAGCCACTGATTCAAGTTGTTGTACTTGATCTTTGATGGCATTTGTTTAGAGGAGAAACCTCTTGCCCCTTGGTAGATGTCTGGTTCAACGTAACCCTGCATCAAAAGAACCTTCGAGATCCTTGAAATGGTTATTGAAAATGCTATGGTATGATGTTATGATGTTATGTACATGTATGCGAAAAGCAAGTGAGTGTATATACAGGCAAACATATTCACACAAAGCAAACAAGTCCTTAGGTTTAGGCTTGCATGGGGTTCAGATATTACCCTCTTTCAGTTCGTAGGTTAAAACATGTCCTATCAAAAGTAACCGGGTTCTAGAGGATCTCAAATCATTGGCTACCCTCGATCGGTCATAACTCCAACATCGCTATCTTTTCTTGCGGCCGGAACCATCGCGAGAGTTTAGCCTCAATGAGTGTAGCATACTGCTACTGTTCTAATGGCCAAGTTGGGTCAATTTAGGGTTCTAAGGTCGGTTGGTGCTTAATGACTCCTTGGAAGACCGATATTCTCCCCGTTTCAACACAAGGGATATCGGTACAGACCAAGGTGCCACACCAACGTAGCCACTGCTTCACCCATATCGGTATACCCCGGACAGGTCCCTCGCAGATTATGCTACCTAAAAAGGTTTCCCCCAGATCCAGGTTAGGATCTATGAAACTCCGATACAAAGCCCACAAATTTGAAAGCAAACAAAGCAATCAATTGAAAACAAAGGTGATATAAACCCTAAGGTAACCCCACTTTGAGTAGTTGTCCCCAGCAGAGTCGCCAGTTCTGTGATACGGTGGGAGAACTGACTGTGAGTTTTGCGTTTGTATTTGCACTTGTTCGGTTGAGCAAGAGTCGCCACCGACTTTTTATTTTATCCTAAAGGAAAGGTTAAAAAAGCACAGCAAAAACCTTTTGAGATATTTCGTGGGTCCGGGGGGTAGATTATGAAAAGGGAAGGTATTAGCACCCTTTTCATCCATGGTTATCCATGGGCTCTTAGTTACTTGGTTTTTTAGGTCACTTGCCTTGATTTTCGATTGCTTGAAATTGTGGTGTGTGTGTGTGTTTTGAAAATGTTTTTGAAGAGATGCCTTGTCTTAGGCGACCAATGTATTCGACTCGTGTTTGAGTGTTTTACAAAAGTGTGTATCTTTTCGAAAAGATGTTTCAAATGTTTTTGAGAGTTTGTTTGAAAATATGTATGGAGTATGGTTTTTGAAAAGAAGGCAAGCGTTTTTGCAAGTTGATCTCAAGTAACTAAGAGTTTTGTCTACCCTATTGTACTAAAAGGTTTTCTCTATGTTTTCATCCTTTTTTAACAATTTTGTTCCACCATTGAATTTGGTGGACAATCTTGCGTTTAGGAAGTTTATTCGGGACGGGTGCGGGTCATCGTATGGACCATGAATGCAATGGTGTTAAGTATCTTTGGAAATTTGCTTTGAAGGGACTATGATCATTCCGTTTAGGCAACATTTGAAAGCGTCATCGAGGGACTTATGATCATTTGAATTTGTTTTGCCAAAGATACTCGACGTGCAAGCATGGCCCATTTTGGAAGGCAACATGTGGGATTACCCTAGAGGGTGCAAGTGTGATTGTGTATTGATTTCATGTATTTGTCTTGTATTAGGTTATCTAGCGTTTGATTTTATGTACATGCAAACCCTAGGTCTAACCATGGTATAATTGAAAGCGGTAAATTGTGAAAATGTAAAGTCTACGCTATTACAAAATAAGTATCCGGGAGTGGGGGTACAAATTTACGAATGGGGATGAGACTTAGGAATGTAATGTCCAATAAGTTACAAGCAAATCGAATTTGCGATCAAATGTAAATGTAACGAATATGCAAAATAAGCAAATGTATAAGGTATCAAGTACAAGTATATTGTGTAAGTGTACGTGCATATGTGTATTTGTATATGTAATTATTTACAGGTGCGAAATGTGAAATTAATGTATTATTAAGGTATGGTTGACTTAAAGAATTAAATGTTCGTTTAACTAATCATTGTAATCTTGTATATTTTTAATATGTACAAAAAAGAATGTTTTAAGAAAATGTTTTTGGTTCTAATTATGTATATTAAAAAATGTATTTTTATTTATTATGTACAAAAAGAAAATTTAATTAAATGTTTTAAAGTTTATGTATATTAAAAAAATAAAAAGTGTTGAAGTATTAATGTATAAATTAAGTATTAATCTTAAGAAAAACTATATATTCTTTGTATAGAAAAATAAAAGAAAATGTGAGTTTAATTGTAAAGAAAAAATATTAGTTTCTATATAAAATTTAACTATTATATATATATATATGAAAAAAAGTGTTATTAATGTAAAAATATTATGTTAGTTTATTTAACAAAAGAAAAAAAAATGAAAATGTTTTAAACTCTAAAAAAGTTTGGAGTTTTGAATGGGCCAAAAAGCATTTCAGAGGTGGGCAAGGCCCAAGTTGGCACCACACACTTTAGGGTTTGAGGGTTTTGTTTTCAGTTGGGAATTACTTTAGGGTTTTGAGACAGCGGCGGCGTTCGTTCGTTACTTCATCTTCTCCGATCGTTCTGAATGCCTAGCTTTTCGCCTCAGCCACCAGCGACCTCCACCTCTTCTCCTCTCTTCACGTTTGTTCAAGCAACGGTAAAACAAGGTAACGAAATGTCTCAAACTTGTTAGACGTTTTAGATTTGCATGTTATGATTCTTTGATTGTTGAATTAGATTATGTGTTTTATTGATTAATGCGTTTTGGTTTGCCTTGTGTGAGGTATGAAAGGGAAGGGGAAAAAGAGAACTACCTTGATTGAAGAGGGGAAAGAACGGTGGAGGCGCTTAGGAGGCTTGACGGTGAAGACGCTTGCTTGGATGACACTTGGTATTTCTGTACTACTTTTTAGGCTTTGTGATGTTGGTCTGAAAGCTTAACTTGATGTCCTCTTTTCTTCTTCTCTTTTACTGCACGCTTCTGCTTATTGCCTTGAGACATCTTTGCCTTTGGAATGTTTGTCGCCTGTGATGAAAAAATTTCTGAGGCTTAGGATTGGCTTTGAATGCTTTAGACAGATTTGAGCTTATTTGGAGCCTTTTTGCTTTGAAAAGCTTAGGAGCTTGTATTTGACATAGCGTATCCTGAGTATGCTTCTTTGTCCCTTCTCTGAGTTGCCTACCTTGCCTTATTGTTTCTCTGACTTTCTTTTTCTCTTTTGCTGCCTCGATACCTCTGTATGCTTGCCTTTTGATTGCCTTTTGATTGCCCCTTGATTTCCCTATGATGATCCTTCTGAGGGCCAGGATTTACCACTGAGTGCTTGAGTAGGCTTGCATAGGCTTGAAAAGCTTCAACAGTCTTGTTGCCTTTTGAACGCTGGTTGAAATATGATGCTTTGAATATGCTGAGATTGATGTTGGTATGCCCTTTTTTACGCCCAATGATGAAGAAATTCTGAGGGTCTTTGTTTGGATGTATTTGGATTAGGCTTGTATGTGAGTTGAATGGTACAGGTTTTTGGTTATGGCCTCTTGAGGTTTTGTGCAGGTTAACTGGTCTATGGCTTTAACAGGTTTTTGCTTGAGGTTTGATGCCTTTCAGGCAGGTTTAAGGCCTTTTGTGATTTCATCTGGTTTGGCCTTGCTTGCTTCAGGCAGGTTTGAGGTCTTTAGTGGCTAGGCTGGTATGTTGTTTATGTGCAGGTAAAGGGGCTTAGCAGGTTTTGATACTTCAGGTTTTTGAAAATGGTAAGGCTTTTGATATTTTGTTTTTGTTGGAGTTTTGAACTTGTATATTTAACTTGGGTGAAAATTCTGGTTTATGGGCATATGTTGGTATGGCTTGTGGTCAGTTGGTTTGTGAGATCTCAGCAGGCTTGTGTTTGATGGATATTAGCAGGTTGTGAGGCTTTTTTGAGGCTCAGGCTTCATGTTAGGCCTTTGACAGGTTATGGCCTTGACAGGTTCAGCAGGTTTTTGCCTCTTGTTTTTGGTGTATTGGTTTACCTACCTTTTATCCACTGTGTTTAGTTTTTGTTTTATATTATCTTCCTGCCTAAAGCCTAAACCTGCTTTCTTTTTCCCTTCTCTCTCTCTCTCTCAGTACAGTTAATATATTAAACTATGTTTGTGTTGTACTTCTTTTTTTTCTGAAAGGGCCACCTAGTTGGGAAATGATGATATAGCTTGCTTGCATATCACTTTTTCTCTACATATTTTATCTCTTCTTTTTGACAGCTTCTAGCCTTTGATATCTTTCCAAAATCTTCTTTTGACAGCTTCTTGTACTTGTGACAGCAACTTGTACTTTTTTGGCATTTTTGACAGAAAGTTGGAATTTGGATTTTTAGTTTGATTTGAACTGTGCAGTTTGTTTGAGACTTGAACTATGCAGTATGTTGACAAACTTTGCATTTTTTCAACTTTGTGCATTCATGATTAGCAAATAAAAATTCTTCCCTCTTTGTGAACCGGGAGAAATCCCGTGATTTGCAGAGAGGGTTAACTGATCCCAATCAGTGGCCCTTAATGATGAACTCTTTTTATCTGCCTCTTTATTTATTTATCTGCTTTTTGACTTTTCCTCCTTTCTTTTGCAGATGAATAATTGAATGGAGAGGGGTATTAAATGAAGAATGAAGAATTGGAGACTTTAGAAAAAATAGGATAGTTTCATTTTTTATTATTTAAGTTTAAATTAATGTAAAATCATTGTTGTAAATAAATTGTATAATTGTACGAATAATTTAAAAATAAATAAAAGTTTTTATTATCCAATTAATTCTATTTCCTCCTTTATTGTTTATTTATTATTTAAAACTCTTTGAATTAAAATAATTGAAAAATAAATTTCAATCACTCAATTTTAGAATAATAAATAATTTAAATAAACAATGCTTTAGTAATTGATCAGTTAAACCTGGCATTTCCAACGTCCACAGCAAAACAACAGTTAATCAAAACAACTGATCAGGCGCATTCCCTTTTCACTGATTTTTTTTTACCCAACACTGTAAATCCAAACTGCATGGATCTTTTGACTGGTTCAATCAAACGAACGTGAATTCAACCCAAATGCATTCTTTTACTGATTAAGTCAAACAATGCGAATTCAAACCAAATCTCGGAATAACTTGCAAAGTGCTGTAGAATTTAAATCCTTCTGAGAATGTGCCCACAAAAACCCTAATTCCTGATTAAATGCCAAAGAACGTTCGCCTGATCAAAATTGAGCCAAAGTCAACCAAAACCCTAAGCCAACTGTGTTAAACATTCCAGAGCCCTAAAAATCAATGAAACCCTAATTGTGTCTGACTGAAGAGAAAAGTCTGTTTGACCGATTCTTGAGCCAATCTGAAAAATCAGGAAATGCCTGAAGCTGTGATTTCTTGAGAAAAATGCGAGGGCAAATTTTGGGGTACAACAACCACTATCAACCTTGAGGAAAACTTGACCTAAATAAGGTGAGAGAGCTCTTTGAATCAGAAAACTTGGATATCATAGACATAGCCTTAAAGCTTAAGCTCTTGCAATCCATTGAAGAACCATTTGACTGAGGGCTATCCATCAAAACCCTAGGTTAGATGGTGAGATGGATGCAGTTGTGTCACCACCTACAATATGAACATCCAAAGATACACACACACACACACACACACACACACACACACACACACACACACACACACACATATATATATATATATATATATATATATATATATATATATATATATATATATATATATATATATATATATATATATATATATATATATATATATATATATATATATATATATATATATATATATATATATATATATATATATATATATATATATATATATATATATATATATATATATATATACACACACACACATATTTTGATGTTAGTTAAAAGTTAATCCAAGTAAAAAAACATGTATAAGATACATAATTAAAGGTGCTTAGTGATCTCTTAAGAGCAAACTTAAAGATAGGATGAAGTAGAATGGAGAACCAACCCTAACGTGTGATCTTGATGTATTTATAATATGAGATAATGAGAGATCTTAGGGGCAAAAATTAGGGTATAACATAATTCATTGAAAAACCATTTGACTGAGGACTATCCCTTAAAACCCTAGGTTAAATGGTGAGATGGATGTAGTTGTGTCATCACCTATAATATGAACATCCAAAGAAACATATATACATATGTTGGTGTTAGTTAAAATTTAATCCAACTAAAAAAACACATGTACAAGATTTATAATTCAAGGTGCTTGTTGATCCCTCAAGAGCAAACTTAAATATAGGATGAAATAGAAAGGGAGAATTAACCCTAATGTGTGATCTTGATGTATTGATAATATGAGATAATGAGAGACCTTAGGGGCAAAAAATGGGGTATAATAATATCCACAATCCTTTTTTGAAATAAAGTTGAATTTTAAATTAAGTTAGTAGAAAAGATGTTAGATTTGATGGGTTAGCTGTCTTAGAATGCAAGATGAAATTTTGAAAATTAGAGTTTGAATGATAAAATAATATTTGATGAATTTATAGAAAAAGGTTAGTATTTTTAGAAAATAATTAATAAATAAATATTTATTGTTATTAAAAATTTATTGAATATTTTTAATAATAATCCAATATTTAAGTATCAAACTAATTTTTATGATAAATAATGCCAAAAATATTTTAATGCAAGATTAACATGATAAGATAAAAATTTGAGAATTGATATGTTAATGAAGATAAATAAATAAGCAAACTAAATTAAATTAATAAAGTTAATTAAATTATTTGAAACATGGGGGGTGTACATTTAGTTGGCGTAGTAATTCTAGGGGGTTTGAATAGCGTTGGGCTTAAGCCTAGGATTTCGTTTGAGTCCAATAAGGTGGGGGGGTAAGAATTATAGTTGATAAAGTAAAACAGGGGGTGTGTTTAGAAAGGGCTTGAGCCTAACACAAACTCTGGGTCCGTTTGATCATGACGTGAGGAAGAACATGGTGCTATGGTGTGGAAAACGAATCTGAGACATTCATCTTAATCCAAGGACCCTCAGGAGTTAATCCTGGGTCATAGATTAAAAGTATTCTGAATAGAGGGTGAAGATTTAAGGTTGACTGGAGAGCATGGTGGGGATGAGCGCAGGTGACCAGTCAACGGTCACCCTGTCTAAGGGCTTTTAAGGAGCCACCTGGCGCGCATCAGGAGCGTGGGAGAGCGTTATATAAATGGAAGCCTAATCTAATGACTTATTTTTTCATTCTTCTTCTCTCTCTTCTTACAAATCCAAACGAAATGTTGTTGGAGGTTAGAGAGAGAAGCTCCAGCTTCTCTCTAGATTTCCTCATTGGAAATCGCCTCCGCCCTGGGCACCATCGGTTGAAAATCGCTTTCCCCGGCGGTGACTCCAGTGCACCACCATATTCTAATAACACCATCGTTCGGGTTCATATGTTCATCCATATGAAACCCATAAATCTTCAAACATTCAAACAATATCAACCAGAACCATAAACCCCATGAACCCTAAGCGGCCTTCAACCAAACCCTAAGAACCCTAAGGGTTCCACATGAACCCTAACCCTTATCCAAACCCATAAACACAAACCCTTAGAACCATAGGGTTCTAACATTAACCCTAACCCTAGATCGAACCCTAGTCCCAGATTTTCTTTAAAAAAAACAATCAAAGAAAAATAAAACATCAAGTATCATCATCAACAAACCTTAAAGCTAAGAGTTCTCAGGCTTACCATCTGATGTAGTGAATCTTTTCATATAAATTTTCCTCTTCTTATTCTGCTGGTTCTCTTCCTCTAATATCCTCTTTCTTTCTTTCTTTCTTCTATGACAATACGTATTGGAAGGGGTTTAGCTCAAAGAACTTAGGGTTTCAGTTATGAAACCTAAGTCTTCCTTGGCGTGGAGCTTTAGTGAAGGATGAGGGATGTGCAACAATCTTCGATAACTCTCCAAGGATTTTTCGTGTCCCCCATTCCAATAGTTTAGGTATTTACTTATAGGCTTAGGAAATTGTTAGATTAGGAAATTATGTTAGTTGATTAGTAGTTTTAGGTTAGATTGAATCAATCTCAGAGATTTGATTAGATTTAGATTTGATTCTGTTGTAATTTTAGAATTAGGGTTTACACTATTATAATGAATCTTGACAGTAATTCACATAAATTTGTTGTACTTAATCAATAAAAGATTTGATTTGGTTTTGATTTTATTTGATTCAAAAAATATTAGGGTTCTGGGCTTTTTGTGTTAACTTGGGGACGAAGAGTCCAAGGACATGATGCAACTTTGAGTTTTGGGATCTTAACCCTAGTTGACTTTCAGTTAGCTTTTCTGAATAAAAATTTAATAATAATAATAATAATAAAATAAAAATACAAAAAAAATATAAAAAATATTTAAATGTTCAAGCCACATTATGTATATTAAAATATAACTTGAGCAATATACTAATACAAAATAGACAAATTTGATGGTGTTGACTTTAGTCAACCAAAGATAATGATAAAACTAAATAAATTTTCTATATGCCCTCTAAAAACTAATGGGCCATTCTAATTAACTAATAAATAGCCCAACATGATGAAATATGAAATAACCCTCCCATTTAAATCTTAACACGTATAAAACAAAATTTAAAATAAACAACTAATCTAAAATAAAAGGTAAAATTTGGGGTATGATAGTTGCCCCTATTTAATTGCTCTTCGATTGAGGGTGCGAGAATACGAAGATCTCGCAAATTCAGATCAAAGGGTTATTAAATAATGGAAGACCCCAAAATTTTACCAAAATATTTAGAACAATACCGTAAGATAAACCAAAAGATAAATAAGCAAGGATGACACAGTTAACTCACCAATGCCTAGAGCAAGAATAAAACTTACCTAGAAACGACAACGTGGATAACTCGTCAAACATCTAGAAAAGTAATCGTAGATTTTGTGTATTTACCATAATCTAGGAGATAAATAACACAAACTTGAAAATAGATAACTTATTTCCGCTTTGAGATTAATGCAACAAGCTATATCGTAGTTACTGCGTATTTACCATGACCCAGAGGGTAAATAACACTAATTTGAAAATCAACTTACAAACGCTTCGAGACTAACATAGTAAGCCATAACGCATATTTTATCTACTCATCACAACCTAGAGGAAGAATAACACAAAGTTTCATGAACTATAGCGCAAAAAGTAGATAACTTATTGCTGCTTCGAGACTAACACAACGAGTTATATCATAGTTTTCATATATCTACTACAACTTAGGGAGTAAATGATATGGGTTTGAAAATATGTTACTAATGCTTTGAGACTAACATAGTAAGGCACATTGGAGATTTTCATATTGTTGTACCCCAATTTTTGTCCCTAAGATTCATCTATCATCTCATATCAACTCAATCACAACAAGGTCACACTAGGGTTTGGTTCTTCTCCCTATATCTAGGTTTGCTTATGAGGAATCACTAAGCATCTTGATTTATATATTGTGATCATCTATGCTTTGTATTGATTAACTTTTAACTAATAAATACAATGAATGTTTGCTCTAATGGATGATACTATAGGTGAGGGCACAATACATTTTATCAAGTTAATTCATAGGTTCATGAGTTTATTTCCATGCCTTCTTCAACAAAGCCTCATTATAATATGATTCATCATGCCTCAAGTTGTCAAATCAAATCAAAAGATGCAAGAGTTGATTGAAGAAGTTTGACCTAATTGGACAAGTTCTTGATTTCTTGGTCACAAGTGCATAATTCTCTCAAATATTATAATTTGGAGGTGGTTTTGGTTGATATGGGTTCTTATTATCATACACGAAAACTTCTATTCACATGGAAATAAATATTGTGCAAGGAAGATTGTCAAAATTGGAAGGGGTTTCCAAGCCATTTTGGTTCTCTAAGAGCTTGGGTTTTGAACTTCTAAGGGCTATATCTTGCCCATCTTTTGGTATTTTTGAGTGGTTCTAAATACATGCTTCTATTTAAAGAGTTATCAACCAATAAATTTAAAAGTTTCAAGATAATTTTATGTGGAAGATGCCAAATGATGAAGAAAGATTACAAGTTCTCTAGATGGGCCATCAAATTCCCTTATGTGACTTCAAAAGATCATAACTTGATCAATTTGTATCTCCTTAAGCCCATTCTTTTTCCAAAATGATCTTAAGGATGTGAAATTCAATTTTCCTTTTATGTGCAAAGCTTTAAAATGGATGGAAGATGCCCTAAGAATGCAAAAGATTATAGGTCATCTCATGAATTTTCACCAACTTCACAAAGTCATAACTTTCTCAATTCTTGAAGTTTTAAGTGGTTCAAATCTCCAAATGTCATTTAAGAGATCTAATTAATTCCATCTTTTTAGGTCAAAAACAAATTTTGAGTGGAAGGCCATATTTGGGTACAAGACATTATAGATTATTTTTGAAGAAAAACTTAGAATTTTTCTAAGTACAAAAAGTTTGCATCTTTTTCTCAACTTTGACTCATCACAACTTTTAGCTCAAGCATCCATTTGATCCCACTCTTTGCAAATTGTAAAGATTGTAACATTTTCTTTCAAATACTTCAAGAATCATGCCCTAAGACTCATTGAGTTGTGAATACCATTAATTCAAAGTTGACACCTTGAAATTGACTTTTTCCTCCAAGTCAGAATTTGAAATGCACAATTCAGCTTCTAATCACTAAATTTTTGTGTGCTTTTACTTCTAATCATGTTTAGTAATCTTCCAGAAGTGATTAGCACCTTGAAATGCAAGTTTTGGTTAAGGTTTGAGCAAAATATGAGTCACACTTTTCATGCTTGCAACTTCACACAAATTCCCTCCAAACTTCATCATTCCACACCCTTGAGCATCCCATTTGCTTCCCTATAAATATAGGGTTATATCTCACTCATTTTCTCAAGCTTTAACAACTAAAATCATTGTGATGCGGTGGGAGAACTGACTTAAGGTTTTGCGTTTGTGTTCACAAACGTTTCGGTTTAGCAAGAGTCTCCACCGACTTTTTATTTTATCCAACGGAAAGGTCAAAAAGCACAGGAAAGACCTTTGAGATGTTTTCTTGAGTTCGGGGGTAGATTACGAAAAGGGAAGGTGCTAGCACCCTTTTCATCCATGGTTTTCCATGGGCTCTTAGTTACTTATTTAAATCACTTGCTTTGCTTTTTAAATTGTTTGAAATGGTGCTTTGTGTGGTTTTGAAAGTATTTTGAAAAGAGGCCATCGTTTTGGCAATCTTTGTAATGATTCTTGTTTGAAGAATGTATACAAAGATGTTTGTCTTTTGAAAAATATTTCAATGTTTGAAAGTTGTTTGGAAATTGTTTTGAAATTGTGTGTGTGTTTGTTTGAAAATAGCAAGGATGGTTTTGTAAATTTGATCAAGTAACTAGGAGCATCTACCCAATCAAAAGTCTTTCTTGTACATTTTTAACCCTTTGACATTGTTGTTTTACCATTGTATTTGGTAAACAACCCTATCTTTGGATGTTAAACGGGATGGGCGTGGGTCATCGTATGACAATGATATCAATGGTGCCAAGTATCTTAGCAAGTTTTAGGTACTAAGATCATTTGTTTTTAGGCAACATTGTCTAGCGTCATCGAGAGACTGTGATCTTTTTGTTTTGTTTGTTTGATTTTGCCAAGATACCTAGCATGCATACCATGGCCATTTTAAGGCAACAAAGTGGGTGAAACCCTAGGGGTGCTTGTGTGTATTGTGTTATCATTTTTCCTGCATTTTTGTCTTGTATTTAGTCATGCTATTTGTTTGATTTTTGGTCTTTGCATACAAACCCTAGTTTTACTATCATGGTATATGAAAGCAATAAAATGCATAAAGTAAATCTAAGACTATTACAACAATATTATGGGGAGGGGGGTACAAGTTTGAATAAGGGGATATTGCTCAAAATAAAACCCTAATTTACTATTACAACCCAATTGCATTTATACAATAAATAAATGAACAATTATTTAAATATACAATAAAATGTAAATATGCACAAATGTTTTTGTATTTATTTTATGTATGTAAAATAAATTTATTTATATCTTAAAAATAAGAAAATAAAATGATTATTTTTGAAAGGGTAAAAACCCTAATTTTGTTTTAAGAAAATATTGTTTTTTTTAATTATTTTTTTGATTCATTTTTGTTCAAGAAAAATAATAATAATATTATGCACAAATATTAAAATTAAATAAAATATGTGAGAAAATAATATTTTAAGTGTATAAATAATAAATATAAAAATGTATGATATTTTAATATTATTTACAAATTTTTATTTAAGAAAATAAAGTATATTATTATTAATAAACTATTTTTATGCAAAAAATAAAATAAAAAAATATGATAAAATGCAAAAAATAAAGAAAATATTTTTGTGATTTTAAATGTTTAGAAAAAATAAATAAAGTCAAAAAATATAAAAAGAAATTGGAAATATGTAAAATATGGAAAATGGGCCAAGGGGGTGCAAATAACAAAATGGGGGGGGGGGTGCAAATAGAACCAAGCCCAAACCGCCAGGCCCACTTCACTTCATCCCTGACCTTTGAATAAACACGTGCGCGCCTTGGTTTAGCTCAAACCTGTTCTTGCTATTCTTGTTCAGTTGAGTTTGGATATGGCATTGTAGCAACTTTGAATGAGGCCTGAAGTTCTTTTGAGCTTGCTTGAAGTTCCCTCAAGCTTTCCCAATGCTCAGCTTGCTTTGAAATGGCTTGAATCTCCTTGTAGAAGTCAACCTGCAAACTCAGAAATTGAAAATGGTAAAGCACGAAACAGGGGTTACAGTTGTTGGACAAAGGCCTGGACAACTTAGGTGTGATGTATGGAGTGTGTTTGAAGTGGTTTCAAGCAAAACGCACGAGGGAATATGGAAGTGGCTTGTGATTTGCAGAGATGGCCCTGTTTTGGGCAGAATTTGGTATTTTTGTGTTTTAGGGTGTTTGGGAGCTTGGAAAATCGTGTTTCTTGCTTGCAACAATATGCTGAACTTGTTTGAAATGATGCCAAGACTTGGTTTTAACAGATACTCAAGTTATGGACTTTTTGCAAGCTTACTTGCTTTTGAAGCAAAAGTGAGTTGACAAAGCTCAAAGCCTGTACATGCTAGCTTGAGGTCTGAGCATAGTTGGTGTACTTTGCCTCAAGTTTGTGGATCTTGTTTGTAGACAAAGATCAGGTTCAATGCTCAAGGAATACAAAGTTGCAAAAAAGCAAGCTTTATGGAAATGGTATTGTTACCTTTATGCCATAAATGGATTAAATCAATGTACAATGCTCTATAGCTCAGAACAAATCCATTGTCCAATGTATTTTAATTAAATTAAGGAGCGTGGAAAGGTTTAAGACCTGTAAAACAAGTACAAGCATGCTTAGGATAGATTTGCATCTTGTAACAATATGAAAAATGCCATGGACAAAAGTGAGAAATGGCCATTTTCTTTCCTTCGATTCTCCCTAACCATAAATGATCTTGGAGAGTTCTTGGACATTTTGGAAATCTTGTAACATTCTCTACAATCCATATTTGAAATGAATTTTGAGATTCCACTTGGAACTAGGTGAAAAGTTGCCATGAAGTTAGGTAAAAAATCTGCCTAAACTAGGGCAAAATTTCACTAAGTTAAAAAGTTTTTGGACCCCTATTCACAAAATCATAACTTGAGATCCAAGCATATTCTTGGAAAACTTTGTGAATAAAAGTTGTAGATTTTATGGAATACTACAACTTTCATGTTGGAAGTTTTTCTTGAATCCAATTGTATCATGGTGAAAAAGTTGGGAAAAAATAAGAAATTTTTATAACTTAGAAAATTTCTAAGTTATGAAAAATTTCAAACTTAAACCCTAATTTTCAAAATTAGGTTTCTTGGTGAAAAAGTTTCATGTTTTGACACATCTTGATGAAATATGACCCTTGGCACTTGATTTTGACCAAAAAGTCAAAGTTTGACTTTTCAGTGTACAGTTGATTTTTGATCAGTTGACTGGAAAATTCATCTGTCAATCTAATGCATTTGAGATCTTTTGAACCTTGTGATTAGGTCAAGATTATGCCATTGAGTCCTTGAAACCATGCTTGAAGCCAATTTGCCATTGGCTAGGTGAAAAATCAGAAATTGCTCTTCCTCAATCAAAACCCTAAAAATGACCATTTTGTCCTTTTGAAGATCTGATCAAATTTCTTGAGGAGTTGCGGTCCAAACTTGATCAAATGGTTCATATGAGTCTATAATGTTTATGTGGATAAAAAATTATGAGGTTTGACTGTAAATTGGCCACAGTTTACTTTCTCCCCAATACAACTGATTTTTAGGTCAACTGTCCAATTGATTGGGCAAAAATGTGATTCAAAGCTTGAAACTTGGTATGAGCAATCTTATAGGTCAAACATGAAGTATGAAAGTCACATTAGGCATTGAAAGTCCAAAAATCCATGTGCAAAATCAAACCCTAATTTCAGGTCATCAGTGCAAGTAGAGGTCTTGAGCTGAGCAAACCCTAATCCTTTCTGGAGTCCAAGAAGTCTTGTGAGGAGAATCTTGATAAAATGAGAGGGTAAATTTTGGGGTACAACAGCTTACCCTGTTCAATCTTCTTAAACCTGAAGAGTTAGATTGACGAGTTTTACCGTTCGTGACTCGAAGGTAAAAGATGATTGGACACTAGAGTGCCCGTAAATATGCACTCGTCAAAATGTAGTTGAGGAAATGGGCTTAAAGATGCCATTTGGAGATGATTGAATCTTGTTGGAGATGGGCTTAAAGATGCCATCCAAGACTATTTGTTGTAAATCAGGAGAATGAACATCAGAATGGTATCTGTTGTACCCCAAAATTTGCCCTCTCATATTCCTCAAGACATTGCAAGAAGAATCTCCAAGTTGCTTAAGATTGCTCAAGAGTTGGTCAGACAAGCTATCTCCTAAGGCAGTCAACCCCAAATTAGGGTTTTGTGTTGCATCAATATACTTGAGTCTAAATGACCTCAAATTCTCACCAATGTCCTAATATGTTCTCAAGATCATCCATGTCAAGTTTCAAGCCTTGCAGAGAAAGTTTGCTCAGTCAATTGCTCAAAGGTCCAAAAATCGACTGTGCTAGGGCAAAAGTCAACTGTGACCTACATACAGTCAAACTTCAAGGTTTTTTGTCAATATTCTCATTTTGAAGTATATTTCATCATTTTATCAAGGGTTGATCATGACTCGTCAAGGATTGCTTAAAACTCATCAAGACTCAAAAGTTGCTAAATTAGGGTTTTGTAGCAAAAGTCAACCCAACTTTGACCAAGCATAACTTTCTCATACTTTATGCGAATTGACCCATCTAAAGCTCATTTTTAATAGGATGCAATTCCCTACAATCCATATGCATACCCCAAGATCAAAAAATGCACTCACAAGAAGTTATGAATTTGGACATTATAGGTCATTTTTGAAAGTCAACAAAAACACCTTTTTTGTCAAAGCTTATAACTTGAGAATGGAGTATCGTAATGATATGAGACCAAAAGGGTTGTTTATAGAATATCTCAAGCTTTCTATAAAGTCAAAGAACATCTCCAAAAGTTCAAAATTGAAGAAGTTATGCATTGTTGAAATTGGACTTTTTTGCAAAATTGCCAAAAGTCAACTATCCCCAAAACTTCAAATTTTGCAAAATGGGCCCATTCTTTTTCACTTGATTTGAGTTTGCATTATTTCCCAAGTTCCCTAGCTTCAGCCATGTTCCTATATCTCATTTTTATTATTTGATTTGATTTTTATTTCAATTTATTCATTTTAAATCAAATAAAATCATATAAAATCCAAGGCATTAATAACTCATGATTTTTTGGTTGCTTTAGGCTTTGAATACAGCTATTATGTGAATCAAATTCGTATCAAAGGGATTGGTTACAAGAAGATATGATTTAAGCCAAGTTTGGAAAGGTTTTCATGGGGAATCAAATCAAATATCCAAACATCAATGTGGAGAGATTTGAACCAATTTTATTAACCTAATGCACTGAGTGATACATAAGAAAGCTGAAGGACACGGAACAAGGGTTGAAAATCGTTGGAAGAGGCAGAACAAGAACTGAAAAAATCACAAAAAAGCTTGAGGTCAAAATCTAGGTTAGAGGCGTTTTCAGAGGTTGAGACTTGTTCCAATCGATTCCTGGTCATTCACACATGCTAAATGGATCCAAACCAAGCATTATCAGGTCCTTAAACGCACTGTAAGTCTCACACTATTCACCCCTGTTCTTGATTTCGATTTGGTTTATTCTGGCATCATTTAAATGAAATAACTGCATATTCCTGACCCTCATATCATTTGCAAGCTATTGGCAATAACCAATTTGATTTATATGCACTGTAACCATGAAACACCATGGCTAGGGTTTTGTTTCTCTTTTTAGGGGTTCATGTTTCAGGTAAAATTGGTCCACGGGATGGGCATGGTTGCATCTAGGAGGATGAGACAAACACGACCATGCCCTTGAAAGTCATTTTTATTGCCTGAGGACGGTCTTAGGAGTAGGCTACGCTTTTAGTTGCGGATTCAAATCCGCAGGTAATATTACAGTAGTGGGAGGACAGTGACGAAGAGCTGTCACTCGCTCATTGGGCCATTCAAAAATGGCGCGCGTTTTATTTTTTTCTGATCAATTGATTTTGCTTTGTTATATTATAATTATTGCATATTATATTAACAAACAAAGCAATGTAGCGTGGTGGCAAGCGTGTAGTGCATTCTCCTTCAGGACCTGGGTTCGAATCCCAGGTCCCCCACTTTCTCAATAATTTTTGTTTTCAGGTATTCCAGTGCATACGCTAGCTTGCAACCTACCATACTCCCTCATCCATCCAAGCGCCAGATGGCCAATGGCCAGATCTGGTGGTCAAAAAATGGAGGTCCACCGTGAGCCAGGTCTACATGCGTATACTGGATCAGAAAAAGTCCAAATGGGCCAGCAAAGAATTGTTATTAACACCTCAAAACAGGCCCAATCCTTCCACTCTTTATTTATTTTTGTTTAGTTACTTTAATTGTTTTATTTAATTTTCTAACCAATCATAAAATTCTTTTTTATCAAATAAAATCACAAAATTATTTTTTTATTCAACCAAATTTTAAACTTTTATTTTTCTTAATAAATTTATTAATTGATTAGGCTTTTAATTAGAAAACTTTAATTCATTTTTGTAAATAATTTTAATTAATTAGATTTAATTAGATATTAACCACTAATTTAATCACTTTTAATTTCTTTCCTAAATAATCAAAAACTCCAAAAATAATTTATTTTTTCATTTAATTAACTTATTAATTTAATTTAATTATTCAAGTTAGGAATTAATTTCTCAAATAAAAAACAACAAAAAAAAGCATTTTCTTTAAAAAAGGGTCAAAACCCTAATCTTAGATCCGATTTAATTTCGCGTCGCACTTTATTTTCTTTACCCAATTATGTATCTGCTTACGGATTGTAATAGTTAAATAGGACATTTAATTATTTTTATCGCTTTATTTTTATTTTTCAAAGGGTTTGTCTTTGGCGATGTAAATACCCGACGCCTTGTAATTTAAATTTCCGCATTTTTATTCCGCAAATTATAACTGCTAGATGTTTGATAATAGGGTTTGCATGACAAGACTGAATGTTAATCTTAAAATCAAATTAGATCACCCTTAACATGTATAAAGATAAAAATAACTGAAAACGACACACTCGCACATGCGCACTCTTAGGGTACATCCCACTTGGTTGCCTTCATACACGGTCATTGAGTATAGGTCGTTTTAGAGGTTACCCTCTTGTCTAAAAGATCATAGTTGCCTCGAAACGGTTGCCTCGGATATTGTTGCCTCAAACAAATGATCTAAGATATTAGGGTTACCGCTAAGGCGTCCTAACATTGCTTTAGTGACCGTATGTCCCTCATTCAAATTGACCCTCAAATTCCAATGCCGATGCTACCTACTCATCAATAGTGGGATAACATTGTCTAAAGGAAATTAACATAGAACGGTTCCTTTTTCGAGTAGGTAGATGGTTCTCAGATACTTGCTCTTTCAAAACAAAACAAATTTTTTCACACTTACACTCCTTTTAGAACAAAGTTTTTAAAACACTTCATTACACTCTTGAGGACAGAAGCAAGAGTTAAATCGAAGTTTCAAATAAAAACTTTTTTCAAACCCACAAGCACAAAGGAAACAATTTTGAAAACAATTGAGCAAGTACCTAAGAGCCCGTGGATAACCACGGATAAAAAGGGTGTTAATACCTTCCCTTTCTATAATCTACCCCCCGAACCCGAGAAATATCTCGAAAAAGGAATTTTTCTGTGCTTTTTTCCTTTCCTTGTTGGATAAAATAAAAGTCGGTGGCGACTCTTGCTTATCGCGGCATTTTGCAAAAACAAACGCAAAACGCAAACCAGCATTCCAAAAAAAGTCAGTTCTTCCCACCGTATCACGGAACTGGCGACTCTGTTGGGGACGCTTAATAAGTGGGGTGTACCTTAGGAATAGTTCATAATGTTTTCAATTGCTTGACTTGTATGCTTTATCTTTGTGGGTTTGAATCGGAGTTACTATAGATCCTAACCCGGATCTAGGGGATACCCTTTAGGTAAGTAGCAATAAACTGTGAGGAAACTGTATGGCGTAGACCGATACGGTTGAAGCAGTAGCTACGTTGGTGTGGCACTTTAGTTTGTATCGATATCCCTTATGGTGCAACGAGGAGAATATGGGTCTTCTAAGGGGCCATTAAGCACCAACTGACCTTAGCACCTATAATTGACCAACTTGGCCATAGAACAGTAGCAGTATGCTACACTCATTGAGACCAAACTCTCGCGATGATTCCAGTCGCAAGAAAAGGTTGCTAAACTGGAATTATGACCGATCAAGGGTGGTCAGTGATATTGAGATCCTCTAGAACCCGGTTACTATTAGTAGGACAGGTTGAACCAACTAAATTGAAAGAGGGTAGTACCTAAGATCCTTGCCAGCCTGAAATCTAAGGGCTATATATGTGACTTGTATGCCCTTACCATGTTTGCTATTTGTGGATACTTGTGATGTGTTTTCTATCATGACATCATGCATCATGACATTGCATGCATCTTGCATTAGACTAACCCATTTCAAAGACAGAGGGGATTCATCTTTACTCTGTTTTGTAGGTCATGGCACCCATGCGTAGAAACACTATTCGGATCAACTTTGTCTAGATTCCCACTCAGCTTAAGGAATTGGTTACAAAGGTTCCAGATACTTCCTCCTTTATCAGAAGACATGGTCACCTCCTGGGTTTGGTTACTTCCAGATTAGATGAACAGATGATGAGTGTTTTGTGCCAGTTCTTTGATCTACTGTACCACTGCTTTACTTTTCCGGACTACCAGTTGGTCCCCACCTTGGAAGAGTTCTCTGATCTACTTGGTATCTCTATTTTGGAGCAGACCCCGTTCACAGATTGGGAGAAAGTCCTTAGGCCGGAAGAGATTGCTTCAGCCCTCCATCTGACAAAGGCTGAGGTAATGTCTAATTGGGAAACATGTAGTGGGACAAAAGGCTTCTTGGCTAAATTCTTGGTTGATCGGGCTAATCAGTTCTGGAACAGTCTAGACTTTCAGGCATTTGAAGACATTCTGGCTCTTCTCATATATGGTTTGGTGTTGTTTCCTAACTCAGATTCTTTCGTCAACGTGAACGTAGTGAAGATTTTCATGTCCGGTAACCTTGTACCCACCCTCTTGGGTGACATTCTGCACTCTCTTTATGCCCGTACTGCTCGGAAACGGGGAACCCTTATGTGCTATGCACCATTGCTGGCGAGGTGGTTTATTTCTCACCTCCCCAAATCAGTTTTGAAGAATAAGGAAGGCATGGGTTGGGCCTACAGGATTATGTCTCTCTCTCATAATGACATCATTTGGACTATCAAGGGCATGGAAGATGTGGCTATTATTGATCGCTGCGAGGAATACCCCAATGTCCCACTTCTAGGAATCAATGGAGGGATCACTTATAATCCGTGCTTGGCCTGACGTCAGTTTGGGAGAGCTAGGAGGGAAGGATCTCATGAGTTGCTAATGCCAAGTATTGTCTTTAACTTCCAAGGGGATAGTGATGAGCAACGCCGCAGGTTCATACGAGCCTAGGATAGGGTACACAGGTCTGATCCGTATGAGCTAGGTGTGAAGACCTCTCTTCCGATTGAACCTTATATCCGATGGGTTCGAATCCGTGCCCAAAAGCTGGGAATGTCGTACGAAGCTGTCTTGCCTGTGATTGTTAAGGTTGCTGATGAAGAAGGGGTTCCACCTACCATCCTCCACCCTTACATGCCTACTGACATTGAGGAATTAAAGAGGTCTTGGATACAACTAAGAGAAGAGCGGGATACTTACAGAGAAAATTATCACGAACAAGAGCGGAAGATCCTAAAGTTTATAAGGAAATTGGAGAATGAGCATATCCTCAACGACTATGTCAGCACCAAAGGCAAACGACCATGAGAGCACTGATGTCTTTTGATTATTTCTAGTTTTGATATACTTTTCAGTTTTTCTTTCTTGTAACGCCTTAAAGGCATTTGTCAAACATTGTTTCAAGTTTATCTAATAAAAGTGTGTTTCATTTTGGTTTACGAATTTGAATCTCTAAAGTCTTTGAAATCATATCATATGCATTTCATTCCATGCACCTCATTACAGGTACCCATTACAGGTTCTCATCTTCTTCGCTGTTTATTTCAGCACATCATGTCTGCTGAAACATCAACTGATCAAGCCATCAAGGCTCTGCAAGCTCAAAATGCCCAGTTCCAGGAATTGTTCATGAGTTTGGCCAAGGGTCAGCAAGATCTGAAGACCCTTATCCTGAAAGAGAAGAAGAAGAAGAAGAAGAAGATGGTCCTACTAAATATGGGTCGCAGATTTGGAAACAATTTGCGAGAAGAGGTTGATTTGACTCACTCATCTGGAGGTGGAGATAATCAGGAAGAAAGGAGGGCTCCTAGCCCTATGGTTTCCGACAACGAGACTGACTTTGACGAAGACCAGTATCCTCCGGATGAGGATAGATATAAGCAACTGGAAGACCGGTTGAGCACGATGGAAGTTCAGAAAGTGCCTGGTCTAGACTTTGGAGACTTGGGTTTGTCATCTGGGTGGTAATTCCCCACAAGTTTAAAGCACCAATCTTTGCTAAATACGACGGGGTTTCTTGCCCAAAACTGCACCTCCGCTCGTATGTTAGAAAGATTCAGCCATACACCGCTGACAAGAATCTCTGGATCCACTTCTTTTAAGACAGTCTTTCAGGGACTCAGCTTGAATGGTTTCACCAGCTGGATGGAGCTAGTATCCGTAATTGGGAGGATTTGACTGCTGATTTCTACAAGAAATACCAATACAATGCCGACCTCGCTCCCACGCGTACCCAACTTCAGGGTATGTCTACGGGTGCGGGCGAAGGTTTCAAAGACTACGCTCAAAAGTGGAGGGACCTTGCTGGAAGAGTGCAACCACCCTTGGCTGATAGGGAGCTAGTGGATATGTTTTTGGGGACCTTGTTTGGTCCGTATTTCAACCATCTGATTGGAAGTTCATCGTCCAGGTTTACCGAGCTAATTATGATCTGAGAAAGAATTAAGGCCGGTATCAAATCTGGCAAATACAGAAGGGTGCTTCATCAAGCACCGAGAAGAAACCTTTTAAGAAGGAATCCAGCGCAGTTTACATTGTAAAGAGCCATAATAGACCTGAATACCGCCAAGCTGTTAATGCGGTTGTTATATCAAGACCTGTTGTTTCTCCTCAGCGCAACAATCATCCAAGGGCCGAGAGGCCGTGAAGATAATTCACTCAGCTCAACATGACTTTATCCCAAATTTTGCCATAATTATTGAAAACCAACTTGGTGATTCCGAAGGAGGCCCCAAAGAATCCAAACACAACATCACCGATGTACAATCCAAACGCCCACTGTGCTTTTCACTCCGATAGCCCGGGGCACGATACGAATGATTGTTGGGTTTTGAAGAATAAGGTACATGACTTGATTGATGCTAAGGAGATTGAGTTCGAAGCACCTGAAAGACCTAATGTTGTGACTTATCCTATGCCCAAGCATGGAGTGAATGCTATAGATGAAGACTCGTTTGTGGTTTCTGTGAAGGACATTGTTACTCCATTGATGACTGTGAAGAAGAACCTTCTATTAGCCGGTTTATTTCTGGGCTGTGGCGAAGGTTTCCATTTGTGTGTCGTCCTACCTATTGGTTGCCATCTTTTGAAGTCAGGTGTCCAACGCCTGATGGATAATAAAGAAATTCTATTTGAGAAGACTTTTGTCCCTTTGGTTCCTACTGAAGAAGTTGCTATAATCACCATTTTCGATAATTCTTCCAAGGCTTCCTCGAGAAAGCCTGTTAGAATTAGATATGTTCCAAGAATCGCTCCCTTGATCATCACTATTCCTGGGCATATCCCCTATACATCAGATAATGCTGTCCCATGGCATTATGGGGCTGACGTGTATTATCACGTGGTTAAACAAGACTTGAGTGCTGAAGAGGATGATACTGACGTCAGCAATATTGTTGGATCTAGTAAAGTCACCCGCAACGGAAGGCTTTTCTCCCCTGAGATCTCTCCACCAACTGTTCGGGCGCCTGTTGTTGTTACACCTACCAGTGCACCTGCTACTGTTCCTGTTCAAGTTCCCATTCTTACCCTTGTTGCCGAGTCAGTTGACACTCGGGGCAAAGGGATCACCGGTGAGCCTGCCCGGACGAAGGCACCAAAGACGATTACTGTTGAAGCCTCTAGATAAGAGATGGAGGAAATTTTGAAGATCATCAAAAAGAGCAACTATAATGTAGTCGAACAACTGGGGCAAACCCCTTCCAAAATATCTATGTTGTCTCTGTTGCTATGCTCAGAAGCCCATGCTAAGGCTCTAATTGCTTTCCTGAAAACTGCGCATATGCCGCAGGAGACATCAACTGATTAGTTTAAAGATCGCGTGGCTAGTTTGACTGCTGATAATGGGTTGGGTTTCTCTGACGCCGACTTGACTGCTAAGGGGAAGAATCACAATGACGCCCTGCATGTCTCCATTGAATGTAGGGGCACTACTCTTTCTCACGTATTGGTGGATACGGGGTCCTCGTTGAATGTGTTACCCAAGAAGGCACTGGACCAGTTAGACTGTGAAGGGTTGGAGCTGAAGCCAAGTAACATTGTGGTCAGGGCTTTTGACGGGTCCAAGAGGATGGTACACAGAGAAGTGGTTATTCCAATTAAGGTTGGTTCTCAGGTTTTCGCATCTACATTCTATGTGATGGACATTCGACCATCTTATTCTTGTTTGCTGGGTCGTCTGTGGATCCACTAAGCTGGGGCAGTAACCTCAACGCTCCACCAGAAGCTAAAGTACCCGGTGAAAGGGAAAATTATGATAGTACAAGGAGAGAAGGATTACATGGTGAGCCACCTTAACTCTTTCCGATATGTAGAGATGGACAGGGAGTTCATTTAGACCCCGTTTCAACATTTTGAAGAGGTTCCCCAAACGCTGGCGTCAACTGAGACTATTGCTGACGATTCTCCAATGAAGATTGCTTCCTTCAAGGATGCCCGGGTTGTTGTTGAGAAATGTGGGTGTGCAAATTGGGGCCAACTCCCTGATTTCGCACATAAGACTAACAAGTTTGGTTTGGGTTTCACTGCAGAAGTTCAAAGGGTTGTTCAGAGTGCACGGATCGGAAGACCTCCCCTGTTTATCAGCAATTCAGGAGTGAATGCCATTGAAGACGATGTTGAAGAATCTGTGTTTGACAGTTGGATTTACCCAACTGCCGATGGTGGATTAAGAAATTGGACGGCAAAGGACTTCGTCCCAATTTCTTTTATTACCCAGTAATGAGACTTTTTGTTTTGAATTTGTAACAAACAATTTTTAAACTTTACGACCCAGTGTCTTACCCGGGGCACCGTGGCTTTGTTTGTGAGGGCTTGATATTTGTCATCTCCATATACCATTAATAAAAGCATTGGACGTTTTCTTGCATTACAAATTTTGCGCTCCTTGTTTTTCTTTTTATCTTGCAAAACAACTATTTTACACACACTCACATATACAATTCTATATCCACTCTGGATCCCACCGATAACGACTCTGCTACTGCCGGTTATGATTTCGAAAGTCCGATCAACTTAGCCGAAGACGAAGGTGAAGATGATTGCGAAGTGCCTGGAGAACTTGCAAGACTGTTACTTCAAGAAGAGAGGGCCATACAGCCGCATGAAGAGCCGGTGGAAACAGTAAATCTGGCTACAGAGGTAGACAAGAAAGAGGTCAAGGTCGGTGCAAATCTGGAAGCTAGTGTTAAGCAATGGTTGATTCAGATGCTGCGAGACTATGTTGAGATCTTTGCCTGGTCTTATGAAGATATGCCAGGGTTGGATACCGATATTGTGGTTCATCGATTGCCTACCAAGGAAGACTGTCCTACAGTGAAATAGAAATTCCACTGAATGCACTCAGAGATGTCTGATAAAATCAAGGCTGAAGTTATGAAACAGTTTGACGCCGGTTTTCTAGAAGTTACTTCTTACCTGCAGTGGGTTGCCAATGTGGTTCCTGTACCGAAGAAGGATGGTAAAGTTCGAATGTGTGTTAACTATAGGGATCTGAACAGGGCAAGCCCCAAGGATAATTTCCCTCTACCTCATATCGACATTTTGGTTGACAACATCGCTCAACATAAAGTCTTCTCCTTTATGGATGGTTTCTCCGGTTACAATCAGATTAAAATGGCTCCCGAAGACATGGAGAAGACAACCTTTGTTACTCAATGGGGTACCTTTTGCTACAAAGTCATGCCTTTTGGATTGAAGAATGCTGGGGCAACATATCAGCACGCCATGGTTGCCTTGTTCCATGACATGATCCATCATGAGATTGAGGTATACGTCGATGACTTGATTGCAAGATCCCAGACTGAAGAAGAACATCTTGACCACCTTCAGAAGCTATTTGACATGTTGAAGTTGTACAAGCTGAGGTTAAACCCGAACAAGTGCACCTTCAGGGTGAGATCTGGTAAACTGCTGGGTTTCGTCGTAAGCGATAAAGGTATTCAAGTGGATCCTGAAAAGGTGAAGGCTATACAGGAAATGTCAGCTCCCCAAATAGAGAAAGAAGTCAGAGGCTTTCTGGGACGTCTAAACTATATTGCCCGATTCATCTCACACCCGACTGCTACTTGTGAGCCAATCTTCAAGTTACTGAAGAAAGATCAAGTGGTAAGATGGAATGACGAATGTCAGACCGCTTTTGAAAGGATCAAAGAGTATCTCCAAGAGCCACCTATTCTGATGCCTCCAGTTGAAGGGAGACCTTTGATCTTATACTTGACGGTACTCGACAACTCAATGGGGTGTGTGATGGGTCAGCATGACGAGTCTGGCCGAAAAGAGCATGATATTTATTACCTTAGCAAAAAGTTTACCGACTGCGAGACCCGATACTCGTTGCTCGAGAAAACTTGTTGCGCTTTGGCATGGGCTGCTCGCCGGCTGAGACAGTATATGCTAACTCACACTACTCTATTGATATCAAAGATGGATCCAATCAAGTATATCTTCGAAAAGCCTGCCTTGTCTGGAAGAATAGCAAGATGGCAGATGATCTTGGCTGAGTATGACATCTAATATAAAACCTAAAAGGCAATTAAGGGAAGTGTGTTGGCGGATCATTTGGCACATCAGGCAGTGGACAATTACCAATCTATGAACTTTGAATTTTCGGATGAGAATATCATGATAGTGACTGACTGTGAAGAACCTGGACCAGATGAAGGACCTGAGGAAGGATCCCGATGGTCTATGTACTTTGATGGAGCTTTGAACACTTTAGGTAATGGCATTGGCGCCGTGATCATATCTCCTAGAGGCTCTCATACTCCATTCATCGCCCGACTATGTTTCAACTGCACCAACAACATGGCGGAGTATGAAGCGTGCATTATGGGTCTTCGAGCAGCAATTGACCTAAGGATTAAGTTCTTGAATATTTTCGGAGATTTCGCTTTCGTGATCAGCCATATCAAAGGAGAGTGGGATACGAAACACCCAAATCTTATTCCTTACACAGAGTATGTACTGGCATTGCTGCCACACTTCCAGGAGATAACCTTTGTACACTTCCCAAGAGAGGAGAATCAGTTAGCGGACGCGCTAGCTACAATGTCTTCTATGTTCAAAGTCAATTGGGACAATGAGGCTCCCCATATTACTATTGAGAGGTTGGACGAACCTGCACATTTCTGTGACATTGAGACTGAAGAGGTAACAGAAAAGCCTTGGTTTCATGAGGTGAAGAGGTATCTTGAAGCTCAGGAGTACCCCGAGGGTGCATCTTTTAATGACAAGAAGTTTCTGAGAAGATTCGCGACGAATTTCTTCATCAGCAATGGAATTCTTTACAAGCGTAACCGTGATACAGTGGAAGAACTGACTTGGGATTTTGCGTTTGTGTTCGCACTTGTTCGGTTTAGCAAGAGTCGCCACCGAATTTTTATTTTATCCAAAGGAAAGGTCAAAAAGCTCAGGAAAGACCTTTGAGATGTTTTCTTGGGTTCGGGGTGTAGATTATAAAAAGGGAAGGTGCTAGCACCCTTTTCATCCATGGTTATCCATGGGCTCTTAGTTACTTGTTTTAGATCACTTGCTTTTGCTTTTCAATTGTTTGAAATGGTGCTTTGTGTGCGTGGTTTTGAAAATGTTTTGAAAAATATGCCTTGTCTAGGCAACCTTTGTAATGATTCTTGTTTGAATATATACAAAGGTGTGTGTCTTTTTTTTGAAAATATATTTCAATATTTTGAAAGTTGTTTTGAAATTGTTTTGAAGTTGTGTTGTGAAGTGTGTTTGAAAATGGCAAGGATGTTTTGCAAGATTTTTGATCAAGTAACTAAGAGTTGTCTACCCTATTTTACTCAAAGATTTTTCTTATGTTTTTTAACCCTTTTTAACAGTGTTGTTTCACCATTGTATTTGGTGAACAACCTTGCGTTAGGATGTTAAACGGGACATGCGCGGGTCATCGCATACAATCATTGAAGGCAACTTGTGAGACGCTCTAGCAATTTTGTAAGGGACGAGATCGTTTTATCGAAGGCAACATCAAGGGTCATTGGGGGACTACGATATTTGTTTATCGAAGGGGCATTTGCTAGAGTGTCTCATACTCGAGGGACATGATTGCATTTTCCGAGGCAACAAGCGAGATTACCCTAGAGGTGCAAGTGTGAATTATGTATTGATTTTCATGCATTTATCTTATATTAGGTCATCTAGCGATTGATTTTGAATCTTCGCATACTATGATACGGTGGGAGAACTGACTTGGTTTTGCGTTTGTTTTCGCAAATGTTTCGGTTGAGCAAGAGTCGCCACCGACTTTTTATTTTATCCTAAGGAAAGGTTAAAAAGCACAGCAAAAACCTTTGAGATTTTTTCTTGGGTTCGGGGAGTAGATTATAGAAAGGGAAGGTATTAGCACCCTTTCTATCCATGGTTATCCATGGGCTCTTAGTTACTTGCTTAGATCACTTGCCTTGCATTTTCAATTGTTTGAAACGGTGCTTTCAATTGTTTGAAATGGTGCTTTGTGTGTGTGTTTGAAAGAGATTTTTGAAAAGAGGCCATTGTTGTGGCAACCTTTGTAATGATCCATGTTTGAATGTATACAAAGGTGTATTTGTCTTTTTGAAAAGTTTTCAATGTTTTTGAAAGTTGTTTTGAAAGTGTGTTGTGATGTGTGTTTTGAAAAATGGCAAGGATTATTTTGCAAGATTGGTCAAGTAACCGAGAGCTATCTACCCTAAATTTCTCAAAGATCTTTCCTATGTTTTAACCCTTTTAACAGTATTGTTCCACCATTGCATTTGATGGACAATCTTGTGTTAGGATGTTAACGGGACGGGCGCGGGTCATCGTTTAGACCATGAATGCAATAGTGTCAAGTGTCTTTGGCAATTTTTCCTTCAAGGGACTTGATCATTTTTAGGCAACTTGAGAAAGCGTCATCGAGGGACTATGATCGTTTTGATTTGTTTTGTTTTGTTTTGCCAAAGACACTCAACATGCAAGCATGGCCCATTATTGAAGGTAACAAGTGGAGTAACCCTAAGGGTGCAAGTGTGATTAGTGTTGTCCATTTTCATGCATTTTTGTCTTTGCATTAGTCAAGCTATTGGTTGATTGATTTTTGCATACAAACCCTAAGTCTATCATGGCATAATTGGAAAGCTTTTAAATGCGGAAAATTAAAATCCTAAATTATTACAACATAATTATGGGGATGGGGGTACAAATGTTTGAATGGGGGTATTTAGCAAGAAATTTAAATCTAAACTATTACATCCATATTGAATATACAAGTTAATTAATTGCACAATAATTAAATAAATACAATAAATATGCAAAATGTAATATGCACAAAAATGGTTTTTTATGTATGTAAAAGTATTTTTCAATGTAAAATATACACAAAAATAAAAGTCAAATTTTGGATACTTTCATGGTTTAGGGCAAAACCCTAGTTTTCTAATAAATATTATTTATTGATTATTTTATATACAATATTTATTAATTATATACAAGAAATAAAAAAAAGAAGTATATTGTGAAAAAAAGGTATTTTTGATGTCATATATTAATAAAAATAAAAATGTATTATTTTCATATTTTATCCTAAATATTAATAAATGTACAAGTATTTATACTATATATTAAATATACTAAATATATATATATATATATAAATGAAATATTAATTATTTATAAAAATAAAAAAGGGTATGTTTTTTAGAAAATAATTTCAAAATCTAAACAAAAAATAATAACTAAAAAAATATATTTTTATGTTATTTTTTGGTATTTTAAATAAAAGTATATGTATTTATTTACATGTATAAGTTTAATAAAGCAAATAAATTCCAAATAAATGCAAAAATGGGTGGAAAAATATTTTTTATATTTTTTATATTTGAGCAAAAAATAATAAGTCAGAATCAAAAAGAAAAAATCAAAAATGATTAGAAAAACACATAATGGGCCAGGGGGGTGCAAAACTAAAAAAGGGGTGCAAAAAGCAGGTTGACTCAGGCCCAACCCAAGTCAACTCTGTCTTCAACCTCTAGCCAAATTCAAACAAAAACGCGCGCCCTTCCTTGCTCAATGCTAACTCCTGATTCCTTGATTTTTAGCCAAAACTCACAACATAAACAATGTAGAGCATCAAATCACGAGTTCATACATATAAAGAACTTGATCTAACTCTCAAATGAGAGAGAATTTCTTCTCCCCCAATTTCTGACCTAAGTTTATTCCAATGTTCATGTCCCAAATTCTCTCAGCACACATAATATAAATGAAAAGTGACTATATGGGTAGCTTCAGGGCCATGAGTAGGACATACTTTCTTCACAAACTTAAGCCTAAATATGCTTGGATAGAGAGATAGAAGTTTAAACTTTTACCTGTTCAGCTTGAGTCGTGTACAGCAATGGAGGTATCTTCAATGGATTTTGATGACTTGTACAGCTTGCTTGAGGTCCAAGGATGCTCCTCCAACCTTTAGCTTGCTTTGAAACTAACTGAATCGAGCTATGGAAGTCAACCTGCACAGGTGAAAAGTGAAAATGGCAACCTTGGTTATGGATGTTACAATTCAAGTTCAATGCTTGGAATAGCTTCAATGGATGGTAGGGAGTGTGTTTGAATAAGCTTTGGCCAAAACGCACGAGTGGAAGTGTTTGTGGAAGTCAAGTTGCAGAAGGGACTCTGTTTTTGCAGCAAGAAGGTGTTTCTGTGAATGAGGAGGTATTGAAGTTGGTTTGGTCGTGCTTTAGGTCAGTTAGGGAGTGTGAAAGATGTGGACAAAGTTTGCTTAGGCTTTTGCTTGCAGGAAATGAATGTTGTATATCTTTTGCAATGTTTCTTCTTATCTAAGCAAAGATTGTCAAGTTGGATTATAGGCTACTACAGGCCCCTCAAGCATGCTGAAAACTTGGTTCTTGATCAGTGGGATTTGTCCATAAACTTGTGCCCAAAAGATCTGGCTTGTACCTCTTTGATTTGTGAATTTGACATAAAGCACTTCTTTACAAGAATGGCAAAAATGCTTTTTCCATATATGGATTAATTTTGCATGTAATGGCTAAACACACAAAATAAGGCTTGAACACAAAGGATATGCATTAAATTATTGAGTGTGAGAAATATTAGAGGCCTGTAATCTAGTTTGTGCAAGCTGAGTTTGAAAATGCAAAGTGTATGAACATGCCTTGGTCAAGAACAAAAGTGGATTTTGCCCAACTTTGCAAATTCGATTCTCCCTAACCACAAGGGTGTTTGATAAGTTCTTGGACAATTTGGAAAGCCTGGAATGTATAATACAATCCATCTTTGTAATGCAAGTTGAAATTCCAAGTAGAAGCATGTGAAAAGTGGCCATGAAGTTGGGCAAAAATCCTGCCTAAAATAGGTCAAAAATTTTCTAAGTTAAGAATGTTTTGCACCCTTGTTCCAAAAATCATAACTTGAGCTACAAGCTTCTTTTGAGGAAACTTTGTGAATCAAAGTTGTAGATTTTGAAATTGATTACAACTTTCATGTTTTGAGTTTTGTTTGAATCCAAATGTATCTTGATGAAAAAATGGGACAAAGTTAGGAAAAAATAAGGAAGTTTCATAACTTAGAAAAATTCTAAGTTATGAAATTTTCTCATTCTAAACCCTAATTTGCAATTTTTGGTTTCTTGATGAACAAGTTTCATAATTTTACATGTCTTGATGAAAAATGAATCTTGGCACTTGATTTTGACCAAAAAGTCAAAGTTTGACTTTTCAGTATATAGTCAAATTTTGATCAGTTGACTGGAAAATTCATCTGTCAATCCTGTGCATTTGGGACCTTTTGAACTTGTTGAATGTGTCAAGACCATGCCATTGAGTCCTTGAATCCATATATGAGCTTGGTTTGCCATTGGTTAGGCCAAACAGTCAAAAATTGCCTTTGTGCAGTCAAAACCCTAAAAATGACCATTTTGCCCTTTTGGTGATCTGATCAAATTTCTTGTGGAATTGTGATCAAAACTTGACCAAATGGTTCATATGAGTTCAAAATGTTGATGTGGGTCAAAAATCATGAGGTTTGACTGTCAATTGGCCACAGTTGACTTTTCCTCCAATACAGTTGATTTCTAGGTCAACTGTCCAATTGACTGGGCAAAGATTGGAATCAAGGTTTGAAACTTGGTATGGATAAACTTGTGAGTCCAATATGAAGCATGAAAGTCATTTTGGGCATTTTAGGTCAAAACATCTTTGTGCAAACTCAAACCCTAATTTGGGTCAACAGTGCAAGGAGGAGTCTTGAGCAGAGCAAACCCTAACTTGATCTTGAGCTCCAAGGGTCTTGTGATGAGAAAATGTTGAAGAAATGAGAGGGAAAATTTTGGGGTACAACAGTTGCCCCTGTTCAATCTTCTTGCACCTGAAGAGTTAGATTGGCAAGTTTGCCTTTCGCGTTTCGAAGGTAAAAGGAGATTGGACACTAGAGTGCCCTTAAATTTGCACTCGTCAGAACAATGGATGCGGGAATGGGCTTAGAGATGACATTTGGAGATGGGCTTAAAGATGCCATATGGAGGGGTGACAGAGTCTTGTCGGGGATGGGCTTAAAGATGCCATCTGGAATGTTTGTTGAACTACAATGTGATAGGTCAGAAGAATGAGGATTATAATGGTATCCGTGTCTGGAATGCATTTGAGCTGTATCTAAAGACTGAGTTTGTATGAGCAAAAGAATGGCCTCCGTGTCTGGGGCGTATCTGAGCTGTAACTTTGCTTGAAGAATGAATATCAGAATGACTGCCGTGTCTTGAGGGTATCTGTATTGTATCTGGGTAACAGAGAAATATTTGTATGGAGCAACTGCGTGCTGGGGGACAAATTCTGAATGAGTGACAGAATGGCAACCGTGTCTGAAGCGTATCTGGACTGTATCTGAAGTTGAAAGTTGTATGAGTAGCAGAATGACTTACGTGTCTGGAGTGTATCTGAAACTGTAACTGGGATTGAGATCCGTATGAGTAATAGAATGACTTCCGTGTTTGAAGTGTATCTGAAACTGTAACTGGGATCTAAATAAATGACAGAATAACTTCCATGGCGAACGCACTGGGGAGAATCAAACTGTTGTTGTAAGGGTCAGAATGGTATCCGTGTTTGGAATGCATTGAACCTTGAGGTGGATAAGTGAATCTGAATGAGAGATAGAATGGCTACCGTGTCTGGAGCGTATCTAGTCTGTATCTGATTGCTGTAGTCTGAATGAGTAGTAGAATGACCGCCGGTGTATGGGGTGTATCTGTACTGTATCTGATTTGAAATTCTGAATGAGTAATAGAATGACCGCCGTGTCTGGGGTGTATCCATACTGTATCTGAATAATTGTTAATGATAGCCTTTTAATCTTATCCTGAAAAGGATGAAATGTTAGCTAAAACACAAGGTTATGTTGCATGATATGTATGATGCAATATATGTTATATCAATGTTTATGATATGAATGTAAATGAATGCGCATGTAAGCTGAAGAGCTGTCTTGCTGAGGATAGATGAATCCTGGATGGCAGGAGATAAAAGAATCTTGACTGCTGCCAGGGAAAGCAATTCCTTGACTGCTGCAAGGGATTGCAAGTATCTTTGATTGTTGAGGATGAGACATCCTTGTTGACTACTGCTGGAGAATCAGGAGCTTGGGTTGTATACCAATCTACTGGGGGTTCCTGTCCTGAGGAGATCTTCACTGGGGAACATCTGAATATCCTGTGAGGAACTGAGAATGAGAGTCTTCACTCTGCTTGGGGATGCAAGATCTTCAATTGTTGAGGGATCTTAGGACTACTGCGGGGAATTGGAATTCCTTGGTGACCTGCGGGGAATGAGAATTTCTGATGATCTCTACCGGGGAGTCTAGAATCTGGTAGACTTATGCTGGAGAGGTATGATCGAGAATCTTCAGTTTGGTGGGAAGTACCTCTGTGGGGAGAAGGTTCACTAGTCTGGTTCGGCTGGGGATTGATAGTAAGAAATTTTTAGCTCCACTAGGGATTGGATTTTCAGATTTTTAAGGCTCCATTGGGGATACTGAAACTCTGAGGGGAATTGAGTTCTGGAAGGCTCTCTGGATGGGGAAATCAGTTTTGAGAAAGCTTCTGCTCTGCTGAGGATCCTAAAGTTTAACTTTGTTTGGGGAATTTGGAGTTTAACTCTACTGAGGATTACTTCTGAAAGGGCATCGAGATATCTACCTGTACCTTCAACCTATCAGTAATCATCTTTCTGGATTTATAAGGAAAATGATTACGTTCAAATGCATATGCCTATTTAACAAAACATTGGACGTTTCTCAAATAAAACATACGTGTAGAAAAGTAAAAGGAAGACAAAGCAAATTTTTGTATTTGGAAAAGTATTTGTATTGACTTTCTATGAGTATATTTGTACAAAGGAGACAATCATCCTAGTAAGAGGATGTCGTCGTGAAAATTAAAAAATTTATACAAAAGAAAGATGGCTATGTGGAACAATTCCACGGATCCCCATTCTGCTATAACCTTCACAACTCTGAATATCTGTCCATTTAATGCTTCGTCTGCCGATGACTGGATTGATCAGAAACTTGGAGTTGGTTGATGAGGAGATTGTCCTTAAAGTGATCCGACGAGACATAGTCATACGCTTTAATTCCCTAACTTTTGCCTGAATCGCCCTTTCGGGTTTTCGATCCACCGGGAAACCCATTTTTTCCCAAGCCTCCCTTTGGGGTTTTCGACTTGCCGGGTGTACAGATTTTTTTGTTTTATCCCTAATTTTTGCCCAAGTCGCCCTTTCGGGTTTTCGACTTGTCGGGTTATTTTATGCGTAGTATCTTTTGACTATGTCTGCGTGCGTAGGGTGTGGCAAATCGTCGCCGTCCATGGTGGTCAGAATCATTGCACCACCAAAAAATATGCTCTTGATCACAAATGGTCCTTCGTATGTAGGAGTCCATTTGCCCCTGGGATCACTTTGCGGTAAGATAATCCGCTTGATTACAAGATCTCTGACTTGATATACTTGACGTCTGACTTTCTTGTTGAAAGCCTTGATCATCCGTTTTTGATACGTTTGACCATGGCAAACAACAACGAGTAGTTTCTCGTCGATCAAATTGAGTTGATCAAGTCGGGTCTGAATCCAATCGTCTTCATTCAAACCAGCGTCCTTCATAATCTTTAAAGAAGGAATCTGAACTTCCATGGGCAGGACAACTTCCATGCCATATACCAAAGAAAATGGGGTTGCCCCGGTTGAAGTACGTGCCGTGGTACGGTATCCATGCAGAGCAAACGGTAGCATCTCATGCCAGTCTTTGTAGGTGACTGTCATTTTCTAAATGATCTTCTTGATGTTTTTGTTCGCAGCTTCAACAGCACCGTTCATCTTCGGCCGATAGGGAGATGAATTGTGATGATAAATCTTGAACTGTTCGCACAATGCGGTGATCATAGTATTATTCAGATTTGTACCATTGTCTGTGATGATCCTGTTGGGGACACCATACCGGCATATGAGGTTCTGCTTGATGAAGCGGGCAACCACATTTTTAGTAACAGAGGCGAAGGAAGCTGCTTCGACCCATTTGGTGAAATAGTCAATGGCGACTAGGATGAAGCGATGTCCATTAGATGCCGTGGGTTTGATCTCTCCAATCATGTCAATACCCCACATTGCAAATGGCCAAGGAGCTGTCAAAATGTTGAGAGGAACCAGAGGAATATGAATCTTGTCAGCATAGACTTGCCACTTGTGGCAAGTACGGGAATGTTGATGGCAGTCAGCTTCCATGGTAGACCAGTAATATCCTGCCCTTAGGATCTTCTTAGCCATTGTATGCCCGCTCAAGTGGGTGCCAAATGTACCGTTGTGTATCTCAGTCATGATTAACTCTGCTTCAGCTTTGTCTACGCATTGGAGTAAAACACAATCATGGTTGCGTTTATAGAGAATGCCGTTGCTCAGGAAGAACTTGGCAGCAAACTTCCTTAGGAATTTCTTGTCATTTGCGGAAGCTCCTTCGGGATATTCTCTAGTCTGGAGATACCTTTTGATTTCGTGAAACCAGGGTTGTTCCACTATTTCTTCGGTATTAATCTCATGACAATGCGCAGGTTCATCCATTCGCTCGATGGTGATTTGGGGCGCCTCGTTATCCCAGTTGAGTTTAAACATGGAAGACATTGTAGCCAGAGCATCTGCTAGCTGATTCTCTTCTCGCAGGAAATGCTCGAAGGTAATTTGCTCGAAATGAGGCAACAATGTCAGGACATGTTCTTTGTATGGGATAAGATTAGGATGCTTGGTATCCCACTCTCCTTTGATTTGACTGATAACCAAAGCCGAGTCCCCAAATACGATCAAAGATTTGATCCCCAAGTCTATAGTAGCCTTGAGACCAAAGATGCAAGCTTCATATTCAGACATGTTGTTGGTACAGCTGAAGCAAAGTCGGGCCGTGAAAGGTGTGTGGCAACCTTCCGGGGAAATGAGTACCGCACCGATACCGTTTCCAAGTGCATTTGAAGCACCATCAAAGTACAGGGTCCATCGGGATCCTTTTTCAGGTCCGTCATACGGTCCATCACCTTCAATGCTGTCCAAGTTCATGATGTCCTCGTCCGGGAAGTCGAATCTCATGGATTGATAATCTTCGATAGCTTGATGAGCTAGATGGTCAGCTAGTACACTCCCTTTTATAGCTTTTTGGGTGGTGTACTGGATGTCATACTCAGTCAGGATCATTTGCCATCTAGCGATTCTTCCAGATAAAGCAGGCTTCTCGAAGATATACTTGATAGGATCCATCTTGGAAATCAACAGAGTGGTATGAGTCAACATATACTGCCTTAGTCGGCGAGCAGCCCATACCAAAGCGCATCAAGTTTTCTCGAGCAGTGAGTAGCGAGTCTCACAGTCGGTAAAATTTTTGCTAAGGTAATAAATGACATGCTCTTTTCGATCAGACTCGTCATGCTGGCCCAACACGCACCCCATTGAATTATCCAGCACGGTCAGATACATGATCAGCGGCCTTCCTTCGACGGGTGGCATCAGAATAGGAGGTTCTAGCAAATACTCCTTGATCTTATCAAAAGCAGCTTGGCAATCGTTGTTCCATTCGACTACCTGATCTTTCTTCAATAGTTTGAAAATTGGCTCACAGGTAGACGTCAGATGAGAGATGAATCTGGCAATATAATTCAAGCACCCAAAGAACCCTCTAACCTCCTTTTCAGTACGGGGAGCAGGCATTTCTCGTATAGCTTTCACTTTTGTTGGATCGACCTCAATGCCTTTGTTGCTGACAATAAATCCTAGAAGTTTACCAGACCTAACTCCAAAAGTACACTTACTTGGATTCAGCCTGAGTTTGTACTCCTTCAACCTGGCAAACAGCTTCTGCAAATGTTCAAGGTGTTCCTCCTCTGTTTGTGATCGAGCTATCATGTCGTCTACGTAAACTTCGATCTCATGATGTATCATATCATGAAATAAAGCTACCATGGCGCGCTGATAAGTTGCCCCTGCATTCTTCAGTCCGAACGGCATCACCTTGTAGCAGAAGGTACCCCATTGTGTAACAAAGGTTGTTTTCTCCATGTCCTCGGGGGCCATTTTAATCTGGTTGTAGCCCGAGAATCCATCCATGAAGGAAAACACCTTGTGCTGAGCTGTGTTGTCAATCAAAATGTCGATATGCGGTAGCGGAAAATCATCTTTAGGGATGGCCCTATTCAAATCCCGATAGTCCAGAAAGCCAGTGTTGAATTACTTCATTACTTCTGCTTTAATCTTCTCAGACATGTCGGGCCTCATTCGGCGGACTTTTTGCTTGATCGGTGGACAATCCTCTCTTGTAGGGAGACGGTGAACCACGATGTCTGTGTCTAAACCCGACATGTCTTCATAAGACCAGGCGAAGATTTCCATGTATTCCTTCAATAGTCGTATCAAGCGCTCCTTGACACTTGGTTCCAGATTGGCACCCACTTGTACTTCTTTCCGATCTTCCTCTGTTCCTAAGTTGGCAGTTTCCAACAACTCTTCGTGAGGCAAGATGGCCCTCTCTTCTTGTTGTAGAAGTCTGGATAGCTCTCCCGGTACTTCACAATCTTCGTCATCTTCATACTCAGCCTGATTGACCAGATCTTCAGAGTTATTGAAGGACATAGCAGAATAGTCACCCATAGAATCCAGAGTGGATGGGTACCTGCATTTGTGAGTGTGGGTGTGTGTAAGGGATAGCCATCCTTAAACAAACAAAAATGCAAAAGGAAAGAAAAATGAACATAGCAGTTTATTAATGAAAAACGTCCAATGAATCATTAAACATGGCATATGGATATGAAGATAATCAAAACCCTTACAAATGGACCTTCATGCCCCGGGCAAGGCATGAGGTGAAAAAGTAACGTGCAGATTGTTCAAAAGTAATTATTACAAACCAACAAGAAATGTTTGACAGATAATTACTGATTAATAAAAGTAATGGGGACGAAGTCCTTCGCCTCCCAATTGCGTAGTCCCCCTTCGATGGTTGGGAAGATCCAATCTTCAATGTTGGCCTCTTCGTCTTCACCTTCCAAAGCATTGATTCCAAAAGGAGAAATCTTGATGGGTGTTCTTTCAACCTTTGAGCGGCGCATGGCTTTCTGCCCCGCAACAGTGAATCCTAATCCAAACTTGTCTATTTTGTGGGGAATATCAGGCAACTGACCCCATGTTGAGCTCTTCCCTTCCTTCATTGCAGCCTTCGCGTCTTTTAGAGATGCCATCCTGGCCATCTGCTTTGGTACCTCAGCTACCGTTTTTGCTACTGCCACCTCAGGAGAGGCTTCCTCAAAGTGCTGGAATGGTGTCTCAATGAATTCGCCCTCTACCTCTACATACCGAAATGAGTTCAGGTGGATGATCATATATTCTTCTTCACCGTGCACGGTTCTGATTTTTCCTTTGACAGGGTATTTCAACATTTGATGTAGGGAGTAGGTGACTGCCCCAGCATTGTGTATCCATGGTATTCCCAGTAAGCAAGAGTATGACGGACGGATGTAAATCACATAGAAAGTTGAGGGGAACACTTATGTGCCTACCTTAACGGGAATGTCTACCTCCCCATGTACCATTCTCTTTGACCTGTCAAATGCCCTTACAACAATATTACTTGGCCTTAACTCCAAGCCTTCACAGTCCAACCGGTCGAGAGCCTTCTTAGGCAGCACGTTCAGAGAAGAACCAGTGTCGACTAAAAATGGGCCAGAGTAGTTCCTTGGCATTCTACTGACACATGTAATGCGTCATTGTGCTTTCTTCCTTTTGGGGTCAGGTCGGCATCAGAGAAACCTAGGCCGTTGTCTGTGGTAAGGCTGGCCACACAATCTTGGAATTGGTCGGCAGAGGTTTCCTGAGGCACATTGGTTGTCTTCAGAAATTTTATCAATGCTTTGGCGTACGCCTCTGAACAAAGCAGTAATGCTAACATGGAGATCTTCGAGGGGGTTTGCCCCAGTTTCTCTACCACGTCATAATCACTCTTTTTAATTATTTTCAGAATCTCCTCCATCTCTTTCTTAGAGGTTTCAGGGATAACCAAAGGTTGAGCCCTCGTCCTGACGAGCTCGCATTGGATCCCTTTCCCTTTATCAGCAGAAGTAGGAGGGACAACACCAGGAATAACAGTTTCTTCAATCAACGGAGTTTTTGCGGAAATTTTTATCGGTGCAGGAGTAACTTTGGCAGTAGCTGAGGGTCCAAAGATTGCCTTTGGGGGGGCAATCTCTGGAGAAAATATTCTCCCACTTCAGGTGATCTTGCTTGTACCAGCAATGTTTCCAATGCTGACATCTTCTTCATCAGAGCTTTCCTCGGTTATCTCAACTTGTTTAACACCATGGTAGTAGATTTCTCCACCGTAATTCCATGGTATTGTTTTGTCAGAAGTGTAGGGGACAGGCCCTGGCACAGTTATTTTCAAGGGAACAATCTTTGTAGAGGATGTAATCTTAACAGGCTTCTTGACGGCCTTGGAAAGATTGGTGGAAATGGTGATTATTGAAACATCTTCAGTAGGGGTTGGAATAGCAGGAATTTTTTCAAACAGAATTTGTTGACTGTCCATCAGGCCTTGGATGCCTTTCTTCAGCAATGGACAGTCGATTGGTAGAGAGTAACAACAGTAGCAATCTTCTTTACATCCTGGGAAAATCCCAGCCTTAAACATATTTAACTTGATTGTTAACAGCGGAGTCATCAGGTCATCAACATCAGAAACATACAGATCTTCTTCAATAGCATGGACATTTCGACCATGCTTCGGCATCGGAGCGGATATTACGTTTGGCTTCTCTGGAGCATCGAATTCAACCACTTTTGCATCTATTAAGTCTTGAATTTTATTCTTTAGCGCCCAACAATTGTTTGTGTCATGTCCGGCGCTATCAGAATGGTAGGCACATTTGGCATTGGCATGATAGTATGAAGATGTGGTGTTAGGGTTTTTCGGTGCCTCCTTTAAACCAGTCAGATTCAACTTCAACAAATGTGGAAGAACTTGCGCAGGTGTCATATTGATGCGGGTGAACTGCCGTTGTGGCCGCTCTACCCGTTGCTGATTTGGTCTGGACTGATTTCCACGAGGCTGATCATTTGATGAATTTTGGATCATCACGGCCCCTACAGTCGGCCGGCGCTCAGTTCTTCCCACTCCTCTCTAAGAGTACACAGCAGCCGTTTCCTTCTTTGCCAGAAATGATTTCTTAACAGTTGTAGATGCAGAGGCGTCCTTTTGAATCTTCCCATTCTTGATATCGGCTTCCACCCGTTCGCCAGTCAGAATTAATTCAGTAAACCCTGCGGAAGAGCTACCGATCAAATGGTTGAAGAACGGGCCATATAGGGTTCCCAGGAACATATCAAATAGTTCTCTATCAGAAAGAGGTGGATGCACTCTTCCGGCCAAATCGCTCCATTTCTGGGCGTATTCCTTGAATCCCTCACCTGAGGCCATCCCCATACTCTGTAGCTGAGTACGGGTTGGTGCCAAGTCAGAGTTATATTGATATTGGCGATAAAAGGCAGCTGCCAAGTCTTCCCAACTATGTAACTCTGATCTCTCAAGCTTCTAGAACCAGTCGAGCTGTGTACCAGACAGGCTATCTTGAAAGAAGTGTACCCAAAGATTTCTGTCGGATGTATGAGGTTGAATTCTTCGGACGTACGACCTTAGGTGCATCTTTGGGCAAGACAGCCCGTCATACCTTGCAAAAATTGGCACCTTAAACTTTGGAGGGATCACAATTCCAGCAATCAATCCCAAATCTTCGAAATCTAACCCGGGAACCCTTTGCAGTTCCATAGCTGCCAGCATATCCTCTAGGTTTTTGTACTTGTCGTCTGCGGGCGGGTATTGTTGCTCTGAGTAGTCTTCATCTTCTTCGGCCTCTTCCTCTTCAGCTTCTGATTCAGAAGGTACCGCAACCCCTTTTACTTTACTGGTTTCCTCTTCGGATGCGGAGGGAAATTCAAGAACTCTTCTGGCTTCACCCTTAAACCTTCTTCCCAGGGTAGCTACCCCCACTCTTTTCTTCTTATTTTTCACTTGCTCTTTGTTCCCAAGAAGGGCTTTTATATCCTCCTGACCCTTTGCCAAGGTCATTAGGAGATGTTGAAACTGTGAGTTTTGAGACTGCAAATCTTTGACCGTTTGTTCGAGATCCATCTTACTGAAATAAATAGTAGAAAGATAAGGAAACCTGGTGTGGAGACCTGCTTATGCACATGATGAATGATATGTTTATTCATGCAATGCATTCAAGGATTTAGAAATTCAAAATTATTGCAAACAAAAAGAACACACGTCATATTAATAAGAATAAATTTTGTCAGTACAGAAATGCCCCATGGGCCAAATATTACAAAAAACTTCTCAAGGTAAAAAGACGTTGCGCATCCTCTTTGGTGCGATGTAGGTGTTGAGGGTCTCTTCCTCATGGAGTCGGCGGGTAAGCTCCAAAACCTTCTTCTCACTGGCGTAGAAGCTGGCTTCAAAAGTATTTCGTTCCTCCTTGAGTTGGATCCAACTCTTCTGCATCTCCTCCCATGATGTTGGCATGTCAGGATATAGGATGGTGTAGGGAACCTCTCCTTCCTTAACGGGCTCTTTAATCAAAGGGAGAACATGAGGGTAAGGCATCATGAGACTCTGGGCTCGGGTTCGTACCCACTTGAGATAAGGCTCAAGAGGGATGGAGTTCTTGTGCCCTAGTGTCTTGCTATCTACCTTGTTAGGCATCCTCCAAGCTCTGATGAATCTTTGGCGAAGTCCTTGCGCATCGTTGTCGAAGTCAAAAACTAGGTCAGGAATCAACATGTCATGAGGGCCATCCCTCCGTGCATATCCAAATTGTCTCAAAGCTAGACAAGGGTTGTAGGTAATGCCTCCTCTAATGCCAAGTAATGGAACATTATGGAACTCCCCACAACGATTGACGATGATGACATTTTCTCTGGACCGAGAACACCAATGTACATCAGAGCGTGTGAGGGTCATCAATCGTTGTGACCACCTTAAGCCTTGGTCATTCTTCAAAACAGATTGTGGAAGGTGCGAAATAAACCACCTTGCAAGGAGAGGAGTACAGCACATGAGAACACCCCTCTTTCTCATTGTTCGTGTGTAAAATGAGTGGAGGATGTCCCCAAGTAATGTAGGTATGGGATTCCTGGATAGGAAAATATTGACGGCGTTGACATCTATAAGCTGGTCAGGATTTGGGAACAAGACCAACCCATAAATGAGGAGTGCCACAATCTCTTCAAAGGCTTGTAGATCCAATGAATTCCAACACTCTTGTGCCTTCTCAAACAAGAATTTTTCCAAGAAGCCTTTGACACCACTTCTAGTTTCCCAATGCCCCTTGATGTCAGATGGTTGCAAGTGTAGCGCTTGAGAAACATCTTCAGGCTTTGGTTCTTTTTCCGTACCGTTGTAGGGTAGTTGATTAAGAATAGGAATTCTCAGGAGTTGAGAGAATTCCTCCAAAGTAGGCACCAATTGGTAGTCGGGGAATGTGAAACAGTGGTGAAGGGGGTCAAAGAACTGGAACAACACTTTCACCATGTCTTCTTCAATGTTGGTGTTGACTAGGCTGAGCAGTCTACCATGTCTTTCACTGAAGAGAGAGCTTTCTGGAATTCTGGATGTGAGCTCCTTGAGTTGAGGATGGATTCTCACAAGGTTGACTTGGATAGTTTTCCTGCGAAGAATTTCCATGACCTACAAAACAAGAACAAAGATGAAGATCCAAACCCTTGAAATGGTTAGTGGATGCATGTGATGCTTTATGATGTTCATGATGTATGCACAAACATATGTATAAGCAAGTCACACAAAACCCTAGTTTCAGGCTTGCATGAGGTTTCATAGGTGAGTACCCTCTTGAGTGAAGTTGGCTTAAAAACCTGTCCTATAAATATTAACCGGGTTCTAAGGAGCTCAATATCATTGGATTGTTTTCCATGTTCATTGTTTTGGTTTAGCCACTTAACTAGCGACTAAAATATTCCAAGAAAACAACCCTCAATGAGTGTAGTATCGAGTATCTACCAACTTCGGACTGCACCAAAGCCGGTCATCTCACTACCCCTAATAAAAGGCCAAGATGGTCAAGTAAGGTTCTAGGTCATTAGTGCTTAGTGACATCACTCAGCGGCCCCGTACTCTCCTTGATTGAACTCAAGGGTTACCGGTACTCACAAATATGTCGCACTAATATAGCTATTGCTTCAACCGTGTCGGTATACCCCGCACAGTTTCCACAATGTATTGCTATCTATGAATGTTTCCCCCAAATTCGGGTGTAGGATTTCAAGCCCAAACAAGAGAACCAAGATGTAAAGCAATCAAAGCAAACAATTAGTCATGCAAAAGGGTGATCTAAGCCATAAGGTTACTCCACTTTTAAACAAATCCCCAGCAGAGTCGCCAGTTCTGTGATACGGTGGGAGAACTGACTTGGTTTTGCGTTTGTTTTCGCAAATGTTTCGGTTGAGCAAGAGTCGCCACCGACTTTTTATTTTATCCTAAGGAAAGGTTAAAAAGCACAGCAAAAACCTTTGAGATTTTTTCTTGGGTTCGGGGAGTAGATTATAGAAAGGGAAGGTATTAGCACCCTTTCTATCCATGGTTATCCATGGGCTCTTAGTTACTTGCTTAGATCACTTGCCTTGCATTTTCAATTGTTTGAAACGGTGCTTTCAATTGTTTGAAATGGTGCTTTGTGTGTGTGTTTGAAAGAGATTTTTGAAAAGATGCCATTGTTGTGGCAACCTTTGTAATGATCCATGTTTGAATGTATACAAAGGTGTATTTTTCTTTTTGAAAAGTTTTCAATGTTTTTGAAAGTTGTTTTGAAAGTGTGTTGTGATGTGTGTTTTGAAAAATGGCAAGGATTGTTTTGCAAGATTGGTCAAGTAACCAAGAGCTATCTACCCTAAATTTCTCAAAGATCTTTCCTATGTTTTAACCCTTTTAACAGTATTGTTCCACCATTGCATTTGGTGGACAATCTTGTGTTAGGATGTTAACGGGATGGGCGCGGGTCATCGTTTAGACCATGAATGCAATAGTGCCAAGTGTCTTTGGCAATTTTTCCTTCAAGGGACTTGATCATTTTTAGGCAACTTGAGAAAGCGTCATCGAGGGACTATGATCATTTTGATTTGTTTTGTTTTGTTTTGCCAAAGACACTCAACATGCAAGCATGTCCCATTATTGAAGGCAACAAGTGGAGTAACCTTAAGGGTGCAAGTGTGATTAGTGTTGTCCACTTTCATGCATTTTTGTCTTTGCATTAGTCAAGCTATTGGTTGATTGATTTTTGCATACAAACCCTAAGTCTATCATGGCATAATTGGAAAGCTTTTAAATGCGGAAAATTAAAATCCTAAATTATTACAACATAATTATGGGGATGGGGGTACAAATGTTTGAATGGGGGGTATTTAGCAAGAAATTTAAATCTAAACTATTACATCCATATTGAATATACAAGTTAATTAATTGCACAATAATTAAATAAATACAATAAATATGCAAAATGTAATATGCACAAAAATGGTTTTTTATGTATGTAAAAGTATTTTTCAATGTAAAATATACACAAAAATAAAAGTCAAATTTTGGATACTTTCATGGTTTAGGGCAAAACCCTAGTTTTCTAATAAATATTATTTATTGATTATTTTATATACAATATTTATTAATTATATACAAGAAATAAAAAAAAAGAAGTATATTGTGAAAAAAAGGTATTTTTGATGTCATATATTAATAAAAATAAAAATGTATTATTTTCATATTTTATCCTAAATATTAATAAATGTACAAGTATTTATACTATATATTAAATATACTAAATATATATATAAAAATGAAATATTAATTATTTATAAAAATAAAAAAGGGTATTTTTTTTTAAAATGTTTTCAAAATCTAAACAAAAAATAATAACTAAAAAATATATTTTTATGTTATTTTTTGGTATTTTAAATAAAAGTATATGTATTTATTTACATGTATAAGTTTAATAAAGCAAATAAATTCCAAATAAATGCAAAAATGGGTGGAAAAATATTTTTTATATTTTTTATATTTGAGCAAAAAATAATAAGTCAGAATCAAAAAGAAAAAATAAAAAATGATTAGAAAAACACATAATGGGCCAGGGGGGTGCAAAACTAAAAAAGGGGTGCAAAAAGCAGGTTGACTCAGGCCCAGCCCAAGTCAACTCTATCTTCAACCTCTAGCCAAATTCAAACAAAAATGCGCGCCCTTCCTTGCTCAATGCTAACTCCCGATTCCTTGATTTTTAGCCAAAACTCACAACATAAACAATGTAGAGCATCAAATCACGAGTTCATACATATAAAGAACTTGATCTAACTCTCAGAAATGAGAGAGAATTTCTTCTCCCCCAATTTCTGACCTAAGTTTTTTCCAATGTTCATGTCCCAAATTCTCTCAGCACACATAATATAAATGAAAAGTGACTATATGGGTAGCTTCAGGGCCATGAGTAGGACATACTTTCTTCACAAACTTAAGCCTAAATATGCTTGGATAGAGAGATAAAAGTTCAAACTTTTACCTGTTCAGCTTGAGTCGTGTACAGCAATGGAGGTATCTTCAATGGAGTTTGAGGACTTGTACAACTTGCTTGAGGTCCAAGGATGCTCCTCCAACCTTTAGCTTGCTTTGAAACTAACTGAATCGAGCTATGGAAGTCAACCTGCACAGGTGAAAAGTGAAAATGGCAACCTTGGTTATGGATGTTACAGTTCAAGTTCAATGCTTGGAATAGCTTCAATGGATGGTAGGGAGTGTGTTTGAACAAGCTTTGGCCAAAACGCACGAGTGGAAGTGTTTGTGGAAGTCAAGTTGCAAAAGGGACTCTATTTTTGCAGCAAGAAGGTGTTTCTGTGAATGAGGAGGTATTGAAGGTGGTTTGGTCGTGCTTTAGGTCAGTTAGGGAGTGTGAAAGATGTGGACAAAGTTTGCTTAGGCTTTTGCTTGCAGGAAATGAATGTTGTATATCTTTTGCAATGTTTCTTCTTATCTAAGCAAAGATTGTCAAGTTGGATTATAGGCTACTACAAGCCCCTCAAGCATGCTGCAAACTTGGTTCTTGATCAGTGGGATTTGTCCATAAACTTGTGCCCAAAAGATCTGGCTTGTACCTCTTTGATTTGTGAATTTGACATAAAGCACTTCTTTACAAGAATGGCAAAAATGCTTTTTCCATATATGGATTAATTTTGCATGTAATGGCTAAACACACAAAATAAGGCTTGAACACAAAGGATATGCATTAAATTATTGAGTGTGAGAAAGATTAGAGGCCTGTAATCTAGTTTGTGCAAGCTGAGTTTGAAAATGCAAAGTGTATGAACATGCCTTGGTCAAGAACAAAAGTGGATTTTGCCCAACTTTGCAAATTCGATTATCCCTAACCACAAGGGTGTTTGATAAGTTCTTGGACAATTTGGAAATCCTGGAATGTGTACTACAATCCATCTTTGTAATGCAAGTTGAAATTCCAAGTAGAAGCATGTGAAAAGTGGCCATGAAGTTGGGCAAAAATCCTACCTAAAATAGGTCAAAAAATTTCTAAGTTAAGAATGTTTTGCACCCTTGTTCCAAAAATCATAACTTGAGCTACAAGCTTCTTTTGAGGAAACTTTGTGAATCAAAGTTGTAGATTTTGCATTGGATTACAACTTTCATGTTTTGAGTTTTGTTTGAATCCAAATGTATCTTGATGAAAAAATGGGACAAAGTTAGGAAAAAATAAGGAAGTTTCATAACTTAGAAAAATTCTAAGTTATGAAATTTTCTCATTCTAAACCCTAATTTGCAATTTTTGGTTTCTTGATGAACAAGTTTCATAATTTGACATGTCTTGATGAAAAATGAATCTTGGCACTTGATTTTGACCAAAAAGTCAAAGTTTAACTTTTCAGTATACAGTCAAATTTTGATCAGTTGACTGGAAAATTCATCTGTCAATCCTGTGCATTTGGGACCTTTTGAACTTGTTGAATGTGTCAAGACCATGCCATTGAGTCCTTGAATCCATATATGAGCTTGGTTTGCCATTGGTTAGGCCAAACAGTCAAAAATTTCCTTTGTGCAGTCAAAACCCTAAAAATGACCATTTTGCCCTTTTGGTGATCTGATCAAATTTCTTGTGGAATTGTGATCCAAACTTGACCAAATGGTTCATATGAGTTCAAATGTTGATGTGGGTCAAAAATCATGAGGTTTGACTGTCAATTGGCCACAGTTGACTTTTCCCCCAATATAGTTGATTTATAGGTCAACTACTGTCTAATTGACTGGGCAAAGATTGGAATCAAGGTTTGAAACTTGGTATGGATAAACTTGTGAGTCCAATATGAAGCATGAAAGTCATTTTAGGTCAAAACATCTTTGTGCAAACTCAAACCCTAATTTGGGTCAACAGTGCAAGGAGGAGTCTTGAGCAGAGCAAACCCTAACTTGATCTTGAGCTCCAAGGGTCTTGTGATGAGAAAATGTTGAAGAAATGAGAGAGAAAATTTTGGGGTACAACACATACAAACCCTAATTACTATACAGTATATTGAAAGCGATAAATTGCGGGAATTTAAAGTCCAAATTATTACAAAACAGTATCCGGGGATGGGGGTACAAATGTTTACAAATGGGGATGAGTCTTATCAGAATAATAATGTCCAAGTATATATTACAACCAAATTGAACTGTCGCATTTCCAATGTAAAATTATAACAAAGTATAAGATAATGAAAATCAATGAAATATGAGATGTGTATATTTATTTACAAATGATCAAATAAAAATTTTAACTTAAGAAAGATTAAGTATTTATTATTATTTATTGTATTTTTTTTGTTAATTATGAAAATAAAGGATTAATTACCTAAATTAATGTTTAAGACAATTCTTGTATTTTATTAATTAAAAAAAAGTTAAAAAACAAAATTTCTCAAATTAAGCTAACTATTCTTTTTTGTACTTTTATTATATTAAAACAAGAAAAATAAAATTAGTTTAAAAAGAAAGTAAAACAAAAATTTAATTAGTGTTTTCATTACTTAAAAGAAAGAAAGTGATTTTAAGAAAAATGTTGGTTTTAAAAAAAATAATGGGCCTAAGGACATATTTTGGATGGCCCAAAGGAAGAAAAGCACACATGCCAAAAGGGGGGAAAAGAAAAGGGGGGGGGGTGCATTAGAAAATGCTTGGGCTTTATGGTTTTGGTTTGGGCAAAGGCCCAGCTGAAGCATATAACGTTTTTAGGGTTAATGTTTTGTGCACTCAGAAATTAGGGTTTTCAGTTTTGGTCTCAACGGCGCCGCTCCTCTCATCTTCGTTCTCTTCGTCTCTCTCAAACCCCATGAACAACTGATTCCTCCTCTCCTGCCTTAGCCACCGGAGAGCCTCCTTCATCCACTTCCTACCTTCTCCTTGCAGCGGTTTAGGATTCTTGCTTGTAATGGTATGAATTGTTTCATTTGTTTTAGGGTTTCACAGTTACGTTTTCATTTTTGCTTGATTATTACATGCGCATTTTAATCCATGGTTTTGATGTTTGATGCATAGTAAAAAAGTTGAGAACAAGTTTACCTTGGACGTTTCGCTTCTGAAGAGTGAGAGATGGAGGGTGAGTTGGCCGGTGGCGCTTCCAGGAGGCTGGGCGGAGGGAGGAGCGTGATGATCGCTTGCTGGTATTTTGTATCTCTGTACTTCCTTTTGAATGTTTGATGATGAGTTTGCTCTGAAAACCTCTTTGTTGTTTGCTTTTTGTTGATTCTCTTCCTCTGAGTACTTGAATATTGATTGTTTGATGATGATGAGCTTGCTTCTGAATCTTTGTTTTGGTTGATGATGATGAAACTCTGAAACTTGCTTGCCTCTGATTTTCTCTTCCTCTTCTCTTTTATTAACCCTGACTATTTGATGATGAATATATTTTGATGATTATGTTGATGATGAACGTACTCTGAAACTTGTTTCTTTTATTTCTAAAACTCTTCCTTTCTTTTGGCCATTGATGTTCTGATGATGATGTTGTTCTGGGAACTGCTTTGGTTGTTGTTTTGATTTGAGTTGATGATAGTTTTGGCTTGGACTGTATGTTTGGCCTGGACTTGTGCTATTAGTTTTACAGGTTTGTCGAGTTTTGCAGGTTTGAGTTTTGGCCTGTGTGTTGATTGTAGTTTGGAAATGTTGGAGTGGCTTGATTTGTTTGAGTTGCAGGCTGTAAGTTTGTGAGTTTGCAGGCTTACAGGCTAGGCAGTTTGGACATGTTTGAATGGTTTTGAGATTTGCAGGTTTGAGTTTTGGCCTGTGTGTTTTTAGTTTTGACAGGTTTGTTGTTGCTTTTGGACAAGCAGGCTTGTAAGTCTTAGGTGAGCTTGCAGGTTTTCAAGTTTGTAACTCATGTTTGTGATTTTTAGAGGCAGGCTTGCGCTTGTTTGTGTTTGCAAGCAGGTTTTTAATCTTGTTTTTATGCAGGCTTGCTTTGATAGCAGGTTGGTTGTGTTTGAAAGTAGGGTTTGCTGTGGGTTATGGGAGGCAGGCTTCAGGTTTCAAAGTTTTAGCTTGCAGTTTGTTGAGTTTTGGGGAAGCAGTTTTGCTTCTAGTGTTTGAGATGCAGGTTTATTTGTTACTGCAGTTTGAGATGCAGTTTGTAACTTGCAGTTTTTTGGAAGCAGGCTTGAGTTGTTTTTTTTTTGCTCAAATTTTCTCCTCCCTTCTGCTGAACTGTTAGACTTGTTATATCTATTTGTTTTCTTACTGCCTTTTAACAGCCTGCCAAAACTGCAAACCCTCACTTCACTCTCTTTCTCTCTCCATAAAAGCACTTTTAATTGCTTATTATATTATTCTGAAAAGCTGCTGGCCAGAACATGATGAGGGCTAGGATAAGCTCTTGCTTGTAACTTGGTTCATCTCCTGCATTATTGTACTTTCTGTACTTGTTTTCTTCATTCTGTACTTTCTGCTTTTGCTAGTTACTATGCTTCTTGTAACTTAGTTTTGACATGCTTGGTTAATGCATTTTGAAACTCAGTTTGGCAGTTCAGTTTACTTTGTGTGCAGCCTCGTGCCTTTGCATTTTGAATAACTTGTTGCTTGCAATTTTATATATTTTATTTTTCTATCTGTGAACCGAGAAGAGAAATCTTCTTGTGATTTGCAGAGAGGAAAATGAAGCATGATGAACATAGCATTTCTGATTCTGGCCAACAGACTTTAATGATGATTTTTCTTTTTATCTGCTTCTGCTCGAAAATTCTTATACTAACTTATTTCTGTCTTTTGCAGGTAAGTAACAGTTGGATGATAGGGGAAGCAGTAGAAGTATAAGTCAAATATCTCAAGAGATTTAGGCTTAGATTTATTATATTTTTTTCATTTATTGTAAACAAATATTACTGTAAATACTGTAAATTGTAAATTTACAATATTCGAATAAAATTTGTAACAACATTTGAAATAAATAAATAAATAAGTCTTTGTCAAATATCTTCCAACTTTTCCTTGTATTGTCTATTTAATTATTTAAGACTCTTAAATTAAAATAACTGGAAATGTATCCCAATAACTTTAATCCAGATGAAATAAATAATCAACAAACTTTGTCGTCTCGCAACCTTGCATTAAGCACAATACGCCTGGTATTCCAATTAACATATGCGTTGTACAAACAAGCATTCCATAAACCTTTCACTCCACTGATCAAGCAAATGCCTTAAGGTTTCAAACAAAAGTCTCAGCTCCTACCCCAGATAACTAGGTTTTGAGAAATAACCAGTAATCTTGAACAAGCGTAAATGATATAACAGTCAACTGAATTTCTGAGGATTCAGTTTCTTCTGAGAAATGCGAGCGTAAACCCTAATCCTGGATCACTGCCAAAGAAAAATCTGTCTGATCAATTCTTGAGTCAACCTTAACAAATCAGAGAAAACCCTAATTCTGGATTGCTGCCAAAGAAAGATCTGTCTGATCGATTCTTGAGTCAACCTTAACAAAATCAGTGGAAACCCTAATTCTGGATTAACTGATAAAGAAGAGTCTGTTTGACCGATTCTCAAGCCGATCTTAAAAATCAGAGAAAAACCCGGGGGTTGTGATTTCTTGTGAAAAAGGGAGGGAAAATTTTGGGGTACAACAGTTGCCCCTGTTCAATCTTCTTGAACCTGAAGAGTTAGATCTGCAAGTTTGTCGTTCGCGACTCAAAGGTAAAATATGATTGGACACTAGAGTGCCCATAAATTTGCACTCGTCAAAATATAGCTGAGGAAATGGGCTTAAAGATGCCATTTGGAGATGGTAGAATCTCACTGGAGATGGGCTTATAGATGCCATCCAAGAATGTTTGTTGAACTATATGTTGTAGGTGAAAGGGTGAGTATCAGAAAGGTATCCATGTTTGGAATGTCTCTGAGCTGGGGGTCTGAATAAGCAACAAATTAGCATCCGTGTCGGGAGGCATCCGTGAACTGTTTTCAAAAATCCTTGAAGTTTGAAACTTGCTAAACTTATCCTGCGACGGATGAAATATTAGCTGAAACACAGAGTTATGTTGTATGATGCAATGTATGTGTTATATCAATGCTTATGATATATGAATGTAATGAATGCGTATGTAAGATGATTAGGCGTCTTGCTGAGGAAGATAAATCCTGGATAGCTGGAGATAATAAAATCTTTGACCGCTGTCGGGGAAAATAAAACCTTGACTGCCGTTGGGGATTGAATATCCTTTGATCATTGAAAATGAGAAGTCCTGGGACCACCGTTGGGGAAATCAGGAGTTTCGGTTGTATGCCAATCTACTGGGGATTCCTGTTTTGAGGAGATCTTCGCTGGGGAATATCTGAAAATTCTGTGAGGATTTGAGAATGAGAGTCTTCATTCTTCTTGGGGAATTAGTGTTGAGGAGCCAAGAACGAGAATCTTCGATCAGCAGGGGATTTGAAATTCTGACAAATTCAAACTGAGAGTAAAGAAAGCTCCGGAGAATCAAAGACGAGAGTCTTGATTTTGTTGGGGAATAAGAAACTCTGTGGGGAATAACCATACTGTTGAAAAGTAGCTATCCTGTTGGAGGGGATTATTCCTATTTGGAGGAAGTTCAGAAGTCAAGTCGTATGCCACTTTGAGAATGAGAATCTTCATTCTGTCTGGAATATCAGGAAGTTAAATTGTATACCACTTTGAGAATGAGAATCTTCATTCTGTCGGGGAAAATCAGGAGGTTGGGTGTATGCCAATCTAACGGGGAAGCCAAAATGAGAATCTTCATTCAGGTCTTGGGTCAGAAGGTTGGGTGTATTCCAATCTACTGGGGAAGCCAAAATGAGAATCTTCATTCAGGTCTTGGGTCAGAAGGTTGGGTGTATGCCAATCTACTGGGGTTTTAAGGATGAGAATCTTCATTCTGTTAATGGTATCAGGAGCTTGGGAGTATACCAATCTCTTGAGGTTTTAAGGATGAGAATCTTCATTCTGTTAAGGGTCAGGAGCTTGGGAGTATACCAATCTTCTGAGGTTTCAAGGATGAGAATATTCCTTCTGTTAATGGTATCAGGAGCTTGGGAGTATACCAATCTCTTGAGGTTTCAAGGATGAGAATCTTCATTCTGTTAACGGTATCAGGAACTTGGGAGTATACCAATCTTCTGAGGTTTTAAGGATGAGAATCTTCATTCTGTTAAGGGTGAGGAGCTTGGGAGTATACCAATCTTCTGAGGTTTTAAGGATGAGAATCTTCATTCTGTTAAGGGTCGGGAGCTTGGGAGTATACCAATCTTCTAAGGTTTCAAGGATGAGAATCTTCCTTCTGTTAACGGTCAGGAGGTTGGGAGTATACCAATCTTCCGAGGTTTTAAGGATGAGAATCTTCATTCTTGATAGAAACAAATTTTTAGGAGCTTCAGTTGTCCGTTATTCTGTTGGTGGCTGTAACTTCCAACAGGTGATGAAGGAATCTTCGATGACTATAACTTCCAACAGGTGATGAAGGAATTTTTGATGACGACCGTAACTTCCAACAGGTGATGAAGGAATTTTTTATGATCAATCTGAGTATGCTATGAAGGTTATTGAAATGTAATTTGTTTCGGAGAATAAATCCTTGACAAATGTTGGGGAAATAAACCCATGACTGCTGGTCTTGCTAGAGAGGTGATAAACTTCTTGAGGATGCTTGAATTCCTTTTCAGAAGGACTTTGGAGAGATATGTCACTGCCCCTAGTATCAAATGTTTGTGGCACTGCCAGGAAGCTTGGACTGTTCGTAACCCTTTGATGAGATTGACGTTTAAATTCTCCAAGTGATGGTGAGGGAGACTTGCCCCAGGTTATCCTGCAATTGAGAGATTTGTTGAAATCTTGACTGGACTGCCCCATGTTTAATGGACTTTGAAATATTTGTTGAAATCTTGACTGGACTGCCCCAGGTTTAGTGGACTTTGAAAGATTTGTTGAAATCTTGACTGGACTGCCCCATGTTAACTGGACTTTGAGAGATTTCTTGAAATCTTGACTGGATTGTCCCAGTTTTATTGGACAATGCCATGTCAGGTCCCCTTTTGTTGATAGGAGATTTTTTCCACTGAAGTGTCATCCCACTTGAAGTGATTTTGTTCACTGAGAGAGCTTTCGTTCATCGGAACATTCACTGTGTGAATTTCTTCGTTGTCAAACCAATAGCCATATGCAAACAACGATATTCAAATAATGCAAAGTTTATGCTTGTCTCGAAGTTTTGAAAAATGCGTTTTTTAGCAGAAAACTCTTTACAAGACAAATTCAACACAAGATTTAGAGCAAAGCCTTACAGGAGTCAGGATACCTTTGGTAACAGTATGCTTTCGAACTAACCCCTGCTTCAATTAGGACTTTTTAAAGGGTTGTAACGTGGCTTGGTTCATGGTTTAAGAAACAAAGGATAAAGGCTCAAAGTATATTTGTACCCACCCGCTCTTCGTGATGTCCTTCAATCCTATACTCAATTAATTGTGTGTCAAACTCTATTCCAGTTTGGAATGATGTTTTGGTGATGGTTCACACAATTTGAATTTGTTGGGAAGGCAGTCATTTTTGCAACATTTTTCATTTTGTTGAGGATTTACAACGACCTCTTTCTTTTGGTTTATCATCCCTAACTTTTGCCTGACTATTCCTGTTTTCGAGATCACAGTCAGCGGGATGCCCCAACTTTCTTAAGCCTCCTTTGTAGGTTTTGGATCAATGGGCTTTTCTCTTTTGAGACATAATGACTGCCTATGAGATAAGGAACCATCACTGTCTTTTGATTCCCAAGGAATGTTTTTGATGTCATTCGTTGTATTATGAATTGAGAGTTTGCGACTTCAATGCACATCCTTTTGAATTAACTGAGAGACTACCCTGCCCCAGGTTTAAAGGTTTCAATTTGTGCTTAAAATAGAAAACTTCTACTTCTTTGGCTCGAAAGGGTTGACTAGGGATTATCTTCCTTATAACTCCAGTGTTTAGGGTTTGAAAGAAACGCCTGTACATCGTCAGCAAGGTCTGTCCAAAAGCATACTGTATGATATTATGATATTGTTTCGGCATCCTCCCTCTAAAGACTTTGTAACTTTTATCAAGAGTTAAATATCATAGAGAAAGTAGGAAGCATAATTCAAGAATAGTGAAAACAAATGGATGAATTCAAGACAAACATATGCAATGCATTAATGAAACAGAGTTTGACATCAACAGATAATTATTTGAATAACAAAAGAAATTACAACTTGAAAATTCAAATGAAACAAAAGTCTCTTAGTTCGAACTTGTCATTTTAGGTGGAGAACCCTCAGCGGAAGATTTTCATCTCTCCATCCGGCATGAATTTCAGTACCCCATTGTCAATCAAGTCTTGAATTTTGTTTTTCAAAGCCCAACAGTCGTCCGTGTCATCTCCAGGACTATAGGAGTGGTATACACAAAATGCGTCGGGGTGATAGCTAGGAGTAGAAGTATTGGGCTTCCGAATAGGATCCTTCAAAGAAGTCAGATTGACCTCTAACAAGCATTCTAGTATTAGAGATAATGGTATGTCAGTCTCAGTGAACTGTCTTCCAGACGTATTTTGCTTACGCCGATTACCCCGTTGACGCTCGCGAGGTTGTTGTTGGGCTTGGGACCCTGAAGCAAGTTGAGGAGCTTTTCCCTTATCTTCTTGTCCCAAAGGAGGTTGAATGATGACTTGATCTTCAACCCTAGTTGTTTGCCCCACTTGGTTATCTTGAAGCAGTTTGTTGACGAGAACCCTGAGCTCTTCTTATCTTTGAGCCAGGTCTTGAATGAGAGCCATCTGGCCCACCCGTTGTCCCATCATCTGGATCTTCATTGTTTCCATCTCAATCTGTAGTTCTTCTAACTGATCATTCCTGACGCCGCCTGGATTTCCTAGGACCATGCCCTTTGTGAGGAGAGCTTTCACTTCTTCTTGCCCCTGGGACAGGTTCAAGAACAAATCTTGAAGTTGAGCGTTTTGAGCCTGGATATCTTCGACAGTCCTTTCTAGAGCCATCTCTACTGAAATAAACAGTAGGAGAATAAGGAAACCTGAAAAGGAAAACCTGTCATGATACAATGCATGATATGTGGATGCATGTTTTCAAGAATCTCTCGGGGTAAACACAAGAAAAATGTTAGAGGTTGATCTTTGATCAACTTCTTTGATTGGAGAACTTTGTATCGGTGGATATCTTTCCACGAGAATCAAGCTCACCATGTCAAGTGGGTCATAGCCCTCGATTCAAGTTGTTGCACTTGATCTTTGACGGTGTTTGTTTAGAGGAGAATCCTCTTGCCCTTTGGTAGATGTCTGGTTCAGCGTGCCCCTGCATCAAAGACCCCCGAGATCCTCGAAATGGTTATTGAAAATGCTATGGTATGATGTTATGATGTTATGTACAGACATGCAAAAGTAAGGAAGTGTATATACAGGTAATCATATTCACACAAAGCGGACAAGTCCTTAGGTTTAGGCTTGTATGGGGTTCGTAGGTAAGTACCCTCTTGAAGCTAGTTGGCTCAACCTGTCCTAGAAATAGAAACCAGGTTCTAAGGATCTCAACATCACTGGATTATTTTCTGTGTTCATTGTTTTGGTTTAGCCACTTAACTGGAGACCAAAATATTCCAGGAAAACAATCCTCAATGAGTGTAGTATTGAGTATCTACCAACTTCGGACTGCACCAAAGTCGGTCATCTCACTACCCCTAAAAAGACCAAGATGGTCAAGTAAGGTTCTAAGAGTTCGTTAGTGCTTCATGACATCACTCAGCGGCCCCGTATTCTCTTTGATTGACTCAAAGGCTACTGTTACCCACAAATATGTCACACTAACGTAGCTACTGCTTCAACCATGTCGGTATATCCCGCACAGTTGCCTCGCAGTTTATTGCTACTTACCTAAAAGGTGCCCCCAAATCCGGGTGTAGGATTTAAAACAAACCCAAACAAAGACCCAAAAAGTAAAGCAATCAAAGCAATCAAGGTAAGCAGTAAAGGTGATCTAAAACCCTAAGGTAACCCCACTTTTAGAAATTTCCCCAGCAGAGTTGCCAGTTCTGTGATACGGTGGGACAACTGACTTGGGATTTTGCGTTTGTGTTCGCACTTGTTCGGTTTAGCAAGAGTCGCCACCGACTTTTTATTTTATCCAAAAGAAAGGTCAAAAAGAAAAGGAAAGACCTTTGAGATGTTTTCTTGGGTTCGAGGGGTAGATTATGAAAAGGGAAGGTGCTAGCACCCTTTTCATCCATGGTTATCCATGGGCTCTTAGTTACTTGTTTTAGATCACTTGCCTTTGCTTTTCAATTGTTTGAAATGGTGCTTTGTGTGTGTGGTTTTGAAAATGTTTTGAAAAAGATGCCTTGTCTAGGCAACCTTTGTAATGATTCTTGTTTGAATATATACAAAGGCGTGTGTCTTTTTTTTGAAAAGATATTTCAATGTTTTGAAAGTTGTTTTGAAATTGTTTTGAAGTTGTGTTGTGAAGTGTGTTTGAAAATGGAAAGGATGTTTTGCAAGATTTTTGATCAAGTAACTAAGAGTTATCTACCCTATTTTACTCAAAGATTTTTCTTATGTTTTTTAACCCTTTTTAACAGTGTTGTTTCACCATTGTATTTGGTGAACAACCTTGCGTTAGGAAGTTAAACGGGACAGGCGCGGGTCATCGCATACAATCACTGAAGGCAACTTGTGAGACGCTTTAGCAATTTTGTAAGGGATGAGATCGTTTTATCGAAGGCAACATCGAGGGTCATCGAGGGACTACGATATTTGTTTATCAAAGGGGCATTTGCTAAAGTGTCTCATACTCGAGGGACATGATTGCATTTTCCGAGGCAACAAGCGAGATTACCCTAGAGGTGCAAGTGTGAATTGTGTATTGATTTTCATTCATTTATCTTATATTAGGTCATCTAGCGATTGATTTTGAATCTTCGCATACAAACCCTAATTACTATACAGTATATTGAAAGCGATAAATTGCGGGAATTTAAAGTCTAAATTATTATAAAACAGTATCCGGGGATGGGGATACAATTGTTTACAAATGGGGATGAGTCTTATCAGAATAATAATGTCCAAGTATATATTACAACCAAATTGAAGTGTCGCATTTCCAATGTAAAATTATAACAAAGTATAAGATAATGAAAATCAAAGAAATATGAGATGCGTATATTTATTTACAAATGATCAAATAAAAATTTTAACCTAAGAAAGATTAAGTATTTATTATTATTTATTGTATTTTTTGTGTTAATTATGAAAAGAAAGGATTAATTACCTAAATTAATGTTTAAGACAATTATTGTATTTTATTAATTAAAAAAAAGTTAAAAAAACAAAATTGCTCAAATTAAGCTAACTATTCTTTTTTGTACTTTTATTATATTAAAACAAGAAAAATAAAATTAGTTTAAAAAGAAAGTAAAACAAAAATTTAATTAGTGTTTTCATTACTTAAAATAAAGAAAGTGATTTTAAGAAAAATGTTGGTTTTAAAAAAAATGATGGGCCTAAGAACATATTTTGGATGGCCCAAAGGAAGAAAAGCAAACAGGCCAAAAGGGGGGAAAAGAAAGGGAGGGGGGGTGCGTTAGAAAATGCTTGGGCTTTATGGTTTTGGTTTGGGCAAAGGCCCAGCTGAAGCATACAACGTTTTTAGGGTTAATGTTTTGTGCACTCAGAAATTAGGGTTTTCAGTTTTGGTCTCAACGGCGTCGCTCCTCTCATCTTCGTTCTCTTCGTCTCTCTCAAACCCCATGAACAACTGATTCCTCCTCTCCTGCCTTAGCCACCAGAGAGCCGCCTTCATCCACTTCCTACCTTCTCCTTGCAGCGGTTTTAGGATTCTTGCTTGTAATGGTACGAATTGCTTCATTTGTTTTAGGGTTTCACAGTTACGTTTTCAATTTTGCTTGATTATTACATGCGCATTTTAATCCATGGTTTTGATGTTTGATGCATAGTAAAAAGGTTGAGAACAAGTTTACCTTGGAAGTTTAGCTTCTGAAGAGTGAGAGAGGGAGGGTGAGTTGGCCAGTGGCGCTTCCAGGAGGCTGGGAGGAGGGAGGAGCGTGATGATCGCTTGCTGGTATTTTGTATCTATGTACTTCCTTTTGAATGTTTGATGATGAGTTTGCTCTGAAAACCTCTTTGTTGTTTGCTTTTTGTTGATTCTCTTCCTCTGAGTACTTGAATATTGATTGTTTGATGATGATGAGCTTGCTTCTGAATCTTTGTTTTGGTTGATGATGATGAAACTCTGAAACTTGCTTGCCTCAGATTTTCTCTTCCTATTCTCTTTTATTAACCCTGACTATTTGATGATGAATATATTCTGATGATTATGCTGATGATGAACATACTCTGAAACTTGTTTCTTTTATTTCTAAAACTCTTCCTTTCTTTTGGCCATTGATGTTCTGATGATGATGTTGTTCTGAGAACTGCTTTGGTTGTTATTTTGATTTGAGTTGATGATAGTTTTGGCTTGGACTGTATGTTTGGCCTGGACTTCTGATGTTAGTTTTACACGTTTGTCGAGTTTTACAGGTTTGAGTTTTGGCTTGTGTGTTGATTGTAGTTTGGAAATGTTGGAGTGGCTTGATTTGTTTGAGTTGCAGGTTGTAAGTTTGTGAGTTTGCAGGCTTACAGGCTAGGCAGTTTGGACAAGTTTGAATGGTTTTGAGTTTTGCAGGTTTGAGTTTTGGCCTGTGTGTTTTTAGTTTTGACAGGTTTGTTGTTGCTTTTGGACAAGCAGGCTTGTAAGTATTTGGTGAGCTTGCAGGTTTTAAAGTTTGTAACTCATGTTTGTGATTTTTAGAGGCAGGCTTGCACTTGTTTGCGTTTGCAAGCAGGTTTTTGAGCTTGTTTTTATGTAGGCTTGCTTTGATAGCAGGTTGGTTGTGTTTGAAAGTAGGGTTTGCTGTGGGTTATGGGAGGCAGGCTTCAGGTTTCAAAGTTTTAGCTTGCAGTTTGTTGAGTTTTGGGGAAGCAGTTTTGCTTCTGGTGTTTGAGATGCAGGTTTATTTGTTACTACAGTTTGAGATGCAGTTTATAACTTGCGGTTTTTTGGAAGCAGGCTTGAGTTGTTTTTTTTTGCTCAAATGTTCTCCTCCCTTCTGCTGAACTATTAGACTTGTTATATCTATTTGTTTTCTTACTGCCTTTTTACAGCCTGCCAAAACTGCAAACCCTCACTTCACTCTCTTTCTCTCTCCATAAAAGCACTTTTAATTGCTTATTATATTATTTTGAAAAGCTGTTGGCCAGAACATGATGAGGGCTAGGACAAGCTCTTGCATGTAACTTGGTTCATCTCCTGCATTATTGTACTTTCTGTACTTGTTTTTTGCATTATGTACTTTCTGCTTTTGCTAGTTACTATGCTTCTTGTAACTTAGTTTTGACATGCTTGGTTAATGCATTTTGAAACTCAGTTTGGCAGTTCAGTTTACTTTGTGTGCAGCCTTGTGCCTTTGCATTTTGAATAACTTGTATGCTTGTAATTTTATATATTTTATTTTTCTCTCTGTGAATCGAGAAGAGAAATCTTCTTGTGATTTGCAGAGAGGAAAATGAAACATGATGAACATAGCATTTCTGATTCCGGCCAACAGACTTTAATGATGATTTTTCTTTTTATCTGCTTCTTCTAGAAAATTCTTATACTAACTTCTTTCTGTCTTTTGCAGGTAAGTAACAGTTGGATGATAGGGGAAGCAGTAGAAGTAGAAGTCAAAGATCTCATGAGATTTAGGCTTAGATTTATTATATTTTTTTCATTTATTGTAAACAAATATTACTGTAAATACTGTAAATTGTAATAAAATATTCGAATAAAATTTGTAACAACATTTGAAATAAATAAATAAATAAGTCTTTGTCAAATATCTTCCAACTTTTCCTTGTATTGTCTATTTAATTATTTAAGACTCTTAAATTAAAATAACTGGAAATGTATCCCAATAACTTTAATCCAGATGAAATAAATAATCAACAAACTTTGTCGTCTCGCAACCTTTCATTAATCACAATACGCCTGGTATTCCAATTAACATATGCGTTGTACAAACAAGCATTCCATAAACCTTTCACTCCACTGATCAAGCAAATGCCTTAAGGTTCCAAACAAAAGTCTCAGCTCCTACCCCAGATAACTAGGTTTCGAGAAATAACCAGTAATCTTGAACAAGCGTAAATGACATAACAGTCAACTGAATTTCTGAGGATTCAGTTTCTTCTGAGAAATGCGAGCGCAAACCCTAATCCTGGATCACTGCCAAAGAAAAATCTGTCTGATCAATTCTTGAGTCAACCTCAACAAATCAGAGAAAACCCTAATTCTGGATTACTGCCAAAGAAAGATCTGTCTGATCAATTCTTGAGTCAACCTTAACAAAATCAGTGGAAACCCTAATTCTGGATTAACTGATAAAGAAGAGTCTGTTTAACCGATTCTCAAGCCGATCTTAAAAATCAGAGAAAAACCCTGGGGTTGTGATTTCTTGTGAAAAAGGGAGGGCAAATTTTAGGGTACAACAGTAACCATGATTCAACCTTACTGCGTTGTGTGGATAAGAACGAAGCAGAAAGGATTATGGCAGAGTTACATGAAGGTACTTTCGGAACTCATTCCAGTGGACACACCATGGTAAAGAAAATCCTTCGGGCAGGTTATTTCTGATCCACAATGGAAGCTGATTGTTATCAGCATTCTCGGACCTGTCACAAGTTCCAAGTCTATGCTGATAAGGTTCATATACCTCCAGTACCTTTAAACGTCTTGACAACACCTTGGCCTTTTGCAATGTGGGGCATTGATATGATCGATGAGATCAGACCTACGACATCTAACAGGCATCGTTTCATCTTGGTAGCAATTGATTACTTTACGAAGTTGGTTGAAGCAGCTTCCTTTGCTACAGTGACCAAGAACGTCGTGGCGCAGTTTATTCGGCATAATCTGATTTATCGATATGGTATACCAGAGAGGATCATAACAGACAATGGTACAAATCTCAACAATAATATGATCACTGAGCTCTGTAAGCAGTTCAAGATACAGCATCACAACTCTTCTCCCTACCGGCCGAAGATGAATGGGGTTGTTGAAGTGGCTAATAAGAACATTAAGAAGATTTTGTAGAAGTTGGCAGTGACATACAAAGATTGGCACGAGATGTTACCATTTGCTCTTCATGAGTACTGTACCTCAATGCGGACGTCAACAGGGGCAACACCCTATTCCTTGGTATATGGCATGGAGGCCGTCTTGCCCATTAAAGTTCAGATACCCTCTCTTTGGATTATGAAGGATGCAGGTTTGAGCGAAGATGACTGGATTCAGACCCGGCTTGATCAGCTGAACCTAATCGACGAAAAGAGACTTACCGCTATTTGTCATGGTCAGACGTATCAAAAACGGATAATCAAGGCATTTAACAAGAAAGTTAGACGACAAGAGTATCAAGTTGGGGACCTGGTTATCAAGCGCATCATTCTACCTCAAGGTGATCCCAGGGGAAAATGGACCCCTACTTACGAAGGGCCGTTTGTGGTTAAGAACATTTTCTCACGAGGAGCAATGATTTTAACCACCATGGATGGTGACGATCTTCCTCACCCCGTCAATGAAGACATAGTGAAAAAATACTACGCATAATCAAAGACCCGCTAGGCCAACTGGCCTAGGCAAAAATAAGGGCTTCCCAGCAAACCAAAAGGGTTCGAGCAAAAATAAGGGATAAAAATGAAATATCTGTACACCCGACAAGTCGAAAACCTGAAAGGGCAGCTTGGGCAAAAAAGGGTATCCCGGTGGACTGAAAACCTGAAAGGGCGGTCCAGGAAAAAATTAGGGATCAAAGCGTAACACTATGTCTCATTGGATCTCCTTGCAACCAGACTTCGGTGTCAACCACCAAGTTCGGACGACACTAATCAATCTGATCTACCTTCAACCAAGTAGCAAAGTGATGAGATGCTCGAGGACATAAAGGCAATAGAAGAGTTGGAACCCAGTGGGATTATTCACATAGCTGTTTTGTTTAGTTTTCACAAATTGTGTAAATTCTATTGTTCGGCGGCGTTCTCTTACTAGGACGTCAGCCTCTTGTACAAAAACGCCTATTTACAGGCCAAACTTCAAAATCAATACAATTCATTTTTCAGAGAAATTTCAAACTGTTTTTCCTTTTTCTGTTTTGTTTTGTAAAGAACGTCCAATGTTCATTTTTGATATATGCATTTGATATTAATTGCTGCTCGTAAATATTTACATGCGGAACAAAAGACGATTACTCGTAATATCGGAAACAGGGGCAAATAAAAATTGTCCAAACTGTACAGTTGCTCTATCCACCAGGTACAAAGGTAGATTCGGCTGAAGAATATGGCCAAGGTACTTTCACTCTCCACACAGTAAGAAAAGACAGTAATGATAGCTCTCCCCAGCTGAGACTTGCAACTGTGAATGAATCGGTAATATTCCCCCTAAGCCGAGTTTATCTACCATCAGCACCGAAAGGCCTTAATATTCCCTAGCGGAGTATAAAAATATTCCCAGGCAGAGTATAAGATATCCCCAGTGGAGCATGAAAATTTTTCCCGACGCAGTCTGAAAAAGCTTCCCCAGTGGAGTTTGGAGAATCATCCCCGGTAGACTTTGGAAGATTATCCCCAGCAAATCTCAAAGGATTATCCCCATAATATTATAAAAGGTTATCCCCAGTAAATTCGCAACTGAAAAGTCATCTCCAGCGGAGTTCATTCCCTTCACAAACAGGAATTCAATCCCCAAGAGGATTCAGTATCACCAGCAACGGTAATTCATCCCCAATGGAATTTATCAGTGGAATCCTCAGCAGATCATCTCTTCCCCGCAGATTAATCTCCTCATCAGTTTATTCCTCAGCGGAGTTATCCTCTCCTGTAGGTTTATTCTCACAAATATCTTCATTCGCTATCTCCAGCGGAAACGAAGAATTCAGCTCTTTTCTCCAGCAGCTACCCGTGATTTATTTTCCCCAAGCTAAAAACATCACATTTTCATACATCATGACACATGCACATACGCATCATACAACACAATCTCATTTATTTTGAGAACATCATCGCTCGATACATATCATGCATTACATACAACTGACCTTTACATTTCAGGAAAGATGCGGTTAAGTTCTCATAAAATTCAAAGCTATGAAGCTTTTATTTTAGTCGAAGTACTGACCAGTTCTTAAATCTCAACCGAATTATCCTCAGTTGAATTACAGATAAGGTTCTAAATCTCGACAAAGTTCCTCCGTCGAATTACAGACGAGTTACTAAATCTCAGCAGAGTTTTCTCAGTTGAATTACGGGCGAGTTCTTAAATCTCGATAAAAATGTTTCCCAAAGTCAAATTACTGACCAGTTCTTAAATCTCAACCGAATTATCCTCAGTTGAATTAGAGATAAGGTTCTAAATCTCGACAAAGTTCCTCCGTCGAATTACAGACGAGTTCCTAAATCTCAGCAGAGTTTTCTCAGTTGAATTACAGGCGAGTTCTTAAATCTCGATGAAGATGTTTCCCAAAGTCGAATTACTGACCATTTCTTAAATCTCAACCGAATTATCCTCAGTTGAATTACAGACAAGGTTCTAAATCTCGACTAAGTTCCTCCGTCGAATTACAGACGATTTCCTAAATCTCAGCAGCGTTTTCTCAGTTAAATTACGGGCAAGTTCTTAAATCTCGATGAAGATGTTTCCCTAAAGTCGAACTACTGACCAGTTCTTAAATCTCAACAGAATTATCCTCAGTTGAATTACAGATAAGGTTCTAAATCTCGACAAAGTTCCTCCGTCGAATTACAGACGAGTTCCTAAATCTCAGCATAGTTTTCTCAGTTGAATTACGGGCTAGCTCTTAATTCTCGACGAAGATGTTTCCCCCTCAGTTGAATTACAGGCAAGTTCTTAAAACTCAGCAGAGATGTTCTCTCAGTTGAAGTACATGCAAGTTCCTAAATCTCAACAAAAATTAAACTTCCCCAGTGGAATCTTCTACAACAACAGGTATACAAGCTCTCGCTAAGGAATCTCTTATGCTATCAACACTCCTCCAAATGGCGTCTGTAAGCCCATTCCCGACATCACAAGGCCGATACCACTTCATGCGAGTGCAAATTTCTGGGCACTCTAGTGTTCAATCATCTTCCACCTTCGGATCACGAAAGGCATGAAAGCTAATCTACATCCTCAGGTTTAAGAAGATTGAACAGGGGAAGCTGTTGTACCCCAAAATTTTCCCTCTCATATTCCTCAAGACATTGCAAGAAAAATCTCCAAGTTGCTCAAGATTGCTCAAGAGTTGGTCATACAAGCTATCTCCTAAGGCAGTCAACCCCAAATTAGGGTTTTGTGTTGCATCAAGATCCTTGAGTCCAAATGACCTCAAATGCTCACCAATGTCCTAATATGTTCTCAAGATCATCCATGTCAAGTTTCAAGCCTTGCAGAGGAAGTTTGCTCAGTCAATTGCTCAAAGGTCCAAAAATCGTCTTTGTTAGGGCAAAAGTCAACTGTGACCTACATACAGTCAAACTTCAAGATTTTTTGTCAACATTCGCATTTTGAAGTATATTTCATCATTTGATCAAGGGTTTATCATGATTCATCAAGGATTTCTCAAAATTCATCAAGACTCAAAAGTTGTTAAATTAGGGTTTTGTAGGAAAAGTCAACCCAACTTTCACCAAGCATAACTTTCTCATACTTTATGAGAAATGACCCATCCAAATCACATTTTGAAGAGGATTCAATTCCATACAATCCATCTTCATACCCCAAGATCAAAAAATGCACTCACAAGATGTTATGAATATGGACATTATAGGTCATTTTTGAAAGTCAACAAAAACACCTTTTTTGTCAAAGCTTATAACTTGAGTATGGAGTATCAAAATGAGATGAGACCAAAAGGGTTGGTTAGATGACATCTCAATATTTCTAGAAAGTCACAGAACATCTCCAAAAGTTCAAAATTGAAGAAGTTATGCATTGTTGAAGTTGTACTTTTTTTCAAAATTGCCAAAAGTCAACTATCCCCAAAACATCAAATTTTGCCAAATGGGCCCATTCTTTTTCACTTGTTTTGAGTTTTCATTATTTCCCACGTGCCCTATCTTCAGCCATGTGCCTATATCTCATTTTTATTATTTAATTTGATTTTTATTTGAATTTATTCATTTTAAATCAAATAAAATCATATAAAATCCAAGGCATTAATAACTCATGATTTTTTGGTTGCTTTAGCCTTTGAATACAACTATTATGTGAATCAAATTTGTATCAAAGGGATTGGTTACAAGAAGATATGATTTAAGCCAAGTTTGGAAAGGTTTTCATGGGGAATCAAATCAAATATCCAAACATCAATGTGGAGAGATTTGAACCAATTTTATTAACCTAATGCACTGAGTGATACATAAGCAAGCTAAAGGACACGAAATAAGGGTTGAAAATCATTGGAAGAGGCAGAACAAGAACTGAAAAAATCACAAAAAAGCTTGAGGTCGAAATCTAGGTTAGAGGCGTTTTCAGAGGTCGAGACTTGTTCCAATCGATTCCTGGTCATTCACACAAGCTAACTGGATCCAAACCAAGCATTATCAGGTCCTTAAACGCACTGTAAGTCTCACGCTATTCACCCATGTTCTTGATTTCGATTTGGTTTATTCTTGCATCATTTGAATGAAATAACTGCATATTCCTGACCCTCATATCATATGCAAGCTATTGGCAATAACCAATTTGATTTATATGCATTGTAACCATGAAACGCCATGGCTAGGGTTTTGTTTCTGTTTTTAGGGGTTCTTGTTTCAGGTAAAATTGGTACACGCGATGGGCGTGGTTGCATCCAGGAGGATGAGACGAATACGACCATGCCCTTGAAAGTCATTTTTATTGCCTGGGGACGATTTTAGGAGTAGGATGCGCTTTTAGCCGCGGATTCAAATCCGCAGCTAATATTACAGTAGTGGGAGGACATGGACAAAGAGCTGTCACTCGCTCATTGGGCCATTCAAAAATGGCGCGCGTTTTTATTTTTTTCTGATCAATTGATTTTGCTTTGTTATATTATTATTATTGCATATTATATTAACAAACAATGTAGCGTGGCATGGTGGCAAGCGTGTAGTGCATTCTCCTTCAGGACCTGGGTTCGAATCCCAGGTCCCCCACTTTCTCAATAATTTTTGTTTTAAGGTATTCCAGTGCATACGCTAGCTTGCAACCTACCATACTCCCTCATCCATCCAAGCGCCAGATGGCCAATGGCCAGATTTGGTGGTCAAAAACTGGAGGTCCACCATGAGCCAGGTCTACATGTGTATACTGGATCAGAAAAAGTCCAAATGGGCCAGCAAAGAATTGTTATTAACACCTCAAAACAGGCCCAATCCTTCCACTCTTTATTTTTTTTTGTTTAGTTACTTTAATTGTTTTATTTAATTTTCTAACCAATCATAAAATTCTTTTTTATCAAATAAAATCACAAAAATATTTTTTTTATTCAACCAATTTTTAAACTTTTATTTTTCTTAATAAATTTATTAATTGATTAGGTTTTTAATTAGAAAACTTTAATTCATTTTTGTAAATAATTTTAATTAATTAGATTTAATTAGATATTAACCACTAATTTAATCACTTGTAATTTCTTTCCTAAATAATCAAAAACTCCAAAAATAATTTATTTTTTCATTTAATTAATTTATTAATTTAATTTAATTATTCAAGTTAGGAATTAATTTCTCAAATAAAAAACAACAAAAAAAGCATTTTCTTTAAAAAAGGGTCAAAACCCTAATCTTAGATCCGATTTAATTTCGCGTCACGCTTTATTTTCTTTACCCAATTATGTATCTGCTTATGAATTGTAATAGTTAAATAGGACATTTAATTATTTTTATCGCTTTATTTTTATTTTTCAAAGGGTTTGTCTTTGGCGATGTAAATACCCGACGCCTTGTAATTTAAATTTCCGCATTTTTATTCTGCAAATTATAACTGCTAGATGTTTGATAATAGGGTTTGCATGACAAGACTGAATGTTAATCTTAAAATCAAATTAGATCACCCTTAACATGTACAAAGATAAAAATAACTGAAAACGACACACTCGCACATGCGCACTCTTAGGGTACATCCCACTTGGTTGCCTTCGTACACGGTCTTGCTTATCGCGACATTTTGCAAAAACAAACGCAAAACGCAAACCATCATTCCAAAAACAGTCAGTTCTTTCCACCGTATCACAGAACTGGCGACTCTGCTGGGGACGCTTAATAAGTGGGGTGTACCTTAGGAATAGTTCATAATTTTTTCAATTGGTTGACTTGTATGCTTTATCTTTGTGGGTTTGAATCGGAGTTACTATAGATCCTAACCCGGATCTGGGGGATACCCTTTAGGTAAGTAGCAATAAACTGTGAGGGAACTGTGCGGCGTAGACCGATACGGTTGAAGCAGTAGCTACGTTGGTGTGGCATTTTAGTTTGTACTGATATCCCTTGTGGCGCAACGAGGAGAATATGGGTCTTCTAAGGGGTCATTAAGCACCAACTGACCTTAGCACCTATAATTGACCAACTTGGCCATAGAACAGTAGCAGTATGCTACACTCATTGAGACCAGACTCTCGTGATGATTCCGGCTGCAAGAAAAGGTTGCTAAACTGGAATTATGACCGATCGAGGTTTATCAGTGATATTGAGATCCTCTAGAACCCGGTTACTATTACTAGGACAGGTTGAACCAACTAAGCTGAAAGAGGGTAGTACCTAAGCTCCTTGCCAGCCTGAAATCTAAGGGCTATATGTGTGACTTGTGTGCCCTTACCATGTTTGCTATTTGTGGATACTTGTGATGTGTTTTCTATCATGACATCATGCATCATGACATTGCATGCATCTTGCATTGGACTAACCCATTTCAAAGACATAGGGGATTCATCTTTGTTCTGTTTTGTAGGTCATGGCACCCATGTGTAGAAACACTATTCAGATCAACTTTGTCCAGATTCCCACTCAGCTTAAGGAATTGGTTGCAAAGGTTCCAGATACTTCCTCCTTTATCAGAAGACATGGTCACCTCCAGGGTTTGGTTACTTCCAGATTAGATGAACAAATGATGAGTGTTTTGTGCCAGTTCTTTGATCCACTGTACCACTGCTTTACTTTTCCGTACTACCAGTTGGTCCCCACCTAGGAAGAGTTCTCTGATCTACTTGGTATCTCTATTCTGGAGAAGACCCCATTCACAGGTTGGGAGAAAGTCCTTAGGCCGGAAGAGATTGCTTCAGCCCTCCATCTGACAAAGGCTGAGGTAATGTCTAATTGGGAAACTCGTAGTGGGACAAAAGGCTTCTTGGCTAAATTCTTGGTTGATCGGGCTAATCAGTTCCGGGACAGTCTAGACTTTCAGGCATTTGAAGACATTCTGGCTCTTCTCATATATGGTTTGGTGTTGTTTCCTAACTCAGATTCTTTCGTCAACGTGAACGCAGTGAAGATTTTCATGTCCGGTAACCCTGTACCCACCCTCTTGGGTGACATTATGCACTCTCTTTATGCCCGTACTGCTTGGAAACGGGGAACCCTTATGTGCTGTGCACCATTGCTGGCGAGGTGGTTTATTTCTCACCTCCCCAAATCAGTTTTGAAGAATAAGGAAGGCATGGTTAGGCCTACAGGATTATGTCTCTCTCTCATAATGACATCATTTGGACTATCAAGGGCATGGAAGACGTGGCTATTATTGATCGCTGTGGGGAATACCCCAATGACCCACTTCTAGGAATCAATGGAGGGATAACTTATAATCTGTGCTTGACCTTACGTCAGTTTGGGCGATCTAGGAGGGAAGGACCTCATGAGTTGCTAATGCCAAGTATTGTCTTTGACTTCCAAGGGGATAGTGACGAGCAACGCCGTAGGTTCATACGAGCCTGGGATAGGGTACACAGGTCTGATCCGCACGAGCTAGGTGTGAAGACCTCTCTTCCGATGGAACCTTATCTCCAATGGGTTCGAATCCGTGCCCAAAAGCTGGGAATGTCGTACGAAGCTGTCTTGCCTATGATTGTTGAGGTTGCTGATGAAGAAGGGGTTCCTCCCACCATCCTCCACCCTTACATGCCTACTGACATTGGGGCATTAAAGAGGTCTTGGATGCAGCTTTGAGAAGAGCGGGATAATTACAGAGAAAAGTATCACGAACAAGAGCGGAAGATCCTGAAGTTGACAAGGCAATTGGAGAATGAGCAGATCCTCAACGACTATGTCAGCACCAAAGTTAAACGACCATGGGAGCGCTGATGTCTTTTGATTATTTCTAGTTTTGATTTACTTTTCAGATTTTCTTTCTTATAACGCCTTAAGGGCATTTGTCAAACATTGTTTCAAGTTTATGTAATAAAAGTGTGTTTCATTTTGGTTTACGAATTTGAATCTCTAAAGTCTTTGAAATCATATCATACGCATTTCATTCCATGCACCTCATCACAGGTACCCATTACAGGTTCTCATCTTCTTCGCTGTTTATTTCAGCACATCATGTCTGCTGAAACATCAACTGATCAAGCCATCAAGGCTCTGCAAGCTCAAAACGCCCAGTTCCAGGAATTGTTCATGAGTTTGGCCAAGGGTCAGCAAGATATGAAGACCCTTATCCTGAAAGAGAAGAAGAAGAAGAAGAAGAAGACGGTCCTACTAAATATGGTTCGTAGATTTGGAAACAATTTGCGAGAAGAGGTTGATTTGACTCACTCATCTGGAGGTGGAGATAATCAGGAAGAAAGGAGGGCTCCTAGCCCTGTGGTTTCCGACAACGAGACTGACTTTGACGAAGACCAGTATCCTCCGGATGAGGATAGATATAAGCAACTGGAAGACCGGTTGAGCGTGATGGAAGTTCAGAAAGTGCCTGGTCTGGACTTTGGAGACTTGGGTTTGTCATTTGGGGTGGTAATTCCCCACAAGTTTAAAGCACCAATCTTTGCTAAATACGACGAGGTTTCTTGCCCAAAACTGCACATCCGCTCGTATGTTAGAAAGATTCATCCATACACCGCTGACAAGAATCTCTGGATCCACTTCTTTCAAGATAGTCTTTCAGGGACTCAGCTTGAATGGTTTTACCAGCTGGAAGGAGCTAGTATCTGTAATTGGGAGGATTTGGCTGTTGCTTTCTACAAGCAGTACCAATATAATGCCGACCTCGCTCCCACGCGTACCCAACTTCAGGGTATGTCTATGGGTGCGGGCGAAGGTTTCAAAGACTATGCTCAGAAGTGGAGGGACCTTGCTGGAAGAGTGCAACCACCCTTGGCTGATAGGGAGCTAGTGGATATGTTTCTGGGGACCTTGTCTGGTCCGTATTTCAACCATCTGATTGGAATTTCATCGTCCAGGTTTACCGAGCTAATTATGACCGGGGAAAGAATTGAGGCTGGTATCAAATATGGAAAAATACAGAAGGGTGCTTCATCAAGCACCGAGAAGAAACCTTTTAAGAAGGAATCCAGCGCAGTTTACAGCGCAAAGATCCATAATAGACCTGAACGCCGCCAAGCTGTTAATGCGGTTGTTATATCAAGACCTGCTGTTGCTCCTCAGCGCAACAATCAGCCAAGGGCCGAGAGGCCGCGAAGACAATTCACTCAGCTCAACTTGACTTTATCCCAAAATTTTCCACAGTTATTGAAAACCAACTTGGTGATTCCGAAGGAGGCCCCGAAGAATCCAAACACAACATCACCGATGTACAATCCAAATGCCCACTATGCTTTTCACTCCGATAGCCCGGGGCACGATACGAATGATTGTTGGGTTTTGAAGAATAAGGTACAGGACTTGATTGATGCTAAGGAGATTGAGTTCGAAGCACCTGAAAGACCTAATGTTGTGACTGCTCCTATGCCCAAGCATGGAGTGAATGCTATAGATGAACACTCGTTTGTGGTTTCTGTGAAGGACATTGTTACTCCATTGATGACTGTAAAGAAGAACCTTCTGTTAGCCGGTTTATTTCCGGGTTGTGGCGAAGGTTGCCATCTGTGTGTCGTCCTACCTACTGGTTGCCATCTTTTGAAGTCAGGTGTCCAACGCCTGATGGATAATGTTGTACCCCAAAATTTGCCCTCCTCTTTCTCCACAAGAAATCGCAGTTTCGGGCTTTTCCTGATTTTTCAGACTGGCTCAAGAATCGGTCAAACAGACTTTTCTCGTCAGTCAGACAAAATTTAGGATTTTCATTGATTTTAAGATAGCTCAAACAGATTGCTTAGGATTGGTTGAATTGGCTCAAAGTTTGATCAGGCAGGCATTTCTCCAGTGCTAAGTCAAAAATCAGGGTTTTATGCGCATATTTCTCAAGAAGAGTTAGTTCTATCAATGCTTTTTCAAATTACTCTGAAATAAGAACTGAGGCTGCTGGTTGTTAATTTGCAGTTGTTTGGATTTAATCAGTGAACGGAGGTATGTGGACGTTTTGTTTGATTAACTGTCGTCTGGTTTGATTAACTGTGCATTGCTTTGGATAATTGGAGCGCCGGGTTTGTTATTGATTGATGATAAGACCATAGTGTTTATCAATTGATTATTTATTTTAAGTTAGAATAATTGGAATTTATTTCCATTTTATTATAATTTAAGAATTATAAACAATTAGATAAATATCTGAAGAAGAATTAAAAATGAATGTCAATAAAAGGACTTTTTTATTTATCTTTAAATTATTTGTATAATTATTATTGTTTACAAAGTATTTACAATAATAATGTTACAGTAATTTAAATTGAAATAAAACTATGTTCTAAAATTTCTAAGTCTTCATCTTCTATCCAATACTCCCTTGTTGCTCATTTATTTTTCATCTGCAAAACAAGAAACAAAAGAAAAGTCAAAGCAGAAAAAATAATTAAAGATAGACAGTTAAAAAGATTCATCATTAAAAACAAATGGCCGGAATCAGTTTTGCCCTCTCTGCAAATCACGAGATTTCTCCCGGTTCACAAAGAGGGATGAAAGTTGCTTGCAAAAGAAAAAGACATGAATGCACAAAGTTATGATTTTTGCACAAATTCAAATTCTTAAGCATACTGCATAAATCAAAAGAATTGTCAACCAAGTTTCCAAACAGCATGTACAAATAAAGGCAAACTGAATTACATTTTCAAACTAAGCCAAAAGCTGTCCAAGGATATCAAAATATCAACAATTCCAAAAGCTGTCAAAAGAAAGTACATAAAGTGTGCAAGAAACATGGAAATATGCAGTGGAAAAGGGACAATTGCAAGCAATATTCAGAATGCATCATATTCCTAGGCCATTTGTTTTTTCAGAAAAGACGAAATTAAAGCAATAAAAATGCTTTCTTTAATCCGGAGAGAGAAAGAGAGAGGAAAGCAGATTACAGTACAGCAGGCTAAAGGCTAAAAAGAGCATGTATCAGAGCTATTCAAAAAGAGGCAGAACATATGCAGCAGAGGTGATCACAAAGGGTGAAAGCCTCAAGCCTTGCAAACTTGTCCACAAATTTGACCAAGAAAATATAGCGCCTCCTGCCCTTAAAAGACAAGAGGGCAAAGACCCTAAAGGAATATACAAAAAAATCCATCAAACCTTAAGCATTCAAGCATACACGCCTAAGGCCTCAAAACCTGTAACCTCAACAAAAAAACACCAAAAGCCAAACAGCATAAACCTTAAAACCTGTAAACTGTCAAGCTGCCTAAAAACCTCAAATGGCCTGAAACATTCAAAACCAAACCTGCATAAGCCTTTGATTCAAAAGACCATAAGCCTTACCATTTAAAAAAACACTTACTCTGATACAAAACAAAAGCTTTCAACCTGCTGAAACCCAAACAGAACCACCAAGTCCCAACCTGTCAAACCAAAGCCCAGACCTGCATAACTCAAGCCTGAAGCCTACAGTGAAGACCTAAAACAACACAAACTGTCCAGTTTGAAGCCTAGACCACACAAGCCTTAACCATAAAATAACATCAAAACTGACCAAGTTCATACTCAAATTCCTTGTCAAAAGCCATGATCAATCCAACATAACATACAAAAATATCTCAGCATATCAAACACTAAGCATTTTTCGAACCAACCAAACCCTCAGAACATTGTCATCACTGGGCAAACATTTCAAGGCAACAGATCAAGCACAACATATCAAATACCTCAGAAGCATACAAAATGTTCAGAGGCAACTGAAGAAAGTGAAAGAGAAGAGGATAAAGAAGCATCAATATTGGCATATCAGCAATAAACAAGTACACCCAGGAAACATAAACCCTCAGTTTGGAATCATCATAGGATAGCAAGCATTTCATAACAAGCACATTCAGAGGCAACATATCAATCATCTCAGAACATACAAAAGGCGAGGCAACCAAAATAGAAGAGGAGGAGAGATATACAGGGCATCTCAGGTAAAACATCATTGAAAGCAAGCAGACAAAAAGGCAAAGAAAGACACAGAGTACCGTGGTTACCGGAGCTAGCTCAGCACCGCTTCCTTCGCCCTTGGCCGCCTGAAGCAACTTCCAACCCAGCTCCTCCTCCATCTCCCAAAAGTCTCCATTCCTCAAAGGTATATTTTCCTTCCCTTTTTACGCGCCTCAAATGGAAGACAAATAACAACATAAACAAAATCAGAACACGAAAATAAGCATGCAAGACACATAAAGATCGAAACCCTAAACGCGTTTTAAAAAAGGAAACAGAAGCCTTCACCTTACAGTCTCGCTTCGCTGGACCAAGGAGGGAAGAAGAGGACGAAGGAAGCAGCTTGGTGGCCATGGGCAAAAGGGTGAGCTTTGTTCAGTGGCTATGGCGAGAAGGACAAAGACGAAGACAGAAACAAAGAGAACGGCGCGCCTCATTCTGAAACCCTAATCTTCCCAAATGCAAACAAAATCAATTAACCCTAAAACAATTGTTCAGAGCCTGGGCCTTGCCCCTTCCTAAAGCGCCTAAGCCCATTTGCCTTTTGCCAAACGTACCCCCCCATTCCACTTCTGATTGTTTATTGTTTGGGCCCTAAACCTCGTTAGCCCATTCAATTTTTCCTTTATTTTTATTTTAAACAATTATAAACTAACATTTTATTTATCATTTATTTTTATGATTCAAACTAATATATACCATTTTTTGTTTATAACTTACTTAATACATTAATTTTGTTTTCTTTACATTAATTTCTAATTAATAATACTTTTTTTTATATATAACATAATTATAATTTTGTATATAATACATTAACTAAAATATAAGTAATATTTTTCTTTAAACTTAAAACATTTTCATTTTTTAGTTAAACTTTTGTATATAATTAATTAAAATACATTATTTTTAATACCTAAAAGAATAGACCTTAAAATATTTTCTTTTCTTTTAATTAAATTTTCTTATTTGTACATATTAGCAAAAATATAAAACATGATAACAATACATAAGTAAAATACAAGAATACAAAATTAAATCAAATACTTAATTTTCACATTAAGTTAACATTTCTCAAACTTGTAAATAAACCTCATACATTTACACATACACTCACACATTTACAATATATACATTTGCTATTTTTATGCATTGCTATACATTATATTTTACATTTGCGCAATTCGATTTGGTTGTAATTATTTGGATACTATTCTCCTATAAGTCTCATCCCTCATTTGTATACTTGTACCCCCACTCCCGGATACTATTTGTAATAGTTTAGGACTTTAAATTCCCGCAATTTATCGCTTTTGAATTATACCATGGTTAGACCTAGGGTTGTATGTAAATAAAACCAAACGCTAGATAACCTAATACAAGACAAATATATGAAATCAATACACAATCACACTTGCACCCCTAGGGTAATCCCACATGTTGCCATCCAAAATGGGCCATGCTTGCACGTCGAGTTTCTTTGGCAAAACAATTCAAATGATCATAAGTCCCTCGATGACGCTTTCGAAAGTTGCCTATCAAAATGATCATAGTCCCTTCAAGCAAAATTTCCAAAGACACTTGGCATCATTGCATTCATGGTCCATACAATGACCCGCGCCTGTCCCGTTAAACATCCTAAACGCAAGATTGTCCACCAAATACAATGGTGGAACAAAATTGTTAAAAAGGGTTAAAACATGAGAAAAACCTTTGAGTAAACTTAGGAGTAGACAAAACTCTTAGTTACTTGATCAACTTGCAAAAACACTTGCCTACTTTTCAAACCAAACTCCACAAACACTTTCAAAACAAACTTTCAAAAAAATTTGTAACATCTTTTCGAAAAGATACACACCTTCGTATATACTCAAACACGAGTCATTACAACGGTTGCCGAAACAAAGGCGTCTATTTCAAAACATTTTCAAAACACAAATACACACACCATTTCAAGCAATCAAAAATCAAGGCAAGTGATCTAAAACCAAGTAACTAAGAGCCCATGGATAACCATGGATGAAAAGGGTGCTAATACCTTCCCTTTTCATAATCTACCCCCCGAACCCACGAAACATCTCAAAAGGTTTTTTTCCTGTGCTTTTTTAACCTTTCCTTTAGGGCAAAATAAAAAGTCGGTGGCGACTCTTGCTAAACCGAACAAGTGCGAATACAAACGCAAAACTCAAGTCAGTTCTCCCACCGTATCACAGAACTGGCGACTCTGCTGGGGACAAACTTAAAAGTGGGGTTACCTTAGGGTTTTTAGATCACCCTCTTGCATGATTAATTGTTTGTTTTGATTGCTTTACCTTTGTGGTTCTATTGTTTGGGCTTGAAATCCTACACCCGGATTTGGGAAACATTCATAGATAGCAATACGTTGTGGAAATTGTGCGGAGTATACCGACACGGTTGAAGCAATAGCTATATTAGTGCGACATATTTGTGAGTACCGGTAACCCTTGAGTTCAATCAAGGAGAGTACGGGGCCGCTGAGTGATGTCACTGAGCATTAATGACCTAGAACCTTACATGACCATCTTGGCATTTTATTAGGGGTAGTGAGATGACCGGCTTTGGTGCAGTCTGAAGTTGGTAGATACTCGATACTACACTCATTAAGGGTTGTTTTCTTGGAATATTTTGGTCGCTAGTTAAGTGGCTAAACCAAAACAATGAACATGGAAGACAATCCAATGATATTGAGCTCCTTAGAACCCGGTTACTATTTATAGGACATGTTTTTAAGCCAACTACACTCAAGAGGGTACTTACCTATGAAGCCCCATGCAAGCCTGAAACTAGGGTTTTGTGTGATTTGCTTGTACATGTGTTCTTGCATGCATCATAAAACATCATAAAGCATCATATGCATCCGCTAACCATTTCAAGGGTTTGGATCTTCACCTTTGTTCTTGTTTTGTAGGTCATGGAAATTCCTCGTAGGAAAACTATCCAAGTCAACCTTGTGAGAATCCCTCCTCAACTCAAGGAGCTCACATCCAGAATTCCCGAAAGCTCTCCCTTCAGTGAAAGACATGGTAGACTGCTCAGCCTAGTCAACACCAGCATTGAAGAAGACATGATGAAGGTTTTGTTCCAGTTTTTTGATCCCCTTCACCACTGTTTCACTTTCCCCGATTACCAATTGGTGCCCACTTTGGAGGAATTTTCTCAACTCCTGAGAATTCCTATCCTTAATCAACTACCTTTCAACGGTACGGAAAAGGAGCCAAAGCCTGAAGATGTTGCTCAATCACTACACTTGCAACCATCCGATATCAAGGGGCATTGGGAAACTAGAAGCAGTGTCAAAGGCTTCTTGGCAAAATTCTTGTTTGAGAAGGCACAAGAGTGTTGGAATTCCTTGGATCTACAAGCCTTTGAAGAAATAGTGGCACTCCTCATTTATGGGTTGGTCTTGTTCCCAAATCCTGACCAGCTTATAGATGTCAACGCCGTCAAGATCTTCTTATCCAGGAATCCCATACCAACATTTCTTGGGGACATCCTCCACTCATTTTACACACGAACAATGAGAAAGAGAGGTGTTCTCATGTGTTGTACTCCTCTCCTTGCAAGGTGGTTTATTTCGCACCTTTCACAGTATGTTTTAAAGAATTACCAAGGCCTAAGGTGGTCACAACGGTTGATGACTCTCACTCACTCTGATGTACATTGGTGTTCTCGGTCCAGAGAAAGTGTCATCATCGTCGATCGTTGTGGAGAGTTCCCTAATGTTCCATTGCTTGGCATTAGAGGAGGCATCACCTACAACCCTTGTCTGGCTTTGAGACAATTTGGATATGCACGGAGGGAGGGCCCTCACGACATGTTGATTCCTGACATAGCTTTTAACTTCGACAACAATGCGCAAGGACTTCGTCAAAGGTTCATCAGAGCTTGGAGGATGCCTAACAAGGTAGACAGCAAGACACTGGGGCACAAGAATTCCATCCCTCTTGAGCCTTATCTCAAGTGGGTCCGAACCCGAGCCCAAAGTCTAATGATGCCTTACCCTCATGTTCTCCCTGTGATTAACGAGCCCGTTAAGGAAGGAGAGGTTCCCTACACCATCTTATATCCTGACATGCCAATGACATGGGAGGAGATGCAGAAGAGTTGGATCCAACTCAGGGAAGAAAGGGATACTTTTGAAGCCAGCTTCTACGCCAGCGAGAAGAAGGTTTTGGAGCTTACCCGCCAACTCCATGAGGAAGAGACCCTTAACACCTACATCGCGCCAAAGAGGATGCGCAACGTCTTTTTACCATGAGAAGTTTTTGTAATATTTGGCCCATGGGGCATTTATGTACTAACAAAATTTCTTCTTATTAATATGACGTGTGTTCTTTTTGTCTGCAACAATTGTGAATTTCTAAATCCTTGAATGCATTGCATAAATAAACATATCATTCATCATGTGCATAAGCAGGTCTCCACACCAGGTTTTCTTATCTTTCTGCTGTTTATTTCAGTAAGATGGATCTCAAACAAACGGTCAAAGATCTACAGTCTTAGAACTCACAATTTCAACATCTCCTAATGACCTTGGCAAAGGGTCAGGAGGATCTAAAAGCCCTGCTCGGGAACAAAGAGCAAGTGAAAAAGAAGAAGAAGAGAGTCGGGGTGGCTACCCTAGGAAGAAGGTTTGAGGGTGAAGCCATAAGGGTTCTTGAATTTCCCCCTACATATGAAGAGGGAACCAGTAAAGGAAAAGGGGTCGCGGTACCATCTGAATCCGAAGTTGAAGAGGAAGAGGCTGAAGAAGACGAAGACTACTCAGAACAACAATACCCGCCGGCCGATGACAAGTACAAGAGTTTGGAGGACAGGTTGGCAGCTATGGAGCTGCAGAGAGTTCCAAGCTTAGATTTCGAAGATTTGGGATTAATTGTCGGAATTGTGATCCCCCTGAAGTTTAAAGTGCCAGTTTTCGCAAGATATGATGGGCTGTCTTTCCCGAAGATGCATCTAAGGTCATATGTCCAAAGAATCCAACCTCACACATCTGACAGAAACCTTTGGGTACATTTCTTTCAGGATAGCCTGTCTGGCACACAGCTGGATTGGTTCTACAATCTTGAGAGATCAGAGGTACATAGTTGGGAGGATCTTGCAGCTGCTTTTTACCGCCAATATCAGTATAACTCTGACCTGGCACCAACCCGTACTCAGCTACAGAGTATGGGGATGGCCTCGGGGGAAGGATTCAAGGAATATGCCCAGAAGTGGCGCGATCTGGCCGGGAGAGTGCAGCCACCTCTTTCTGATAGAGAGCTTGTTGATATGTTTCTGGGGACCCTGTCTGGTCCATTCTTTAATCATCTGATCGGTAGCTCTTCCGCAGGGTTTACCGAATTAATTCTGACTGGCAAGCGGGTAGAAGCCGGTATCAAGAATGGGAAGATTCAGAAGGATGCCTCTGCATCTACAACTGTTAAGAAATCATTTCCGGCGAAGAAGGAGACGACTGTTGTGTATTCTCAGAGAGGAGCAGGAAGAAACGAGCGTCGGTCGACTGTGGGGGCCGTGATGATCCAAAATCCATCAAATGATCAACCTCGCCATAACCAGTCCAGACCTAAACAGCAATGGAGAGAACGGCCACCACGGCAGTTCACCCGCATCAATATGCACCTGCGCAGGTTCTTCCACATCTGTTGAATTTGAATCTCACCAAGATTAGGGAAGCACCAAAGACTGTGAATACTGCTTCACCGCACTATCATCCCAATGCTAAATGCGCCTACCATTCCTTAGCGTCGGACATGACACAAACGATTGTTGGGCGCTAAAAAATAAAATTCAAGACTTGATAGATGCAAAAGAGGTGGAGTTCGATACTCCAGAGAAGCCAAACGTGATATCTGCTCCGATGCCGAAGCACGGTCGAAATGTCCATGCTATCGAGGAAGATTTGTATGTTTCTGATGTCAATGACCTGAGGACTCCGCTGTTAACCATCAAGTTAAATCTGCTAAGATCCGGGATTTTCCCGGGATGCAAAGAAGACTGCTACTGTTGTTACTCTCTGCCATTTGACTGCCCATCACTGAAGAAAGGCATCTAAGGCCTGATGGACAGTCAACAAATTCTGTTTGAGAAGATTCCTGCTATTCCAACCCCTACTGAAGATGTTTCAATTATCACCATTCACGCCAATCTTTCCAATGCCGTCAGAAAGCCTGTTAATATTACATCAGCTACAAAGATTGTTCCTTTGAAAATAACTATGCATGGGCCGGTCCCCTACAGTTCTGACAAGTCAATACCATGGAATTACGGTGGAGACATCTACTACCATGGTGTTAAACAAGTTGAAGTAACCGAAGAAAGCTCTGATGAAGAAGAGGCCAGCATTGGAAACATTGCTGGTACAAGCAAGATCAGCCGAAGCGGGAGAATATTTTCTCCAGAGATTGCCCCCCCCCCCCCCAAAGGCAACCTTTGGACCCTCAGCTGCTGCCAAAGTTAATCCTGCACCAATAAGACTTCCCGCCGAAACTCCGTTGATTGAAGAAACTGTTATTGTCCCTCCTACTTCTGCTGATAAAGGTAAAGGGACCCAAGATGAGCTCGTCCGGACGAGGACTCAACCTTTGGTCATCCCGGAGACCTCTAAGAAAGAGATGGAGGAGATCCTGAAGATAATTAAAAAGAGTGATTATGACGTGGTAGAGCAACTGGGGCAAACCCCCTCGAAGATCTCCATGTTAGCATTACTGCTTTGTTCTGAGGCGCACGCCAAAGCATTGATCAAATTCCTGAAGACAACCCATGTACCCCAGGAAACCTCTGCCGACCAATTCCAAGACTGTGTATCCAGTCTTACAGCAGACAACGGTTTAGGTTTCTCTGATGCGGACCTGACCTCAAAAGGAAGAAAACACAACGATGCATTACATGTGTCAGTAGAATGCTAAGGAACTACTCTGGCCCATGTTCTGGTCGACACTGGTTCTTCTCTGAACGTGATGCCCAAGAAGGCTCTCGACCGTTTAGATTGCGAAGGCTTGGAGTTGAGGCCAAGTAATATCATTGTAAGGGCATTTGACGGGTCGAAGAGAATGGTACACGGAGAGGTAGACATTCCCATTAAGGTTAGCACAGAAGTATTCCCCTCAACTTTCTATGTGATGGACATCCGTCCGTCATACTCTTGCTTACTGGGAAGGTCGTGGATACATAACGCTGGGGAAGTTACCTCCTCCTTACATCAAATGTTGAAGTACCCTGTCAAAGGAAAGATCATAACCGTGCACGGTGAAGAGGAATATATGATCAGCCACTTGAACTCATTTCGGTATGTAGAGGTGGAAGGAGAATTCATTGAAACACCATTCCAGCACTTCGAGGAAGTCTCTTCTGAAGTGGCAGTAGCAAAAGTGGTAACTGAGGTACCAAAGCAGATGGCCAGGATGGCATCTCTAAAAGACGCGAAAGCTGCAATGAAGGAAGGGAAGAGCTCAACATGGGGTCAGTTGCTTGATATTCCTCACAAAACAGACAAATTTGGATTAGGTTTCACTACTGCGGGACAGAAAGCTATGCGTCGCTCAAAGGTTGAAAGAGCGCCCATCAAGATCTCTCCTTATGGAATCAATGCTCTGGAAGGTGAAGACGAAGAGGCCAACATTGAAGATTGGATCTACCCAACTGTCGAGGGAGGACTACGCAACTGGGAGGCAAAGGACTTTGTCCCCATTACTTTTATTAATCAGTAATTATCTGTCAAACATTTCCTGTTGGTTTGTAATATTTACTCTTGAACAATCCGTACACTACTTTTTCACCTCATGCCTTGCCCGGGGCATGTAGGTCCATTTGTAAGGGTTTTGATTATCTTCATATCCATATGCCGTGTTTAATGATTCATTGGACGTTTTTCATTGATAAACTGTTGTGTTCATTTTATTTCCTTTTTGCATTTTGTTTGTTTAAGGATGGTGTTGTACCCCAAAATTTGCCCTCCCATATTTCTCAAAACATTTCAAGAAAATTTACAAGTCCAACCCGGCGCGTTATATTCAGGTGTTCTTTCGCTAAGATATCTCTGATAACGTATTCTCAAATTCAGGTTCGGCTCAAGAGTCAATTCTTTAAAGAAGGTATCCGAATGTGTGAGTTTTCTTGAAGAAATATAGCGAAAAAGTGTGCTGAAAGTGCAGTTTTTACGCGCTAAAAAATTCATAACTTGAAGATCGTGACTCGTTTTGAACCCGTTCTGGTGGCCAAAATTCCGTCTTGACATCATCTACGTTTTCATCTCTCACGGCTGTAAGCCAATTTCGATCAGAAGGTCTTCAAAAATGTGGATTTATCAGGTATTTTCGTGCAGAAAATTTGTGACAGAAGTTTATTTGCGTCATGTTCAAAAAATCATAACTTGGTCGATTTTCATCGTATCGAGCTGGTTCCGGCGCCAAAATTTCACAAATTGAGTTGACTACATTTTCACAGAAGGAATTGAGTTCAAACGGTATTCAAAAGGCCTTCGTTTTTTGTTCAGAGTGCGTGACACGCTGAAAATCCTGAATGCTGAATATTATTTCATCTGAGCCGAAACTTCGAAAATTCATAACTCGGTCAATTTTTATCGGATTGGGCTCATATTTTTACACAAGGTCCCTGACTCATAGATCTACAACTTTGCTTCAAAATTCGAGACCAAATTATGCACCGATCAATACCAGTTTTTTATTGAAGAACGTGTCGGAGTCGACACTGAAGCCCAAAATAAGTTTGTCTGAGCTGAAACTTCAAAAATTCATAACTAATTCACCGTTTATCCGATTGAGTCGATTTTCGGACAGGAGTTAGTTCTCGATGCCGGCTACATTTTGTTTTCACATTTCAACTTCAAAAAATGCACTTAAGTCCCTGCGATTTAGCCTGGAAAGTGACGAATTCAAGTGAATATTGGAGGCCCAATTGCACATTCAAAGCCCATTTTCTTTACCCTAATTTCCACTATATAATCACCTTCTTGTCACACAAACCGGGGAGAAAAAAAGAAAAAAAAGGAAGAGAAAAAGAGAGAAAAAACCTGGCCACAACACTGTTGGAATATCAAACTCTTTCAAGAATCCTAAAACCTTGAAATCCTTATTACAAATCCCTTTTTCACTACAAACAAAGTCATCTCAGTTACAAACCAACATCTTATTACTTCTTCAGTAAGGGTAAGGCTGGCTTGATCTCCATGATCCAAAGGGCATAAAAGCATTCATGTCACTACTTTTCCAGTAAGGGTAAGGTTGATTTGATCTCCATGATCAAAAGGGTATAATCATTCATACATGCCATATTGTGCCTAAACATTAAATTTTTTCATATATTGGCTTTATTTGCATTTTATGATTTTATTTGATGTGTTTGTGAGATTCAACACTGCAGATTTAGACAGGATCTCAGGCAGGTTCATTAAGGAACGTTGAGGCCAAAAGCCAAATGGCCAAAAGCCAAAAGCCAAATGGCCAGACTAGAAAAACTTATGCATGACACCAATACATGGCGAGACAGACATTAAGCCAGAGATTAAGGGAACGTTGAAGCCAGAACACAAATGGCCAAAAGCCAAAAGCCAAAAGCCAATTGGCCAAAGTAGAATAACTTATGCATGAAACTCAATCCAATGGCCAAAGAATGCAGACCACGGTACTCAGGAGTCAATACTTCAAAAAACCTCCCCTTGGGCCAGACACCCCCTATGGTTTGCTCAATTTTTAATTTTTATTTGTTTTTCCTTTTTATTCTTTTAATTGTTTTTAATTGTTTTCTTTTAATTTCATAAAATAATTTTCATAATAAATATAAAATACAGAAAAATCAAAAAAAATGTTTATTTTATTAATATTAATTTTACTATTATTATTTTTGTAAATAAACTTTAAACAATTAATTAGATTAATTTAGGTTTCAAAACTTTAATATTTTTCTTAATAAATTAAATATGTAGAAATTAGGTTTTTTTAACTTTTTCATCATTTTTTTAATAAATAATTTTCTCATTATTATTATTATTATTATTAATTACTAATTTATTTTGTAAATAAACATGTACATAAATTCTTTAGTAAATTAAGTTAAACTTTAACATTTTTCTCAAATAATTAAAAATAACTTAGAATTATGGTTTCTTTTAATTTTAATTTTAATTTTCTTATTTCATAAATGCAAAAAAACCTAAAAAACACTTCTTTTATTTCAATAAATAATTAATTAATTTTTAATTTCAATTTAACTTCAAAAGGGTCCAACGCCCTCGTTTCCAATCTTATTTCAATTCGCGCGTTTTATTTCGTTTCTTTTAAATATTTATGTAATTCTCCCAAAGCCATGTAACTCGGACGTTCTAATTCCTCGCACTTTTAATTCTTTATTTTTCTGTCAAATCGGGTCCTGGAAATTTTGGCGATGTGGACCCGCGCCTTTGTAATAGTTTAGAACTTTTAATTTCCGCATCTTTTTAACTGCTAATAAAATGCATGCAAGAATGAATGACAAAAATAAAAACAAACGCATAGATCACCTTGACATGAATAAGACAAAATAACTGAACATGACACACAAATCACACACCACCCCTAGGGTACGCCTCACTGTTGCCTTGCCTCGAAAGGTGGTCGTCGAGTAGAGGACGTCTTAGTAAGTCCTCATGATCCGGGAACCTGGCATGAGGGTAGCTTCTAAGGTGTCTTCCCATTGCTCCGGTGATCACCACGTCCCTAAAACTCGAATTGACCCGAACACCTCCAACGGTGGTGCTACCTACCTCTCAATGGTGGGATGGCACTACTTTTAAGGACATCTACACAGACGAATTCCTTAGGGTAGGTAGGTTCTCAAGGATACTTGCTCTAATCTCAAAACAAACTCAAAAAGACTTTTCACACTGACACTTTTCAAAAGCTTTCAAAGCAAATTTTTCAAACACTCTGACGTACGAGTCGATCTGAAATTTTTCAAAGAAACTTTTAAACCCACATTGAAAAGCAAACAAACAATTTTGAAAACACAAGTGAGCAAGTATCTAAGAGCCCATGGATAACCATGGATAGAAAGGGTGCTAACACCTTCCCTTTCTATAACCTACCTCCCGAACCGAGAGCAATCTCTTTAAGGAGTTTTTCTGTGCTTTTGTCCTTTCCATTTGGAGAAAATAAAAGACGGTGGCGACTCTTGCTTCCGCGACATTTCACGAACCAGCGTTAAACAGTCAGTTCCAGATCCACCGATCACAGATGGCTATCCCTTACACACACCCACACTCACAAATGCAGGTACCCGTCCACTCTGGATTCTATGGGTGACTATTCTGCTATGTCCTTCAATAACTCTGAAGATCTGGTCAATCAGGCTGAGTATGAAGATGACGAAGATTGTGAAGTACCGGGAGAGCTAGCCAGACTTCTACAACAAGAAGAAAGGGCCATCTTGCCTCACGAAGAGTTGTTGGAGACTGTCAACTTAGGAACAGAGGAAGACCGGAAGGAAGTGCAAATGGGTTCCAATCTGGAGCCAAGTGTCAAGGAACGCTTGATACAGCTATTAAATGAGTACGTTGAAATCTTCGCCTGGTCTTATGAAGACATGCCGGGTTTAGACACAGACATCGTGGTTCACCGTCTCCCTACAAGAGAAGATTGTCCACCGATCAAACAAAAGGTCCGCCGAATGAGGCCCGACATGTCTGAGAAGATTAAAGCAGAAGTGATGAAGCAATTCAACGCTGGCTTTCTGGCTGTTACATCCTATCCACAATGGGTTGCTAAAATTGTGCCAGTACCTAAAAAAGACGGCAAGGTCAGAATGTGTGTGGACTACCGGGATTTGAATAGGGCTAGCCCTAAAGATGATTTTCCGCTACCCCATATCGACATTTTGATTGACAACACAGCTCAGCACAAAGTGTTTTCCTTCATGGATGGCTTCTCGGGCTACAACCAAATTAAAATGGCCCCCGAGGACATGGAGAAAACAACCTTTGTTACACAATGGGGTACCTTCTGCTACAAGGTGATGTCGTTCGGATTGAAGAACGCAGGGGCAACTTATCAACGCACCATGGTAGCTTTATTTCATGATATGATACATCATGAGATTGAAGTTTACGTAGACGATATGATAGCTCGGTCACAAACGGAGAAGGAACACCTTGAACATCTAGAAAAGCTGTTTGCCAGGTTGAAAGAATACAAACTCAGGATGAATCCAAGTAAATGCACTTTTGGAGTTAGGTCTGGTAAACTTCTAGGGTTTATTGTCAGCAACAAAGGCATTGAAGTCGATCCAGCAAAAGTGAAAGCAATACAAGAGATGCCTGCTCCCCGTACTGAAAAGGAGGTTAGAGGATTCTTGGGGCGCTTGAACTATATTGCCAGATTCATCTCTCATCTGACTTCTACCTGTGAGCCAATTTTCAAACTATTGAAGAAAGATCAGGTAGTCGAATGGAACGACGATTGCCAAGCTGCTTTTGATAAGATCAAAGAGTATTTGCTAGAACCTCCTATTCTGATGCCACCCGTCGAAGGAAGACCATTGATCATGTATCTGACCGTCTTGGATAACTCAATGGGGTGTGTTTTGGGCCAGCATGACGAGTCTGGTCGAAAAGAGCATGTTATTTATTACCTTAGCAAAAAGTTTACCGACTGTGAGACTCGCTACTCACTGCTCGAGAAAATTTGCTGCGCTTTGGTATGGGCTGCTCGCCGACTAAGACAGTATATGTTGACTCATACCACTCTGTTGATTTCCAAAATGGATCCTATCAAGTATATCTTCGAGAAACCTGCTTTATCTGGAAGAATAGCTAGATGGCAAATGATCCTAACTGAGTATGACATCCAGTACACCACTCAAAAAGCTATAAAAGGGAGTGTACTAGCTGATCATCTAGCTCATCAAGCTATCAAAGATTATCAATCCATGAGATTTGACTTCCCAGACGAGGACATCATGAATTTGGACAACATTGAAGGTAACGAACCGTATGACGGACCTGAAAAGGGATCCCGATGGACCCTGTACTTTGATGGTGCTTCAAATTCACTTGGAAACGATATCGATGCGGTACTCATTTCCCCGGAAGGTTGCCACACACCTTTCACGGCCCGACTCTGCTTCAGCTGTACCAACAACATGGCTGAATATGAAGCTTGCATTTTTGGTCTCAAGGCTGCCATAGACTTGGGGATCAAATCTTTGATCGTATTTGGGGACTCGGCTTTGGTTATCAGTCAAATCAAAGGAGAGTGGGATACCAAACATCCTAATCTCATCCCATACAAAGAACATGTCTTGACATCATTGCCTCATTTCGAGCAAATCACCTTCGAGCATTTCCCGCGAGAAGAGAATCAGCTAGCAGATGCTCTGGCTACAATGTCTTCCATGTTTAAACTCAATTGGGATAACGAGGCTCCCCAAATAACCATCGAGCGAATGGATGAACATGCGCATTGTCACGAGATCAACACCGAAGAAGTAGTGGAACAACCCTGGTTTCATGAAATCAAAAGGTATCTCTAGACTAGAGAATATCCCGAAGGAGCTTCAGTAAATGACAAGAAGTTCCTAAGGAAGTTTGCTGCCAAGTTCTTCCTGAGCAATGGCATCCTCTATAAACGTAGCCATGATTGTGTTTTACTCCGATGTGTGGACAAAGATGAGGCAGAGTTGATCATGACTGAGATACACAGCGGTACGTTCGGCACCCACTTGAGCGGACACACGATGGCTAAGAAGATTCTAAGGGCAGGCTATTACTGGTCAACCATGGAAGCTGATTGCCATCAACACTCCCGTACCTGCCATAAATGCCAAATCTACGCCGATAAGGTGCACATTCCTCTGATTCCTCTCAACGTGCTGATAGCTCCTTGGCCATTCGCAATGTGGGGCATTGACATGATTGGAGAGATCAAGCCCACTGCATCCAATGGACATCGCTTCATCCTGGTCGCCATTGACTATTTCACCAAATGAGTCGAAGCAGCTTCCTTCGCCTCTGTTACAAAAAATGTGGTTGCCTGCTTCATCAAGCAAAACCTCATATGCCGGTACGGTGTCCCCGACATGATCATCACAGACAACGGAACCAATCTGAATAATACTATGATCACCGCTCTATGCGAACAGTTCAAGATTTATCATCACAATTCATCTCCCTATCGGCCGAAGATGAACGGTGTTGTTGAAGCTGCGAACAAAAACATTAAGAAGATCATTCAGAAAATGACAGTCACTTACAAGGACTGGCATGAGATGCTACCGTTTGCTCTGCACGGATACCGTACCATAGCACGTACTTCAACCGGCGCAACCCCATTTTCTTTGGTGTACGGCATGGAAGCTGTCCTGCCCATGGAAGTTCAGATTCCTTCCTTAAGGATTATGAAAGACGCAGGTTTGAATGAAGATGATTGGATTCAGACACGACTTGATCAACTCAATTTGATCGATGAGAAGCGACTCGTTGCTGTTTGCCACGGTCAGACGTACCAAAAACGGATGATCAAGGCTTTCAACAAGAAAGTCAAACGTCAAGTATATCAAGTTGGAGATCTCGTGATCAAGCGGATTATCTTACCACAAAGTGACCCCAGGGGCAAATGGACTCCTACTTACGAAGGACCATTTGTGATCAAGAGCATATTTTTTGGTGGTGCAATGATTCTGACCACCATGGACGGTGATGATTTGCTGCACCCCGCGAACGCAGACATAGTCAAAAGATACTACGCATAAAATAACCCGACAAGTCGAAAACCCGAAAGGGCGGCTTGGGCAAAAATGGGCATCCCGGTGAACCGAAAACCCAAAAGGGCGGTTCAGGCAAAAGTTAGGGATAAAACAAAAAAAAAACCTGTACACCCGGCAAGTCGAAAACCCGAAAGGGCGGCTTGGGCAAAAAGGGGTTTCCCGGTGGATCGAAAACCCGAAAGGGCGATTCAGGCAAAAGTTAGGGAATTAAAGCGTATGACTATGTCTCGTCGGATCACTTTAAGGACAATCTCTTCATCAACCAGCTCCAAGCTTCTGGTTAATTCAGTCACCGGCAAACGAAGCATTGAACGGACAGATATTCAGAGTTGTGAAGGCCATAACAGAATGGAATCCCATGGAGTTATTTCACATAGCCATCTTTCTTTTGTATAAAATTTTCAATTTTTACGACGACATCCTCTCACAAGGATGCATGTCTCCTTTGTACAAAGATGCTCATAGAAAGTTAATACAAATACTTTTCCAAATACACAAATTTGCTTTGTCTTCCTTTCACACTAATGTATATTTGAGAAACGTCCAATGTTTTGTTAAGTAGGCATATGCATTTGAACATAGTCATTTCCTCACAAATCAGGAAAAGATGATTACTGATGAGTTGAAGGTACAGATAGATATCTCGACGCCCTTTCAGAAGGATTCCCCCAAACAGAGTTAAACTCCAGGATCCTCAGCAGAACAAGAGCTTTCTCAAAGCTGATCTCCCCATCCAGAGAGCCTTCCAGAACTTAGTCCCCCCAGAGATAAGTTTCGGCACCCCCAGTGGAGCCCTAAAAGCTGAAAATCCTATCCCCAGCGGAGCTAAGACTTCCAACTACCAATCCCCATTGGAACCAGACCAGTAAACATTCTCCCCACAGAGATACTTCCCACCAGACTGAAGATTCCCAGTCATACCTCTCCAGCATAAGTCTACCAGGTTCTGAACTCCCCAGCAGAGATCATCAGAATTCTCGCACCCCGCAAGTCACCAAGGAGTTCCAATCCCCAGCAGTGGTCCTGAGACCCCTCAACAAGTGAAGATCTTGTTCCCCAAGCAGTTAGCAGACAACAAGGATCTCTCATCCTCGATTGATCGGTCGTTCAAAAACTCCTTCATCATCTGTTGGAAGCTACAGTCGTGGAAGATCAAATCCTCACAAGATTCGAGTTACAAAGCCCGGATTTGACCGGATAGTATCTTAATCCCTACAGCATATTGTGAAGCCCGGAGTACGACCGGATAACAATGCCATACAACCATCAAACCTGGATTACGACCAGATAAGGATGTCCCTTCAGGTCAAGCTATGAAGTCCATATTCGACCGGATAATAGTTTAATCTCTAGCAAGCTATTGTGAAGCCTGGATTACGACCAGTTAACAATACAAATTTCTGTGAAGCCTGGATTACGACCAGACAACAGTCAAGAATACTACGAAGCCTGGAGTCGACCAGATAGTGGTATACCTTTAACACAAGCCCTGAAGCCCGGATTTGACCGGATAGCAGCTTGACAAAGCTATTGTGAAGCCTGGATTACGACCAGTTAACAATACAAATTTCTGTGAAGCCTGGATTACGACCAGACAACAATCAAGAATACTACGAAGCCTGGAGTCGACCAGATAGTGGTATACCTTTAACACAAGCCGTGAAGCCCGGATTTGACCGGATAGCAGCTTGACAAAGCTATTGTGAAGTCTGAATTGCGACCAGTTAACAATACAAAGTTCTGTGGAGCCTGGATTACGACCAGACAACAGTCAAGAATACTACAAATCTTGGAGTCGACCAGATAGTGGTATACCTTTAACACAAGCCGTGAAGCCCAGATTTGACCGGATAGCAGCTTAACAAGCTATTGTGAAGCCTGGATTACGACCAGATGACAGTACAAGTTTCTGTGAAAGCCTGGAGATCGACCAGATAACAGTTAAGCATTAGCAGAATGAAGACCCATTCTCAGTTCCTCACAGAATATTCGAATATTCTCCAGTGAAGATCTCCTCAAGACAGGAATCCCTAGTAGATTGACATACAATCCAAACTCCTGATCCCCCAACAGTGGTCCCAGGATTTCTCATCTTCAACGATCAAAGAATTCTTGCCCTACCCAGCAGCAGTCAAGGAATTATTTTCCCCGGCAGCAGTCAAGATTCTTTTATCTTCAGCCGTTCAGGATTCATTTATCCTTAGCAGGACAGCTCATCAGCTTACATACGCATTCATCACATTCATATCATAAACATTGATATAACATACATTGCATCATACACTTCATGCAACATGACTTCGTGTTTCAGCTAATATCTTACCCTTGTTTAGGATAAGAATTAGTAAGCTTAAAATTCAAGACTTCTGAAAATAGTTTACGGGTTCTCCAGTAACGGATGTTAACTTATCGCTTGTTCAGATTCTTCTCAACTTTTGAAAACAGTTTACGGACGCTTCCCCATCGACGAATGCTGCTCTATTGCTTATTCAACTTCAAGACTTCTGAAAACAGTTTACGGATTCTCCAAACACGGATGACAATCTATTGCTTGTTCGGACCCCCAGTTCAAAGATGTTACAAAACATGGTTACCTTTCTGATACTCGTCCACTCACCAATGACATACAATTCAACATTTCCAGATGGCATCGTTAAGCCCATCCCCCGACAGGATTCTGTCACGCTCCAGATGGCATCTTTAAGCCCATCACCAAATGGCATCTTCAAGCCCATTCCCTCTACCATCACATCACCGAGTGCAAATTTTTTGGGCACTCTAGTGTCCAATCTCCTTTTACCTTCGAGTCACGAAAGGCAAACTTGCCTATCTACCTCTTCAGGTTCAAGAAGATTGAACAGGGGCAACTGTTGTACCCCAAAATTTGCCCTCCTCTTTCTCCACAAGAAATCGCAGTTTCGGGCTTTTCCTGATTTTTCAGACTGGCTCAAGAATCGGTCAAACAGACTTTTCTCGTCAATCAGACAAAATTTAGGGTTTTCGTTGATTTTAAGACAGCTCAAACAGATTGCTTAGGATTGGTTGAATTGGCTCAAAGTTTGATCAGGCAGGCGTTTCTCTAGTGCTAAGTCAAAAATCAGGGTTTTATGCGCATATTTCTCAAGAAGAGTTAGTTCTATCAATGCTTTTTCAAATTACTCTGAAATAAGAGTTGAGACTGCTGGTTGTTAATTTGCAGTTGTTTGGATTTAATCAGTGAAAGGAGGTATGTGGATGTTTTGTTTGATTAACTGTCATCTGGTTTGATTAACTGTGCATTGCTTTGGATAATTGGAGCGTCGGGTTTGTTATTGATTGATGATAAGACCATAGTGTTTATCAATTGATTATTTATTTTAAGTTAGAATAATTGGAATTTATTTCCATTTTATTATAATTTAAGAATTATAAACAATTAGATAAATATCTGAAGAAGAATTAAAAATGAATGTCAATAAAAGGACTTTTTTATTTATCTTTAAATTATTTGTATAATTATTATTGTTTACAAAGTATTTACAAGAATAATGTTACAGTAATTTAAATTGAAATAAAACTATGTTCTAAAATTTCTAAGTCTTCATCTTCTATCCAATGCTCCCTTGTTGCTCATTTATTTTTCATCTGCAAAACAAGAAACAAAAGAAAAGTCAAAGCAGAAAAAATAATTAAAGATAGACAGTTAAAAAGATTCATCATTAAAAACAAATGGCCGGAATCAGTTTTGCCCTCTCTGCAAATCACGAGATTTCTCCCGGTTCACAAAGAGGGATGAAAGTTGCTTGCAAAAGAAAAAGACATGAATGCACAAAGTTATGATTTTTGCACAAATTCAAATTCTTAAGCATACTGCATAAATCAAAAGAATTGTCAACCAAGTTTCCAAACAGCATGTACAAATAAAGGCAAACTGAATTACATTTTCAAACTAAGCCAAAAGCTGTCCAAGGATATCAAAATATCAACAATTCAAAAAGCTGTCAAAAGAAAGTAAATAAAGTGTGAAAGAAACATGGAAATATGCAGTGGAAAAGGGACAATTGCAAGCAATATTCAGAATGCATCATATTCCTAGGCCATTTGTTTTTTTCAGAAAAGACGAAATTAAAGCAATAAAAATGCTTTCTTTAATCCGGAGAGAGAAAGAGAGAGGAAAGCAGATTACAGTACAGCAGGCTAAAGGCTAAAAAGAGCATGTATCAGAGCTATTCAAAAAGAGGCGGAACATATGCAGCAGAGGTGATCACAAAGGGTGAAAGCCTCAAGCCTTGCAAACCTGTCCACAAATTTGACCAAGAAAATATAGCGCCTCCTGCCCTTAAAAGACAAGAGGGCAAAGACCCTAAAGGAATATACAAAAAAATCCATCAAACCTTAAGCATTCAAGCATACACGCCTAAGGCCTCAAAACCTGTAACCTCAACAAAAAAACACCAAAAGCCAAACAGCATAAACCTTAAAACCTGTAAACTGTCAAGCTGTCTAAAAACCTCAAATGGCCTGAAACATTCAAAACCAAACCTGCATAAGCCTTTGCTTCAAAAGACCATAAGCCTTACCATTCAAAAAAACACTTACTCTGATACAAAACAAAAGCTTTCAACCTGCTGAAACCCAAACAGAACCACCAAGTCCCAACCTGTCAAACCAAAGCCCAGACCTGCATAACTCAAGCCTGAAGCCTACAGTGAAGACCTAAAACAACACAAACTGTCTAGTTTGAAGCCTAGACCACACAAGCCTTAACCATAAAATAACATCAAAACTGACCAAGTTCATACTCAAAGTCCTTGTCAAAAGCCATGATCAATCCAACACAACATACAAAAATATCTCAGCATATCAAACACTAAGCATTTTTCGAACCAACCAAACCCTCAGAACATTGTCATAACTGGGCAAACATTTCAAGGCAACAGATCAAGCACAACATATCAAACACCTCAGAAGCATACAAAATGTTCAGAGGCAACTGAAGAAAGTGAAAGAGAAGAGGATAAAGAAGCATCAATATTGGCATATCAGCAATAAACAAGTACACCCAGGCAACATAAACCCTCAGTTTGAAATCATTATAGGATAGCAAGCATTTCATAACAAGCACATTCCGAGGCAACATATCAATCATCTCAGAACATACAAAAGGAAAGGCAACCAGAAAAGAAGAGGAAGAGAGATATACAGGGCATCTCAGGTAAAACATCATTGAAAGCAAGCAGAAAAAAAGGCAAAGAAAGACACAAAGTACCGTGGTTACCGGAGCTAGCTCAGCACCGCTTCCTTCGCCCTTGGCCGCCTGAAGCAACTTCCAACCCAGCTCCTCCTCCATCTCCCAAAAGTCTCCATTCCTTAAAGGTATATTTTCCTTCCCTTTTTACGCGCCTCAAATGGAAGACAAATAACAACGTAAACAAAATCAGAACACAAAAATAAGCATGCAAGACACATAAAGATCGAAACCCTAAACGCGTTTTAAAAAAGGAAACAGAAGCCTTCACCTTACAGTCTCGCTTCGCTGGACCAAGGAGGGAATAAGAGGACGAAGGAAGCAGCTTGGTGGCCATGGGCAAAAGGGTGAGCTTTGTTCAGTGGCTATGGCGAGAAGGACAAAGACGGAGACGGAAACAAAGAGAACGGCGCACCTCAATCTGAAACCCTAATCTTCCCAAATGCAAACAAAATCAATTAACCCTAAAACAATTGTTCAGAGCATAGGCCTTGCCCCTTTCTAAAGCGCCTAAGCCCATTTGCCTTTTGCCAAACGTACCCCCCATTCCACTTCTGATTGTTTATTGTTTGGGCCCTAAACCTCTTTAGCCCATTCAATTTTTCCTTTATTTTTATTTTAAACACTTATAAACTAACATTTTATTTATCATTTATTTTTATGATTCAAACTAATATATACTATTTTTTGTTTATAACTTACTTAATACATTAATTTTGTTTTCTTTACATTAATTTCTAATTAATAATACTTTTTTTTATATATAACATAATTATAATTTTGTATATAATACATTAACTAAAATATAAGTAATATTTTTCTTTAAACTTAAAACATTTTAATTTTTTAGTTAAACTTTTGTATATAATTAATTAAAATACATTATTTTTAATACCTAAAAGAATAGACCTTAAAACATTTTCTTTTCTTTTAATTAAATTTTCTTATTTGTACATATTAGCAAAATTATAAAACATGACAACAATACATAAGTAAAATATAAGAATACAAAATTAAATCAAATACTTAATTTTCTCATTAAGTTAACATTTCTCAAACTTGTAAATAAACCTCATACATTTACACATACACTCACACATTTACAATATATACATTTTCTATTTTTATGCATTGCTATACATTATATTTTACATTTGTGCAATTCTATTTGGTTGTAATTATTTGGATACTATTCTCCTATAAGTCTCATCCCTCATTTGTATACTTGTACCCCCACTCCCGGATACTATTTGTAATAGTTTAGGACTTTAAATTCCCGCAATTTATCGCTTTTGAATTATACCATGGTTAGACCTAGGGTTGTATGTAAATAAAACCAAACGCTAGATAACCTAATACAAGACAAATATATGAAATCAATACACAATCACACTTGCACCCCTAGGGTAATCCCACATGTTGCCTTCCAAAATGGGCCATGCTTGCACGTCGAGTTTCTTTGGCAAAACAATTCAAATGATCATAAGTCCCTCGATGACGCTTTCGAAAGTTGCATATCAAAATGATCATAGTCCCTTCAAGCAAAATTGCCAAAGACATTTGGCATCATTGCATTCATGGTCCATACGATGACCCGCGCCTGTCCCGTTAAACATCCTAAATGCAAGATTGTCCACCAAATACAATGGTGGAACAAAATTGTTAAAAAGGGTTAAAACATGAGAAAAACCTTTGAGTAAACTTAGGAGTAGACAAAACTCTTAGTTACTTGATCAACTTGCAAAAACACTTGCCTACTTTTCAAACCACACTCCATAAACACTTTCAAAATAAACTTTCAAAAACATTTGAAACATCTTTTCGAAAAGATACACACCTTCGTATATACTCAAACACGAGTCATTACAACGGTTGCCGAAACAAAGGCGTCTATTTCAAAACATTTTCAAAACACAAATACACACACCATTTCAACCAATCAAAAATCAAGGCAAGTGATCTAAAACCAAGTAACTAAGAGCCCATGGATAACCATGGATGAAAAGGGTGCTAATACCTTCCCTTTTCATAATCTACCCCCCGAACCCACGAAACATCTCAAAAGGTTTTTTTCCTGTGCTTTTTTAACCTTTCCTTTAGGGCAAAATAAAAAGTCGGTGGCGACTCTTGCTAAACCGAACAAGTGCGAATACAAACGCAAAACTCAAGTCAGTTCTCCCACCGTATCACAGATAATAAAGAAATTCTTTTTGAGAAGACTTTTGTCCCTTTGGTTCCTACTAAAGAAGTTGCTATAATCACCATTTTCGACAATTCTTCCAAGTCTTCCTCGAGAAAGCCTGTTAGAATTACATATGTTCTAAGAATCGCTCCCTTGATCATCATTGTTCCTGGGCCTATCCCCTATACATCAGATAAAGCTGTCCGATGGCATTATGGGGCTGACGTGTATTATCACGGGGTTAAACCAGACTTGAATGCTGAAGAGGCTGATACTGACGTCAGCAATATTGTTGGATCTAGTAAAGTCACCCGCAGCGGATGGCTTTTCTCCCCTGAGATCTCTCCACCAATTGTTGGACGCCTGTTGTTATTACAGCTACCAGTGCACCTGCTACTGTTCCTGTTCAAGTTCCCATTCTTACCCTTGTTGCCGAGTCAGCTGACACTCGGGGCAAAGGGATCACCGGTGAGCCTTCCCGGACGGAGGCACCAAAGACCATTACCGTTGAAGCCTCTAGACAAGAGATGGAGGAAATTTTGAAGATCATCAAAAAGAGGGACTACAATGTAGTCGAACAGCTGGGGAAAACCCCGTCTAAAATCTCTATGATGTCTCTGTTTCTATGCTCAGAAGCCCATGCTAAGGATCTGATTACTTTCCTGAAAACTGCACATGTGCCGCAGGAGACATCAGCTGATCAGTTTAAAGATTGCGTGGCTAGTCTGACTGCTGATAATGGGTTGGTTTTCTTCGATGCAGACTTGACTGCTAAGGGGAAGAATCACAATGATGCCCTGCATGTCTCCATTGAATGCAGGGGCACTACTCTTACTCACGTATTGGTGGATACGGGGTTCGTTTTGAATGTGTTACCCAAGAAGGCACTGGACTGGTTAGACTGTGAAGGGTCGGAGCTGAAGCCAAGTAACATTGTGGTCAGGGATTTTGACGGGTCCAAGAGGTTGGTATACGGAGAAGTGGATATCCTCAGTTGAATTACAGATAAGGTTCTAAATCTCGACAAAGTTCCTCCGTCGAATTACAGACGAGCTCCTAAATCTCAGCAGAGTTTTCTCAGTTGAATTACGAGCTAGCTCTTAAATCTTGACGAAGATGTTTCCCCCTTAGTTGAATTACGAGCAAGTTGTTAAAACTCAGCAGAGATGTTCTCTTAGTTGAAGTACAAGCAAGTTCCTAAATCTCGACAAAAATTAGACTTCCCCAGCGGAATCTTCTATAACAACAGGTATACAAGCTCTCGCTAAGGAACCTCTTATGCGATCGACACTCCTCCGAATGGCGTATGTAAGCCCATTCCCGACATCACAAGGTCGATACCACTTCATGCGAGTGCAAATTTCTGGGCACTCTAGTGTTCAATCATCTTCCACCTTCGGATCACAAAAGGCATGAAAGCTAATCTACATCCTCAGGTTTAAGAAGATTGAACATGGGAAGTTGTTGTACCCCAAAATTTTCCCTCTCATATTCCTCAAGACATTGCAAGAAAAATCTCCAAGTTGCTCAAGAGTTGGTCAGACAAGCTATCTCCTAAGTCAGTCAACCCCAAATTAGGGTTTCTGTTGCATCAAGATCCTTGAGTCCAAATGACCTCAAATTCTCACCAATGTCCTAATATATTCTCAAGATCATCCATGTCAAGTTTCAAGCCTTGCAGAGGAAGCTTGCTCAGTCAATTGCTCAAAGGTCCAAAAATCGACTATGCTAGGGCAAAAGTCAACTGTGACCTACATACAGTCAAACTTCAAGATTTTTTGTCAACATTCTCATTTTGAAGTATATTTCATCATTTGATCAAGGGTTGATCATGATTCATCAAGGATTGCTCAAAATTCATCAAGACTCAAAAGTTGCTAAATTAGGGTTTTGCAGGAAAAGTCAACCCAACTTTGACCAAGCATAAATTTCTAATACTATATTAGAAATGACCCATCCAAAGCTCATTTTTAATAGGATGCAATTCCCTACAATCCATATTCATACTCCAAGATCAAAAAATGCACTCACAAGAAGTTATGAATTTGGACATTATAGGTCATTTTTGAAAGTCAACAAAAACACATTTTTTGTCAAAGCTTATAACTTGAGCATTGAGTATCAAAATGAGATGAGACCAAAAGGGTTGGTTATAGGACATCTCAAGCTTTCTATAAAGTCAAAGAACATCTCCAAAAGTTCAAAATTGAAGAAGTTATGCATTGTTGAAGTTGGACTTTTTTGCAAAATTGCCAAAAGTCAACTATCCCCAAAACATCAAATTTTGCCAAAAGCTGCCCATTCTTTTTCACTTGATTTGAGTTTGCATTATTACCCACGTTCCCTAGCTTAAGCCATGTGCCTATATCTCATTTTTATTATTTAATTTGATTTTTATTTGAATTTATTCATTTTAAATCAAATAAAATCATATAAAATCCAAGGAATTAATAACTCATGATTTTTTGGTTGCTTTAGGCTTTGAATACAACTATTATGTGAATCAAATTCGTATCAAAGGGATTGGTTACAAGAAGATATGATTTAAGCCAAGTTTGGAAAGGTTTTCATGGGGAATCAAATCAAATATCCAAACATCAATGTGGAGAGATTTGAACCAATTTTATTAACCTAATGCACTGAGTGATACATAAGCAAGCTGAAGGACATGAAATAAGGGTTGAAAATCATTGGAAGAGGCAGAACAAGAACTGAAAAAATCACAAAAAAGCTTGAGGTCGAAATCTAGGTTAGAGGCATTTTCAGAGGTCGAGGCTTGTTCCAATCGATTCCTGGTCATTCACACAAGCTAACTGGATCCAAACCAAGCATTATCAGGTCCTTAAACGCACTGTAAGTCTCATGCTAATCACCCATGTTCTTGATTTCGATTTGGTTTCTTCTGGCATCATTTGAATGAAATAACTGCATATTCTTGACCCTCATATCATTTGCAAGCTATTGGCAATAACCAATTTGATTTATATGCATTGTAACCATGAAACGCCATGGCTAGGGTTTTCTTTCTGTTTTTAAGGGTTCTTGTTTCAGGTAAAATTGGTCCACGTGATGGGCATGGTTGCATCCAGGAGGATGAGACGAACACGACCATGCCCTTGAAAGTCATTTTTATTGCCTGAAGACGATTTTAGGAGTAGGCTGCGCTTTTAGCTGCGGATTCAAATCCGCAGGTAATATTACAGTAGTGGGAGGACAGAGACGAAGAGCTGTCACTCGCTCATTGGGCCATTCAAAAATGGCGCGCGTTTTTATTTTTTTCTGACCAATTGATTTTGCTTTGTTATATTATTATTATTATTGCATATTATATTAACAAACAAAGCAATGTGGCATGGTGGCAAACGTGTAGTGCATTCTCCTTCAGGACCTGGGTTCGAATCCCAGGTCCCCCACTTTCTCAATAATTTTTGTTTTCAGGTATTCCAGTGCATACGCTAGCTTGCAATCTACCGTACTCCCTCATCCATCCAAGCGCCAGATGGCCAACGGCCAGATCTGGTGGTCAAAAACTGGAGGTCCACCATGAGCCAGGTCTACATGCGTATACTGGATCAGAAAAAGTCCAAATGGGCCAACAAAGAATTGTTATTAACACCTCAAAACAGGCCCAATCCTTCCACTCTTTATTTATTTTTGTTTAGTTAGTTTAATTGTTTTATTTAATTTTCTAACCAATCATAAAATTCTTTTTTATCAAATAAAATCACAAACATATTTTTTTTATTCAACCAAATTTTAAACTTTTATTTTTCTTAATAAATTTATTAATTGATTAGGTTTTTAATTAGAAAACTTTAATTCATTTTTGTAAATAATTTTAATTAATTAGATTTAATTAGATATTAACCACTAATTTAATCACTTTTAATTTCTTTCCTAAATAATCAAAAACTCCAAAAATAATTTATTTTTTATTTAATTAACTTATTAATTTAATCTAATTATTCAAGTTAGGAATTAATTTCTCAAATAAAAAACAAAAAAAAAAAGCATTTTCTTTAAAAAAAGGGTCAAAACCCTAATCTTAGATCCGATTTAATTTCACGTCGCGCTTTATTTTCTTTACCCAATTATGTATCTGCTTACGGATTGTAATAGTTAAATAGGACATTTAATTATTTTTATCGCTTTATTTTTACATTTAATTATTGTAATAAGACAACTTGTTGGGGAATCTTGGGAAAACTGAATGGTTCCCGCTGGGGATTGATAGTTGGAAATTTGACTTGACTGGGGAAGAAGGTTTCATTTCCGCTGAGGTTCTGTAGTTCAAAGTTTTTACTCCGCTGGGGATTGGGAGTTTGAATTTTTAACTCTGATGGGAATTAAGGGTTTGAAATTATAACTCCGTTGGGGATATTTATTCTAAAGTTTTGGCTCCGCTAGGGATCTAGATGATGTACTGCAGGGGATTTCTTTTGGAATAGCCTAAAGACATTTTCCTATACTTTCAACTTGTCAGTAATTATTCTTTCCCATTTCGTTTATTTGTAAACAGTGATTATATTCAAATGCATATGCTCATCAATAAATCATTGGACGTTTTCAAATAAAACACAAGTGTAAAAAAGAAGAAAAGGCAAATAGTTTTCTGCACTTTGAAGTATCTTTGTATTAACTTTGTGTAAGTATTTTTTACAAAGGAGACAGACATCCTAGTAAGAGAACGTTGTCATAAAAAATGAGAAAAATTTATACAAAGAAAGATGGCTATGTGTAAAAATTCCACGGGGTTCCCATTCTGCTATAGCCTTCGTAACTCTGAATATCTTGTCCATTCTTTGCTTCGTCCGAAGATGATTGAGTTGATTAGAAACCCAGAGCTTGTCTGTGAAGACATTGTCCTTAAAGTGATCTGACGAGACATAGTCATACGCTTTAATTCCCTAAATTTTACCTGGACCGCCCTTTCGGGTTTTCGATCCACCGGGAAACCCTTTTTTGGCCAAGTCGCCCTTTTGGGTTTTCAACTTGCCGGGTGTACAGATTTTTTTTATTTATCCCTAATTTTTTCCTAAACCTCCCTTTTGGGTTTTCGATTCACCGGGATGCCCTTTTTTTGCCTAGGTGTGTCAACCTAGCGAGTCATTTATGCGTAGTATCTTTTGACTATGTCTGCGTTCGCAGGGTGCGGTAGGTCGTCGCCGTCCATGGTGGTTAGAATCATTGCCCCACCAGAAAAGATGTTCTTGATCATAAATGGTCCTTCGTAGGTAGGAGTCCATTTGCCCCTGGGATCACTTTGTGGCAAAATGATGCGCTTGATTACCAGATCCCCGACTTGATATACCTGGTGTCTGACTTTCTTGTTGAAAGCCTTGATCATCCGTTTTTGATACGTCTGACCGTGGCAAACAGCAGTAAGTCGCTTTTCATCAATCAAGTTAAGTTGATCAAGCCGGGTCTGAATCCAATCGTCTTCACTCAAACCAGCATCCTTCATGATTCTCAAGGAGGGAATCTGAACCTCGATAGGCAAAACAGCTTCCATGTCGTATACCAAAGAATAGGGTGTTGCCCCAGTTGATGTGTGCACCGTGGTACGGTATCCATGGAGAGCAAACGGTAACATCTCATGCCAGTCCTTGTAGGTGATTGTCATCTTTTGTATGATCTTCTTGATATTTTTGTTCGCAGCTTCGACAGCACCGTTCATCTTTGGCCGATAGGGAGATGAATTGTGATGTTGAATTTGGAACTGCTCGCACAAGGCGGTGATCATAGTGTTGTTAAGGTTTATACCATTGTTAGTGATGATCCTTTAGGGGATGCCGTACCGGCAAATGAGGTTCTGCTTGATGAAGCGGGAAACAACATTCTTCGTGACGGATGTGAAGGAAGCCTCTTCGACCCACTTGGTAAAGTAATCAATGGCCACCAGGATGAAGCGATGTCCATTGGATGCTGTAGGCTTGATCTCTCCAATCATGTCGATTCCCCACATAGCGAATGGCAAAGGAGCTGTTAAGACATTGAGAGGAACTGGAGGTATATGTACCTTGTCCGCATAGATTTGAAATTTGTGACAAGTCTTGGAATGTTGATAGCAGTCAGCTTCCATGGTAGACCAGTAATAGCCTGCCCTTAGAATCTTCTTAGCCATCGTATGCCCGCTAGAGTTAGTGCCAAAGGTACCATTGTGCAATTCAGCCATGATCTGTTCAGCTTCAATCTTGTCCACACAACGGAGCAGAATGAAATCATGATTGCGCTTGTACAGGATACCATTGCTCATGAAGAACTTGGAAGAGAATCTCCTCAAGAACTTTTTGCCGTTGACTGAAGCTCCTTCAGGATATTCTTGAGCCTCGAGATACCTTTTGACTTCGTGAAACCAAGGTCGGTCCACTACTTCTTCGGTATTAATCTCGTGACAATGTGCAGGTTCGTCCATCCGTTCAATGGTGATTTGGGGAGCCTCATTATCCCAATTAAGTTTAAACATGGATGACATTGTAGCTAGAGCATCAGCTAGCTGATTTTCTTCTCACGGGAAGTGCTCGAAGGTAATTTGCTCGAAATGTGGTAGCAATGTCAAGACATGTTCTTTGTAAGGGATGAGATTGGGATGCTTAGTGTCCCACTCTCCTTTGATCTGACTGATGACCAAAGCTGAGTCCCCAAACACAATCAAAGATTTGATTCCCAAGTCTATGGCAGACTTGAGTCCAAAGATGCAAGCTCCATACTCGGCCATGTTGTTGGTGCAATTGAAGTAGAGTCTAGTAGTGAAAGGTGTATGGTAACCTTCCGGGGAGATGAGTACCGCGCCGATACCGTTTCCAAGTGCATTGGAGGCACCATCAAAGTACAGGGTCCGTCGGGATCCTTGTTCAGGTCCGTCATATGGTCTGAAATCTTCAATGTTGTCCAAGGTCATAATGTCTTTGTCGGGGAAGTCGAACCTCATGGATTGGTAAGCTTCAACAACTTGATGAGCCAGATGGTCAGCTAGCACACTCCCCTTTATAGCTTTTTGGGTCGTGTACTGTATGTCATATTCCGTTAGGATCATCTGCCATCTAGCTATCCTTCCAGACAAAGCAGGCTTCTCAAAGATGTACTTAATCAGATCCATCTTAGATATCAGCAAAGTGGCATGAGTCAACATATACTGCCTTAGCCGGCGAGCAGCCCATACCATAGTGCAGCAAGTTTTCTCGAGCAGTGTGTATCGGGTCTCACAGTCGGTAAACTTTTTGCTGAGGTAATAAATGGCATGCTCTTTTCGGCCAGACTCGTCATGTTGGCCCAGTACGCACCCCATTGAATTATCCAAAACAGTCAGATACATGATTAGCAGTCTTCCTTTGATGAGTGGCATCAAGATAGGAGGTTCTAGCAAATACTCCTTGATTTTATCGAAAGCAACTTGACAGTCATCATTCCATTTAACCACCTGATCTTTCTTCAACAGCTTGAAGATTGGCTCACAGGTAGATGTTAGGTGAGAAATGAAGCTAGCAATGTAGTTTAGGCGTCCCAAGAAACCTCTGACCTCCTTCTCAGTGCAAGGAGCAAGCATTTCTTGTATAGCTTTGACTTTGGCAGGATCAACCTCGATGCCTTTGTTGCTGACAATGAAACCCAAGAATTTACCAGACCTGACTCTGAATGTACACTTGTTAGGGTTCAGTCTGAGCTTGTACTCCTTCAACCTGATAAATAGCTTTTGAAAGTGGTCAGGGTGTTCTTCTTCTGTCTGTGATTGGGCTACCATGTCATCTACGTAGACCTCTATCTCATGATGTATCATATCATGAAACAAGGCTACCATGGTGCGTTGATAGGTTGCCCCGGAATTCTTCAGTCCGAATGGCATCACTTTGTAGCAAAACGTACCCCACTGTGTAACAAAAGTAGTTTCCTTCATGTCTTCAGGTGCCATTCTGATCTGGTTGTAACCTGAAAATCCGTCCATGAAAGAAAATACCTTGTGTTGAGCTATGTTATCAACCAAGATGTCAATGTGCGGAAGTGGAAAATCATTTTTAGGGCTAGCCCTGTGTAAGTCTCTATAATCCATGCACATTCTCACTTTCCCGTCCTTCTGAGGAACGGGCACAATGTTAGCAACCCATTGTGGATAGGAAGTAACAGCAAGAAATCCAGCATTGAACTGCTTCATAACTTCTGCTTTGATCTTTTCTGACATGTCGGGCCTCCTGCAGCGGACTTTCTATTTAACTGGTGGACAGTCTTCTCTTGTGGGTAGAAGGTGTACCATAATATCTGTGTCGAGTCCCGACATGTCTTTATATGACCAGGCGAAGATCTCAACATATTCATGTAACAACTGAATTAGGCGCTCTTTGACACTTGGCTCTAGGTTGGCACCCACTCTGACTTCTTTTCTGTCTTCCTCAGTACCCAAGTTGATTGTCTCTAACAGCTCCTCATGAGGTAGAATAGCCCTTTCTTCCTGTTGTAGCAGCCTAGCCAACTCTCCCGGAACCTCACAATCTTCCTCACCTTCGTATTCGGCATGGTAGACTAGATCTTCAGAGTCACTAAAGGCCATAGCAGAATTGTTACCCATGAAATCCGGAATGGAAGGGTACCTGCATTTGAGAGTGCGGGTGTGCGTAAGGGATAGCCACCTTTAAACAAATAAAATGTAAAAAGAAGGAAAATGAACACAAAAGTTTATATGTGAAAACGTCCATGATTCATTAAAATGGCATATGAAGATGAAAAATCAAACCCTTACAAATGGCCCTATGTGCCTCGGGTAAGGCACAAGGTTAAAAGTGTATGAATTGTTTGAGAATTATTACAAACCAACAGAAATGTTTGATAGATAAATTACTGATTTATGAAAGTAATGGAAACAAAGTCTTTTGCTTCCCAGTTACACAGTCCTCCGTCAACAGTAGGGAAAATCCAGTCTTCCAAATTGCTCTCCTCTTCACTATCCTCCAAAGCATTAACTCCATGATGGGTGATCTTCACTGGTGTCCCTCCAGCATGGGAGCGAAGCACAGCCTTTTGAGTAGAAGAAGTGAAACCCAAGCCGAATTTATCTGATTTAAAAGGAAAGTCTGGAAGTTTCCCCCAGATTGTGCTTCCTCCTTCTTCAATCACAACCTTTGCATCTTTGAGAGACGACATCCGAGGCGGAGGTCTGGTAATCAAGGGTACAGAAGACACTGTTTTGGTTGCTGCAATCTCCTGAGCTACCTCTTCAAAATGATGAAAAGGGGTTTCGATGAATTCACCGTCCAATTCTACATAGCGGAAAGAATTTAGATGGCTTATCATGTATTCCTCTTCGCCATGAACAATTATGATTTTCCCCTGGACAGGGTACTTGAGCATTTGATGCAGAGTAGAAGTGACGGCTCCAACATTGTGAATCCAGGGTCTTCCCAACAAGCAAGAATAGGAAGGACGGATGTCCATCACTTAGAATATGGAGTTGAAGGTTTCAGTTCCTACTTTAATCGGGATGTCCACCTCCCCATGGACCATCCTTTTAGAACCATCAAAGGCTCTGACAATTATATTGTTGGGTTTCAGGGTTAGGCCTTCATAATCTAACCTATCCAAGGCTTTCTTCGGCAAGACGTTCAGCGAAGAACCAGTGTCTACTAGGACGTGTGCTAGGGTAGTTCCTCTGTATTCTACCGAGACATGCAAAGCGTCATTATGTTTTCTCCCTTTTGATGTTAAATCGGCATCAAAGAATCCTAGACCATTGTCAGCTGTTAGGCTAGCTACACATTCCTGGAGCTGATCCGCGTAGGTTTCCTGTGGCACGTGGGCCGTCTTCAAAAATCTGATCAGAGCTTTAGCATGAGCTTCTAAATAAAGCAGCACGGCCAACATTGAGATCTTTGAGGGGGTTTACCTCAGTTGTTCCACAACATCATAATCGCTTTTCTTGATTATTTTCAAAATCTCTTCCATTTCTTTTTGGGAGGTCTCAGGGATGACCAATGGCTGAGCCCTCGTCCTTACAGGCTCTTCTTGGATCCCTTTCCCTCTAACATCAGCAGCAGCAGAGGGGACAACCACAGGAGTTACAATTTCTTCAATAAATAGAGTTCTCGCATATATGTTAACCGGTGCAGGGGTAACCTTAGGAGCATTTGAGGGTCCAAAGATTGCCTTTGGAGGAGCAATCTCTAGAGAGAAAATCCTTCCACTGCGGGTGATTTTTCTCGTTCCAGCAATGTTTCCAATGTCGGAAGTCTCTTCATCAGAACTCTCTTCAATCGATTCAATTTGTTTAACATCGTGGTAGTAGATCTCTCCACCATAGTTCCATGGTATTGATTTGTCGGACTTGTACGGGATGGGCTCGGGCATGGTTATCTTTAAAGGTGCAATCGTTGGAGCGGATGTAATCTTAACAGGTCTTTTGGAGACCTTGGAAAGATTGGCGAATATGGTTATTATTGAAACATCATTGACAGGAGTCGATGTAACAAGAGTCTTTTCAAAAATGATTTTTTGGTTATCCATTAGGCGTTGGATGCCTAACTTCAACAATGGACAGTCGGTTGGTAAGGATGAACAAAGGCAGCAATCTTCTTCACAACCTGGGAAAATCCCAGCCTTCAGCAAATTCAACTTGATTATTGGTAGCGGAGTTATCAAATCATCAACAATAGCAACAAATAGATCCTCTTCAATAGCATGGGCGTTGTGGCCATGCCTTGGCATTGGAGCAGAGATCACATTCGTCTTTTCAGAGGCGTCAAATTCAACTTCTTTAGCATCTATCAAATCCTAAATCTTATTCTTCAGGGCCCAACAATTATTGGTGTCGTGCCCTATACTCCCTGAATGATAAGCACATTTGGCGTTTGAATGGTAGAAAGGAGAAGATGTATTCGGATTCTTTGGGGCCTCTTTCAGACTAGCAAGGTTTAACTTCAAGAGATGGGGCAGAACCTGAGTAGGAGTCATGTTTATCTGGGTGAATTGTCGTACAGGCCTTTCCACCCTTGTTTGGTTGGTTCTGGGTTGATTGTTTCTGGGATGATCAGCTGTAGACTTCTGAATCATTACGGCCCCCACCGCTGGCCGACGCTCAACTCTTCCTTGACCTCTTTGGGAGTAGACAACTGATACTTCCTTCTTTGCTAGAAAAGTCTTTTTCATGGCAGCGGAAGAAGATGCATCCTTTTGAATTTTCTAGCTCTTGATTCCGGCTTCAACTCCCTCACCAGTTAGAATTAACTCGGTGAACCCCGCAAACGAACTTCCAATCAAGTGATTGAAAAAGGGACCTGACAGTGTACCCAAGAACATGTCTACTAGCTCCCTCTCAGATAGAGGTGGTTGTACTCGTCCCGCCAAGTCTCTCCATTTCTGGGCATACTCTTTGAAACCTTCATTTGAGACCATGCCCATACTCTGTAATTGAGTACGGGTTGGTGCTAAGTCCATATTATATTGATACTGCTTGTAAAAGGCGGCTGCCAAATCTTCCCAATTATGCACATCAAACCTCTCCAACTGGTAAAACCAATCCAACTGCGTACCTGACAGACTGTCCTGGAAGAAATGGACCCACAAGTCTTTGTCAGAAGAATGTGGTTGAATTTTCCTGACATAAGATCGTAGGTGCATCTTGGGACAAGGCAACCCATTGTACTTGGCAAAAAGAGGCACCTTAAACTTAGGAGGGATGACAATTCCAGATACCACCCTAACTCTTCAAAGTCCAGCCCAGGAACTCTCTGTATCTCTATAGCTGCCAGACGTTCTTCAAAGTTCTTGTATTTGTCATATGCATGTGGGTACTGCTGTTCAGAATAGTCTTCATCCTCTTCTTCTTCCTCTTCCTCAGAATCAGATGGTACTGCAGCTCCCTTTCCTTTTCCTACTCCTTCATCAGATGTTGAGGGGAAATCTAGGACCCTTCTGGCTTGACCTTCAAATCTTCTGCCCAAGGTAGCCACACCAACTCTCTTCTTCTTCTTTTTCTCATTTTCCTTCTCTAACAGAGTTTTGAGCTCCTCCTGACCCTTAGCCAAGGTCATGAGTAGCTGTTGGAATTGTAAATTCTGAGCTTGTAAGTCTTTGACCGTTTGTTCAATATCCATCTTGCTGAAATAAACAGCAGAGAGATGAGGAAACTTGGTGTGAAGATCTGTTTATGCATATGATGAATGATATGTATTCATGTAATGCATTCAAGGATTCAGAAATTCAAATTTGTTGTAAACAAAAAAGAAACACACGTCATATTAATAAGATAGAATTTGTTAGTACATCAATGACCCATGGGAAAAATAATACAAAATTCTAAGGTAAAAAGACGTTGCGCATCCTCTTTGGTGCAATGTAGGTGTTGAGAGTCTGCTCTTCGTGAAGTTGACGAGTAAGTTCCAAAACCTTCTTCTCGCTGGCATAGAATTGGGCTTCAAAAGAATCGCGTTCTCCCTTGAGCTGTATCCAACTCCTTTGTAAATCTTCAAGTGATGTTGGCATGTCAGGATGTAGGAGGGTGTATGGAACCTCTCCTTCCATAACAGGCTCTATAATCACAGGAAGCATGTAGAGGTAAGGCATAATAAGACTTTGGGCGCGGGTTCGTACCCACTTGAGGTAAGGTTCAAGAGGGATGGAATTCTTATGTCCCAAGGTCTTACTGTCCACCTTGTTGGGCATCCTCCAAGCTCGGATAAACCTTTGTCGAAGTCCTTGATTGTCGTTGTCAAAGTCAAAAACCAAGTCTGGAATCAGCATGTCATGTGGGCCATCCCTTCGGGCATACCCAAACTATCTCAGAGCCAAGCAGGGGTTGTAGGTGATGCCTCCCCTAATGCCAAGTAAAGGGACATTAGGAAATTCCCCACAACGATCAATGATGATAACATTTTCTCTGGATCGGGAACACCAATGGACATCTGAATGTGTAAGAGTCATCAACCGTTGTGACCACTTCAAGCCTTGCTCATTCTTCAAGACTGATTGGGGAAGATGAGAAATAAACCATCTTGCCAGTAGAGGAGTGCAATACATGAGAACGCCTTTTTTCCTCATTGTTCAAGTGTGAAAAGAATTGAGGATATCTTCAAGCAATATAGGCATCGGGTTGCGAGCCATGAAGATTTTGACAGCACTCACATCTATAAGTTGGTCAGGGTTTGGGAACAAGACCAACCCATAGATGAGAAGAGCTACAATCTCCTCAAAAGCTTGCAGATCTAGAGAATTCCAGCATTCTTGAGCTTTCTCAAACAGGAACTTTGCCAAGAAACCCTTGACACCACTTCTAGTCTCCCAATGGCCTATAACATCAGATGGTTGCAAGTGTAGGGCTTGAGCAACATCTTCAGGCTTTGGATCTCTTTCCGTACCGTTGAAAGGTAGTTGATGGAGAATAGGAATCCTCAAGAGTTGAGAAAATTCCTCCAAAGTAGGCACCAACTGATAATCAGGAAATGTGAAGCAGTGGTGTAGGGGGTCAAAGAACTGGAAGAGAACTTTCACCATGTCTTCCTCTGTGTTGGAGTTGGCCAAGTTGAGAAGTCGACCATGTCTCTCAGTGAATGAAGAATTCTCAGGAATCCTTGAAGCTAGCTCCTTGAGTTGAGGAGGAACTCTTACAAGTTTGACTTGGATAGTTTTCATGCGAAGTGAATCCATTACCTACAAAATAGGAACAAAGATGAAAATCCAAATCCTTGAAATGGTTAGTGGATGAAAATGATGCTTCATGATGTTCATGATGTTATGCACAAGTATATATGTACAAGCAAATCACACAAGTTCCTAGTTTCAGGCTTGCATGGGGTTTCATAGGTAAGTATCCTCTTGAAGTTTAGTTGGCTCAACCTGTCCTAGAAATAGTAACTGGGTTCTAAGGATCTCAATATCACCGAATTATTTTCTGTGTTCATTGTTTCAGTTTAGCCACTTTACTGGCGACCGAAATATTCCAAGAAAACAACCCTCAATGAGTGTAGTATCGAGTATATATCAACTTCGGACTGCACCAAAGCCGGTCATCTCACTATATCCTAAAAGGCCAAGATGGTCAAGTAAAGGTTCTAAAAGTCCATTAGTGCTTCATGACATCACTCAGCGGCCCCGTATTCTCTTTGATTGACTCAAAGGCTACCAGTACCCACAAATATGTCGCACTAATATATCTATTACTTAGACCATGTCGGTATACCCCGCACAGTTTCCATAATGTATTGCTATTTACCTATGAATGTTTCCCAAATCCGGGTGGAGGATTCAAACCCAAACAATAGAACCAAAGTGCAAAGCAAAAAAGTCAAGCAAGATAAGCATGTAAAGGTGATCTAAAACCCTAAGGTAACCCCACTTTTCTTATAGTCCCCAGAAGAGTCGCCAGTTCCGTGATGCGGTGGGAGAAATGACTTGAGGTTTTGCGTTTATGTTTGCAAATGTTTCGGTTTAGCAAGAGTCGCCACCGACTTTTTATTTTATCCAAAGGAAAGGTCAAAAAGCACAGGAAAGACCTTTGAGATGTTTTCTTGAGTTCGGGGGGTAGATTATGAAAAGGGAAGGTGCTAGCACCCTTTTCATCCATGGTTTTCCATGGGTTCTTGGTTACTTGTTTAGATCACTTGCTTTGCTTTTTAAATTGTTTGAAATGGTGCTTTGTGTGGTTTTGAAAGTATTTTGAAAAGAGGCCATCGTTTTGGCAATCTTTGTAATGATTCTTTTTTGAAGAATGTATACAAAGATGTTTGTCTTTTGAAAAATGTTTCAATGTTTGAGAGTTGTTTGGAAATTGTTTTGAAATTGTGTATGTGTTTGTTTGAAAATATCAAGGATGGTTTTGCAAATTTGATCAAGTAACTAGGAGCATTTACCCAATCAAAAGTCTTTCTTGTACATTTTTAACCCTTTGACATTGTTGTTTTACCATTGTATTTGGTAAACAACCCTATCTTTGGATATTAAACGGGACGGGCGTGGGTCATCGTATGACCATGATAGAAATGGTGCCAAGTATCTTAGCAAGTTTTAGGGACTAAGATCATTTGTTTTTAGGAAACCTTGTCTAGCGTCATCGAGGGACTATGATCTTTTTGTTTTGTTTGTTTGATTTTGCCAAGATACCTAGCATGCATACCATGGCCATTTTAAGGCAACAAAGTGGATAAAAACCTAGGGGTGCTTGTGTGTATTGTGTTGTCATTTAGTCATGCTATTTGTTTGATTTTTGGTCTTTGCATACAAACCCTAGTTTTACTATCATGCTATATGAAAGCAATAAAATGCGTAAAGTAAATCTAAGAATATTACAACAATATTATGGGGAGGGGGATACAAGCTTGAATAAGGGGATATTGCTCAAAATAAAACTCTAATTTACTATTACAACCCAATTGAATTTATACAATAAATAAATGAACAATTATTTAAATGTACAATAAAATGTAAATATGAACAAATGTTTTTGTATTTATTTTATGTATGTAAAATAAATTTATTTATATCTTAAAAATAAGAAAATAAAATGATTATTTTTGAAAGGGTAAAAACCCTAATTTTGTTTTAAGAAAATATTTTTTTTTTCTAATTATTTATTTGATTCATTTTTGTTCAAGAAAAATAATAATAATATTATGCACAAATATTAAAATTAAATAAAATATGTGACAAAATAATATTTTAAGTGTATAAATAATAAATATAAAAATGTATGATATTTTAATATTATTTACAAATTTTTATTTAAGAAAATAAAGTATATTATTATTAATAAACTATTTTTATGCAAAAAATAAAATAAAGAAATATGATAAAATGCAAAAAATAAAGAAAATATTTTTTGTGATTTTAAATGTTTAGAAAAAATAAATAAAGTCAGAAAATATAAAAAGAAATGGAAAATATGTAAAATATTGAAAATGGGCCAAGGGGGTGCAAATAATAAAATGGGGGGGGGGGGGGGCAAATAGAACCAAGCCCAAAGCGCCAGGCCCACTTCACTTCATCCCTGACGTTTGAACAAACACGCGCGCGCCCAATTTCAGCTCAAACCTGTTCTTGCTATTCTTGTTCAGTTGAGTTTGGATATGGCAATGTAGCAACTTTGAATGAGGCCTGAAGTTCTTTTGAGCTTGCTTGAAGTTCCCTCAAGCTTTCCCAATGCTCAGCTTGCTTTGAAATGGCTTGAATCTCCTTGTAGAAGTCAACCTACAAACTCAGAAATTGAAAATGGTGAAGCACGAAACATGGGTTACAGTTGTTAGACAAAGGCCTGGACAGCTTAGGTGTGATGTATGGAGTGTGTTTGAAGTGGTTTCAAGCAAAACGCACGAGGGAATATGGAAATGGCTTGTGATTTACAGAGATGGCCCTGTTTTGGGCAGAAGTTGGTGTTTTTATGTTTTAGGGTGTTTGGGAGCTTGGCAAATTGTGTTTCTTGCTTGCAACAATACGCTGAACTTGTTTGAAATGATGCCAAGACTTGGTTCAAACTTAAACCCTAATTTTCAAAATTAGGTTTCTTGGTGAAAAAGTTTCATGTTTTGACACATCTTGATGAAATATGACCCTTGGCACTTGATTTTGACCAAAAAGTCAAAGTTTGACTTTTCAGTGTACAGTTGATTTTTGATTAGTTGACTGGAAAATTCATCTGTCAATCCAATGCATTTGAGATCTTTTGAACCTTGTGATTAGATCAAGATGATGCCATTGAGTCCTTGAAACCATGCTTGAACCCAATTTTCCATTGGCTAGGTGAAAAATCAGAAATTGCCCTTCCTCAGTCAAAACCCTAAAAATGACCATTTTGCCCTTTTGAAGATCTGATCAAATTTCTTGAGGAGTTGTGGTCCAAACTTGATCAAATGGTTCATATGAGTCTATAATGTTGATGTGGATAAAAAATTACGAGGTTTGACTATAAATTAGCCACAATTGACTTTTTCCCCACTACAACTGATTTTTAAGTCAACTGTCCAATTGACTGGGCAAAAATGTGATTCAAAGCTTGAAACTTGGTATGAGCAATCTTATAGGTCCAACATGAAGTATGAAAGTCACATTAGGCATTGAAAGTCCAAAAATCCCTGTGCAAACTCAAACCCTAATTTTAGGTCATCAGTGCAAGGAGAGGTCTTGAGCTGAGCAAACCCTAATCCTGTCTGGAGTCCAAGAAGTCTTGTGAGAAGAATCTTGATAAAATGAGAGGGCAAATTTTGGGGTACAATAATCACCCTGCCTAACTCTTTCCTTAACCCATATTTCTGCAACTTCGAATTTGGTTTTACATCCTTCCACAATCTATTTTCTTTGTCAATTCTTCATCCTTGAACTTCATTGAAGCTAACAGAAGAATAACCAAGCCCTGAACACCCTAAATCATGCTAGCGAAGTCAAGTTTCAGAGCTATGAATTTGAACTTCAATATGTAGATTCCTTCAACAATTCTCTTAAAATTTATCACCACAATGAAGCTCTCATCATTCTGATACTAGTCGTATCATTTGTTTTCAACTGGAAGTGAGTTTTGATCATGAATTTTCAAATCCCTATTCAACTTTTTTCTTCTGGTTTTCTTCAAATAGACTGAGCTACAGCTTATATAAATTTTTCGCGAGAGTACAATTGCTTCGTCTTAATGAGACGAAGAAATTGGCATTAGTCTGAACCTCTAATTTTATAGTTTGAGGAACCTGGTTTTGAGATTGGCTGGAGGTTGAAGACGACCACGCTGGCGTCTTCAACCAATGAGAATTTGCCACACATTTTTTAAATTTGTTTTAAATAGTTGATTCAGTGGTTTATTCACTAATGACCATGATATGCACAGCGTGTCAGATCCCTTGGATTTGATTACTAATGCATTATGATATTGATCCAATGGTCTATATCTTTTTGGTTTATTTTTATTTTCTGATTTTTATATTTTAATTGATTTAAACTTCAAAAATTCATAAAAAAATTATTTCTAACTCAAAAAGTCTGAAAAATTCTTAAAAATACTTTGAATTATTTCTGACTTTGTGAATATTTTTTCATATTTTTATTTTAATGTTTGATATTTTTCATAATTTTTTGTATTGTTTGTCTATTTTAATTGTTTTAAAAATACTTCTTGGCATTTTAAAATTCTAAAAAAATTTATCAAGGTCATTTTCTTTATTTCTGACTTTCTGAAATTTTTCTAGAATTTTATTTTGACTTTTACTATTTTTTTAATATTTTTTTCACTTATTTGAGTGATTTTAATTAGTTTAAAATACTTTTTTGTTTTAAAAAATTACCAAAAAATTTATAAAAATATTTGAGGTCATTTTTTATTTTTCTGTGGTCTTTTTAAATTTTTCTTTGATACTTTGAATATAGTTTTCTATTTTACCTTTTATTTCAATTTTTAAAACAATTTAAAAATCATTTTCCTTTTTTATCCTGTTTATTAATTTCAATTTATTTTTTGAACATATTATGGCCATGTAATTTTTGATCATGAACTTCATTAACATCATTGGATCTTGGGTGTTGAGTTTAACTCCACCAAAATGGATGAATGATTTTAATGATAGTTTGATTAAAATCTTTAATTCAAATATTTTTCCTCCCTCTTCATCTTATCTTTTTCTTACTTGTACTATATGTTATTAGAGGATGATTTACATATCATCTCTCTAAACATATGGTACATAGATTGCTATTGACCAGCCTCAAAATAGGTGCGACTTATATATAAGTCCATTTACGATTGCTTAACATAACGCTAAATTTTATCCTGATTCGAGAAATGATTATTCGTGGCCCAAACTTATGTTTGCAAGCCCAAGCATGTTTAATTTGAAACCTTTGATCCAATAATCTTGAGGTTCATTGTTATGAGGCTTTGGTCTTATCAATCCTCTAATGAATCTTCATAAATTTTAGAACTAAGTAAAACATTTAAACATCGTTGATCATTTATTATTGCCTTGAGATTTTGAAATGAATAATATACTTGACAAAAAGCAAATGAAACTTGTTATTGAGAGGCTTTGATTTTATCAATCTTCTAATAAGTTTTCAAATGCAAGTTTCAAGATGGTCATTCAACTAACCTCTAATTTCTAACACTTGACTTTGTTTTATGCGTTTACATTATGCTTTTTACTTTAAGCACATTTATTTTAGCATTTTCATTTCATGCTACTTTCATTTTTGCTCACTTGAGCATCTATCTTTATGTCATTTTTATTTTGCTCACTTGAGCTTTTCATTTCTTGTTGAAGACACCTAATAATCAACTTGAACAATAAAAAGCTTTAAGGTTACTTGGACTATTTGGTTACTATCCTTGGCATTTTTGAGTTATGGACTTCTAGGACTTAGGATTAGAGACCTTGATTACCTTGAGACCTTGTGACTTCTATTGCTATTTTTTCTGGTGTTCTTGGGGTTTATCCCGAGACACTGGGTTGTTTGTTTTCTTTGTGTGCAGGTTATTCTAATTATATGTTTTGTCTGTGGTCGAGAATTCATCTATATACAGTTGTTACTCTGCCTAATTTTTTAGAAGACTTAATGCATTTGGAGCTTGGTTTTCTTAAGAGGTTTAATATCTTTGATTGTTTAGTTTCAGTCTAATGGATGGGAATTCTACATTGACTCATTATGTCAAGTGTTGGATTCTTGTTGGTTAGACGATTCTTTTCCCTAGCTTTTACCTTATGCTCTAGGATAGTCCCTTCATCTCCTCCCATCTTATTTAATTTCAAAAAATCTTCTCCCTCCTTTTCAAAACTCTTCATGTTTTCCAAACTTGAATCACTTTCATAATAAACTTGGACTTAGGTCCATGCATTTTCAAAATATTTTCTTAATCAAACTTTAACCAACTTAATAATACTTTGACATTTTTTGTGAGGAGACTAAAAGTCAATCAATCTCATTCAAACCATTTTGCTATTTTGGCTCTTTACCTTAAAATTTTCTCAAAAAGATAGACTCTTGTCAATCCTTGTAGTGATGCGAGCTACTATACTTCTACAATATGTAGTGAAGCGAGATATTTTCCACTTGGGTGTTGAGCGAGGATTTGTTGGTTTTAAAATCCAAGCCATATCCTTCACTTTGAGATGATGCAAATTCTCCTTTCTCATAATCGTGGGTAGTAAGTATGTTCTTCCACTCGGATAAGATGATGATGTCTCGTCTCTTAAAATTAACCAACACACTTGTGTTTTAAAATTCTTTAAAGGTGAACTACGAGTACCCTGATCCCCATTACACGGAAAGTGGTACGTAGGCACTAAAGGTTTGCAACCGCGGAGGGTGCAAAAATTATTAAAAAAAAAATTCTTTTCTCAATCCCACAATCTATTTTTTTATACAACATTTATAGCCAAAATACACAGATTTTCAAAGAGGTTCTTGCAGAGTAACGTTGATGTTTAGGGTTCTAATACCTTTCTATTGTACCCCAAAATTTTCCCTCTCATTTTACTCAAAAACATACTCCTAGAGGTCCTCAATTGCACAAGTTGACTAAGGATTGACCATACAAATCCTCCTCCTAAGACAATGAGCCTCAAACTAGGCTTTCACTCCTTATAAAGATATGTGAACTCCAAAGGTCTAAAATATTTTTCATGGTCCTAATATGTCCTCAATATCATCCATGTCCAGTTTCATGCCTTGCACAAAAAGTTTGCTCAGTCAATTGCTCAAATGCCTGAAAATCAATTGTGTTAGGTCAAAAGTCAAATATGGCTTATTTACAGTCAAACATCATGATTTTTTTATCAAAATAAACATTTTGAAGTGATATCCATCATTTGATAAAGGTTTGATCATGATTCCTCAAGGAATGCTCCTAATTCATCAAAACTCAAAAGTTGCTAAATTAGGGTTTCTATAGGAAAAGTCAACCAAACTTTGACCAGGCATAACTTTCTCACACTTTATCAGAAAATTTTCCACCAAGGCTCATTTTGAATAGAATAAAATTCACTACAACTTCTCTTCATCCCTCAAGTTCCATAAAAGCACTCATTTAAAGATATAAATTCAAACATTATAGGTCCTTCTAAAAATTCAACAAAAACACCTTTTGGATCAAAGCTCCTTACATTAACATGGAAGATCTAATTGAGATGAAACAAAAAGGGTTGTTTAGCGGACATCCTATGCTTTCTAAAAAGTCCAAGAACACCCTCATAGGGTTAAAATTGAGAGAGACATGCATTGTCAAAGTTGGCCAATTTTTGGAAAAATGCATGAAGCAAATATTGACCAAACTTGGATTTTTTTTCCAAATGGGCCTATATTTTCAAGTTTAAAACTCATTCCTAACATGGTCCACGACCTCTAAGCCCACCCATATATTTTTCTACTATTTATGCTATTTATTTTGATATTTTATTCATTAAAATTCAGAATTAAATAAATAAATAATAGAAATAATGTAAATTTTGACGTGAATCCATTTTGGGCAAGTTTTGTGTTGGTTTATATCAATTGATTTCATGCAATAACCCTTCAAATATGTCCAGGTTCATCCACATACGAAAATGGCATGAAATCATCAAATATGTCATTTTTTTCCAATTTTGATCATGATCTTAAAACACAACATTATGAGGGAGATTCTTTCCATGCTTTCTTGTCTCATCATTCTCCTCTATAAATATAGAGCCATACAAGCTTGAAAGACATGAAATTCCTCTTCAAGAAATCTCTACAAAATTCTCAAAAAAATTATTAAAAGTTGCAAGAGTTCGCAGCTATATTTCCAGGTGCTATTAGTCTAAACAAGTGGGCAAATCACATTTCTGAGACTTCCAGGAGTCTACTCAGGCCTCTTACCAAGCCAGTCCACGCCCAAAATAGTCGCACCGAGTAGCTCCGGTTGGGTAAAAATTCTTAATTACAAACTTTCAATTCTTATGTTGTAAATGTTTTATAAGCATTCATGCATGTTCATACTAACGTTTAGAATGTTTTAGAACCATTGCTTTTAAGTTTTGACGCATGAATCTAAAAATGCCAGATCTAAAGCCTCAAATTCGCGTTCCCGTGGTTCACCCCAAGACGTTATCCACACTGGATCCAGCGTAGAACTGGACTTTGTCTAGTTTGGGCTTTTAATTCTGCTTCTTTCTCACCCCTCATTTACATTTTTGCAGCGTGGCCCATTTTTATTTTTTGCTTTATTTATTTTCTTTTATTTAAATTATTTTCCTTTTATTAAAAAAAAATCATAAACATCATAAAATCAAGAAATAAAAAAAATGTAGAATTAGTTTTTTCTTCCTTATTTATTAAAATTAATTTTGAAAATAGATTAGTTCAATTAGGATAATTTGGTTTATTTTCATAATTAAAATTATCTAGAAATTAAGTTTAAATTGCAAGTTAATTATTTTTTCTCAAATAAAAATACAAAAATATTAGGTTATTTAGAGTTAATTTCCTTTCATTTTTAACTTAATGTTTTTCCTAAAAAATAAAAAATAACAAAAAATATTTTCTTTCATTAATTAAGTTTTCTTAAAATTTATACTTTAATTCCCGTATTTAATTTTTCGCGCGCATTTTCTTCTTTCGCACTTTTATATTCCTGTACATATCAATGTAACCATTACTTTTGTGACTGTACAAACGTCCCTTTCGATAGTCCCTTAACATCCAACGATAGGGCTACCTACTCCTTAATAGTAGGATAGTGTTGTCTAAAGGAAACGAGAAAATGAATATCCTTTTTCGAGTAGGTAGACACTGTTAGGTGCTTGCTCAAAAACCAATGTTTTTTCACAAACACTTTCAAAACAATTTTCAAAAACAACTTTGTCACACTCTTGAGGACAGATACAAGAGTTACCACGACGTAAACAAAAAATTTTCAAAACACGAGCACAATAGAAATTTAAAAATGAGCAAGTATCTAAGAGCCTGTGGAAAACCACGGATAGAAAGGGTGCTAACACCTTCCCTTTCTATAATCTACCCCCCGTACTCAAAAACATCTCGAAAAAGGTTTTTTTTGTTCTTTTTCCCTTTTCCTTTGTTGGATAAAATAAAAAATGGTGGCGACTCTTATTTACCGCACATTTGCAAACAAAAAACGCAAAAACCAGTAGTAACTAAACAGTCAGTTCTGCCACCGTATTACAGAACTGGCGACTTTGTTGGAGATGCAATAAAGTGGGGTTTACTTTAGGATCTAGGTCATTCTTAATTGATTCTTTGGCTTGTCTTGTTTGATTTACTTTTAATGGTATCTATTTGGGGTTTTTTGGATCCTAAACCCGGATCGGGGAATTCTGTTTAGGTAAGTAGCAATAAACTGTGAGGGAGTTGTGCAGGGTATACCGACACGGTTTAAACAGTAGCTATATTGATGCGATAATTTGGTGTGTACTGGTAACCCTTGAGTAATCAAGGAGAATACGAGGCCTCTACGTGGTATCATAAAGCGTCAACTTACCTTAGCACTTTAATTGACCAACTTGGCTTTTAGGACATAGTGAGATAGTCGTCTTTGGTGTAAACCCAAAGTCGGTTGATACTCGATGCTACACTCATTGAGGTTTGACTCTTGAGTTTTGTTTGGTGGCAAGTCAAATTGTCTATCGGAACGAAATTTGGGGGAAAGATCGGTGATATTGAGATCCCTTAGAACCCGGTTACTATTATAAGACAGGTTGAACCAATCCAACTTCAAGAGGATACTACCTTAAAACCCACGCAAGCCTGAACCTAAGGTTGTTTGTGTGACTTGTTTGCTTTCAACTTGAACTACTTGCAGGGTTTTATTATCTGATAACATGATTTCCTTGCATGATTTTTTTATATTCATTATCCAATAACTTGGATTTCTTCCAGGGTTCACTTGCTTTCATCACTTTACACTTTTGCTTAACGCATAACATACACATCATAGTATCATGCCACAACATTTCCTTAACCATTTCAAGGATCTCAAGGGTTTGTGATGCAGGTTATGATAAATCAGACGTCTAGAAAGGGGCAAGGAGATTTATTTTCCTCTAGCCAATGTCGTCAGAAGATCAAAACTCAACAACTTGAGTCAGGGGCTATGACCTACTTGATATGGTGAGCTTGACTCTTGTAGAAGGACCTTCAATGATACGAAGTGCTTCAATCAAAGCTGTAAAGTTCAACGCCTAACATTTTTCTTGTTTACCCCACGAGATCCTTGAAAACATTTGCATATCATACATGTCATTGCATAACAGGTAGTCTCCAGTAAAGGTCTCTCATGTTGTCGCTGTTTATTTCATCAATGGTTCTCAAACAAGACAACAGAGATCCCCAAACTCAAGAGGCTCAGTTCAGGGAAAAGTTCCTAAACCTATCTAAGGGGAAGGAAGAGTTGAAAACACTCCTCGCTGGGAACTTGGTCAAGAAACGTTCTGACAACAATAAGGATGACTAGGTTGAACAACTGCAAGCTGAGATGGAAAGGATGAGAACCCAGATGATCAGTCAAATGACTCTTATCTAAAGCCTAGCCCGAGGATAAGAGGAGCTAAGAATCCTCGTCAGCAAACTTCATTAAGACGGTCGCAACTGTATGAAACAAACAGTCGAGGCTAAGGATCAAGTCGTTAATCATCCCCTTTTAAGACAAGGAGTTGGCTTGGTGGAGAGTGGACCTTTCCAATTCGCTGCTACATCACGAGCCCAACCACAACCTCTTCAACAACAACATGGTAATCAGCGTAAGCGGGATTCATTCACTAGGCAATATACCAAACTCAGCATACCAATGTCGTAAGTCTTACAACACATGTTGAAATCGAATTTGGTCACATTGAGGGATCCTCCTACAAATCCCAATACTACCTATCCAATGTAAAATCCAAATGCAAGGTGTGAATATCACTTTAATAGTCCGGGGCATGATACTGATAGCTGCCGGACATTAAAATACAAAATTCAAGACCTGATCGATGAAGGAGAATTTGAATTTGCACAAGACGGTCAACTGGAATTATTCTGTTATCCTTCCAAGTCACGCCATCCTAAGTGGCAAGATCAGACGAAGAAGCTTTTGTTCATTAGAATTTTCAATTTGTATTTTTCTTTTGATTGTTCGAACATTTATTCATGACAAACTTTGTTACTTTATCAATGCATTGCATATGTCTATTGTGAATCAATTCATTCGTATTCACTATATTTAAATTGCTTTCCTTTTGTGATATTCAACTCTCAATCAAAAGCTCTGAGCCTTTAGAGGGAGGATGACGAAAATGATACCGCAATCTCTACAGTATGATTTTGAACAGGCCCCACTAACGATGTACAAGCATTGTTTCAAATCCTAAACAGTGGAGTAATAAGGAAGATAATCCCTAGTCAACCCCTTTGAGCCTAAGAAGTAGGAGTTTTTCTTTTCACACAAATTAAAACCCTTAATCATAACCTGGGGCAGGGTAGTTTTCTCAATTAATTCAGATACGCATTCAGTCACAATATTCTACTTCATACATCATGAATGCCATTGAAGACGTCCTTCCAAATCAGAAGATGGTGATGGTTCCGTATAATCATTAAGAACGGGAAGTCATTATTTTTCAAAAGAAAATCCCGCTAAGTCAAAACCTATGAAGGAGACTTAAGGGAAAAAACTGGGGCATCCCGCTGACTATAAACACAAAAGAAACAGTTCAGGAAAAAGTAGGGATAACAAAATCAAAAAAAGAGGTCCTACAAATCCTCGACAAAAAGAAGATTACAAAAATGACTGCCTTTTCAAAACAAACTTTCAGTATCCGAACTATCACCGGAGTATCAAGGACGTTCCAAAACTCAACTGGGATTCAAAATGCACAATTAACTGAGCATAGGAATGGAGAACATCACGAAGAGTGGGTTGGGTACAAATAAAATTTGAGCCTTTATCCTTTGTTTCTTGAACCGTGAACCAGGCCACATTATAACCCTTAAAAGTCCTAGCTGAAGCATGGGTTAGTTCGAAAGCATATTGTTACAAAAGGTATCCTGACTCCTGTAGGGTTCGCTATAAATCCCAAGTTGATATCACACTTTTACAAAATTTGTTTGTTTTACTAAAAAATGAATTTTAAAAACAAACATAAGCTTTGCATTCTTAAAATACCATTGTTTTCATATGACTATTTATTCAACAGCAGAGAAATTCGCACAATGGATATTCAGTGAACAAAGATCTTCTCAATGAACAAAATCACCTCGGACGGAAAGACATTCCATTGGTAGGCCTTTCATAATCAAGGGGCATAACATGATGTCCAGCTGATCTGGGGAAATCAAGTCAAGATTCAAGGAATCTCTCAAAGATGCCAAGTAGCTAGGGGCAGATCTCCATCTGAATCACTTGGGGAATTGGACATGAATTCCAGCAACGAACCCTGTACGATCAAACGAGCATCTTCTGGCAGTGTGGCAACACTTACTACTATGGACAATGATAATTCTCCGTACCCGGTAAACATGGACATAGTCAGAAAAGACTACGCATGAAAAATACCCACTAGGTTGATTGGCCTGGGTAAAAATAAGGGCGTCCCAACGAACCAAAAGGGTTCGGGTAAAAATTAGGGATAAAAACAAAAAATATATACACCCAGAAAGTCAAAAACCTGAAAAGGCAGCTTGAGCAAAAAAGGGTATCTCGGTGGACTGAAAATCTGAAAAGACAGTCCAGGAAAAAGTTAGGGATTAAAGTGTACGACTACGTCCCGTCATCTCGTCACTTGTCTAATCAATAGAAGGTTTACTACCCTGATCTGCATTCACCAAGGACTCCAAGAGTGGGGATAATAGTCAAACCATCTACAAAATCCCCGGTTGATATTTTCTACAACAGGTATCGAGACATGGGCATTCAGCTTACAACCTATTGATGTCAGGTGTTCTCATGCCCCCGGCAGAGCAAAATCTCCAAATTACTGCTCCAACAAAAATTCCCCAATGAAGTCGCCAAGCTTATCGGGACTCCCCAAGCGGATTATAGAGTTTCCCTTTCCCAACGGAAACATTCTGAATAAAGCAGATTATCATCTAGAAACGGTTCAGGTACGATCCAAGAATGGATGTCATCCTGACACCTACTCCAGATTCTCATCTAGAAACGGTTCAGGTATGATCCAAAGATGGATGTCATCCTGACACTTACTCCAAATTCTCATCTAGAAATAGTTCAAGTACGATCGAAGAACGGATGTCATCCTGACACCTACTCCAGATTCTCATCTAGAAACGGTTCATGTACGATCCAAAGATGGATGTCATCCTGACACTTACTCCATATTCTCATCTAGAAACAGTTCAGGTACGATCTAAGACGGATATCATCCTGATACTTATTCAGATCATCTTCTAGCAATAGTTCAGGTATGATCTAAAATGGATTTCATCCTGGTACTTAGTCCAGATTATCTCCTAGCAACAGTTCAGGTACGACCCAGAGACGAATATCATCCTGATACTTATTCAAGTCATCTTCTAGAAATGGTTCAAGTACGATCTAGAGACGGATGTCATCCTGATACTTATTCATACCATCTTCTAAGTGAAGTGCAGATACGATCCAGAGACGAATGTCATTCTGACACTCATTCAACATGTGTTTTAAGTGAAGTTCAGATACGATCCAGAGATGGATGCCATTCTGACACTCACTCAATACATGTTCAAGTACAATCACGACATAAATCTCTAGCAGGTACAGGGGCAGAAACATCCTGATGCGAAGTCATCGCCGCATCCTTAGCATGTGACCCTGTGACGTCTGCACTCCCCACGGGGTAGAGGAAACCAAAGCTTTGACATCAGCTTCCCCAAATAGGAGTTACTTCCCCCAGCAAAGTTTCTTCAGAGATCCGACATCTATATTCCCCAGCCAAATTTTATAATCGCAACCGGTTCATAAAGTTTTCTCCTGAGCAGAGTTTATTTCTCTGAATACAGAAGCTCAATCCCCAACAGAGCTTATTCCTCCAGTTACGAAAGTTTATTCTCCAACAGAGTTATTCCCCCACAGAGTTATTCTCAAGCAGAGTCTCTCCCCGACAAAATATTCACAAACAGAAAGGAGTAAATCCACGGCATGGTCATCTCCATTTACCATCCCCAGCGGAAGTAGAAGAACCACTTCTTCTATAACGGTAAGAAATTCAATTTCTAACCCTCTCCAGTAGCAGTCATGGATTTATTTTCCCAGACTCGGATATGTCACAATAGCATTTCATGTTCATACATCATGACGCGCGCATACATATTGCATACAGCATAATCTAATTTATTTTGAGAACATCGTCACACAATGCATTCCATGCATCACATATAATTTATCCCGTACCTTTTCAGGAGAGATGGTTATCATCAACAATTCCAACAGTTCAAGATTAAACCCATAAAGCTATACATGTCATATCTGCAGACAACTAATGGAAAATCAATTCCCGAAATCAAACGGGTCAACTAATCTACATGACCAAAGGAAGTAACCCTACTATCTAGGATTTTCATTTCGAAGTAACCCTACCATTCGGGTTCCTTCTCACAACCCTACTATCCAGGCTTTCATTTTGAAGTAACCCTACGACCCAGGTTCCTTCTCAGCAGCCCTACTATCCAGGATTTCATTTCGAAGTAACCCTACTATCCAGGTTCCTTCTCATATTCCTACTATCCAGGATTTCATTTCAAAGTAACCCTGAAAGAACAAGATTAGTTATGACCTATCCCAAGTGTTTTGATGATAACTAAATTATATTTAAGATAATTTATACTCTAATGAATGTATTTTGAATGTCTTAGTTAATGTTCTGACAAGAAACGGTCCAAAGTGCTAAGCAAAGATTATGAAGAACTTCTTTGATAAAAGAACCTCTTATTCAAACGCATCTGCTGACTCTGGTAAGAACACTCATTTGTTACATGTATCTTCTAACTTCTACCAGGCTTCTTGATTCTGAAGATAACTTGAAAGTAATCGTTGTTCAAAGATCTTAGTAAGCAACACTCTGACCAGAAGTTGAATGAAGCATGTTCTGAGTTAAAGCAACAACGTCTTAATCGACGTGTCTTGTCAAAGAAAAGGAAACATGTTCTTACATTCTGACGTTTTCTAATTAATGCAAAGACGGCTGAAAGCACTCAAGTGCCTACAACTTGTTTCTTGGAGAATGGAATTTTGCAAGGATACACGCAAAGCATTTAATGCTCTCCATTTCCTCTGAAGGCAGCAACGGTCTTATTACTCATACTATAAATAGAAGGACATTTATTGCAAGCCTGGTACAACGTTCAAACAAGAAACTACGTGAAAGATTCAAAAGCTTACAAACTCATAGTTCATACATTTTTGTGTATTACATTCTAAGAAAAATCACAGTTGTGATATAGCTTAATTAGAAGCAAACTCTATTTCAATTATCTGTAAAGATTATACTTCTGTATTTGTTCCTTGAGAGACCAAGTTTGGTCAGATTTCTCAAGCACACTAGGACTAGATTTAAGTCTTAGTGGTGTTAGTCACTTGTAAGTTTACTTGTGCATTGTTAGTCACAATAGTTGTTGTGTGATTGTAATCAGTTGATTATAGTGGATTAAGTCCTTGTTGATAAATGCAAAATCACCTTGGCGGGTGGACTGGAGTAGTTTGAGTTCAAACGAACCAGGATAAAAATAACTGTGTTATTCCATTATTGTTTTGAGCTTTGTTTTGAAAGAACGAAAAGAGTCACTTATTCAACCCCCCCCCCCCTCTAAGTATTTTCCTACCCCCTTCAATTGGTATCAGAGCTTGACTTTGAGCTCAACACTTAACCGTGTCAGGAAAAGATCCAGAAGAAAACGCAATGGTCGCTGAACAAAACAATAATAGTTATAACAAACCTCCAGTGTTTGATGGAGAAGATTTTGAGTACTGGAAAGATAGACTAGAAAGTTTCTTTCTAGGTCATGATAGTGATCTTTGGGATATAGTCTTGGATGGTTACAAACATCCTACAGATTCAGAAGGAAACAAAGTGGATAGAAAAAATATGGATAGATAACAAAAAGCTGATTTTAAAAATCATCACAGAGCTAGAAATATTTTTTTTAAATGTTATCTCTAAAGTAGAATATGAAAAAATCACTAATAGAGATACAACGCATGATATGTTTGAGTCTCTCAAAATGACTCATGAAGGAAATGCCCAAGTTAAGGAGTCTAAAGCTCTAGCTTTAGTTCAGAAGTATGAAGCCTTCAAAGTTGAGGAAAGTGAGTCTATAGAAGAAATGTTCTCTAGGTTTCAAACTCTGATCGTTGGTCTGAGAGTTTTGAACAAAGGGTATACCAAAGCAGATCACGTGAAAAAGATCATCAGAAGCTTACCCAGAAGATGGGCACTAATGGTCACTGCTTTCAAGGTGTCAAAAGATCTGAACAATGTGTCTTTAGAGGAACTCATCAGCGCTCTCAGAAGTCATGAGATTAAACTGGATGAACATGAGCCTCAGAAGAAAGGTAAGTCTCTAGCCCTTAAATCAATTAAGAAATTTGATACTAATGCTTTTTAGGCTGAAGAAGAAAACTCTGAAGAATCAGCTTCAGAAGAAGACGAACTATCTTTGCTCTCCAAAAGGATCAATCATCTGTGGAAGCACAGATAAAAGAAGTTCAGGAACTTCAAGAAGTCAGAAGATAAACCAGAATATTCTAGACACAAAAAGTCAAAAAGAAGAGAGATCATCTGTTATGAATGCTAAGAACCTGGTCACTTTAGAAGTGATTGTCCAAAGCTTCAAAAACAAAGACCAAAGAAGAGATTTGGAAAGAAGAAAGGAATGATGGCAACCTGGGATGACTCAGATTCTTCGGAAGATGAATCTGGTTCTGAAGATAAAAATTCCAACCTAGCTTTAATGGCTATCACAGAAGATGACTCAGACTGTGAGTCAGAACAAAGAGAGGTATTTTCTGAATTTTCTAGAGAAGAACTTGCTGATAGTTTATCAGAACTTTTGGAAAACTATAGTAAGCTCAAAATCAAATACAAGAAACTCAAGAAGAGTCTTGCATCTGATTTTAAGAAACTTGAAACAGAAAAATCTGAACTTTTAGAAAACAATATTAAACTTGAAAAGTAAATTCAAATTGTTCAAAAGAATTTTAGTTCAGAGTCTGTATCTAGTTCAAAAGATATTCTGAACGAATATGACTATAGCTTTCAAACTTTTCTTGCTAAAAGCATAGACAGAAGCAAAATGGCTTCAATGATTTATGCAGTTAGTGGGAAAAACAGAAGAGGAATTGGATATGAACCTCCCAAAGGGAAGGAGACATACATTCCAAAACCTGTTGCTAAAATGACCTTCACTTACAAACCTTTGAATAAGCAATTCAAGTTTGGACACTCATATGATATAAAATATACATCACATTCTGGAAACTCTTATGCTAACCCAAAAGGACCCAAAAAGATATGGGTACCTAAGGATAAAACAATATTTGTTGCAGATGTCCTTAACAGCTCAACTGAAACACCAGTCATGGTACCTGGACTCTGGATGCTCACGACACATGACGGGAAAAGGGTCTATGTTCCAAAGTCTGGAACTTAAAGCTGGAGGAGATGTGAAGTTTGGAGGTAATCAGAAAGGAAAGATTATTGGTTCTGGAACCATAGGAAACGATAACCTTCCTTCTATCTCTAATGTTTTATTAGTAGAAGGATTAGCTCATAATCTATTGTCCATAAGTCAATTAAGTGACAATGGATATGACATTATCTTCAATCAAAACTCCTGTAAAGCTGTAAATCAAAAGGATGGATCAATCCTCTTTTCTGATAAGAGAAAGAACAACATTTACAAAATGTATTTATCAGATCTTAAATCTCAAAACGTAAAATTCCTTTTGTCTGTTAGCAATGAGTAATGGGTATGGCACAGAAGATTGGGACATGTCAGTCTTAGAAAAATCTCTCAACTAAATAAATTAAATTTAGTCAGAGGACTTCCCAATCTGAAGTATAACTCAGATGTTATGTGCGAAGCATGTCAAAAAGGAAAATTTTCAAAACCTTCCTTTAAATATAAAAATGTTGTCTCTTCCTCTAAGCCATTAGAGTTACTTCATATTGATCTGTTTGGGCCAGTTAAAACTGCATCCATCAGAGGCAAGAAGTATGGATTGGTCATCATTGATGATTTCAGCAGATGGACATGGGTAAAGTTTTTAAAACACAAGGATGAGTCACATTCTGTATTCATTGACTTCTGTACTCAAGTGCAAAATGAAAAAGATTTTAAAATCACAAAAGTTAGAAGTGATCATGGTGGTGAATTTGAAAATCATTATTTTGAAAAATATTTTAAAGAAAATGGTATTGTTCATAATTTTTCTTGTCCTAGAACTCCCCAGCAAAATGGAGTTGTAGAAAGAAAGAATAGAACATTACAAGAGATGGCCAGAACCATGATCAATGAAACAAATATGGCTAAGCACTTTTGGGCAGAAGTTGTGAATACAACGTGTTATATTCAGAATAGAATCTCTATAAGACCTATTCTTGAAAAGACTCCCTATGAATTGTGGAAAAACAGAAAGCCCAACATTTCTTATTTCCATCCTTTTGGATGTACTTGTTTTATACTAAACACCAAAGAAACTCTGAATAAGTTTGATTCCAAAGCACAAAAGTGTTTCCTACTTGGATACTCTGAACGCTCAAAAGGCTATAGAGTATACAACACAGAAACTCTGATTGTTGAAGAATCAATCAAAGTCAGGTTTGATGATAAGCTTGGCCAACAACAGCCAAAGCAAATTAATTTTTCTGTAGGTACAGAAGATCATCACTCAAACTCTGAAAGTTCATAAGCAAAAGAAGACGTAGCAGATCATCCTCTTGACAATGCTCTGAACAATCTCAGAATCTATGACCAACCAACACAGAAAAGGTTTCCTAGATTATCTTCAGCTCACAAAGAAGACGTAATCATTGGAAGAAAAGAAGATCCCATCAGAACAAGATCATCTCTCAGAATAAATGAAGAATCTTTGTTTGGTTTAGTCTCTCTGATTGAGCCAACTACCATTGATGAAGCTATGGAAGATAGTGATTGGATCTTAGCAATGCAAGAAGAACTAAATCAATTCTCAAAGAATGATGTACGGAATCTAGTTCCAAGACCCAAAGGATTCAATGTTATAGGAACCAAATGGGTCTTCAGAAACAAATTGAACGAACAAGGAGAAGTAATCAGAAACAAAGCACGACTGGTTGCACAGGGTTATAGTCAACAATAAGGAATTGATTATAATGAAACCTTTGCCCCAATCGCCAGGTTAGAATCTATAAGATTATTAATTTCTTTTGCTGTACAAAATAACATTACATTATATCAAATGGATGTTAAAAGTGCATTTCTAAATGGTTATATTGAAGAAGAAGTATATGTCCATCAACCTCCTGGATTTAATGATTCAAAACAACCAGAACATGTTTTTAAATTGAAAAAGTCTTTGTACGGTTTAAAACAGGCTCCAAGAGCTTGGTATGATCGTCTGAGTAATTTTCTATTAGAAAAAGATTTTACCAGAGGAAAAGTGGACACAACTCTCTCCAGAAAAACATTTAAAAATGATATTTTAATCTGTCAAATTTACGTTGATGATATAATTTTTGGAACCTCTAATATATCCCTTGGAAAAGAATTTGCTAAGACAATGCAGGCAGAATTTAAAATGAGCATGATGGGTGAATTGAAATTCTTTCTTGGAATTCAAATCAACCAGACTCAAGAAGGTACTTTCATACATCATACGAAGTATGTTAAAGAACTTCTGAAGAAATTTCAAATGTCAGAAAGCAAAGATGCCAAGACACCTATGCATCCAACCTACATTCTAGGTAAAGATGAGGTAAGTATGAAAGTAGATCAGAAGCTCTACAGAGCTCTCAGATGATTTGGATGAAAAGTCAACTAGAAGATTTCAACCTTTATGAAAGTAAGATTCATATCTTCTGTGACAATACTTCTGCTATTTGTCTTTCTAAAAATCCAATCTTACATTCTAAAGCCAAACATATAGAAATTAAATATCATTTCATAAGGGACTATATTCAGAAGGGGATTTTAAACTATATTTTTGTAAAAACAGACCATCAATGGGCTGACATTTTTAATAAACTCCTTTCAGAAGATAGATTTAATTTCATTCTGGAAAAAATTTGTATGGAATTATGTCCTGAATAAAATAATATTTATTTTCTGTGATTGGCTTCAGAACTTTCTGAAATGAATGCTCTAATCAACAACTCTTCAGAAGTTAGAAGAAAAGTTGTAACAGAAGCTATATGAATCATTCTAACGCTTCATGTCCAAGTGTAGTTCAGAAATTCATTAGAACAAGCAGTTGTTACATGCATCATTCAGGAGATGAACACGTGGTGTGTTTCTGAAAGGTCAAGCATGCAAAAGCTACCGATGACGTTCTAGGTAACTGTTGATGATTAGCCATAATCTCACGTTTTCCCTCATTTTTAGAAAATCATTAAATGCAAGTAATGATGAGATTTGTTTTTAAATTCGTTTTAATCTTTATTTTAATTTTTCTTAAATACTTCTAATTTAATTCTTAACCTATTCTCTGAAATTAATGCCTATAAATACTCTTTGAAAAACCCTTTTCATTCTTTACTGTCTCTTTCAACTCAAGTTTTTATTTGAATGTTTCTCTTAAAACCATTTTCGAAAATTTCTCTTTTCATAGAACTTCAATGGCTTCTTCTTCCTCTACCCACTCTGAGCAATATTGTATACCTGAAAGGACAACACTCATTCCGGTAGAAAGTTTGGAAGTTTTGAGTGAGCTAATGGTAGACTTTGAGAATCTCAGAGAGAATAGATTTGACTTGTTCCCTGCTGTGAAGTTTCAAGGTTGGGAAAGCTACTTTGATCGTCTTATTGGTCCAGTCTTTCCTCATTTGGTAAAAGAATTCTGGATTCACGCTATTGCAACTCCCAAGGTTATTCTCTCCTTTGTAATGGGAAAGGAAATATCCATTACAGAAAATCTAATCAGAAGGTTACTGGGATTTAAAGGACTTGGAGTTACAGGAATGCCCACTGGAAGAATGGAGATGTCTAGGGTATACACAGAGATTTTTACAAATGATCAAGGTTCCTCCAAAGTTAGGGATTTGAAAGACAAGTATAAGATTTGGGCAAGGATTATTCATGGATGTATTCACCACAGGAAAGACACCAGTTCTCCTGATTACATCAACGCTGATCAATAATATTTGTTGTTTTGCCTTGGAACCAATGTCAAAATTGATTTTCCCTACTTGTTTTTTGAACACCTCTGGAACCATGTCAAAGAAACCAGAGAAGTTGAAAGGATGAAGAATCCCAAATCAAAGAGAAATTTGGGGAGGTTATTATCAGACATTCTGACTGAGAATGGTCTGATTGCTCACCTAAGAGAAGCAAATCTTCTGGGGGAGCTTGAACCTATCTGTGGTAAGACAATGACTGGAAAGAACTTGCTGAAGAGGAAAATTATTGACAAACTACTGGTGGAACCCTCTCCATGTCTATCAACTATTGTGAAGAAGAGAAGAATTCCTATTTCTGATTTTCCTATGTTCAACTCAGGGGAACATTCTCATATGGTTTTGCACTATCTTGAGACCTGCAGAGAAACAAGATCACTTATTGATCCAGCTTGGCTTCAAGGAAGAAATCAAGTTGCTGATGTTGTTCTCCAAGGATCTGTGAAGAGAAAAGCTGTAGAAGGACCTTCTGACACTCCTCAGAAGAAAAAGAAGACAGGTAATCATGCTGAAACTATACCTATTTATAATTATGAAAATATATCTGCATCTGCTGAATCCTCTCAAACCTCAGCATCTGAACCCCTTGCTGACAACCTTAGTAAAAATCAGTTTTCAACAGATTTAAGTGATTCTGACTCTGATGAACATTCTGACAGCCAATCAGAACCCTCTCATTCAGAACCCCCTGAACCATCTGTTTTTCAACCTATTCCTTCTGAACGTTTCTCAAGACCCCCTCCCAGACCTTTATCACACATACCCACTGGATGGTATGATGCTGGATATTGGAGAATTCCTGGGATTAATGAACCTCTAGCAACCATAAAACCTCCTTCCAATCTACCAACTGAAAACATTTTTGCTATGAACCAACCACAACCTCAAAATCCCATTCCCACTCCCGCTTATACAATAATAATTTCGCCTGATATCACTCCACCCACCTCACCACAACATACAACACCTCTCTTAACTCCTCAAATTCCAGAACAACAAATTTTTGAATAAACTAAAATTGCTGAACCATCCGTACCTCATGATATATCAGAACCTCCTATTTGTGTTAACCAACCTGAACCTGAACCTACAAATACTCCTGAAACCAATAGCTTTTTAAGAACTGTAGTGGACTCTCAATCTCTACAATTCTTAAAAAACAAATCTTACAGAACAACTGTCCCTAAACCTATTCAGCCAGATGTAAATATTTTGTTTCAGAATTTTATAACAAATATTCAGGCATGGTTACAACCTCTGAAAGAAGATTGCCTCAGAAGTGTGAACACCACAGCAACAAATCTTCTATGGGAAACTTTCAGAAGAACCTTGGTTGCTGAATCACGGAAGTTACAGGATTTGTGCCACTCTCAGGTGCTGAACAACTTTTCCAAACTTCTGCATGTTTTTAAGACAGAAGCTGCTGATACTTGGAATAAGAAGTCTTCGCTACTGATTGCTGATACACCAGCTGATAAGATGGACATATCAGAAGATGAATCTGAAGAATACTCTGAAGATTCAAATCCTCTGGATATTGTTCTATTTAATCAACCTTCAGTTAAGGATGGACCTGAACCTGTGCCAACTCTTGCAATGGATCTGGGCACTCTGCTCTCCACCTTTGTGAAGTCTGATTCATCAGTTGCTGCTTCTGACCCTGTTTCTACTGAAGCTTCATCATCTTCTGCCCCTACCTCGCTCATTATGGACACTCTGAAAGATCTAAAGAGGGAGAATGAAGTCTTGAATAGACGCGTGGATAAGCAAGATCAAACAAATCTAGAGTTCAAGAACTGGATGGCAATGCAAAGTGAATCTACCTCTGAGATCAAGAACCTTCTGATGGCTCTTGTCTCTAAGAAATCCTAGTTTCTTTTTGTCTCTTATTTGGATGTTTTGTTTGTACTTCTAGATATCTATTTTTAAATTTTTATGAAATCTTTCAAAATTTCTCATTTTATTACACTTTTTGATTATGCCAAAAAGGGGGAGAAAATGTTCATTTTTGAACTAATCACTGTTTAACAGTTATGGGTCTATGTCTCAAACATTCTAACAAAATTGCAAGAATTCCTTCTATGCAAAAGATTTTTGCAGGTATCATTTAACTCTGAAAGAATATTCCAGCTAAGATTTATCTTCTCGAAGAAGTTTTGAAGAAATTCAAAGAAGGTTGTGTATCACTCTGACTAAATAATCTCAGGATGTCTTATGCATAGAAATATTCATTTCAGGGGGAGATTCTTATCTCTTAATCTGTTTCTTTTCTTTATCTAAAATATTTTTTTTGTCATCATCAAAAAGGGGGAGATTGAAATAACAAGATTAGTTCTGACCTATCCCAAGTGTTTTGATGATAACTAAATTATATTTAAGATAATTTATGCTCTAATGAATGTGTTTTGAATGTCTTAGTTAATGTTCTGACAAGAAACATTCCAAAGTGCTAAGTAAAGATTATGAAGAAGTTCTTTGATAAAAGAACCTCTTATTCAAACGCATCTGCTGACTCTGGTAAGAACACTCATTTGTTAAATGTATCTTCTAACTTCTAGCAGGCTTCTTGATTCTGAAGATAACTTGAAAGCAAGCATTGTTCAAAGATCTTAGCAAGCAACACTCTGACCAGAAGTTGAATGAAGCATGTTCCGAGTTAAAGCAACAACGTCTTAATCAACGTGTCTTGTCAAAGCAAAGGAAACACATTCTTACATTATAACGTTTGCTAATTAATGCAAAGACAGCTGAAAGCACTCAAGTGCCTATAACTTGTTTCTTGGAGAATGGAATTTTGCAAGGATACACGCAAAGCATTTAATGCTCTCCATTTCCTCTGAAGGCAGCAACGGTCTTATTACTCCTACTATAAATAGAAGGACATTTATTGCAAGCCTGGTACAACGTTCAAACAAGAAACTACATGAAAGATTCAAAAGCTTACAAACTCATAGTTCATACATTTTTGTGTATTACATTCTAAGAAAAATCACAGTTGTGATATAGCTTGATTAGAAGCAAACTCTATTTCAATTATCTGTAAAGATTATACTTCTATATTTGCTCCTTGAGAGACCAAGTTTGGTCAGATTTCTCAAGCAGACTAGGACTAGATTTAAGTCTTAGTGGTGTTAGTCACTTATAAGTTTACTTGTGCATTGTTAGTCACAACAGTTGTTGTGTGATTGTAATCAGTTGATTATAGTGGATTAAGTCCTTGTTGAGAAAGGCGAAATCACCTTGGCAGGTGGACTGGAGTAGTTTGAGTTCAAACGAACCAGGATAAAAATAATTGTGTTATTCCATTATTGTTTTGAGCTTTGTTTTGAAAGAACGAAAAGAGTCACTTATTCACCCCCCCCCCCCCCCTTCTAAGTGTTTTCTTACCCCTTCAAACCCTACTATCCAGGTTCCTTCTCAGCAGCCCTATTATCCAGGCTTTCATTTCGAAGTAACCCTACTATCCAGGTTCCTTCTCAGGAGCCCTACTATCGAGACTTTCATTTATAAGTAACCCTACTATCCAGGTTCCTTCTCATAGTCCTACCATACAGGCTTTCATTTCGAAGTAACCCTACTATCCAGGTTCCTTCTCACAGCCCTACCATCCAGGATTTCATTTCGAAGTAACCCTACTACCCAGGTTCCTTCTCACAGCCCTATTATCCAGGCTTTCATTTAGAAGTAACCCTACTATCCAGGTTCCTTATCATAGCCCTACTATCCAGAATTTCATTTCGAAGTAACCCTACTATCCAGGTTCCTTCTAATAGCCCTACTATCCAGGCTTTCATTTCAAAGTAACCCTACTATCCAAGTTCCTTCTCAGCAGCCCTACTATCCAGGCTTTCATTTTGAAGTAACCTACTACCCAGGTTCCTTCTCAGCAGCCCTACTATCCAGACTTTCATTTCGAAGTAACCATACTATCCAGATTCCTTCTCATAGCCCTACCAGCCAGGCTTTCATTTCGAAGTAACCCTACTATCCAGGTTCCTTCTCACATCCCTACCATCCAGGCTTTCATTTCGAAGTAACCCTACTATCTAGGTTCCTTCTCATAACCCTTCTATCCCAGCTTTCATTTTGAAGTAGCCCTACTATCCAGGTTCCTTCTCACATCCCTACTATCTCGGCTTTCATTTTGAAGTAACCCTACTATCTAGGTTCCTTCTCATAGCCATACTATCCATGCTTTCATTTCTAAGTCACCCTACTATCGAGGTTCCTTCTCACAGCCCTACTATCCAGGCTTTCATTTCGAAGTAATCCTACTATCCAGGTTCCTTCTCACAGCCCTACTATCCAGGCTTTCATTTCAAAGTAACCCTACTATCCAGGTTCCTTTTACAACCCTACTATCCAGGTTCCTTCTTGCATCCCTACTATCCAGGCTTTCATTTCGAAGTAACCCTACTATACAGGTTTCTTCTCACATCCCTACTATCCAGGCTTTCATTTCGAAGTAACCCTACTATCCAGGTTCCTTCTCATAGCCTTATTATCCCGGCTTTCATTTCGAAGTAACCCTACTATCCATGTTCCTTATCATAGCCCTATTATCCAGGCTTTCATTTCGAAGTAACCCTACTATCCAGGTTCCTTCTCTTTTATCCTCGGACAACAATTTACAACACTGTAAAACCTGGACCCAACCAGATACGGTCAATTTCATATTCCCTAGTAAGTCGTTGTGAAGCCTGGACACGACCAGATAACAACTCACTTTTGTTTCATCAATCAAGAGTTAATTCTCCAGTAGAGTAATGGACAACCGAAGCTCCTAGACTCTATTTCCCAGGTCACAAATCAACATTCCCCAGCGAAGTCCTCCCCAACGGCAGGTACAGGAACTCTCGCAAATGAATCTCTTATCCAACCAATATCTTTTCTGGATGGAATCTTTAAGCCCATCTCCGAAAATTCTCCGTCACCTTCTAAATGGAATTTGTAAGCCCATTCCTGATACTACCTATACAAATCAAGCATCATTTCAGATGAGAGCAAATTTCTAGGCACTCTAGTGTTCAATAATCTTCGACCTTCAGATCACGAAAGGCAAACCAGCCAATCTATATCCTCATGTTTAAGAAGATTAAACAGGGGAAGCTGTTGTACCCTAAAATTTTCCCTCTCATTTTACTCAAAAACATACTCCTAGAGGTCCTCAATTGCTCAAGTTGACTAAGGATTGACCAGACAAAGCCTCCTCCTAAGACAATGAGCCTCAAACTAGGGTTTCACTCCTCATCAAGATATATGAACTCCAAAGGTCTCAAATCTTTTCCATGGCCCTAATATGTCCTCAATATCATCCATTTCAAGGTTCATGCCTTGCACAACAAGTTTGCTCAATCATTTGCTCAAATGCCTGAAAATCAACTGTGTTAGGTCAAAAGTCAACTGTGGCTTATTTACAGTCAAACTTCAAGATTTTTGGTCAACATAAACATTTTGAAGTGATATCCATCATTTTATAAATGGTTGATCATGATTCCTCAAGGGATGCTCCTAATTCATCAAAACTCAAAAGTTGCTAAATTAGGGTTTCTATAGGAAAAGTCAACCAAACTTTGACCAGGCATAACTTTCTCATACGTTATCAAAATGTTTTCCACGAAGGCTCATTTTGAATATAATCCAATTCTATACAACTTCTCTTCATCCCTCAAGTTCCAGAAAAGCACTCATTTAAAGATATAAATTCAGACATTATAGGTCCTTCTAAAAAGTCAACAAAAACACTTTTTGAGTCAAAGATCCTTACATTAACATGTAAGATCCAATTAAGATGAAACCAAAAGGGTTGTTTACGGGACATACTAAGCTTTCTAAAATGTCTAAGAACACCCTCATAGGTTTAAAATTGAGAGAGATATGCATTGTCCAAGTTGGCCAATTTTTGGAAAAATGCATGAAGCAAATATTGACCAAACTTGGATTTTTTCCAAATGGGCCTATCTTTTCAAGTTTGAAACTCATTCCTAACATGATCCACGACCTTTAAGCCCACCCATACATTTTTATACTATTTATGCTATTTATTTTGATATTTTATTCATTAGAATTCAGAATTAAATAAATAAATATATAATAGAACTAATGTAAATTTTGATGTGAATCCATTTGGGGCAAGTTTTATGCTGGTTTATGTCAATTGATTTCATGCAATAACCCTTCAAATATGTTCAGGTTCATCCACATGTGAAAATGGCATAAAATCATCAAATATGACATTTTTTCAAATTTTGATTATGGTCTTAAAACACAACATTATGAGGGAGATTCTTTCCAAGCTTTATTGTCTCCTCATTCTCCTTTATAAATATAGAGCCATACAAGCTTGAAAGACACGAAATTCCTCTTCAAGAAAGCTCTACAAAATTCTCAAAAAAATTGCTAAAAGTTGCAAGAGTTCGCAGCTATATTCCCAGGTGCTATTAGTCCAAACAAGTGGGCAAATCACATTTCTGAGACTTCCAGGAGTCTACTCAGGCCTCTTACCAAGCCAGTCCACGCCCAAAACAGCTGCACCAAGTAGCTCCGATTGGGTAAAAATTCTTAATTACAAACTCTCAATTCTTACATTGTAAATGGTTTATAAGCATTCATGCATGTTCATACTAATGTTTAGAATGTTTTAGAACCATTGCTTTTAAGTTTTGACGCAAGAATCTAAAAATGTTAGATCTAAAGCCTCAAAGTCACATTCTCGTGGTGCACCCCAAGACGTTATCCACACTGGATCCAGCGTAGAACCGGACTTTGTCCAGTTTGGGCTTTTAATTCTGCTTCTTTCTCACCCCTCATTTTCATCTTTGCAACGCGGCCAATTTTTCTTTTTTGCTTTATTTATTTTCTTTTATTTCAATTATTTTCCTTTTATTAAAAAAATCATAAACATCATAAAATCAAGAAATCACAAAAAAATGTAGAATTAGTTTTTTCTTCCTTATTTATTAAAATTAATTTTGAAAATAGATTAGTTTAATTAGGATAATTTTGGTTTATTTTCATAATTAAAATTAGCTAGAAATTAGGTTTAAATTGCAAGTTAATTATTTTTTCTCAAATAAAAATACAAAAATATTAGGTTATTTAGAGTTAATTTCCTTTCATTTTTAACTTAATCTTTTCCTAAAAAATAAAAAATAACAAAAAATATTTTCTTTCATTAATTAAGTTTTCTTAGAATTTAAACTTTAATTCCCGTATTAATTTTTCGTGCGCATTTTCTTCTTTCGCACTTTTATATTCCTGTACATATCAATGTAGCCAAACTATAAGGCATTTTTATTGTTTTCCTTTATATTTCTCCCGGTTTTGGACTTGTAATTAAATACCTCTCCCCGAAGCCATGTAATAGCGTAGGAATTTACGTTTCCGCACTTTATATTTTTGTACATATATTAACTGTTAGATGTATGGCTAATAGGATTACATGAACAAGATAAAACCAATCTCTAGAAAATTAAACACAAAGACTAATATATATGAAATCAAATACACTCGCACATATGCACCCCTAGTGTATCACCACTTCGGTTGCCTTCGGTAAACAATCATGAAGCATAGGGAGTTTTAGTGGTCACCCTCCATTCCAAAAAGATTAAAATGACCCATTTGAATGTTGACTCGGAAAGATCTTTAGGACTTTAGGGTAATTACTAAAGTTTCCTAACCATTGCTTTTGTGACCGTACAAACGTCCCTTTCGATAGTCCCTTAACATCCAACGATAGGGCTACCTACTCCTTAATAGTAGGATAGTGTTGTCTAAAGGAAATGAGAAAATGAATATCCTTTTTCGAGTAGGTAGACAATGTTAGGTACTTGCTCAAAAACCAATGTTTTTTTCACACTTTTAAAACAATTTTCAAAAATAACTTCGTCACACTCTTGATGACAGATACAAGAGTTACCGCGACGTAAACAAAAACTTTTCAAAACACAAGCACAAAAGAAATTTAAAAATGAGCAAGTACCTAAGAGCCCGTGGAAAACCACGGATAGAAAGGGTGCTAACACCTTCCCTTTCTATAATCTACCCCCCCCCCCCCCCCCCCCCCCGTACTCAGAAACATCTCGAAAAAGGTTTTTTCTGTTCTTTTTCCCATTTCCTTTGTTGTATAAAATAAAAGACGTTGGCGAATCTTGCTTACCGCACATTTGCAAACGAAAAACGCAAAAACCAGTAGTAACTAAACAGTCAGTTCCGCCACCGTATCACACTTCCCTTTGCATAACCAACCCCGAACTTAGATTCTCTCCCATCTTTTTTTGGTTATTTGCTATTTTCCCATTGTTGTACCCCAAAATTTTCCCTCTCATTTCATCAACATTTTCTCACCACAAGACTTTTGGAGCTCAAGATCCAGTTAGGGTTTGCTCTGCTCAAGACTCTTCCTTGCACTGTTGACCCAAATTAGAGTTTGAGTTTGCACAAAGATGTTTTGACCTAAAATGCCCAAAGTGACTTTCATGCTTCATATTGGACTCACAAGTTTATCCATACCAAGTTTCAAGCCTTGATTCCAATCTTTGCTCAGTCAATTAGACAGTTGACCTAGAAATCTGTTGTATTGGGGGAAAAGTCAATTGTGGCCAATTGACAGCCAAACCTCATGAAATTTGACCCACATCAACATTATAAACTCATATGGACCATTTGACCAAGTCTGGATCACAATTCCACAAGAAATTTGATCAGATCACCAAAAGGGCAAAATGGTCATTTTTAGGGTTTTGACTGCACAAAGGCAATTTTTGACTGTTTGACCTAGCCAATGGCAAACCAAGCTCACATATGGACTCAAGGACTCAATGGCATGGTCTTGACACATTCAACAAGTCCAAAAGATCTCAAATGCACAGGATTGACAGATGAATTTTCTAATAAACTGATCAAAATTTGACTGTATACTGAAAAGTCAAACTTTGACTTTTTGGTCAAAATCAAGTGCCAAGATTCATTTTTCATCAAGACATGTCAAATTATGAAACTTGTTCATCAAGAAATCCAAATTTGCAAATTAGGGTTTAAAATGAGAAAATTTCATAACTTTCTAAGTTATGAAACTTCCTTATTTTTTCCTAACTTTGTCCAATTTTTTCATCAAGATACAATTGGATTCAAGCAAAACTCAAAACATTAAAGTTGTAGTCCATTTCAAAATCTACAACTTTGATTCACAAAGTTTCCTCAAAAGAAGCTTGTAGCTCAAGTTATGATTTTTGGAACAAGGGTGCAAAACATTCTTAACTTAGAAAAAATTTGACCTATTCTAGGCAGGATTTTTGACCAACTTCATGACCATTTTTCACATGCTTCCACTTGGAATTTCAATTTGAATTATAAAGATGTATTTTAGTACACATTCTAATCTTTCAAAATTGTCCAAGAACTCATCAAACACCCTTGTGGTTAGGGAGATTCGAATTGGCAAAGTTGGACAAAAGTCACTTTTGTTCATAACCAAAGGCATGTTCATACATTGCCATTTTTCAAGTCAGCTTGCACAAGCTAGATTACAGGCCTCTAATCCTCTTCACACTCAATAATTAAATGCTTAACCTTTGTGTTCAAGTCTTGTTTTGTGTATTTAGCCATTACATGCAAGATTAATCCATAATTAGAAAAAGCATTTTTGCCATTTTTGAAAAGGTACACTTTATGTCAAATAACAAATCAAAGAGGTACAAGCCAGATCTTTTAGGAACAAGTTTGTGGACAAATCCCACTGATCAAGAACAAATTATGCAGCATGCTTGAGGGACCTGCATTGGCCTATAACCCAACTTGACTATCTTTGCTTACAAAGGAAGAAACATTGCAAAAGATATCCAACTTTGATCTCCTGTCAACACAAGCCTAAACAAACTTCATGAACACTTTCCAGACATCAAACCAAGTTTGAAACACGACCAAACCATCCCTCAAACCTCCTCATTCATCAAAACACCATTTTTCTGCAAGAAACAGGGCATTCTGCATTTTGACTTGGCCAGCATCATTCACTCGTGCATTTTTGCCCAAACAAGTTCCAATACACTCCCTACCTTCCATTGAAGCTATCCCAAACCATAGATACAAGCTGTAACATCCATAGCCAAGTTTGCCATTTTCACTTTTCAGTGTTGCAGGTTGACTTCCATAGCTTGATTCAGAGAGATTCAAAGCAAGCTAAGCATAGGAGAAGCATCCTTGGACTTCAGGCAAGCTGTACCAAAGTTCAAACTCCATTGAAGATACCTCCATTGCTGTACACGACTCAAGCTGAACAGGTAAAAATTTGAACTTCTATCTCTCTATCCAGGCATAATTAGGCTTAAGTTTGTGAAGAAAGCATGTTCTACTCATAGCCCTGAAGCCATCCATGTAGTTACTTTTCATTTATATTGTGTGTGCTGTGAGAATTTTGGACCTGAACATTGGAGAAAATTTAGGTCAGAAATTGGGGATGGAGAAATTCTCCCTCGTTTCTGAGAGTTAGGTTAAGTTTTTTATATGTATGAATTCGTCTTTCCATGCTCTATAATGTTTGTGTTGTGAGTTTTTGTTAAAAGTCAAAGAATCAGGAGTTTGTGTTGGACATGATGAAGCGCGCATTTTCTGTTTGAAATAAGGCTGGAGGTTGAAGAAGGTTGACTTGAGCTAGGCCTGAGTTGTTTTTGCTCTTTGCACACTCTTTTTTAACTTACACCCCCCTGGCCCATTGTGTGAAATATTCACTATTTTTGCATTTTTCTTTTTGTTGCTGATTCTATATTTTTATTCAAACATGAAAAAACACTAAAAATATTTTTTCTCACATTTTTGCATTTATTTGGTATTTATTTGTTTCCTTTAGCACATGTAAATAAATATATATATACTTTTTATTCAAAAAACCTAGAAAATAATATAAAATATATATTTTTTAGTTTTTATTTCTTATTTACATTTTGGAAACATTTTCTAAAAATATACTCTTTTTTTGTAAATAATTAATATTTTTGTATATATTTAGTATATTTAAATATATATAATATAAATACTTGTATGTTTATTAAAATATTTAGGATAAAAATATGAAAATAATACATTTTTATTTTTATTAATATATGACATCAAAAATAATTTTTTTTCATAATATACTTCTTTTTTTTATTTTTTGTATATAATTAATAAATATTGTATATAATATAATTAATAAATACTATTTATTTAGAAAACTAGGGTTTTGCCCTAAACCATGAAAATATCCAAAAAATTGACTTTTTTTATTTTTGTTTATATTTCACATGAAAAATACTCTCATACATAAAAAAAACCATTTTTGTGCATAATACATTTTGCATATTTATTGTATTTATTTAATTATTGTACAATTAAATAATTTGTATATTCAATTTGGATGTAATAGTTTAGATTTAAATTTCTTGCTAAATATCCCCCCATTCAAACATTTGTACTCCCATCCCCATAATTATGTTGTAATAATTTAGGACTTTAAAATTCCGCATTTAAAAGCTTTCTAATTATGCCATGATAGACCTAGGGTTTGTATGCAAAAATCAAATAACAAATAGCTTGACCTAATACAAAGACAAAAAAGAATGAAAATGGACAACACCAATCACACTTGCACCCTTAGGGTTACTTCACTTGTTGCCTTCAATAATGGCCATGTTGCATGTTGAGTGTCTTTGGAAAAACAAAACAAATCAAAATGATCACAGTCCCTCGATGACGCTTTCTCAAGTTGCCTAAAAAATGATCAAGTCCCTTGAAGGAAATATTGCCAAAGACACTTGGCACCATTGCATTCATGGTCTAGATGATGACCCGCGCCCGTCCCGTTAACATCCTAACACAAGATTGTCCATCAAATGCAATGGTGGAACAATACTGTTAAAAGGTTTAAAACATAGGAAAGATCTTTGAGGAATTTAGGGTAGATAGCTCTTGGTTACTTGACCAACTTGCAAAACAAATCCTTGCCATTTTTCAAAACACGCTCCACAACACAACTTTAAAAACAACTTTCAAAACCTTGAAACATCTTTTCAAAAAGACAAACACCTTTTGTAAAACATTCGAGTAAAGAATTGTTACAAGGGTTGCCTAGACAAGGCATCTTTTTCAAAACATTTTCAAACACACACACAAAGCACCATTTCAAACAATTGAAAATGCGAGGCAAGTGATCTAAGCAAGTAACTAAGAGCCCATGGATAACCATGGATAGAAAGGGTGCTAATACCTTCCATTTCTATAATTTACTCCCCGAACCCATGAAAATATCTCAAAGGTTTTTTCCTGTGCTTTTTAACCTTTCCTTAGGATAAAATAAAAAGTCGGTGGCGACTCTTGCTAAACCAAAACATTTGCGAATATAAACGCAAAAACCAAGTCAGTTCTCCCACCGTATCACACCCATTCTTATGGAAACAATAAAGCACGGTGGCAATTTTTATTTGATCTATGCCAGTTAAGTCAATCCAATGACTTAGTCTCAACATTTCAACCGCTAAAGAAAAATGGCGACTTCACTGGGGAAAGATCGACCAAATGATGGCCTATCCCTAAGTAGGTTGAGCCTACCTTTATTTATTTGTATATGTGATATTGTTATTTATATCTTATATATGTATATATGTTTGTTTGGATTTTCCTGGTTTTCAGGGTGTTTGGTGATTTCTCATAAGTCCTCTATCCAGACTTGGGAAAACTTAAGATAGGACCAGGGATATAGTCATGTTAACTTTAAGGGAGTAATCCCAAAAAAGGAGACAGGAGACCCCTCATTCAGTGAAGGCCCCTTTAACTGCAGTATCCTTTACCAAGTAATCGGGAAGACATGCTGCTTTCGGCCTGGGAGCCTGCTGAAATTGAGGACCATAAAACCTTTAACCCATCTTGGCCTTTTAGGTGTAGTGCAGAAACTATGACGGAGTAATCCGAAAATGGTTGTCATGCGATACTACACTCAGACGAGTTTTTCCTGAAAATATTACTAGATACCGAGTCAATCGGGATGTTGGTAATATCCGAAGGAAGGATGTAGACTCTGGGAACCTCTTAGAACCTTATTCGGAAGGTGATAAATTATTAGATCATACATTGTGGGTAGTACCTTTGACCTCATGCTTGTGACATCAAACCTATGAACCCCATGTTTGTGATATTGTGTGTGATTGTTGCATCATGCATTCATGCACCCATGAGCATCCTTAAAACATTTTGGTTCAAGGGACTTAAAGTTGACTTTTTGCGAATAACTCAGGTACTTTTGACCATGGATTCTGGAAAAGAAAGACTCAGAAGTACAGTTTCAAGAATCCCAAGATAGATGATTTGATGAGTCTAATTCCCGAGATTGAGAGTTCTACAGATTTTCAGAAGAAGTACGAATCCACCATGTCACTTATTAATAGGCCCCAAGATAGTTTGTAGTATTCTTGACCTAAGAAATTTTGAAATGCAATGTATAATGTATATATAATGCACAAAATTGATATGATACCCAATGACATTATTGACATGAAACCCAAGTGTTTCATATGCACCAAATGTTTCATATGTACATGCACCAAGTGTTTTATAAATGTTTTTGATATTTTTCTCCTTTTAAACCATTGGGTTTCCTAACTCAACGACTTCCCAACATTGTTTATTACTGGTTTCAATATCCCCAAGTTGATTTGTATTTTGATATGTCATGGTGAACAATGTCAACATGTTGTTGATTATTGTATCGCAGGAATAGCATAGACGTACGCGTGGATTTCTTTCGACGTTTTTCTAACCAAATTTTTTTTTGATGTTTTATCAAATGCTTTTATTTATTTGTCAAATCCCAAAAATCATTTTAACATAGTATTTACAAGAAACAATTGTAGTATTTTGCAAACAAGTCGGAAAAAAGAAAAACACAATTGAATAGAATTTGAAAAGATTGAAAAATGAATTGTATTATTAATGAAAATACCTTTGAATAGGCGAAAGTACAAGATGCAATTCCTAAAAAGAGGTAATTACATAAAGTTTATCAAAATTTGAAAATGGCAATGAAAATGATAATCGATATTTCTAATTCTCCAATGCCCTTTAATAACTCCAATCTCCTTCGCTTCGGAGTCATATGATTTAGATTAATCCTTATCTTTTGTAGTCGTTGTAATGAATTCTAGAATCACAGTCTATTTGTTCATTTTTTGGATAAGATCCCTATATTTTGCCTGGATCGCGCTTTCGGGTTTTCAATCCACCGGGATAATGTTTTTGTTTATATGTCCATAATTTTTGCCTGTATCGCCCTTTAGGGTTTTCAATCCACCAGACACCCATTTTTTTCCTAAGTCGCCTGTTTAAGGTTTCAACTTAGCGGGCTTTATATACATAGTATTTTTTGATTGCGTCGGAGTTCGTTGGATGTGGTAGATCTTCCTCATCCATTGTTGTGAGGATAAGACCCCCACCTCAGAATGTCGTTTTAACCATATATGGACCTTTGTAGTTAGGTGTCCATTTATCGTGTGAATCTAGACGAGGTGTCATAATCTTTTTAAGAACCAAATCCCCTCCTTTGAACACTCAAGGACAAACCTTCTTTTCAAATGCCTTCTTCATGCGCTTTTGGTACAATTGACAGTGGCACAAAGTTGTTAAGCATTTCTCTTCAATAAGGTTGATCTGATCAAGTCATGTCTGAACCCATTATGATTCTTCAAGCTTTGTTTCCATGAGAACTCGTAGTGATGAAATCTCTACTTCAATAAGGAGTACAACCTCCATGCCATAAACAAAAGAGAAAGGAGTTGCACCTGTCGAAGTACGTACTGAGGTACGGTAGCCATGTAGAGCAAATGGGAGCATTTCATGCCAATCTTTATATGTCTTCACCATTTTCTCAATGATTTTCTTGATATTTTTATTGGCAGCTTCAATGGCCCCGTTCATCTTGGGTCGGTAAGGTGATGAGTTATGATGTTCAATCTTGAAATCATCGCATAGCTCCTTCACCATTTTGTTGTTCAAGTTGGACCCATTGTCTGTAATAATTCTACTAGGAACCCCATATCTACATATAATGTTCTGCTTGATGAATCGAGTGACCACTTTCTCGGTGATGTTTACATGATACACAACTTCTACCCACTTGGTGAAATAGTCAATGGCGACTGGTATGAATCGGTGACCTAAGAACTCTAAGGGTTTCACATGAACCCTAACACTTATCCAAACCCAGAAACACAAATCCTTAGAACCCTAAGAACCCTAGGGTTCTAACATGAACCCTAACCCTAGATCGAACACTAATCCCACATTTTCTTCAAAAAACCCAATCAAAGAAAAATTAAACATCAAGCATCATCATCAACAAACCCTAAAGTTAAAAGTTATCAGGCTTACCGTCTAATACAGTTAATCTTTTCGTATAATTTTTCTCTTTTGATTCTTCTGGTTCTCTTCCTCTAATCTCATATTTCTTTCTTCTTCGCGGGTACAAATTACAAGGGGTTTAGCTCAAAGAACTTAGGGATTCAGTTATGGAACCTAAGTCTTCACTGATGCAGAGCTTTAGTGAAGGGTGATGGTTACGCAACAATCTTCGATAACTCTCCAAGGTTTTTTCGTGTCCCCCATTCCAATTGTTTAGGTCTTTACTTATAGGCTTAGGAAATTGTTAGATTAGGAAATTATATTAGTTGATTAGCAGTTTTAGGTTAGATTGAATCAATCTCAGAGATTTGATTAAATTTAGGGTTGATTATGTCGTAACTTTAGAATTAGGGTTTACACTATTGTTATGAATCTGGACTGTAATTTATATAAATTTGTTGTAATTAATCAATAAAATAATTGATTTGAAAATTCCATTTCAGTTTTGATTTGATTCAAAAAATATTAGGGTTCTGAGCTATTTGTGTTAACTTGGGGACGAAGAGTCCAAGGACATGGTGCAACTTTGAGTTTTGGGTTCTCAACCCTAGTTGACTTTCAGTCAACTTTTCTGAATAACAATTAAATAATAATAATAAAATAAAAATACAAAAAAATTAAAAAATAAAAAAGAATTAAGCATTCTAGTCACGTTATGTATATTTAAAAGATAACTTGAGCAATATACTAATACAAAACAGACAAATATAATGGTGTTGACTTTAGTCAACCGAAAATAATGATAAAACTAAATAAATTTGCTATGGACCCTCTAAAAACTAATGGGCCATTCTAATTAACTAATTAACTAATACTTAGCCCAACATGATGAATATGAAATAACACCCCCCCTATTTAAATCTTAACACATCTAAAATAAAATTTAAAATAAACAACTAATCTAAAACAAAATTTAAAATAAACAGCTAAACAACTAATCTAAAACAAAATTTAAAATAAACAACTAATGTAATGTAAATATAAATTAATTAGAATTTAAAAATATAATGACACCAAAATTAATAGAAAAATAGATCAACTATGATTAACCATTAATATTAGTAGGGCAAATTCGGGGTATGACAGCTCGCCCAACTACTGATCTTTTGAACCTCATGTGCCTTTAATGAATGAAATGCATGTTATGCTAATGACCTAATGAAAATATGCAAATGATATGCAAAACGTAAACTAGATAAAATTAATATAGGAGGGAAAATTTGGGGGTGCAACAATTACCTCTATTTAATCGTCTTAATCTTGAAGGTGAGATTGGCGTTAGCCTTTCGAACGTTCAAGGCAAAAGAAGATTAAATACCAATAAAACTACAAAATTTTCCCTCTTGATGATACTTCTATCTGGCTTAGGCTTTACATTTCATCTACATATTTTCATTAGGTTGTTTGCATATTGTTGTACCCCAAAATTTTCCCTCCCATATTCTTCCAAATTTGCCAAGTCAATGCTTCAAAATTCCCCAAGGGTTGCACAGTTCAAGGACCTCCTAACAGTCAAAAACTAGGGTTTTGGTTCTGACAAAGTAAATGAAGTTTCCAAGGGTCCAATAAAGTCCCACATGCTTATAAACATGGTCAAGCATCCTCATACCAAGTTTCAAAACTTACAACACAAAATTGCACAGTCAAAAACCCTAATTGCACTACAGTCAACTGTAGGGGCAAAATGGTCATTTGACAGTCAAAAGTTCAAATTTTTGGTCAACATCTCATTTTGAGGCCACAAACATCATTTGATCAAGGCTTGATCATGATTCCCAAAGTTTGGTTCAAAAAGTCTCGAGATGCAAAAGTTTCCATATTTGGACAGTTGAAAAAGTCAACTGTAACTTGACCAAGGCATAACTTCCACATGGATTATCAGAAAAATTCCATCCAAAGCTCATTTTGAAGAGAAAGACATTTTCTAGAACTCCTCTTCATACTTCAAGTCCAATAAATGCTCTCACAAAAAGTTATCAATTTCAACATTATAGGTCATTTTCAAAAGTCAACAAAAAGGGACTTTAAGTCAAAGGCCATAACTTGAGATTGGTAAATCAAAATGACATGGGACCAAACGCATTGGTTAGAGGACTCAAATACCTTTCCAAAATGTCCAAGAACATGAGCAAAGATTATAAATTGAGCAAGTTATGCCTTGTGGAAGTTGGGAAATTTTTGGATATTTTGAAAAGTTAACTTTGCTTCAAATGTCTTAAAAATGCTAATGGGCCACATTTTCTTCCAAGATTCATCATCCAAAACATGTGCACGACCATTTGGCCCAAAGGGAAGTTTTTCATCATTTTTATTTATTTATTTGAATTTTTAATTGCTAATAATTCATTTAATTAAAATAAATATGTGAAAAATACCAAACCAATGCAATCAAATCTTTTTGTGCATGAAATAGTCTCAAGATTTCGTGCATAATCAGATAGGGAAAGAATCAAGTTGATTGGACATGATTGGTATCAAATTAGCATGAAAAAGATTGAAAAATCATGGGATGAAAATCAAATATTCTCTACATCAATTCATTGATTCTTTGGACCAAAAACCTTACCCTAATCGTTCCATACATAAGCCTAATGCAAACCCTAGTGCTGATACCCTCTAAGCTGCGCAGAAACACCAAAAACAAGTTTGCATTTTTTGGCTAAAATTTCAAAACTGAAATCGTGGTTCCAAGGCTTTACAAGGCAAAATACCAATTGCAATAGCTTGCAAAAACTTCACTGAACCTAACTGCATTGTTTTTCAACCCTTACACGCCCAGAATTGGTATACAAAACTCAAACTGTTTCCAATTTTATGCATATTTGTATTTCAATTTTCAAGCATTCCCATTGCATTTTTTTGTGGATTCATACTAATTGGATCATTCTAAAGCTAACCATGTAATTTGATTGAGTTTTTATACACCATACGCGAAATTGCCATTGTTGTCTTTTAGGGTTACAGAGGTCACGAATTGGGGTTTCCTTATTCTGGAACAATTGAGACTTGAGGCCTACACCATTGAAATCAGCATGCTTGGACGATCTGAACACATACCTCGCGCCTAATTTATGAGCTAGCATCTCCTATTCGCTATTTTCATGCTTGCTATTTAGTGGGGGTTTAAAACCCCCGCTATTCACTTTATTTTTTGTTTCAGATACAGCGCACAAGGAAGAAGAAGATGAGGTGTAGGGCGATGGTTGGTTCATTTGAATTTCGCGCGGAAAAAAGGCACTAACGCTTGTTTTACCTTATATTAATTGTTGGTCATATAACATACAAAGTGCATTGGTAGCTCAGCGGGAAGGCGTGTGATTGGTAACCTCTGGGACATGGGTTCGAGCCCCAGGTCCCCCTTTCTATTCCATATTATTTTGCTAATAATGCTTCTGTGCAGTTTCAATACAAGGGTTCACCATACTCTCCACATCCAGGCTTACCACGTGCTTACTGAGATCAATCAAAGGGCCATAATTGGATGAGCACCATAGGCATAAGTCAATGCAAACACACGCTAGCATGAAAGTCAACCAGGCCAGAAATCAATTGGGCCAGAATTGCTAGGAATATACCTCCAATTTGGGGACAGACCCCCCATGGTTTGCTCTTCATTCTTTTGTCATATTTTTTTCTATTTTTATTTATTTTAATTAATTTCCTTATAATTCTTTCAATTAATTTATTTTCATAAAATATAAAACAATATAAAAATCAGAAAAGACAAAAATCAAAATATATTTTATTTAATTAATATTTTTGTAAATAAAAAAATCATTAATTAATTTAGTTTTCAATTCTATGATTAATTTCAACATTTTTCTTAATAAACCTAAAAATTGGTAGAATTAGGGTTTCAAGTATTTTTTCATTCTTTTTCTTTTTTCTCTCACCATAATTAATTATTTAATATTATTTTTGTAAATAAAACTTGCCATTAATTAATTAGGTTTAATTTTAGGTTTAATTTTCATATTTTCTTAATAAATAAAAAAAAACTAGAATTAGGGTTGATTAATATTTTAATTTCATTTAATTCTCTCATAAAAATTCATAAATACAAAAAACCTCAAAAATCTTTTCTTTTTTCTTTAATTTAATTAATTTATTAATCTTATTCTAATTTCATTAAAAAGGGTCCAACGCCCTCGTTTCCAATTTTAATTCAATTCGCGTATTTAGTTCCTTCTTTTAAATATTTATGTAACTCTCCCGAAGCCGTGTAAATTAAACTTTTATTTCTCGCACTTTATTTTATGTCAAATCGGGTCCTGGATTAAATTTGGCGATGTGGACCCGCGCCCTTGTAATAGTTTAGGAACTTTATATTTCTCGCACTTTTTTAACTGTTAATAAATGCATGCAAGAATGAATGACAAAATAAAAACAAACGCGTAGATCGCCCATGACATGAACAAGACAAAATAACTGAAAACGACACACAAATCACACACCACCCCTAGGGTACGCCTCACTGTTGCCTTGCCTCTCGAAAGGTGATCGTCGAGTAGAGGATGTCTTAGTAAGTCCTCATGATCCGGGAACCTGGCATGAGGGTAGCTTCTAAGGTATCTTCCCATTGCTCTGGTGATCACCATGTCCCGAACCTTCGAATTGACCCGAACACCTCCAACGGTGGTGCTACCTACCTCTCAATGGTGGGATGGCACTACTTTAAAGGACATTTACACAGACGAATTCCTTAGGGTAGGTAGACGACTCTAGATACTTGCTCTAAATTTCAAACAAATTCAAAAATACTTTTCACACCGACACCTTTTCAAAAATCTTTCGGAAGCAATTTTTCAAACACTCTTGAGGACCGATACAAGAGTCGAACTGGAATTTTCAAAGAAATTTTTTTAAAACCCACAATTGAAAAGCAAACAAACCTTTTGAAAACACAAATGAGCAAGTATCTAAGAGCCCATGGATGACCATGGATAGAAAGGGTGCTAACACCTTCCCTTTCTATAATCTACCTCCCGAACCGAGAGCAATCTCTTTAAGGAATTTTTCTGTGCTTTTGTCCTTTCCATTTGGAGAAAATAAAAGACGGTGGCGACTCTTGCTTCCGCGACATTTCGCGAACCAGCTTTAAACAGTCAGTTCCAGATCCACCGATCACAGAACTGGCGACTCTGCTGGAGACTATTGACTTAAAGTGAGGTGTACCTTAGGGTTAGTTCATAACTGTGTTTTCAATTGTATTGCTTTGCTTGCTTTAAATTGTGGGACTGTCCCGGGAGTTCTATAGATCCTAACCTGGATCTGGGGATACCTTCTTAGAAAGTAGCAACAAGGCTGTGAGGGAACTGTGTGGGGTATACCGACATGGTTGAAACAGTCTGCTACGTTGATGTGGCACTTTGGTGTGTACCGGTAACCCTTGAGTTCAGTCAAGGAGAGTACGGGGCCTCCGCGTGGTGTCATGAAGCATCAACAGACCTTAGGAACCTTAATTGAACTATCTTGGCCTCTTTAGGGTAGTGAGATAACTGACTTTGGTGCAGTCCGAGGTTGGTTGATACTCGATACTACACTCAATTGAGGGTTGCTTTCCTGGAATATTTCGGTCGCCAGTTCAGTGGCTAAATCGAAACGATGAACAATGAAAGAAATCCCGTGATATTGGGACCCTTAGAACCCGGTTACTTCTAATAGGACAGGTTGAACCCACCAACTTCAAGAGGGTACTACCCAGACCCCATGCTGGCCTTAAACCCTAAGGGCTTGTCTTGTGTGCCTTGTGTGCCTTACATGTTTGTCTTTGTAAATATCTGTGGTGTGTTTAATCATAGCATCATGACATCATCCAGCATCATATGCATTGACTAACCATTTCAGGGGTTCGAATCTTCATCTTTGTTCTTGTTTTGTAGGACATGGAAACTGTTCGCAGAAAGACAATTCAAATCAGTCTGGTAAGGGTCCCTCCTCAGCTTAAGGAGCTTATATCCAGGATTCCCGAGAGCTCTTCCTTCAGTGAGAGACATGGAAGACTCATCAGCTTGGTCAATACCAACATTGAGGAAGATATGATAAAGGTCTTGTTCCAGTTCTTTGACCCTCTGCATCACTGTTTCACCTTCTTGGACTATCAGCTGGTACCTACATTGGAGGAGTTCTCCCGGCTCCTGAAGATCCCTATCCTTGATCAACTACCCTACAACGGTACGAAGAAGGAACCCAAGCTTGAAGAGATTGCTAAAGCCTTACACCTACAATCATCTTACCTCAAGGGACATTGGGAAGTTAGAAGTGCTATCAAAGGGTTCTTAGCCAGGTTTCTGTTTGAAAAAGCCCATGAATGTTGGAACTCCCTTGACCTACAAGCTTTTGAAGAAGTTGTGGCCCTCCTTGTCTATGGTTTGGTGTTGTTCCCTAACCCAGATCAGCTTATAGATATCAGTGCTGTCCAGATCTTCATGTCCAGGAATCCTATACCTATGTTGCTGGGGGACATCCTTCACTCATGTTACACTCGAACCATGAGAAAAAGAGGTGTCCTTATGTGTTGCACTCCTCTCCTGGGAAGGTGGTTTATTTCGCACCTTCCACAATCAGTCTTGAAGAACGAGCGGGGTTTGAGATGGTCACAACGGTTGATGACTCTTACACATGCAGATATACATTGGTGCCCTCGGTCCAGAGAAGATGTCACTATCATTGATCGTTGTGGGGAGTACCCTAATGTTCCTTTACTTGGAATCAGAGGAGGTATTACTTACAACCCATGCCTGGCTTGGAGACAGTTTGGTTATGCTCGGAGGGATGGTCCTCATGACATGTTAATTCCTGACATAGTTTTTGACTTCGACAATGATGCACAAGGACTTCGCCAGAGATTCATCAGAGCCTGGAGGATGCCAAGTAGGATAGACAGCAAGACATTGGGGCACAGGAACTCCATCCCGTTGGAACCTTATCTCAAGTGGGTACGCGCCCGCTCCCAGAAGTTAGTAATCCCTTATCCTCATATGCTCCCTGTAATCAAGAGCCAGTCTTGGAAGGGGAAGTGTCCTACACCATTCAGCATCCTGATATGCCCACATCCTGGGAAGAGATGCAGAAGAGCTGGATCCAGCTTAAGGAAGAACGGAATTCTCTTGAGACCAGTCTACATGCTAGTGAAAAGAAGGTCTTGGAGCTCACCCGCCTATTGCATGAGGAGAGGAATATCAACACCTACATAGCTCCAAAAAGGATGCGTAGTGTCTTTTGGGATTGATTTGCTTTGTAATTTGTGCCCATGAGGCTTTGATGTACTGAACAATTATTTCCTTAATGATAACGTGTGTTCTTTTTTGTCTACAACAAATTTGAACTTTCGAACCCTTGAATGCATTGCATAAACACATATCATTCATCATGTGCATAGCAGGTTTTTTCTTCTTTTCAGGTTGCTTACAGTTCTTCGCTGTTTATTTCAGCATCATGAATCCTGACTCATCATCAACCGAGATGTCCATCAAGGCTCTTCAGGCGCAGAATGCGCAATTTCAGGAACTAATCATGGGTTTGGCTCAGGGCCAAGAAGAGCTGAAGGCTCTGCTCCTGAAGAAGGAGAAGAAGAAGAAGAAGAAGAGAACTATCCTTTTCAACTCAGGCCGAAGGTTTGGCAACACTCTGCAAAATGAAAAGGTTGGTTCTTCTATAGGCAAGGGTAGTCCCCAAGGGGGAAAAGGTCCTAGTCCGGTAGTCTCTGACAACGAGACTGATTTTGATGAGGAACGGTATCCTCCTGTAGAAGACAGATACAAACAGTTGGAGGACAGATTGAATGCTATGGAGATCCAACAGGTGCCTGGGCTGGATTTTGGAGATTTGGGTTTGTCTACTGGTGTGATCATTCCTCATAAGTTCAAAGCACCATCCTTTACCAAGTATGACGGGGCATCTTGTCCCAAGCTACACCTCAGATCGTATGTGCGGAAGATTCAACCGTACTCAGTGGACAAGAACTTGTGGATCCACTTCTTCCAGGAGAGTCTTTCAGGGACTCATCTCGAATGGTTCTATCAGCTGGATGGGACCAAGGTTCGTAACTGGGAGGAGTTGGCTACTGCTTTCTATAAGCAGTATCAATATAATGTCGACCTTGCCCCTACACGTACCCAACTCCAGGGTATGTCGCTAGGTTCAAGCGGAGGTTTTAAAGAGTACGCACAGAAATGGAGGGATCTGGCTGGCAGGGTGCAGCCTCCGTTGACTGACCGGGAGTTGGTAGACATGTTCTTAGGGACCCTATCTGGGCCATTTTTCAACCATCTTATCGGGAATTCGTCTGCAGGGTTCACTGATCTTATTCTGACTGGAGAGAGAATTGAGGCTGGGTTGAAGTCTGGTAAAATTCAGAAGGGTGCATCGTCAAGTTCTGAGAAGAAACCCTTCAAAAAGGAGGCCAGTGCGGTATACGGGTCCAGAAGACAAGAGAAATTTGAGCGTCGCCAATCTGTCAACGCGGTGATGATTGCTAAGCCTGCTGCCGCTCCTCGGCAAACCAATCCACCAAGGGCTGAAAGACCCCGGAGAGAGTTCACCCGTTTGAGTATGACCCTATCGCAGATCTTGCCGCAGTTGCTGTCCACCAACCTAGTGACTGTCAGAGAGGCCCCCAAAGTTGTAAACACTGCCTCCCCCAAATACAATCCAAATGCTCGTTATGCTTATCACTCCGATAGCCCGGGGCATTCCACTGATGACTGTTGGGCCTTAAGGAACAAGCTGCAGGACCTTATTGACGCCAAGGAGGTACAGTTTGAGGCATCTGAGAAGCCCAATGTGGTGACAACTCCCCTGCCTGCTCATGGAGTGAATGCTATTGGGGACGAAGATGAAGTGGATGAAGCTGAGTTTGATAGTTGGATTTACCCGGAAACCGACAGTGGACCTAGCAATTGGATTGCAAAGGACAACCTACTTGTTTCTCTTGTTACTGAGTAATGAATTCTTTGTTTTGTTATTTGTAATAAACAATTAAAACTCTATGGCCCGGTGTCTTACCCGGGACACCGTGGCTTCATTTGTGAGGGCATATAAATTGTCATTTCATATATCATGAATAAAAATCTTGGACGTTTTCTCGCATTTCAAATCTTATGCTCCTTTTCTATCTTTCCTTCCTTTATATATTTCAAAACAGCTGTATTTACACACACTCACTCATACAGGTTCCAATCCACTCTGGATCTCACTGGTAACGACTCTGCTACTGCCAGTTATGACTTCGAAAATCCGATTAACTTAGCCGAAGACGAAGGTGAAGATGATTGCGAAGTGCCTGGCGAGCTTGCAAGACTGTTACTCCAGGAAGAGAGGGCAATTCAACCACACGAAGAGCCAGTGGAGACAATAAATCTGGGTACTGAGACGGACAGGAAGGAAGTTAAGATTGGTGCCAACCTAGAGCTCAGCGTGAAGCAACGATTGACTCAAATGTTACATGACTATGTGGAGATCTTTGCCTGGTCCTACGAAGACATGCCCGGGTTGGATACCGATATTGTGGTCCATCACTTGCCTACTAAGGAAGACTGCCCTCCAGTTAAGCAAAAGGTCCGCCGTATGCGTCCAGAGATGTCTGAAAAGATCAAAGCTGAGGTTATGAAGCAGTTTGATGTTGGGTTCCTTGCAGTGACTTCTTACCCTCAGTGGGTTGCTAATGTGGTGCCGGTACCAAAGAAAGATGGAAAGGTCAGAATGTGTGTCGATTACAGGGATTTGAATAGGGCCAGCCCTAAAGATGACTTCCCCCTACCTCACATTGATGTCCTTGTCGACAATACAGCTCAGCATAAGGTGTTCTCTTTCATGGATGGTTTTTCAGGATACAATCAGATCAAGATGGCTCCTGAAGACATGGAAAAAACTACCTTCGTTACTCAGTGGGGCACCTTCTGCTACAAGGTCATGCCTTTTGGACTGAAGAACGCTGGGGCAACCTACCAACGTGCCATGGTTGCTTTATTTCATGACATGATCCATCATGAGATAGAAGTGTATGTTGACGACATGATCGCAAGGTCCCAGACTGAGGAAGAACACCTTGATCATCTGCAGAAATTGTTTGACCGTCTGAAGTTGTACAAGCTGAGGTTGAACCCGAACAAGTGCACCTTCGGGGTAAGATTTGGAAAGTTGCTAGGCTTCGTTGTAAGTGATAAGGGTATTCAAGTGGACCCTGCTAAGGTCAAAGCTATTCAAGAGATGCCAGTTCCTAGGACAGAGAAAGAGGTCAGAGGCTTTTTAGGACGCCTGAATTACATTGCTCGATTCATCTCGCACCTAACTGCTACTTGTGAACCAATCTTCAAGCTGCTGAAGAAAGATCAGGTAGTACGTTTGAATGATGAATGTCAAGTTGCTTTTGACAGAATCAAAGAGTATCTCCAAGAACCACCCATTCTTATGCCACCGGTTGAGGGGAGACCTCTGATACTATACCTGACAGTACTTGACAACTCAATGGGGTGTGTGCTGGGGAAGCATGACGAGTCTGGCCGAAAAGAGCATGCCATTTATTACCTTAGCAAAAAGTTTACCGACTGTGAGACCCGATACTCACTGCTTAAGAAAACTTGTTGCGCTTTGGTATGGGCTGCTCGCCGGCTGAGACAGTATATGTTGACTCACACTACCTTGTTAATCTCAAAGATGGATCCTATAAAGTACATATTTGAAAAGCCTGCTCTGTCTGGGAGAATAGCAAGATGGCAGATGATCTTGACAGAGTACGACATCCAGTATACAACCCAAAAAGCCATCAAAGGAAGTGTATTGGCAGACCACTTGGCACATCAGGCCGTAGACGACTATCAGTCAATGAACTTCGAGTTTCCGGACGAGAGCATCATGATTGTGCCTGATTGTGAAGTACCTGGACCGGATGAAGGACCTGAGGAAGGATCCCGATGGTCTATGCACTTTGACGGAGCCTCCAATGCTTTGGGTAACGGCATCGGCGCTGTAATCATATCCCCTCGAGGCACTCATACTCCACTCACTGCCCGGCTATGTTTCAACTGTACCAACAACATGGCGGAGTATGAGGCATGCATCATGGGTCTTCAAGCTGCGATCGACCTAAGGATCAAGTTTCTGAGTGTCTTCGGAGATTCCGCTCTCGTGATCAATCAGATCAAAGGAGAGTGGGATACGAAACATCCGAATCTTATTCCTTACAGGGAATGTGTGTTGACCTTGATCCCCCACTTCACAGAGATAACCTTTGAACACTTTCCAAGAGAGGAGAATCAGCTGGCGGACGCGTTGGCTACAATGTCTTCTATGTTCAAGGTCAAATGGGACAATGAGGCCCCCCGGATCATCATTTGGAAACTGGACGAACCGACATACTGTTGTGATCTCGAGACTGAGTTGGTAACTGAGAAGCCTTGGTACCATGAGGTAAAGAGATATCTGGAAGCTCAGGAATACCCTGAAGGTGCGTCTGTCAATGATAAGAAGTTTCTGAGAAGGTTCGCAGCAAAGTTCTTCCTTAGCAACGGCATCTTATACAAGCGAAACCATGATTCGACCTTATTGCGTTGTGTGGATAAGACTGAAGCAGAAAGGATCATGGAAGAGCTACATGAAGGGACCTTTGGTACACATTCCAGTGGACACACTATGGCAAAGAAAATCCTTCGGGCAGGGTATTTCTGGTCCACAATGGAAGCTGACTGTTACCAACATTCTCGGACATGCCACAAATGCCAGATATATGCAGACAAGGTACATGTTCCTCCAGTTCCTCTAAATGTTCTGACTGCGCCTTGGCCGTTTGCAATGTGGGGCATAGACATGATCGGTGAGATTAAACCTACGGCATTTAACGGTTATCGCTTCATCCTGGTAGCGATTGATTACTTCACGAAGTGGGTTGAAGCGGCTTCCTACGCTACGGTAACCAAGACTGTTGTGGCACGGTTCATTCGGCATAACCTGATTTGTCGGTACGGCGTCCCAGAAAGAATTATTACAGACAATGGTACCAATCTCAATAACAAGATGATCACTGAGCTCTGCGAGCAGTTTAAGATACAGCACCACAACTCTTCTCCTTACAGACCGAAGATGAATGGGGCTGTAGAAGCAGCAAATAAAAATATTAAGAAAATCGTGCAGAAGATGACAGTGACTTATAAGGATTGGCACGAGATGTTACCGTTCGCTCTACATGGGTACCGTACCTCAGCCAGGACATCAACCGGGGCAACTCCTTTCTCCTTGGTCTACGGCATGGAGGCAGTCTTACCGATCGAAGTGCAAATACCCTCTCTCCGGATAATGAAGGATGCAGATCTGAACGAAGATGATTGGATCCAGACACGACTTGATCAGCTAAACCTTATTAATGAAAAGAGACTTGCTGCTATCTGTCATGGTCAGACGTATCAAAAACGGATGATCAGGGCATTTAACAAAAAGGTCAGACCACAGGAATATCAAGTTGGGGATCTGGTAATCAAGCGAATCATCCTTCCTCAGAGTGATCCAAGGGGCAAATGGACCCCTACGTACGAAGGGCCATTTGTGGTTAAACATGTGTTCTCAGGAGGAGCCATGATTCTAACCAACATGGATGGTGACGACCTTCCTCACCCCGCCAATGTAGACATAGTAAAAAGATACTACGCATAAAAAAGACCCGCTAGGCTGACATGCCTAGGCAAAAGTTAGGGCTTCCCGGTGAACCAAAAGGGTTCGGGCAAAATGAAGGGATGAAATGAAAAATCTGTACACCCGGCAAGTCGAAAACCTGAAAAGGCGGCTTGGGCAAAAATGGGTATCCCGGTGGACTGAAAACCCGAAAGGGCGGTCCAGGCAAAAGTTAGGGATAAAGCGTAATACTATGTCTCATTAGATCACTCTGTATCCAGAATCCGGTATCTACATCAAGTTCAGACGGCATCGATCAGTCAGCTTCATCTTCAACTAAGGTCATCAAGTGATGAGACGCTCGGAGATATAAAGGCAATAGCAGAGTTGAAACCCAGTGGGATCATTCATTTCACACAGCTGTTTTATTTTCTCTTGTACAAAATTTGTATAAACTCTTTTGTTCGGCGGCGTTCTCTTACTAGGACGTCAGCCTCTTGTACATAAACGCCTATTTTTCAGGCAAATTCAAAATCAATACAAAAATCACTTTTCAGTTAAAAATTGCCAATTGTTTTTCCTTTTCTGTTTTGTTTTGCGAAGAACGTCCAAGGTTCAATTTGTGATATATGCATTGACAATAATTTGCTAACTCATGAATATTTGCATACGAAACAAAGGATTAATTACAGGTAACATTAGAAGCAGGGGCAATAAAGAGTTGTCTAAGCAATCTAATTGTTCTGTCCTCCGAGGTATCAAGGAAGGTTCAACTAAAGAACACAACCAGTATATCTTAATCCCCCAAAGAGTGAGCCAGCAAGTCAGTACACTCTCCCCAAGCAAAGCTATATTATTAAGCCTTAAGGAAGTTGGGTATCCTCCCGCAAACCTCAACATTCCCCAGCAGTATATATGCATTCTTAACAAGCATCCCCGGCAGTCTTGACCTAAAGATTGTTCCCCGGCGGTATATCAAACATTCAGCGGAGTTACTCCCAGTACGGTGCAAAACTTCCCCAGGAGAGTCCAAATCCATTTTCCCCAGGGAAGTTGGGATCCATCTCCCCAAGCAGTAAGCTTATCCCCAGTAGATTCTGGAAGCTTATCCTCGCAGAATACGAACGTGTCTCTCGGCTTTATTCAAAGAGTTATTTCCTTACCAGGATATAACTGGGTTATCCTCAGCCAAAAGCCACGGAAAGATCGTCCTCGACGAAGTCTTCTTATCCCCAGCGAAGTCTATTAACACTTCCAACATAACAAGGGTATCCCCAGCAAGTCATTATCAACAACTCAACAAAGTACCTCTCTCCCCACAGAGTATTGCTTCCCGGCAAGATCGCTAGAGTACTTTTCTCCCTGCAGAGTAATCTATTCGCCAAGTCTATTCCCCAACAGAGTTATCTTCTCCTACCGGTATTCTTGCAACTATCATCCCCAGCGGAAGCAAAGATCTATTCTTCAAAACACCAGCCCAGGATATGACTTCCCGGCACCCGTCAAGGATTTATTTTCCTAAGACGAAAAGATACATTCATAAACATCACATTTTCATACATTATAGCATGCATATACGTATCATACCTTACAAATCTCATTTATGTTGAGAACATCATTGCTTGATCCATATCATGCATTGCATATGACTGACCTTTACCTTTCAGGAAAGATTCAATTAAGTTCCCAACTATATTTCAAGACCTTGACCGGTTCAGTTAAATCGACCCTAAGATTTTACTGTTTCTTATCCAGTCAAAGGCCTTCTCTGGTTCAGTCAGATCGACCCTAAGATCTCCCTGTTTCTTATCCAGTTGAAGACATTTTAAGACCTAGACCGGTTCAGTTAAATCGACCCTAAGATTTTTCTATTTCTTATCCAGTCCAAGGCCTTCTCTGGTTCAGTCAGATCGACCCTAAGATCTCCATGTTTCTTATCCAGTTGAAGACATTTCAAGACCTAGACCGGTTCAGTTAAATCGACCCTAAGATTTTTCTGTTTCTTATCCAGTCAAAGGCCTTCTCTGGTTCAGTCAGATCGACCCTAAGATCTCCTTGTTTCTTATCCAGTTGAAGATTTCAAGACCTAGACCGGTTCAGTTAAATCGACCCTAAGATTTTTCTGTTTCTTATCCAGTCAAAGGCCTTCTCTAGTCCAGCTAAATCGACCCCTAACAGATTTTCCTGATAAAGACTTAGTAGAAGATACCCAAGATTCTCTCAATGATTACTGTTGAGGTTGAAGTCACCCAAGATTCTCTCAATGATTACTGTTGAGGTTGAAGTCGCCCAAGATTCTCTCAATGATTACTGTTGAGGTTGAAGTCGCCCAAGATTCTCTCAATGATTACTGTTGAGGTTGAAGTCGCCCAAAATTCTCTCAATGATTACTGTTGAGGTTGAAGTCGCCTATGGTTCTCTCCCCGTTACTGTGGGGGTAGTAACCGTCCCCAGATTCTCTCAGCGTTACTGTTGAAGTTGAAGTCATCCAAGATTCTCTCAGCGTTCCTGTTGAGGTAGTAATCGTCCAAGGTTCTCTCACCGTTCCTGTTGAGGTAGTAACCATCCCTGGTTCATTCATCACCTTTTGAAGATCCAGATCCAGCTCCTGTAACCAGTCAGGGCACATCTGCACAAAGAGTTTGAAAACTAGCTCCCGTAACGGGTCAGGTAATCCTTTTTCTTTTGCAGGTACGCGAGCTCTCGCTAAGGAATCTCTTACGCGATCAACACCCAGATGGAATCTATAAGCCCATCCACCTTCCATCACCTCTTAGCATGGCATCTATAAGCCCATCATCCTATTCATCAATCTCCAAATGGCATCAATAAGCCCATTCCCATCATCACTGCTACTATGTGAGCGCAAATTTCTGGGCACTCTAGTGTTCAATCATCTTCCACCTTCAGATTACGAAAGGCCCGTCAGCCAATCTGCATCCTCAGGTCTAAGAAGATTGAACAGGGGCAACTGTTGTACCCCAAAATTTTCCCTCCCATATTCTTCCAAATTTGCCAAGTCAATGCTTCAAAATTCCCCAAGGGTTGCACAGTTCAAGGACCTCCTAACAGTCAAAAACTAGAGTTTTGGTTCTGACAAAGTAAATGAAGTTTCCAAGGGTCCAATCAAGTCCCACATGCTTATAAACATGGTCAAGCATCCTCGTACCAAGTTTCAAAACTTACAGCACTAAATTGCACAGTCAAAAACCCTAATTGCACTATAGTCAACTATAGGGGCAAAATGGTCATTTGACAGTCAAAAGTTCAAATTTTTGGTCAACATCTCATTTTGAGGCCACAAACATCATTTGATCAATGCTTGATCATGATTCCCAAAGTTTGGTTCAAAAAGTCTCAAGATGCAAAAGTTTCCATATTTGGACAGTTGAAAAAGTCAACTGTAACTTGACCAAGGCATAACTTCCACATGGATTATCAGAAAAATTCCATCCAAAGCTCATTTTGAAGAGAAAGACATTTCCTACAACTCCTCTTCATACTTCAAGTCCAAGAAATGCTCTCACAAAAAGTTATCAATTTCAACATTATAGGTCATTTTCAAAAGTCAACAAAAAGGGACTTTAAGTCAAAGGCCATAACTTGAGATTGGTAAATCAAAATGACATGGGACCAAAATAATTGGTTAGAGAACTCAAATACCTTTCCAAAATGTCCAAGAACATGAGCAAATATTAAAAATTGAGCAAGTTATGCCTTGTGGAAGTTGGGAAATTTTTGGATATTTTGAAAAGTTAAATTTGCTTCAAATGTCTTAAAAATGCTAATGGGCCACATTTTCTTCCAAGATTCATCATCCAAAACATGTGTACGACCATTTGGCCCAAAGGGAAGTTTTTCATCATTTTTATTTATTTATTTGAATTTTTAATTGCTAATAATTCATTTAATTAAAATAAATATGTGAAAAATACCAAACCAATGCAATCAAATCTTTTTGTGCATGAAATAGTCTCAAGATTTTGTGCATAATCAGATAGGGAAAGAATCAAGTTGATTGGACATGATTGGTATCAAATTAGCATGAAAAAGATTGAAAAATCATGGCATGAAAATCAAATATTCTCTACATCAATTCATTGATTCTTTGGACCAAAAACCTTACCCTAATCGTTCCATACATAAGCCTAATGCAAACCCTAGTGCTGATACCCTCTAAGCTGCGCAGAAACACCAAAAACAAGTTTGCATTTTTTGGCTAAAATTTCAAAACTAAAATCGTGGTTCCAAGGCTTTTCAAGGCAAAATACCAATTGAAATAGCTTGCAAAAACTTCACTGAACCTAACTGCATTGTTTTTCAACCCTTACACGCCCAGAATTGGTATACAAAACTCAAACTGTTTCCAATTTTATGCATATTTGTATTTCAATTTTCAAGCATTCCCATTGCATTTTTTTTGTGGATTCATACTAATTGGATCATTCTAAAGCTAACCATGTAATTTGATTGAGTTTTTATACACCATACGCGAAATTGCCATTGTTGTCTTTTAGGGTTACAGAGGTCACGAATTGGGGTTTCCTTATTCTGGAACAATTGAGACTTGAGGCCTACACCATTGAAATCAGCATGCTTGGACGATCTGAACACATACCTCGCGCCTAATTTATGAGCTAGCATCTCCTATTCGCTATTTCCATGCTTGCTATTTAGTGGGGGTTTAAAACCCCCGCTATTCACTTTATTTTTTGTTTCAGATACAGCGCACAAGGAAGAAGAAGATGAGGTGTAGGGCGATGGTTGGTTCATTTGAATTTCACGCGGAAAAAAGGCACTAACGCTTGTTTTACCTTATATTAATTGTTGGTCATATAACATACAAAGTGCATTGGTAGCTCAGCTGGAAGGCGTGTGATTGGTAACCTCTGGGACCTGGGTTCGAGCCCCAGGTCCCCCTTTCTATTCCATATTATTTTGCTAATAATGCTTCTGTGCAGTTTCAATACAAGGGTTCACCATACTCTCCACATCCAGGCTTACCACGTGCTTACTGAGATCAATCAAAGGGCCATAATTGGATGAGCACCATAGGCATAAGTCAATGCAAACACACGCTAGCATGAAAGTCAACCAGGCCAGAAATCAATTGGGCCAGAATTGCTAGGAATATACCTCCAATTTGGGGACAGACCCCCCATGGTTTGCTCTTCATTCTTGTCATATTTTTTTCTATTTTTATTTATTTTAATTAATTTCCTTATAATTCTTTCAATTAATTTATTTTCATAAAATATAAAACAATATAAAAATCAGAAAAGACAAAAATCAAAATATATTTTATTTAATTAATATTTTTGTAAATAAAAAAATCATTAATTAATTTAGTTTTCAATTCTAGGATTAATTTCAACATTTTTCTTAATAAACCTAAAAATTGGTAGAATTAGGATTTCAAGTATTTTTTCATTCTTTTTCTTTTTTCTCTCACCATAATTAATCATTTAATATTATATTTGTAAATAAAACTTGCCATTAATTAATTAGGTTTAATTTTAGGTTTAATTTTCATATTTTCTTAATAAATAAATAAAAACTAGAATTAGGGTTGATTAATATTTTAATTTCATTTAATTCTCTCATAAAAATTCATAAATACAAAAAACCTCAAAAATCTTTTCTTTTTTCTTTAATTTAATTAATTTATTAATCTTATTCTAATTTCATTAAAAAGGGTCCAACGCCCTCGTTTCCAATTTTAATTCAATTCGCGTATTTAGTTCCTTCTTTTAAATATTTATGTAACTCTCCCGAAACCGTGTAAATTAAACTTTTATTTCTCGCACTTTATTTTATGTCAAATCGGGTCCTGGATTAAATTTGGCGATGTGGACCCGTGCCCTTGTAATAGTTTAGGAACTTTATATTTCTCGCACTTTTTTAACTGTTAATAAATGCATGCAAGAATGAATGACAAAATAAAAACAAACGCGTAGATCGCCCATGACATGAACAAGACAAAATAACTGAAAATGACACACAAATCACACACCACCCCTAGGGTACGCCTCACTGTTGCCTTGCCTCTCGAAAGGTGATCGTCGAGTAGAGGATGTCTTAGTAAGTCCTCATGATCCGGGAACCTGACATGAGGGTAGCTTCTAAGGTATCTTCCCATTGCTCTGGTGATCACCATGTCCCGAACCTTCGAATTGACCCGAACACCTCCAACGGTGGTGCTACCTACCTCTCAATGGTGGGATGGCACTACTTTAAAGGACATTTACACAAACGAATTCCTTAGGGTAGGTAGACGACTCTAGATACTTGCTCTAAATTTCAAACAAATTCAAAAATACTTTTCACACCGACACCTTTTCAAAAAGCTTTCGAAAGCAATTTTTCAAACACTCTTGAGGACCGATACAAGAGTCGAACTGGAATTTTCAAAGAAACTTTTTTAAAACCCACAATTGAAAAGCAAACAAACCTTTTGAAAACACAAATGAGCAAGTATCTAAGAGCCCATGGATAACCATGGATAGAAAGGGTGCTAACACCTTCCCTTTCTATAATCTACCTCCCGAACCGAGAGCAATCTCTTTAAGGAATTTTTCTGTGCTTTTGTCCTTTCCATTTGGAGAAAATAAAAGACGGTGGCGACTCTTGCTTCCGCGATATTTCGCGAACCAGCTTTAAACAGTCAGTTCCAGATCCACCGATCACACATATCATACATTTCATAAGGACACCCGAGGTTCAAAAGATCAGTGGATTGTGCAAGTTAGGGTTTGACATGGATTGTGGCTTCTACATCAAATAAGCTTGGTTCAACTGGATTCTTCTCAATACATGGATCAAGAGGATTAGGTTCTTGTTTGTTGGTTGACATGGATATCTTTCTCAAGACCATTCTTCATAAATGATATCAAATTAGGGTTTCTCATACACAATGTTCGAATAATGGTGTGAGTTAGAGTTTCTTTATGCTTTCAGGTTTTTACTTTGCTCAAGTTTGAGTCAAATGTTTTTGCATTAACTATACTTTTTAATTTGAATTATAAGCAAAAAAGATAATTATTATTATTAAAAATAATAAAAGAAAAGAGAAAAAAAACATCAACCCCAAAAAAGTGTGTTTGGCTGAGCTGCTAGGGTTTTAGTACAAAGAAATTTTTGTGACGTTTCAGCTCCTCGTACATAAAAGCTCTTATCTTCCTCATGAGCACCGTATACGCCTCATCTCATCTTCTTCATTTGCATACCTCCACCGTTCTTCTGCATCAGACCTCCACTCAAATCTTCTTCCAAGCGCCGCCGCTCATGTCTCACTTCCATCTACTTCTCTGACTAAGCCTTCGCCTCCGGCAATTTTGCTCCGCCTCCGTCATCTCCGTCTCATCTCATGGAGGTTCTGATCACAACACCACGGTCCTCATCTCCACTCGTTCACGTTGTTCGCCTCAGTTTCGTTCTCGTATATCAACGCTTATATTTTAAATCGAAACGCTAATTGCACCATGCTAAAGCAATACACAGTGTTTACGCAAAAAAGATGGAATAAAAAGCAATTACATGTCAGAGTCGCTCCGATGACGCTTCAATCATAGTGAAGACGAATCTAAATCCACGTATCTTAGTTCAACTCAGTATACTTATGCTTAGCTTTCTCTTTTGATTTTCCTTATCTTCTTCCTCCTTTCTTCTTTGCATTTCTGAGTTTGTACGCAATTATACTCGCAAATTATTGTGCTTGACACTGAGATTTTGTTGTTGTTTGCGAGATTGAAGGATTGAAGTGGTTGTGTGTAGAGAGTAGAAAATGCTTATGCGATGAAGTTGATGCTTGGTGAAGATTAAGAATGATACCGAGTGAGGATGATAAACTTGGTTGAGAGAGGAGAGAGTTTACTCAAATTTTCTGAGAGATTTTTTCTGGTGATTATTCAGAATGTGAAGAATGATCCAATTGCAATGTGAGTTTCTCTTTTTATCTTATGTTAAGATATGGAAAATTTTGTCACAAATAAATTCCATATGAGCGGTTGAATCTGAAAGTTGGTTAGACATTTGGATGGCTCTAATTTATTCTGTTATGAGCTTACACTTTTTGTTCTAATTTTGTTAGTTAAGTGTAAAAAAAATTGTTAGTAACTTTTATAGTTGGGCTGTATTGGATTTCTCAACTTATATGAACCATTTGATGGTGTATTTCTTTGAAACTTTTAGATGCTTTTCCTTTGTATACGGGTTGGGATTTTAATGGTTTGTGAATGTGCTAAAATTTGACTCTGAGCTTATTTCTGATTTAATAATTCCTCTTAGTTTCTGTTCTGGTTCTATTTTGTCATAGCTGAAACTTAGAAAACTTTCAGAGGCATGGCAGGGTAGTATTAGTTCAATTGCAGTTCTGGTGCATCTTGAATCATGATGCAGACAATCCTAATTGATTGACTGAGGAATAGATGAATCCAATGCAATAATGCCATAGTCATTACCTTGACCAAATGATAAGCACAATCTATTGAGATTTTAAGAGGGGGTTTTCAAACTTTTTGATCCTATTAGTAGAATAATCTTGAAAAACGGATCTTGATTAAACCATTAATCACAAATAAAACACATAATAAGGATTCTGAATTACCTCTTAAAGCGTGATTTAACTTTGATCACGAACGTGGAAAATACCATCGTCTCTATGAAGTCCACACGAGTACAAAGTGGAACACAGTGCTAGCAGTTTCTTGTTCTGAGAAAATTGATAATTAACATTGCAAGGGAAAGAGCTTCTCTATTTATAAAGAGCTACTAAAACCCTAATGTCTTATTTTGGGCTTTTCCAAAATAAGCCCAATCTTATTTAATTAAACTATTTTAATTAAATTATTATTATTTATATTTAATCAAACTCTTTTAATTAAATAAAATATTAATTAAATTAAATCATATTTAATTTAATCAAATTTCATTTCTCATCTATTTAATTATATTATATTTAATCAAATAAATTATATGTGTTAATATATTAAACAATTTAAATACTATTAACACATAATTGAGTTAAATCTTATTTAACTTAAACATCCATTCCATTGTCAGTACTATATGTGTGTGACCCTATAGGTTCTCGTAACATTGACAATAATATTAAGTCACATATTTAATATTATAAACAGTGAGTGGTATCTAGCAATACATCACTGCTACCCAAGTGACGAGAATATCGTGTGATCTAAAATAACCTTTTCTGTGATAATGATCATATGTATAATTACCCTTTTTCCCTTATATCTATATTGAACACAAGACATAGAATGTGTCACCCTTGTAGTTCAATATTATATTCCTTGATCCCCGAGTATACCTGATAACAACAAATAAGCACAATATCTCATATTGACTTATTTGAGCACGACCATGCATTTTACATTCATATTCTATCAAGGGCCCACAGATATTACTCCCGTATATGTAGGAGGGGAAAATCCCATCTAGGTCACTCATTCCCCTCAGCATGATTTGTAAAGTACCCATCAACCATCTTTATGGTCATCATGTTACGGATAACGTTTGATTGGCAATAAAGTACTTGACTCCACATCTAGGATCCATAGTAGTTTCAGGTCGAAGGGTGGTATACACCATTATCACTACGAGAATAACTTATGACACTTACATAACAAACTATGTAGTACTCTCATGGTGGGTCAATCCAGTATAAATATTACTCTTAATATTTACACCTATGTGAAAACTTCATATCTCATATCCATGACTTGTGAGATACAGTCATCAGTCTACTCATATAATAGTCTCTATGCATTATTGTTGTCCTATTTGACAGTAAAGCTTGACTATGGATACTTTAAGAATAATGTCCTTATGTTTAATGAGGTCTCACGATTAAGTCACACTTAAATGGTCGTTAATAGACTAATTATTCCAAGGACTTTATCATGTCATATACAAACAAAATAATAAATATGATGCCTAATAAGTATACATATATTGACAAATAATATATATCAAGGTCATGATACAAAAGCATATTAATCCAATATTGATTTGATATTAAGGCTTACTCCAACACAATCATATGAGGAGATGTCTTGATTCAAAGACCATGTATGCTAGGTCACACCCTTGAGTTCTAGACAAGAAAACCCTGCAAGTTGATGTTCGAAAGAAGAGAATAGCCTTGTAGTTTGATGGAGAAGAAGTCCAAAATGAACATAAAACAAAACCATAATTCCACAGTCCAATGCACAAAGAAGAACCAGAGAAATCAAACTTTATTTGATATATACACCTCAAACCAAGAGAAAACCCTAGTGTGATTGGTGGATTTAGAACTGACTGTTTAACGCTGGTTTTGCGAAATGTCGCGGAAGCAAGAGTCGCCACCGTCTTTTATTTTCTCCAACATGGACAGGACAAAAGCACAGCAAAATTCCTTATGAGAATAGTTCTCGGTTCGGGAGGTAGATTTATAGAAAGGGAAGGTATTAGCATCCTTTCTATCCATGGTTATCCATGGGCTCTTAGATACTTGCTCTTATGTTTTCAAAATGTTGCTTTTCAAATGTGAGTGGGTTTGAAAAAGTTTCGTTGAAAGATTTCTGAATAACTCTTGTGTCTGTCCTCAAGAGTGTTTGAAAAATTTGTTTTGAAAGCTTTTTGAAAGTGTAAGGTGTGAAAAGTATTTTGTTTGTTTTTGAAAAGAGCAAGTACCCATGAGTTATCTACCTACCCTAAGGAATTAAGCTGTGTAAGTGTCCTTAAGGTAGTGCCATCCCACCATTGAGAGGTAGGTAGCACCACCGTTGGAGGTGTTCGGGTCAATTCGTTTGTAGGGACAGTGTGGTCACCAGAGCAACAGTAGGACACCTTAGAAGCTACCCTTATGCCATTGATCCTTTTTTAATTCCGAGGCAACCGTTTCGAGGCAACTGGATCATGTCATGGACATAAGGACTTACTAAAACATCCTATACTCGACGACCACGTTTCGAGGGCAAGGCAACAGTGAGGCGTACCCTAGAAGTGGTGTGTGAATTTGTGTGTTGTTTTCAGTTTAGCATTTATCTTTGATCATGCATTATGGTGAGTTACGCTTGTTTTTAATCTGGCCATTCATTCTTTCAGGCAAAGTTTAGCAGTTAAGAGGGCGGAAATTTAAATGCGGAAAGTTAAATCCTACGCTATTACAAGGCGCGGGTCTATACATCGCCAAATTAACAAAGACCCGTTTTAGTAAATAAGTACGGAAAATAAATGAAAACGGTAAAAGCCCTATTTACTATTACATATCCGGAGCAATTACATAAAAATAAGGAATTAAAATTAAAATGCGCGCGAATAAAATTAAATCGGAATGTTCTAAGGGTTTTGACCCTTTTAAGAAAAGGAAATTAATTTTTTTTGGTCTTTTTTAGAATTAAAATGAAATGGAAACAAATTAATAACTAATTAATTTAATTTAATAAAAAGAAAATATTTTTTTGTTTTTTATGTTTCTTTTATGAAATAAAATAGAAAAAAGAAATAAAATTCTAGGTTAACCTAAATCTAAATTTATTTTAATTATTAAAAAGAATGTTAAAATGGCCTAATTAAAAAAACTAATTCAATTATTTATTTACAAAATAAAAATAATAATAATAAAAGTGTTAATTCTATTTTTTTGGTTTTTTTTTAATGAAAATGTTAGTTGATTAATTGTGTTAATAAAAAAGGTTAAAAATAATAGGAAATGACAAAAACAAATAAATAATAAAAAAGAAGGAAGTGAAAACCAAGGGGGTGTGGGCCAAATAGGAGGGTATGATGCTGAATCTGGGCCCATTAAGGCAAAGGCCTCGTTGACTTTTCCTGCTTGCGTGTGCATCCATTGACTGAAGCATATGGTAAGCCTCTTTTGTGCCCTTTGGATTGAAGCTCATGGGCGCGTGGCAAGCTGGCATGTGAGGTTGTATGATGAGCCCTTTGATGAACACTGCATGGGAATAAGCTGAACAAACTAATAGAAATTATTTGGGGGGACCTGGGATTCGAACCTAGGTCCCAAGGGTCAATGTTTATACGCCTTAACCAATTGAGTTGCGTGCGTTAGTTATAAAAATAATAATACACAAATATTATATTAGCAAATCACATAATCCCCTGGAAAAAAAAGAGAAGAAAAGCGCGTTTATTTCAAACGGACAAATGAGGAGGGGACGCGTCAGCGTCTTCTTCCTTGGACACTGGTTTTTTACCTGCGGATTTCTATCCGCAGGAAGTTTTGCAGGCTGCTTCAAAAATGGTCCTCAGGCCATGAAAACACCACCTAAAGCCATGGATGATCTCGTCTATGTCCCCTGATCACACTTATGCCCTTGGATGGCCTTAATTTAACCTGAAACAAAAACGCCTAAAACACAAGAACGTGAACCCTAGAATCGGGCATCACGATTCAGGGTCTAACAATGAAATTGGCTAATGCAAACATGTTGGAAATTAATCAAGGAACATGAATATGCTAGCTTTTTTGAGAAAAAACGCAAGAATAGGGAGTTCCAATTTCATGCTCAGAGACGAGTTTGTGATGACTTACAGTGATGTGTAGGAGGTCTTAGGGCTTGGCAATGGTCGCGTTGGCTTCAGGGCGTTGCCAGGAAGAAAGCTACGTCTTCAGTTTTGTATGGAAAGGCCTGCAAGATAGCTTTAGGTCTCCCACTTTTTTGACAGTTTTTTGAGTTTCTCTCTAGCTGTTTTTGGTGTCTCTAGCTCGTCCAATCCATTGTGATAGCTTGCATATAGGTTATGTAATGTGTTTCAATCAGAATTAAGGCCAATAACACAATGCATTCATGTTTGAGATTTGCTATGAACTCCATTAAAACACTTTCCATTTTTGTGCCAAAATTTGAATTCTTGCTTGATTTAGCCCTTTGCACGAATTTGGAATGGTCATGATGGTGTATCAAAGCATTTCAATACAAAATATACCCTTTAATTAATTTTCTTGATTTTTATTTGATTTTAAAAGATTTAAAATGAATTAAATCAAATAAAATTAAATAAAAATGGAAAAATTAATTTTAAAACTTGAAATAATTTGTGGGACACTTGGGAAGCATGGCCAAGCTGAAACAAGTGGAAAAAGTAGGCGCCTTTTGTCAAAAATGAAGTTTCAAGGATAATTGATTTTGGCCATTTCACAAAAATTTCCCAACTTCTCCAATGCATATCTTGCTCAATTTTGAAGTTATGAACATGTTCTTGGACATTTTGGAAAGGTCTTGAAGTACCCTAACCAATGTCTTTGGTCCCATGTCATTTTTATTTACCAATATCAAGTTATGGTCTTTGACTTAAAGTCCCTTTTTGTTGACTTTTGAAAATGACCTATAATGTTGAAATTGATAACTTTTTTGTGAGAGCATTTCTTGGACTTGGAATGTGAAGATGAGTTGTAGTAAATGTCCTCCCCTTCAAGATGAGCATTGGATGGGATTTTTCTGATGAACCATGAAAAAGTTATGCCTTGGTCAAGTTACAGTTGACTTTTCAACTGTCCAAAAATAGAAACTTTTGCATCTTGAGTCCTTTTGAGCCATACTTTGAGAATCATGATCAAGAATTGATCAAATGATGTTTGTGGCTTCAAAATAAGATGTTGACCAAAAATTTTGACCTTTGACTGCCAAATGACCATTTTGCCCCTGCAGTTGACTGTAGAGCAATTAGGGTTTTTGACTGTGCAACTTGACCTTGTGAGCCTTGAAACTTGACATGTAGGTGCTTGACAATGTGTATGAGCATATGGGACTTGATTGAGACCTTGAAAACCTCAAATTCCTTGCAAGAACCAAAACCCTAGTTTGACTGGCTTTAAGAGGATGGTTGATTGTGTAGCCTTTTGAGTAGACTTTGAACCATTTGAGGTGATGCTTGTCAAAACTTTGAAGATTATGGGAGGGCAAATTTTGGGGTACAACAGTTGCCCCTGTTCAATCTTCTTAGACCTGAGGATATAGATTGGCGTGTGTGCCTTTCGTGATCCGAAGGTGGAAGATGATTGAACACTAGAGTGCCCAGAAATTTGCACTCACATAGTTGAGTATCAGCAGTGTGATTGCGGGAATGGGCTTACAGATGCCATTTGGAGAGATGGTGGATAGGAGGATGGGCTTATAGATGCCATCTGGAGGTGTCGATCGTGTAAGAGATTCCTTAGCGAGAACTTGCGTACTTGAGAAAGAAAATAATTACCTGGCCTGTTACAGGAGTTGATCTTCAAACTCTTTATGTAGATGTGCCCTGGCTGGATACAGGAATCGAATCTTTAAACTCTTCAGACGTGCCCTGGCAGGATACAGGAATCGAGTCTGGTAATGTAGTCGTCAACAGATACACCCTGGCAAGATACAGGAATCGGACCTTCGAACTCTTCAGACGTGCCCTGGCAAGATACAGGAATCGAGTCTGGTAAACTCTTCAGACGTGCCCTGGCAGGATACAGGAATCGAGTCTGGTAATGTAGTCGTCAACAGATACACCCTGGCAAGATACAGGAATCGGATCTTCGAACTCTTCAGACGTGCCCTGGCAGGATACAGGAATCGAGTCTAGAATGTAGTCGTCAACAGATACACCCTGGCAAGATACAGGAATCGGATCTTCGAACTCTTCAGACGTGCCCTGGCAGGATACAGGAATCGAGTCTGGTAATATAGTCGTCAACAGATACACCCTGGCAAGATACAGGAATCGGATCTTCGAACTCTTCAGACGTGCCCTGGCAGGATACAGGAATCGAGTCTGGTAATGTAGCCGTCAACAGATACACCCTGGCAAGATACAGGAATCGGATCTTTGAACTCTTCAGACGTGCCCTAGCAAGATACAAGAATCGAGTCTGGTAATGTAGTCGTCAACAGATACACCCTAGCAAGATACAGGAATCGGGTCTTCGAACTCTTCAGACGTGCCCTGGCAGGATACAGGAATCGAGTCTGGTAATGTAGTCGTCAACAGATACACCCTGGCAAGATACAGGAATCGGATCTTCAAACTCTTCAGACGTGCCCTGGCAGGATACAGGAATCGAGTCTGGAATTGTAGTCGTCAACAGATACACCCTGGCAAGATACAGGAATCGGATCTTTAGTTGCGACCATTGATAGCAATTATCTTTGTATTAACTTTTGTCCTGACAAGACAAAACGTTAGTTGTATGCAATGTCATGATGTATGAAATGCATGATGTTCTTGAAATAAATGAGATTGTATGATATGATGCGTATGCATGCTATAATATATGAAGATGTGATGTTTATGAGCGTATTTTTGTCTAGGAAAGTAAATCCTTGACGAGTGCCGGGAAGTTGAATCCTGGGCTGCTATTGAAGAGTAGAGCTTTGTTGTTTCCGCTGGGGGTGATGGTTGCAAGAATACCGGTAGGAGAAGATGACTCCGTTGGGGAGTAAACTTGGCGAATAGATTACTCTACGGGGAATGCTCTGTGGGGGAAGAGATACTTTGCTGAGGTGTTGATGATAACTCCGCTGGGGATACCATTGTTGTTCTGTTGGAAGATTGGATGAACTCCACTGGGGGTAGGAAGACTTCGCCGAGGACGATCTTTCCGTGGTAATTGGCTGAGGATAACCCAGTTATATCCTGGTGGGGAAATAACCTTTGAATAAAGCCGGGAGACGCGTTCGTGCTCTGCGGGTGACAAGCTTCCAGAATCTACTGGGGATAAGCTTCTTGCTGGGGAGATTGATTGGACTCTCCTGGGGAAAATTTGGACTGTACTTGGGGAAGTGGCTCCACTGAACGTCTGGTATACCGCCGGGGAACAATCTCAGATCAAGACTGCCGGGGATGCTTGTTAAGAATGTCTGTATACTGCGCTGAGGAATGTTGAGATCTGCTGGGGGGTGCCCAAATTCCTTGGGGCTGACAGTATAACTTTGCTTGGGGAGAGTATGTTGACTTGCTGGCTCACTCTCTAGGGAGTTAAGATATCTTGGTTATGTTCTTCAGCCGAACTTACCTTGGTACCTTGGTGGACAGAGCAATTAGATTGTTTAGACAACTCATTATTGCCCCTGTTTCTAGTGTTACCTGTAATTAATCCTTTGTTTCGTGTGCAAATATTTATGAGTTAGCAATTAGTGTCAAATGCATATATCACAAGTTGGACCTTGGACGTTCTTCGCAAAACAAAACAGAAAAAGGAAAAACAAATGGCAATTTGTCTGAAAAGTGAATTTGCATTGATTTTTGAATTGCCTGTAAATAGGCGTTTATGTACAAGAGGCTGACGTCCTAGTAAGAGAACGCCGTCGATCAACAGAGTTTATACAATTTTGTGAAAAAAGGGAAAACAAAACAGCTATGTGGAAAGAACAATCCCCCTGGGTTCCGACTCTGCTATCGCCTTTATATCTTCGAGCGTCTCATCACTTGGCTGCTTAGTTGAAGATGAAGCTGATTGATCGATGTCGTCTGAACTTGATAGTTGATACCGGATTCTGGATGCAAAGTGATCCAATGAAACATAGTATTACGCTTTAATCCCTAACTTTTGCCTGGACCGCCCTTTCGGGTTTTCAGTCCACCGGGATACCCATTTTTGCCCAAGCCGCCTTTTCAGGTTTTCGACTTGTCGGGTGTACAGACTTTTTCATTTCATCCCTCATTTTGCCCGAACCCTTTTGGTTCGCCGGGAAGCCCTAATTTTTGCCTAGGTATGTCAACCTAGCGGGTCTTTCATCATGCGTAGTATCTTTTTACTATGTCTGCATTGGCGGGGTGAGGAAGGTCGTCACCATCCATGGTGGTTAGAATCATGGCTCCTCCTGAGAACACATGTTTAACCACAAATGGACCTTCGTATGTAGGGGTCCATTTGCCCCTGGGATCACTTTGAGGGAGGATGATGCGCTTGATTACCAGGTCTCCAACTTGATACTCTTGTGGTCTGACTTTCTTGTTAAATGCCCTGATCATCCGTTTTTGGTACGTTTGACCATGACATATAGCAGCAAGTCTCTTTTCGTCAATTAGGTTCAACTGATCAAGTCGAGTCTGGATCCAGTCATCTTCGTTCAGATCTGCATCCTTCATTATCCAGAGAGAGGGTATCTGCACTTCAATCGGCAAGACTGCCTCCATGCCGTAGACCAAGGAAAAAGGAGTTGCCCCGGTTGACGTTCTTGCTGAGGTACGGTACCCATGAAGAGAAAACGGTAACATCTCGTGCCAATCTTTGTAAGTCACTGTCATCTTCTGCACAATTTTCTTGATATTCTTATTCGCTGCTTCTACAGCCCCATTCATCTTCGGCCGGTAGGGAGAAGAGTTGTGGTGCTGTATCTTGAATTTCTCGCAGAGCTCAGTGATCATCTTGTTATTAAGGTTGGTACCATTGTCTGTAATGATTCTTTCTGGGACGCCGTATCGACAGATCAGATTATGCCGAATGAACCGTGCCATGACATTCTTGGTTACTGTAGCATAAGAAGTTGCTTCAACCCACTTTGTAAAGTAATCGATCGCTACCAGGATGAAGCGATGCCCGTTGGATGCCGTAGGTTTAACCTCGCCGATCATATCAATGCCCCACATAGCAAAAGGCCAAGGCACTGTCAAGACATTCAGAGGAACTGGAGGAACATGCACCTTATCTACATATATCTGGCACTTATGACATGTCCGAGAATGTTGGTAACAGTCAGCTTCCATAGTGGACCAGAAATACCCTGCTCGAAGGATCTTTTTTGCCATGGTATGTCCACTGGAGTGCGTTCCGAAGGTACCTTCATGCAGCTCTGCCATGATCCTTTCTGCTTCAGTCTTATCCACACAACGCAGTAAGGTTGAATCATGGTTTCGCTTGTACAGAATGTCGTTGCTGAGGAAGAACTTCGCTGCGAACCTTCTCAGAAACTTTTTGTCGTTGACATATGCACCTTCAGGGTATTCTTGAGCTTCCAAGTACCTCTTCACCTCATGATACCAGGGTTTTTCAGTTATTGTCTCAGCCTCAAGATCACAACAGTATGCAGGTTCGTCCAGTTTCCAGATAATGATCCGGGGAGCCTCATTGTCCCATTTTACTTTGAACATGGAAGACATCGTAGCCAACGCGTCCGCCAACTGATTCTCCTCTCTTGGGAAATGTTCAAAAGTTATCTCTGAAATGGGGGATCAATGTCAACACACATTCTCTGTAAGGAATAAGATTCGGATGTTTCGTATCCCACTCGCCTTTGATCTGATTGATCACGAGAGCGGAATCTCCGAAGACACTCAGAAACTTGATCCTTAAGTCGATTGCAGCTTGAAGACCCATGATGCATGCCTCATACTCCGCCATGTTGTTGGTGCAGTTGAAACATAGTCGGGCAGTGAGTGGAGTATGAGTGCCTTGAGGGGATATGATCACAGCGCCAATATCGTTGCCCAAAGCGTTGGAGGCTCCGTCAAAGTGCATAGACCATCGGGATCCTTCCTCAGGTCCTTCATCCGGTCCAGGTACCTCACAATCAGTCACTATCATGATGCTCTCGTCTGGAAACTCGAAGTTCATTGACTGGTAGTCATCTACTGCCTGGTGTGCCAAGTGGTCCGCCAATACACTTCCCTTGATTGCCTTCTGGGTCGTGTACTGGATGTCATATTATGTCAAGATCATCTTCCATCTTGCTATTCTTCCAGACAAAGCAGGCTTTTCGAATATGTACTTTATCGGATCCATTTTTGAAATCAACAGAGTAGTGTGAGTCAGCATATACTGTCTCAGCCGGCGAGCAGCCCATACCAAAGCGCAGCAAGTTTTCTCGAGCTGTGAGTATCGGGTCTCACAGTCGGTAAACTTTTTGCTAAGGTAATAAATGGCATGCTCTTTTCGGCCAGACTCGTCATGCTGCCCCAGCACACACCCCATTGAGCTGTCAAGTACTGTCAGGTATAGTATTAGAGGTCTCCCTTCAACCGGTGGCATAAGAATGGGCGGTTCTTGGAGATACTCTTTGATTCTGTCGAAAGCGGCCTGACATTCATCATTCCAACGTATTACTTGATCTTTCTTCAGCAGCTTGAAGATTGGTTCACAGGTAGCAGTTAGGTGCGAGATGAATCGGGCAACGTAATTCAGACGTCCTAGAAAGCCTCTGACTTCCTTCTCTGTCTTGGGAACTGGCATCTCTTGTATGGCTTTAACCTTGGCAGGGTCCACTTGAATACCTTTGTCACTCACGACGAATCCTAGCAACTTCCCAGATCTTACCCCAAAGGTGCACTTGTTCGGATTCAACCTCAGCTTGTACAATTTCAAACGGTCAAACAACTTTTGCAGATGGTCAAGGTGTTCCTCCTCAGTTTGGGACCTTGCAATCATATAGTCGACATACACTTCTATCTCATGATGGATCATGTCATGAAATAAAGCAACCATGGCACGTTGGTAGGTTGCCCTAGCATTTTTCAACCCGAATGGCATGACCTTGTAGCAGAAGGTGCCCCACTGAGTAACAAAGGTAGTCTTTTCCATATCTTCAGGAGCCATCTTGATCTGATTATAACCTGAAAAGTCGTCCATGAAGGAGAACACTTTATGCTGGGCAGTATTGTCAACCAGAACATCAATGTGAGGTAGGGGAAGTCATCCTTAGGGCTGGCCCTGTTCAGATCCCTGTAATCGACACACATTCTGACCTTACCATCTTTCTTCGGCACCGGCACCACATTGGCAACCCACTGAGGGTAAGAAATCACTGCTAGAAACCCGGCATCAAATTGCTTCATAACCTCAGCTTTGATCTTCTCGGACATCTCTGGACGCATACGGCGAACCTTTTGTTTAACCGGAGGGCAGTCTTCCTTGGTAGGCAAATGATGGACCACAATGTCGGTATCCAACCCAGGCATATCTTCGTAAGACCAGGCAAAGATTTCCATGTAGTCATGCAGCATCTGGATCAGCCGTTGTTTCACACTGAGCTCTAGATTAGCACCAATCTTGACTTCCTTTCTGTCTATCTCAGTACCCAGATTTACCGTTTCCACTGGCTCTTCATGTGGTTGAATGGCCCTCTCTTCCTGGAGTAACAGTCTTGCAATTTCTCCAGCCACTTCGCAATCATCTTCACCTTCGTCTTCGGCTAAGTTGATCGGATTTTCGAAGTCATAACTGGCAGTAGCAGAGTCGTTACCAGTGAGATCCAGAGTGGATTGAAACCTGTACGAGTGAGTGTGTGTAAATACAGCTGTTTTGCAATATATAAAGAGAGAAAGGGAGCACAAGATTTGAATATGTAAAAAACGTCCAATGCTTTTATTCATGATATATGGAAATGACACACAAAAGCCCTCACAAATAAAACCACGGTGCCCCGGGTAAGACACCGGGCCAATAGAGTTTCAAATTATTGTTTATTACAAATCCAAAACAAAGAAGTTCATTACTGGGTGACAAAAGTAACAGGTAAGGAGTCTTTGGCAGTCCAGTTGCTTGGTCCACCGTTGGTTGTTGAGTAAATCCAGCTGTCAAACTCAGATTCGTCCACTTCGTTTTCATCCCCAATAGCATTTACTCCATGGTTAGGCATGGGAGCAGTCACCACATTAGGCTTCTCGGGCGCCTCAAACTGAACCTCTTTAGCATCAATAAGGTCTTGAACCTTATTCCTTAGGGCCCAACAGTCATCTGTGTTATGCCCCGGGCTATCAGAGTGATAAGCGCAACGGGCGTTGGGGTTGTATTTCGAAGATGCTGTGTTTACCATCTTCGGAGCCTCCTTGACAGTTACCAGGCTAGTTGACAGCAGTTGAGGCAGGATCTGAGAGAGAGTCATGTTGAGCCGAGTATACTGCCGTTTGGGCCTCTCAGCTCTGGGTTGGTTGTACTGTTGTGGAGCAGCAGCAGGCTTAGAAATAACCACCGCGTTGACAGCTTGGCGGCGTTCAGGTTGGTTCTGCCTTTTTGGACCATACACAACACTTGCCTCCTTCTTGAAGGGCTTATTTTCAGCATTTGAGGAGGCACCCTTCTGTATCTTTCCCGATTTTATACCAGCCTCGATCCTCTCACCAGTCAGGATCAGGTCAGTAAACCCAGCAGAGGAATTACCAATGAGATGGTTGAAGAATGGACCAGATAGGGTCCCCAAGAACATATCCACCAGCTCCCGGTCCGTCAATGGTGGCTGCACCCTGCCAGCCAGGTCTCTCCATTTCTGTGCGTACTCCTTAAAACCTTCTCCCGATCCTAGCGACATACCCTGGAGTTGGGTACGCGTAGGAGCGAGGTCGGAATTATATTGATACTGCTTGTAGAAATCAGTGGTCAAATCCTCCCAGTTACGAATGTTGGTTCCATCCAGCTGATAGAACCATTCGAGGTGAGTCCCTGAAAGACTCTCCTGGAAGAAGTGGATCCATAAGTTCTTGTCTACTGTGTAAGGTTGGATCTTCCTTACATAAGAGCGGAGGTGCATCTTGGGACAGGAAGCCCCGTCATACTTCACAAAGGCAGGCGCCTTGAACTTGTGTGGGATCACCACCCCAGAGGATAACCCCAAGTCTCTGAAATCCAACCCAGGCACGCGTTGAATCTCCATGGCATTTAATCTGTCCTCCAGTTGTTTGTACCGGTCCTCAGCAGGAGGGTACTGTTCACCGTTGAAGTCTGTCTCAGTGTCAGAGACCACAGGACTAGGGACCTCTCTCCCTTGGTGACTACCTTCCCCCACAGATGGAGTAGTCCTCTCAGCTTCATTCTGCAATGTGTTCCCAAGTCTGCGCCTAGTGTTGAATAGCACAATCCTCTTCTTCTTCTTATTCTTCTTCAGGAGCAAATCCTTCAGCTCTTGTTGTCCCTGGGCCAAGTTCATGACCATCTCTTGAAATTGGGCATTTTGGGCCTGGAGGGCCTTGATAGCTTGCTCGGTAGTGAGTTCAGGATTCATGATGCTTGAGTGCTGAAATAAACAGCGAAGAAGATTAAGCAACCTGTAGGAAAAGTGTACCTGTAATGCATATGATGAATGAAGTACGTATGAATTATGTTTTCAAAGACAATCGGGAATCAACTTTGTAGACAAAAGGAACACACTTTATTAGATTTAGACTTTGGAATTTAAATTGTTCAACAATTTGCCCTTAGGCGTTACAGGAATGAAAATACTGAAAAGGAAATAAAGCTGTAAAAGAAACATCCAAAGCCCATCAGTGCTCCCATGGCCTCCCCTTCTCAGTACGGATATAGTCATTCAGGGTTCGCTCGTTCTCCAATTGCTTGGTCAGCTTCTGGATCTTCTGTTCCTGTTCATTGAACTTTTCCCGATAATAATCCCGCTCTTCCTGTAATTGCGCCCAAGACCTCTTTAGTGTATCAACATCAGTGGGTATCTGAGGAGGGAGAACAGTTGGAGGAGCTCCATCTCTATCAGGATACTCAAGAATGATGGGTCTGATAGCTTCGTATGGCATACCTAAATTCTGAGCACGGATGCGGAACCATTTGTGATAGGGCTCCATAGGTAGAGAAGTCTTCGGTCCCAGCTCTTGTGGGTCAGCTTTGTGAATTATGTCCCAAGCTTTGATGAATCTACGGCGTAGCTCGTCACTATCTTTCTGAAACTCAAAACTGATGTGAGGCACCAGCATCTCATGAGGCCCTGTTCTTCTGGCTCTTCCAAACTGACGGAGGGCTAGACATGGATTATAAGAGATTCCTCCTTGGGTACCAATCAAAGGAACGTTAGGATATTCTCTGCAACGATCAATAACAGCTATTTCATCCAAACCTCTGAGAGTCCAAATGATGTCCTTATCAGTGAGAGACATTAATCTATGAGCCCAACCTCTTCCTTCTTGGTTCTTTAGCACGAACTTGGGGAGGTGCGAAATAAACCACCTCACCAACAAAGGAGTACAACACCACAGAGTTCCTCGTCTTCGGGCAGTACGAGCATAGAGTTGTTGCAAGACATCACCCAAGAGAGTGGGTACAGGGTTCCGAGACATGAAGATCCTTATGGCATTGATATTGACAAAGTTATCAGGATTTGGAAATAATACTAGCCCATAGATTAAGAGAGCCAGAATGTCCTCGTACGCCCTGAAGTCTAAGTCATTCCAGAAACTGTTAGCTTTACCAATCAGAAACTTAGCCAAGAAGCCCTTAACTCCGCTTCTAGTCACCCAATTGTCCATTACCTCCTGGTTGGTTAAGGGAAGGGATGCAGCAATCTCCTCGAGCCTAAGAGTCTTTTCCCAACCAGTGAAGGGAGTCTGATCCAAGATAGGGATGCCAAGCAAATCAGAGAACTCTTCCAGGGTAGGGACCAGCTGGAAGTCTTGAAAGGTGAAGCACTGGTACAAAGGGTCATAAAACTGGGTCAGGACACTCATCAGTTGTTGGTCCAACTTTGCAATGACTAAGCCGAGAAGAGAACCATGCCTCTGGATGAAGGAAGTGGTGTTTGGAATTCTGCTAACCAATTCTTCAAGCAACTCAGGTGGGTGAACAAAATTGAACCGGATAGTATTCCTTCGCATAGGCATCATGATGTCCTACAAAACAGAGCAAAGGTGAAAATATCTTGTCTTTGAAATGGTCAGTCCTTATGCAGGATGCATGCAATGTTTATGATGGCATGATGTTATGATAAAGCACACCACAAATATTCACAAAGGCAAACATGATAAGGCACACAAGTCACACAAGACAAGCCCTTAGAGTTTTAGGCCAGCACGGGGTCTAGGTATTACCCTCTTTCAGTTTGTTGGTTAAGACCTGTCCTATCAGAAGTAACCGGGTTCTAGAGGATCCCAATATCACTGACTACCCTCAATCGGTCATAACTCCAGCATCGCAATCTTTTCTTGCGGCCAGAACTATCACGAGAGTTTAGCCTCAATGGACGTAGCATACTGCTACTGTTCTACTGGCCAAGTTGGGTCACATTAGGGTTCTAAGGTCGGTTGGTGCTTAATGACTCCTCAGAAGACCCATATTCTCCTCGTTGCAACACAAGGGATATCGGTACAGACCAAGGAGCCACACCAACGTAGCCACTGCTTCACCCGTATCGGTCTACGCCGGACAGGTCCCTCACAGCTTATGCTACCTAAAAGGGTATCCCCAGATCCGGGTTAGGATCTATGAAACTCTGATGCAAAGCCCACAAATATAAAGCAATCAAAGCAAATCAATTGAAAACACAAGTATGATCTAATCCTAAGGTACACCTCACTTTTATAGTGTCCCCAGCAGAGTCGCCAGTTCTGTGATCGGTGGATTTAGAACTGACTGTTTAATGCTGGTTTCGCGAAATGTCGCGGAAGCAAGAGTCGCCACCGTCTTTTATTTTCTCCAACATGGACAGGACAAAAGCACAGCAAAATTCCTTATGAGAATAGTTCTCGGTTCGGGAGGTAGATTTATAGAAAGGGAAGGTATTAGCACCCTTTCTATCCATGGTTATCCATGGGCTCTTAGATACTTGCTCTTATGTTTTCAAAATGTTTGCTTTTCAAATGTGAGTGGGTTTGAAAAAGTTTCGTTGAAAGATTTCTGAATAACTCTTGTGTCTGTCCTCAAGAGTGTTTGAAAAATTTGTTTTGAAAGTGTAAGGTGTGAAAAGTATTTTGTTTGTTTTTGAAAAGAGCAAGTACCCATGAGTCATCTACCTACCCTAAGGAATTAAGTCGTGTAAGTGTCCTTAAGGTAGTGCCATCCCACCATTGAGAGGTAGGTAGCACCACCATTGGAGGTGTTCGGGTCAATTCGTTTGTAGGGACATTGTGGTCACCAGAGCAATAGTAGGACACCTTAGAAGCTACCCTTATGCCATTGATCCTTTTTTAATTCCGAGACAACTGTTTCGAGGCAACTGGATCATGTCATGGACATAAGGACTTACTAAAACATCCTATACTCGACGACCACGTTTCGAGGGCAAGGCAACAGTGAGGCGTACCTTAGAAGTGGTGTGTGAATTTGTGTGTTGTTTTCAGTTTAGCATTTATCTTTGATCATGCATTATGGTGAGCTACGCTTGTTTTTAATTTGGCCATTCATTCTTTCATGCAAAGTTTAGCAGTTAAGAGGGCGGAAATTTAAATGCGGAAATTTAAATCCTACGCTATTACAAGGCGCGGGTCTATACATCGCCAAATTAACAAAGACCCGTTTTAGTAAATAAGTACGAAAAATAAATGAAAACGGTAAAAGCCCTATTTACTATTACATATCCGGAGCAATTACATAAAAATAAGGAATTAAAATTAAAATGCGCGCGAATAAAATTAAATCGGAATGTTCTAAGGGTTTTGACCCTTTTAAGAAAAGGAAATTGATTTTTTTTGGTCTTTTTTAGAATTAAAATGAAATGGAAACTAATTAATAACTAATTAATTTAATTTAATAAAAAGAAAATATTTTTTTGTTTTTTATGTTTCTTTTATGAAATAAAATAGAAAAAAGAAATAAAATTCTAGGTTAACCTAAATCTAAATTTATTTTAATTATTAAAAATAATGTTAAAATGGCCTAATTAAAAAAACTAATTCAATTATTTATTTACAAAATAAAAATAATAATAATAAAAGTGTTAATTCTATTTTTTTTGGTTTTTTTTAATGAAAATGTTAGTTGATTAATTGTGTTAATAAAAAAGGTTAAAAATAATAGGAAATGACAAAAACAAATAAATAATAAAAAAGAAGGAAGTGAAAACCAAGGGGGTGTGGGCCAAATAGGAGGGTATGATGCTGAATCTGGGCCCATTAAGGCAAAGGCCTCGTTGACTTTTCCTGCTTGCGTGTGCATCCATTGACTGAAGCATATGGTAAGCCTCTTTTGTGCCCTTTGGATTGAAGCTCTTGGGCGCGTGGCAAGCTGGGATGTGAGGTTGTATGATGAGCCCTTTGATGAACACTGCATGGGAATAAGCTGAACAAAATAATAGAAATTATTTGGGGGGACCTGGGATTCGAACCCAGGTCCCAAGGGTCAATGTCTATACGCCTTAACCAATTGAGCTGCGTGCGTTAGTTGTAACAATAATAATACACAAATATTATATTAGCAAATCACATAATCCCCTGGAAAAAAAAAAAGAAAAGCGCGCTTATTTCAAACGGACAAATGAGGAGGGGACGCGTCAGCGTCTTCTTCCTTGGACACTGGTTTTTTACCTGCAGATTTCTATCCGCAGGAAGTTTCGCAGGCTGCTTCAAAAATGGTCCTCAGGCCATGAAAACACCACCTAAAGCCATGGATGATCTCGTCTATGTCCCCTGATCACACTTATGCCCTTGGATGGCCTTAATTTAACCTGAAACAAAAACGCCTAAAACACAAGAACATGAACCCTAGAATCGGGCATCACGATTCAGGGTCTAACAATGAAATTGGCTAATGCAAACATGTTGGAAATTAATCAAGGAACATGAATATGCTAGCTTTTTTGAGAAAAAACGCAAGAATATGGAGTTCCAATTTCATGCTCAGAGACGAGTTTGTGATGACTTACAGTGATGTGTAGGAGGTCTTAGGGCTTGGCAATGGTCGCGTTGGCTTCAGGGCGTTGCCAGGAAGAAAGCTATGTCTTCAGTTTTGTATGGAAAGGCCTGCAAGATAGCTTTAGGTCTCCCACTTTTTTGACAATTTTTTGAGTTTCTCTCTGGCTGTTTTTGGTGTCTCTAGCTCGTCCAATCCATTGTGATAGCTTGCATATAGGTTATGTAATATGTTTCAATCAGAATTAAGGCCAATAACACAATGCATTCATGTTTGAGATTTGCTATGAACTCCATTAAAACACTTTCCATTTTTGTGCCAAAATTTGAATTCTTGCTTGATTTAGCCCTTTGCACGAATTTGGAATGGTCATGATGGTGTATCAAAGCATTTCAATACAAAATATACCCTTTAATTAATTTTCTTGATTTTTATTTGATTTTAAAAGATTTAAAATGAATTAAATCAAATAAAATTAAATAAAAATGGAAAAATTAATTTTAAAACTTGAAATAATTTGTGGGACACGTGGGAAGCATGGCCAAGCTGAAACAAGTGGAAAAAGTAGGCCCCTTTTGTCAAAAATGAAGTTTCAAGGATAATTGATTTTGGCCATTTCACAAAAATTTCCCAACTTCTCCAATGCATATCTTGCTCAATTTTGAAGTTATGAACATGTTCTTGGACATTTTGGAAAGGTCTTGAAGTCCTATAACCAATGTCTTTGGTCCCATGTCATTTTAATTTACCAATCTCAAGTTATGGTCTTTGACTTAAAGTCCCTTTTTGTTGACTTTTGAAAATGACCTATAATGTTGAAATTGATAACTTTTTTGTGAGAGCATTTCTTGGACTTGGAATGTGAAGATGAGTTGTAGGAAATTTCCTCCCCTTCAAGATGAGCATTGGATGGGATTTTTCTGATGAACCATGAAAAAGTTATGCCTTGGTCAAGTTACAGTTGACTTTTCAGCTGTCCAAAAATAGAAACTTTTGCATCTTGAGTCCTTTTGAGCCATACTTTGAGAATCATGATCAAGAATTGATCAAATGATGTTTGTGGCTTCAAAATAAGATGTTGACCAAAATTTTTGACCTTTGACTGCCAAATGACCATTTTGCCCCTGCAGTTGACTGTAGAGCAATTAGGGTTTTTGACTGTGCAACTTGACCTTGTGAGCCTTGAAACTTAACATGTAGGTGCTTGACAATGTGTATGAGCATATGGGACTTGATTGAGCCCTTGAAAACCTCAAATTCCTTGCAAGAACCAAAACCCTAGTTTGACTGGCTTTAAGAGGATGGTTGACTGTGTAGCCTTTTGAGTAGACTTTGAACCATTTGAGGTGATGCTTGTCAAAACTTTGAAGATTATGGGAGGGCAAATTTTGGGGTACAACACCTAGCTTGCCCAACTACTGATCTTTTGAACCCCATATGCCTTTATTGAATGAAATGCATGTTATGCTAATGACTTAATGAAAAGATGCAAATGATATGCAAAACCTAAACCAGATAAAATCAAGATAGGAGGGAAAATTGTAGGGTGCAACAACTACCAACAATAACATATATGCTCTAACAGCACAATCAAATCTACTATCAGCTCTCTTATGCATAAATATTTCAACCAATCTAACATATAATAAGCACTACTACAATTAAAGACCTCTTCAGCTGCCTCCTATAAGGGAACACCCAACATATCAATATCAAGAGTAATAACATCAACATCAGTAAAACATCGTGAAGGGTCCCATAACTCACCCCTACATGATAAATGAAAAAAAAACAAGAAACACCAACCAATGTAATGGTCTTCTCATCAAATGGCATATGAAAGGATGATGTTTCTGGATGTCATCTAACTACAAATGCTTATACTAAATTTTGATATATCCTCGACAAACTAGTTCTCTAGAGAAAGGATATACCATAGCCAGACAACCGACTCACTATTAGTGGTGGGAGAGTGTAAAACTCATTCTATCAATTTGCTACCATGTGCAACAATCTTTAATTCATTCTTCATATGTCTCTCCTAAAAACTATTTATATTATTTGTTATATAATATAAGTAATTAAAATTAAAAAATGATTCAACATAAAATGATAGAGATTAACTTACTTCATCGTAGCATAAATGACGAGCAACATTTTCCTAGTATCTCACCAGAAGAGACACATTGTACGACCACCCGAGGAACTGCGTGTATTGTGGACCAGGCTCAGGTAGAAAACATTAAGAATCAGATAACATGGTTCTAAGTTATCCGGTTAGAAATAATGTAAACCGAATAACCAACGGCAAGTTATCTGGATTGTAAAAAATTTCATAATCAAACCAGAAAACTTGTAAGATTTCTGGTGTGTTGAAAGAGTAAAGCGAATATCTTTTCTTCGTGTTCTTTGATGGGTTGTTTAATCGAATATCTTGGGTTTGTGTTCTCTGTTTTGCAACTGCTCTTCCTTTCTTTAAAATGAAATAAGAAAAAAGTGAAATATTTTAAGGTCTAGGTATTTATACAGGGGTATTTTGGTCCAAACTCATAAATTGTAGGAATAAAGGGATAAACGATGGGGTATAGGATATAATTTTATTAAATTTATAGATATTTTAATTCTTTCTGACATTTTTTTTCTTTTATCCCTATCATTTTTCAATAGTCTTTGAGTTTTTTATTAATTTAATATATGTTGAATTTTTTATTTTACTATTTTGGAAAAAAAATTACTCAACTTTTGAAAATTACCAAAATCTCATAAACATACAAAAAAATACGTTAGAAAATTAAAAAAACTACCGCATATTTCAGTTAAATAAAAAATACATAAACAATCTACCGAACTTTTTTGGTTAAATGTAGTATATTCTACATTAATGAAAAATATGGTGTACCACGTTTCCTCTCTCTCTAAAACTCTGTATGCTAAAAATATTGTTCTTTTATTTTATTTTATTATAGTTGTGAAAAATTAATATAGATGAAAACTTTGGAACTTAAAAGAATTTTAGTGAGTTCTTCGCGACTACAAATGTATGTTCAATTGAGATTGATACTTTTGTCATTTTAACTTTACAAACTAATTTGCTATGATTAAATTTGTTTATATTGATTTTTTAGATATTCCAAATCAGATAAATGTATTATTATGGACACAAAGTATTGGAAGATAAAATTATATTATTATAGTTACTACTTATTCTGACATAGTCAATGAGACAAGAGGCATGTATGATAAATTAGTGTTTGGTTGTGAGAGAGGAGGATGTTACAAGATTAATGTAAGTTCAGTTGTGCATATTGCAAGAAGGCTAACTGTTCTTTTCGGTTAGGGTGTTCAAGTTAGATGTGGTATTCACAAGTCATAACATGATATAACAAAGACGTTAGGCAGTAATGATTTCTCCGACCATTTAAAAGAGGATGAAAGACGACTTGTGAACAATATGGTGAAATACCACATGGCAATGAGGTTTATAATGTATGCATTAAAAGATCTAAATCCAATTTTTTTGAAAAGTGTCACACAAATTTACAAAGCATGAGATACACATATTACTACTATGAAGGATCTATATACAAAAATGGAACACTTCACGAGTTTAATTCATAATGAAAAGTATGTGTATTTGACAAAAACCAACGAGGACTTCAATGTTATGAACGATGTGTTCTAGACACATCCTAATTTAGTGAAGCTTATAAATACATTTAATTTGGTGTTGATCTCTGACTCCATGTACAATACTAATATTTATCGGCTCCCACTACTTAAGATTGTTGGTGTTACATCGATAAAGTTGACCTTCTTTATTGGGGTTTCTTACTAGGAACATGAGTGAGAAGCCAAATTCACATAGATATTGCAGAAGGTTATAAAGTTGGTCATCCCAGAGAAGTTGATTTCCAAGGTTATGGTGGTTGGTTGAATACTTGCTTTGATAAATACATTTGAAGTTGTTTTCCCAATATAAGTTAACTTGTTATGTACTATTCCTATAAAACACATTTGGATAACCTCCCTAAAGTTAATCAGGTGTGTACTAACCTCTCCCTTTTACCTTTAATGGAGGCTTTAATGGAGGCTTCCTTTTATACTGTCATTCGTAGGCCCTGCATTCAATGATTGGTGACCCCATATCTTCACTCATAAAGGCATTTTTCTACATGTACATTTCACTTTGTTAAAAATGTTGGAGGAAAGTGTAAGTTGCTCGTTGATGCGAAGAGAAAAGAATTAGTGATGGCTTTGTGGAGTGAGATTATGTATTCTAATTGTGTAGTGGAATATGAGTGACATTTGAACCATTTTGAGCTAGTATGTGTCGATATCACAATTTTTATTGTTAATTAAACATGGTTGCTCCCCACGAGAATATCATCACCATATAGCTCATAACTCCCTTTCTCGTGATTCGTGAGGCAGAGATGAAAACCACACACCTCTAGAAGATCTTTAGTTTAGGACATCTCCATCGCACCATTCCAAAAATAAAAATGAGCAAGACATCAACCACCAAACTCCACTTCATCAATAAAAAATACCATTCGCCATACACATCATTGATTCCAGGATTCCCAAATCCCTTAAAAAATCGCCAAATTTATCCCATTATTATAAGATCAGAGACCTAAATGAACACAAAGAGCACGTGACCACCATACTTGACTACCACCATGCCAGAAGCGTAGTAAAATGCGACTTTGTGTCACTCTCAAAGGATCCACCATGACGTGATTCAGAACCTTAGAGGGAGATTCTATTAATTCATGGAGAAATATTTATGATGAATTTACAATGCAATTCACAATTTGGAAACAAAAAGAAAATATGACATTCATTCTCAACAAAATCCAACAAAAGAAAAAGAAAAACCTTAGAGAATATATTGATTGATAGATGAAAATGGCAATGGATCCAATGGGGACTAAAATGTTGTATCTTCGAGAAAGAATTAAGGAAGGAATGCGTGTTTTGTGAGAAACTAGGCTATAAAGTACATGGGGCATGTGCGACCTTCTCACTCAAGCCCAACCTTATATTAATCATGAGGAGAAATTATCGGCAGAAGATGTAGAAAGAACCAAAGGGTTATGAAAACATAGTGAATCGCTGAATAAAAAATAAACAAATGTCAAGACGACGAGTACATAGATGCACACCAGGGACCACAAACCAAATTCTCATCTTATACTCTGCTTAACACGTCAAGAGGAAATATTTTACAAAAATGAGCCAACACTAAATTCAAAGAGGTCGAGGTGAAATTCCCACACCATGTCAAAGATTCTGCGAGGAAAAATGCATCCATTTGAAAGACGCCATCAAAGATCTGATTAAGAAGGGAGATTATGCTAATACGCCCAAGAGGACGGGAAGAAAGATGATCTAGTAAGAAATTGAGGTTCCCCTAGGGGGTCTATATGGAATAATGATTCACCTCATAAGAAACAATCCACCCCAGGATACAAGTCACCAACAAAAAATGACAATCAAAGTATTAAAGAGTAATGATCATTCACCATCTTCGTTATCTAAGGCTACAACTTTATCACAACCATATTTGGTGATAAGGAAAATCATGGCTAACTTCAACGTCTAGAGGACTCTCATTAACAGAGGGTGTTCGTGCGGTATTATGTACTCCAAAATTTCCGAGAGGTTAGGCTTGAGAAAAGAGAATTTATCACCCTATACATGCTTTGACATACAAGCCCTTAATGACAGAGTGACCTGCCTATGGAGTTTTGTATAACTCATGGTCACCTTTAAGGAGGGAAGGGATGCTTGGATAGTAGATTTATATTTTTTGGTGGTATCATGTAAAAATGTTTATAACTCCATAATAGGGAGGCATCTCTCTACAAATTTGAACATTGTGGCCTCCTCCAACCACTTGAAGATGAAGTACCATAATATACATAATGAACTAGTGGCTATATGTGTCGAGTTAGTAGGATCCCAATGCAACTTTCTTAAAGCAGAAGGAGAAGCCCCCTCCTCCAGAAATCAATGTTGTCTACCTCAGCGAATACTTAGAAATTACCACAACCTATCATTAGACCCCATAGCCATGCTTTGAAATTAAGTACATGCAATACTTCCCAATTAAATAATATAGGTACAATTCATCAATGTGCGACATTGGGTCATCTACCACAACATATGCATGGCTTACTTCTAAGGGGAAATCTTTATCATATACTCTTTGCATGATAAAGAAATAATAATCAACAAAGAGATACATGTTAACATACCACCATTAAAGTATGTTGCTAAGAACTCTTCTCCCATAAAAGAGAGTTTCCCGATTAAATAAAATCTCAACTAAGTTGTTTTCATTTTTTGTTTTTCAAATATTTGTGTAATCCGTACAATGTAATAATTTAAATGTCAAGATAATAAATGAGATATTTACCAAAAATATTCGTTGTATCATTATATGAATAACATGTTAAGTCTTAACATGCGAAAAGTCTAAATCATAGACAAGATAAAGGTATGTTGTAATAAACACTGAAAGTGTGTGAGTAAAGCATTAAAACCTCGAATACGAGAAGTCACATAGTTAAAGACACCAAAACCTCAAATATGAAGGTGGTGGTTTAGGTTCACCTCTTATTGGTAGTTAACCACTCTATAACACAAAAGGTGAAGCCCCATGTCACGTCGACCTCGAACTGAGTTTTCACTTAGGGGTCGGAAAAAGGAACATAGCCTTGACCGAACGTTGTCCTTAGAGATGTTTAACAAAAACCAATCGACCAAGATCCCATTATAGTCTCCAAAGATCAAAGACACCAATCTCGAAACAAGGACGACCATAATAGTAGGATAAATTCCGAATTACAAGCAACATAGATTTACCACCTCATTTCAAAAAGAAAATGGGGAATCATAAAACAAGAAAGTTCATACAAACAAAAAAGGATATGTTTCATTCATGTTACTCATACCAATAAACAAAAATAAATTCAAAAAACACCATTGAGAACATATAAAAAAATGATAAAGTCTATAAGGCAGGCGTTGAAAGGGACCAATACCTCATCACCTACTTCTTTCAAAAGTTTCCCTGACTCACAAAGCTAATGAGAAAGATGGTCCCTTTCAACTGTAATGACAATGGGGCATCCTTGAAGGACTTCCTTCTTCCTTCAAAGATTATTGACCTCTTCACCGGCTCGGGGGACCGTCTGAAGGCCTTGAGAAGACAAAGAAGAGCATTATGGAAGTCGGTCCCAACGCACCTATAACAATATTTGCTTTATGTCTGATATCAATGACTTTACATAAAATATTATGGGCCGGTCAAACGATCTAATAAGACTCGTCCAACTCAAAGAGCCCAATACAAGCATTATTGCGCAAACTGGGAAGAGTTTTAACTATCATCGATATATAAGCATAATTGTGCGCACCCGAAATAGTTTTAATTGTCATCGATATATAAGCATAATTGCGTGCCACAACCAAGTACAACTCATACACTCTTACAATTTACACATTTCAGAATTCACTAACTTGAGAATTGTGGTGATAACCTTTTAAATATATGTTGTACCCCAAAATTTGCCCTCTCATTTCACCAACATTTTCTCATCACAAGACTCTTGGAACTCAAGATCAAGTTAGGGCTTGCTCTGCTCAAGACCCCTACTTGCACTGTTGACCCAAATTAGGGTTTGAGTTTGCACAGGGATGTTTTGACCTAAAATTACCAAAGTAACTTTCATGCTTCATGTTAAACTCCCAAGTTTATCCATACCAAGTTTCAAGCCTTGATTCCAATCTTTGCCCAGTCAATTGGACAGTTGACCTAGAAATCAACTGTATTTGGGAAAAAGTCAATTGTGGCCAATTGACAGTCAAACCTCATGATTTTTGACCCACATCAACATTATGAACTCATATGAATCATTTGATCAATTTTGGATCACAACTCCACAAGAAATTTGATCAGATCACCAAAAGGGCAAAATGGTCATTTTTAGGGTTTTGACTGCACAAAGGTAATTTTTGACTGTTTGACCTAACCAATGGCAAACCAAGCTCATATATGGACTCAAGGACTCAATGGCATTGTCTTGACCCATTCAACAAGTTCAAAAGATCTCAAATGCATAGGATTGACAGATGAATTTTTCAGTCAACTGATCAAAATTTGACTGTATACTGATGAAAAGTCAAACTTTGACTTTTTGGTCAAAATCAAGTGCCAAGATTCATTTTTCATCAAGACATGTCAAATTATGAAACTTGTTCATCAAGAAACAAAAAATTACAAATTAGGGTTTTAAAATGAAAAAATTTCATAACTTAGAAATTTTCTAAGTTATGAAATTTCCTTATTTTTTCCTAACTTTGTCCCATTTTTTCACCAAGATGCAAATGGATTCAAACAAAACTTGAAACATGAAAGTTGTAGTACATTGCAAAATCTACAACTTTGATTCACAAAGTTTTCTCAAAGGAAGCATGTATCTCAAGTTATGATTTTTGGAACAATGGTGCAAAACATTTTTAACTTAGAGAAATTTTGCCCTATTCTAGGCAGGATTTTTGTCCAACTTCTTGGCCATTTTTCACATGGTTCCACTTGGAGTTTCAATTTGCATTACAAAGATGGATTGTAGTACACATTCCAAGCTTTCCAAATTATCCAAGAAATCATCAAACGCCCTTGTGGTTAGAGATAATCGAACTTGCAAAGTTGGCCAAAACTCACTTTTGTTCATGGCCAAGGCATGTTTACAACATTGGCATTTTTCAAATCAGCATGGTTTATGCTATCTTGCAGTCCTCTAAACCTCTTTGCACTCAACAATTTAATGCCTAACCATTGTGTTAAGGCATTATTTCACCCATTTGGACATTACACATCAAATTAAGCCTTAAGTAGTAAAAGTGATTTTGCCATTTTTGCAAAAGTAGCTTTATGTCAAACCATTATGCATTGAGCCTTGGACAAAGATCTGAGATTGCAAATCAAATCCAGGGATTAGAGGGGGCCTAGAGGTTTTCTTTGCAGTATACAAGATGGCTTGTACAGGCCTTTGACACTTACACACTATCCTTGCTTACATTTGAAGAAACCTTGCAAAAAACTCTCCATCTTTCATTCCTGTCAACACAGCCAAACACAAACTTTGTTCTCATCTTCCATACATCCCAACTGACCTAAGACACGTTTAAACCATCCCTCATACCTCCCAAAACACAAAAACACCATCTTATTGCCAAAACAGGGTACCTGTTGCAGATTGAGGTCCACAACTCAATCCACTCGTGCACTTTGGCTAAAAACCTTGCAAATACATTCCATACCATCCATTGAAGCTATTACAAGCCCTAAACACCAGCTGTAACACCCCTAACCTCATCTGCCATTTTCATTTTTCAGTTTTGAAGGTGAACTTCCATAGCACGATATAGAGTGATTCAGAGTAAGCTAGGAGTTGGAGAAGCTTCCTTGGACTTCAGGCAAGCTGTACAGAAGCTCAAACTCCATTGAAGTTGGCCACATTGCTGTACACGATTCAAGCTGAAACAGGTAAAACCATGGACTTTTATCTCTCAATCTAGGAAGAGTTAGGCTTAGGTTTATGAATGAAACATGCTCTACTCATAGCCCTGAAGCCATACATATGATTACTTTTCATTTATATTAAGTATGCTGTGAGAATTTTAGCTATGAACATTGAAGAAAAATTAGGTCAGAAATTGGGGATGAAGAAATTCTCTCTGGTTTCTTAGAGTTAGGTCAAGTATTTTATATGTCTGAATTCGTCTCTTGATGCTCTACAATGTTTGTGTTATGAGTTTTTGTTAAAAGTCAAGGAATCAGGAGATGGTAGTTGTACAAGGAAACGCGCGTTTTTGATTCAAACAGAGCTGGAGGTTGAAGAAGGTTGGCTTGGGCTGGGCCTGAGTTTGTTTTGCTCTTTGCACACTTTTTTTCCATTTGCACCCCCCTGGCCCATTGTGTGAAATATTTATCATTTTTGACTTTTTATTTTTTATTCTGACTTGATATTTTTTGTCCAAACATAAAAAACATTAAAAATATTTTTCCACATTTTTTTATATTTATTTGGCATTTGTTTCATTTTATTAGTATATATATGTAAAAAATATAAAAACCATTTATTTAAAACCCTAAAAAATAATACAAAAATATTTATTTTTAGTCATTATTTTTTATTTTGAAAACATTTTCTAAAATATACATTCTTTTGTAAATAATTAATATTTTATTTTTTTGTACATATTTAGCATATTAAATATATATAAATATACATATACATATTTTATTAAATATTTAGGACAAAAATATAGAAGTAATACATTTTATTTTTTATTTAATATTTGACATCAAAAATACTTTTTTACAATATACTTTTTATTTTTTGTATATAATTAACAAATATTGTACATAATTAATAAATATTACTATTTATCCAAAAATTAGGGTTTTTGCCCTAAACCATAAAAATAATCAAAATTTAACCCTTTTTATTTTGTTTATATTTCACATTGAAAAATACTTTTACATACATGAAAAATCCATTTTTAGCAAAATGCATTATTATTTGATATTTATTTATTTGTACTTATTTAAATATTAGATATTTGTCTTGTATATTCAATATGGATGTAATAGCTTAGAATTTAATTTCTTGTCAAAGTATCCCCCAAATTCAAACTTGTACCCCCCTCCCTAATCATGGTTGTAATAGCTTAGCATTTAAATTTCCGCATTTAAAAGCTTTCAAATTATGTCATGATAGACTTAGGGTTTGTATGCAAAAAATCAATTAACAAGTAGTTTGACCTAATTCAAGATAAACATGCATGAAAAACAAACACAATGCACACTTGCACCCTTAGGATTACTCCACTTGTTGCCTTCAAAAATGGGCCATGGTTGCATGTTAAGTCTCTATGGCAAAACAAAAACAAATCAAGTGATCATAGTCCCTCGATGACGCTATCAAGTTGCCTAAACAAAAATGATCAAGTCCCTTGAGAAAAATTGCCAAAGATACTTGGCACTATTGCATTCATGGTCTAAACGATGACCCACGCCCGTCCCGTTAACACCCTAACACAAGGTTGTTCACCAAATACAATGGTGAAACAACACTGTTAAAAGGGTTAAAATATGAGAAAGATCTTTGAGAAATTTAGGGTAGATAGCTCTTGGTTACTTGACCAAACTTGCAAAAACAATTCTTGCCATTTTTCAAAACACACATCACAACACAACTTCAAAACAAACTTTCAAAAACATTGAAACATCTTTTCAAAAAGACAAACACCCTTGTAAAACATTCAAACAAGAATTGTTACAATGGTTGCCTAGACAAGGCATCTTTTTCAAAACATTTTCAAAACCACACACAAAGCACCATTTCAAACAATTGAAAAGCAAAGGCAAGTGATCTAAGCAAGTAACTAAGAGCCCATGGATAACCATGGATAGAAAGGGTGCTAGTACCTTCCCTTTCTATAATCTACTCCCCGAACCCAAGAAAACATCTCAAAGGTTTTTCCTGTGCTTTTTAACCTTTCCTTAGGATAAAATAAAAAGTTGGTGGCGACTCTTGCTCAACCGAAACGTTTGCGAAAATAAACGCAAAACCTCAAGTCAGTTCTCCCACCGTATCACAGAACTGGCGACTCTGCTGGGGAATATCTCTAAAAGTTGAGTAACCTTAGGGCTTATATCACCCTTTTGCATGACTAATTGTTTGCTTTGATTGCTTTACATTTTGGTTCTCTTGTTTGGGCTTGAAATCCTACACCCGGATTTGGGAAACATTCATAGATAGCAATACATTGTGGAAACTGTGTGGGGTATACCAACACGGTTGAAGCAATAGCTATATTAGTGCGACATATTTGTGAGTACCGGTAATCCTTGAGTTCAATCAAGGAGAGTACGGGGCCGCTGAGTGATGTCACTAAGCACTAATGACCTAGAACCTTACTTGACCATCTTGGCCTTTTATTAGGGGTAGTGAGATGACCGGCTTTGGTGCAGTCTGAAGGTGGTAGATACTCGATACTACACTCATTGAGGGTTGTTTTCTTGGAATATTTTGGTCGCTAGTTAAGTGGCTAAACCAAAACAATGAACATGGAAAACAATCCAATGATATTGAGCTCCTTAGAACCCGGTTACTATTTATAGGACAGGTTTTTTAAGGCAACTACACTCAAGAGGGTACTTACCTATGAAACCCCATGCAAGCCTGAAACTAGGGTTTTGTGTGACTTGCTTGTACATGTGTTTGTGCATACATCATGAACATCATAAAGCATCATGTGCATCCACTAACCATTTAAAGGGTTTGGATATTCATCTTTGTTCTTGTTTTATAGGTCATGGAAATTCTTCGCAGGAAAACTATCCAAGTCAACCTTGTGAGAATCCCTCCTCAACTCAAGGAGCTTACATCCAGAATTCCAGAAAGCTCTCTCTTCAGTGAAAGACATGGTAGACTGCTCAGCCTAGTCAACACCAGCATTGAAGAAGACATGGTGAAAGTGTTGTTCCAGTTCTTTGACCCCCTTCACCACTGTTTCACATTCCCCGACTACCAATTGGTGCCCACTTTGGAGGAATTTTCTCAACTCCTGAGAATTCCTATTCTTAATCAACTACCCTACAACGGTATGGAAAAAGAACCAAAGCCTGAAGATGTTGCTCAAGCACTACACTTACAACCATCTGACATCAAGGGGCATTGGGAGACTAGAAGTGGTGTCAAAGGCTTCTTGGCAAAATTCTTGTTTGAGAAGGCACAAGAGTGTTGGAATTCTTTGGATCTGCAAGCCTTTGAAGAGATTGTGGCACTCCTCATTTATGGGTTGGTCTTGTTCCCAAATCCTGACCAACTTATAGATGTGAATGCTGTCAAGATTTTCCTATCCAGGAATCCCATACCTACATTGCTTGGGGACATTCTCCACTCATTTTACACACGAACAATGAGGAAATGAGGTGTTCTCATGTGTTGTACTCCTCTCCTAGCAAGGTGGTTTATTTCTCACCTTCCACAATCTGTTTTGAAGAACGAGAAAGGTTCAAGGTGGTCACAACGATTGATGACCCTCACACATTCTGATGTACATTGGTGTTCTCGGTCCAGAGAAAATGTCATCATCATCGATCGCTGTGGTGAGTTCCCTAATGTTCCATTACTTGGCATTAGGGGAGGCATTACCTACAACCCCTATCTAGCTTTGAGACAATTTGGATACTGACCTAGTTTTTGACTTCGACAACGATGCGCAAGGACTTCTCCAAAGATTCATCAGAGCTTGGAGGATGCCTAAAAAGGTAGATAGTAAGACACTGGGGCACAAGAACTCCATCCCCCTTGAGCCTTACCTCAAGTGGGTACGAACCCGAGCCCAGAGTCTTATGATGCCTTACCCTCATATTCTCCCTTTGATTAAAGAGCCTGTTAAGGAAGGAGAGGTTCCTTACACCATCCTACATCCTGACATGCCAACATCATGGGAGGAAATGCAGAAGAGTTGGATCCAACTCAAGGAAGAAAGGGATACTTTTGAAGCCAGCTTCTACGCCAGTGAGAAGAAGGTTTTGGAGCTTACCCGCCGACTTCACGAGGAGGAGACCCTCAACACTTACATCGCACCAAAGAGGATGCGCAACGTCTTTTTACCTTAAGAAGTTTTTGTAATATTTGGCCCATGGGGCATTTATGTACTGACAAAATTTCTTCTTATTAATATGACGTGTGTTCTTTTTGTTTGCAACAACTTTGAATTTCTAAATCCTTGAATGCATTACATGGATAAACATATCATTCATCATATGCATAAGCAGGTCTTCACACCAGGTTTCCTTATCTTTCTGATGTTTATTTCAGTAAGATGGATCTTGAACAGACGGTCAAAGATCTGCAGGCACAAAACTCGCAGTTTCAACAGCTCCTTATGACCTTGGCAAAGGGTCAGGAGGATCTTAAAGCACTGTTAGGGAATAAAGAGCAAGAAAAAGGAAAAAAGAAGAAGAAAAGATTTGGGGTAGCTACACTGGGAAGAAGATTTGAGAATGAAGCTAGGAGAGTTCTTGAATTCCCCTCCACATCTGATGAGGGGACCGGTAAAGGAAAAGGGGTTGCATTACCTTCTGAGTCTGAGGCTGAAGAGGAAGAGGTTGAGGAAGATGAAGATTATTCAGAGCAGCAATACCCGCCAGCGGACAACAAATACAAAAACCTGGAGGATAGACTGGCAGCTATGGAGCTGCAGAGGGTTCCCGGGTTAGATTTTGAAGAATTGGGATTGATTACTGGGATTGTGATCCCTCCAAAGTTTAAGGTGCAAACTTTTGCAAAATATGACGGTCTGTCTTGCCCGAAGATGCACCTGAGGTCGTATGTCAGAAAAATTCAACCTCATTCATCCGATAGAAATCTTTGGATACACTTCTTCCAGGATAGCTTGTCTGGTACACAACTAGATTGGTTTTACCAGCTTGAGAGGTCAGAAGTGCATAGTTGGGAGGATTTGGCAGCTTCCTTTTATCGCCAATATCAATACAACACCGACTTGGCGCCAACCCGTACTCAGCTACAAAGTATGGGAATGGCCTCAAATGAGGGGTTCAAAGAATACGCCCAGAAATGGCGCGACTTGGCCGGAAGAGTGAAGCCACCTCTTTCAGATAGGGAGCTAGTTGATATGTTCTTGGGGACCCTATCTGGCCCTTTCTTCAACCATTTGATCGGGAGCTCTTCCGCAGGGTTTACCGAACTGATTCTGACTGGCGAACGGGTGGAAGCTGGTATTAAGAGCGGAAAGATTCAAAGGGATGCCTCTGCATCCACAACTGTTAAAAAACAATTCCTGGCCAAGAAGGAAACAACTGTTGTATACTCTCAAAAAGGATCGGGAAGAACTGAGCACCGGCCGACTGTAGGGGCCGTGATGATTCAAAATTCGTCAAATGATCAGCCTCGTAACAATCAGTCTATACCTAATCAGCAACGGGTGGAACGGCCACAACGGCAGTTCACCCGCATCAACATGACGCCTGCACAAGTTCTTCCCCATTTGTTGAAGTTGAATCTGACTGGTTTAAAGGAGGCGCCGAAAAACCCTAACACCACATCTCCATACTATCATGCCAATGCTAAATGTGCCTATCATTCTGACAGCGTCGGGCATGACACCAACAATTGTTGGGCGTTGAAGAATAAAATTCAAGACTTGATAGATGCTAAAGAGGTTGAGTTCGACGCCCCTGAGAAGCCAAATGTAATTTCCGCTCCAATGCCAAAGCATGGTCACAATGTACATGCTGTTGAAGAGGATCTGTTTGTTTCTGTTATTGATGATCTGATAACCCCACTACTGACAATCAAATTGAATCTGTTGAAGGCTGGGATTTTCCCAGGTTGTAAAGAAGACTGCTACCTTTGTTCCTCCCTACCAACCGACTGTCCATTGCTGAAGATAGGCATCCAACGCCTAATGGACAACCAACAAATTCTTTTTGAAAAGACTCTTGTTACTCCAACTCCTACCAATGAAGTTTCGATAATCACCATTTCCGCCAATCTTTCCAAGGTCCCCAAAAGGCCTGTTAAGATTACATCCGCTCCGAAGATTGTACCCTTAAAGATAACCATGCCTGGGCCCGTCCTCTACAAATCTGACAAATCAATACCGTGGAATTATGGTGGAGAAATCTACTACCACGGTGTTAAGCAAATTGAGATAACTGAAGAGAGCTCTGACGAAGAAACTGCCGACATTGGAAACATTTCCGGTACAAGCAAAATTACCCGAAGTGGAATAATTTTCTCTCCAGAGATTGCCCCTCCAAAGGCAATCTTTGGACCCTCAGCTGCTCCCAAGGTTACCCCTGCACCGGTAAAACTATCCGCAAAAACTCCAATGATTGAAGAAGCTGTTACTCCTATGGTTGTCCCCCCTGCTGCTGCTGATAAAGGAAAAGGGATCCAAGAAGAGCTCGTCAGGACGAGGGCTCAGCCATTGGTCATCCCCGAAACCTCTAAAAAAGAAATGGAGGAGATTCTGAAAATAATTAAAAAGAGTGATTACGATGTGGTAGAACAACTGGGGCAAACCCCCTCAAAGATCTCCATGTTAGCTTTGCTGCTTTGTTCGGAGGCTCATGCCAAAGCCTTGATAAGGTTTTTGAAGACAGCCCATGTGCCCCAAGAAACCTCAGCCGATCAATTCCAGGATTGTGTAGCCAACCTTACCGCCGACAGCGGCCTGGGTTTCTCTGATGCTGACCTGACCCCGAAAGGAAGAAAGCACAATGATGCATTGCATGTGTCAGTTGAATTCCGAGGAACCACTCTCGCCCATGTCTTGGTCGATACTGGTTCTTCTCTAAATGTGTTGCCTAAGAAGGCTCTCGACCGGTTGGATTGCGAAGGCTTTGAGCTGAAACCAAGTAATATCATTGTTAGGGCCTTTGATGGGTCTAAAAGAATGGTGCATGGGGAGGTCGACATTCCCATCAAGGTAGGCACTAAGGTGTTTAATTCCATGTTCTATGTGATGGACATCCGCCCATCATACTCTTGCTTGTTAGGAAGGTCGTGGATACATAATGCTGGGGCAGTCACTTCCTCTCTACATCAGATGTTGAAGTACCCTGTTAAGGGAAAAATCATAACTGTACACGGTGAGGAGGAGTACATGATCAACCATATGAATTCCTTTCGGTATGTGGAAGTGGATGGAGAATTCATCGAAACACCCTTTCAACACTTTGAGGAAGTTTCTCCCGAGGTGGCAGTAGCAAAGGCAGTAGCTGAGGTACCCAAGCAGGTGGCCAGGATGGCATCTCTGAAAGACGCAAAGGCTGCAATGAAAGAGGGAAAGAGCTCAACATGGGGACAGTTGCCTGACTTTCTTCACAAGACAGACAAGTTTGGGTTAGGGTTTACCGCTGCGGGGCAAAAGGCTATGCGTCGCTCAAAAATTGAAAAGACACCCATCAAGATTTCTCCTCATGGAATCAATGCTTTGGAAGACGAAGACAAAGAGGGTAACATTGAAGATTGGATCTTCCCAACCATTAAAGGGGGACTGCACAACTGGGAGGCGAAAGACTTCGTTCCCATTACTTTCATCAATCAGTAATTTATCTTTCGAACATTTTCTGTCGGTCTGTAATAATTACTCTTAAACAATTCACACACTACTTTTTCACCTTATGCCTTGCCCGGGGCATGTAGGTCCATTTGTAAGGGCTTGATTCTTTTCATAATCATATGCCATGTTTAATGATTCATTGGACGTTTTTCATTTATAAACTGTTGTGTTCATTTTCTTTCCTTTTGCATTTTTGTTTGTTTAAGGATGGCTATCCCTTACACACACCCACACTCACAAATGCAGGTACCCATCCACTCCGGATTCCATGGGTGACTATTCTGTTGTATCCTTCAATAACTCTGAAGATTTGGTCAATCGGGCTGAGTACGAAGATGACGAAGATTGTGAAGTACCGGGAGAGCTAGCCAAACTTCTACAACAAGAAGAGAGGGCCATCTTACCTCATGAAGAGTTGTTGGAAATTGTCAACTTAGGAACAGAGGAAGACAGGAAAGAAGTACAAGTGGGTGCCAATCTGGAACCAAGTGTCAAGGAGCGCTTAATACAGCTGTTAAATGAATACGTTGAAATATTTGCCTGGTCTTATGAAGACATGCCAGGGTTAGACACAGACATCGTGGTTCACCGTCTCCCTACAAGAGAGGACTGTCCACCGATCAAGCAAAAAGTTCGCCGAATGAGGCCTGACATGTCTGAGAAGATTAAAGCTGAAGTAATGAAGCAATTCAACGCTGGCTTTCTGGCTGTTACATCCTATCCACAATGGTTTGCTAACATTGTGCCCGTTCCCAAAAAAGACGGCAAGGTCAGAATGTGTGTGGACTATCGGGATTTGAACAGGTCCAGCCCTAAAGATGATTTTCCGCTACCACATATCAACATTTTGATTGACAACACGGCTCAGCACAAGGTGTTTTCCTTCATGGACGGATTCTCGGGCTACAACCAGATTAAAATGGCCCCCGAGGACATGGAGAAAACAACCTTTGTTACACAATAGGGTACCTTCTGCTACAAGGTGATGCCGTTCGGACTGAAGAACGCAGGGGCAACTTATCAACGCGCCATGGTAGCTTTATTTCATGATATGATACATCATGAGATTGAGGTTTACGTAGACGACATGATAGCTCGATCACAAACAGAGGAGGAACACCTTGAACATTTGCAAAAGCTGTTTGCCAGGATGAAGGAATACAAACTCAGGCTGAATCCAAGTAAGTGCACTTTTGGAGTTAGGTCTGGTAAACTTCTGGGATTTATTGTCAGCAACAAGGGCATTGAGGTCGATCCAGCAAAAGTAAAAGCTATACAAGAAATGTCGGCCCCCCGTACTGAAAAGGAGGTTAGAGGATTCTTGGGACGCTTGAACTATATTGCAAGGTTCATCTCTCACCTGACGTCTACCTGTGAGCCAATTTTCAAGCTATTAAAGAAAGATCAGGTAGTGGAATGGAATAATGATTGTCAAATTGCTTTTGATAAGATCAAGGAGTATTTGCTAGAACCTCCTATTCTAATGCCACCCGTCGAAGGAAGGCCGTTGATCATGTATCTGACTGTTTTGGACAACTCAATGGGGTGTGTACTGGGTCAGCATGACGAGTCTGGTCGAAAAGAGCATGCCATTTATTACCTTAGCAAAAAGTTTACCGACTATGAGACTCTCTACTCACTGCTCGAGAAAACTTGCTGCACTTTGGTATGGGCTGCTCGCCGACTAAGGCAGTATATGTTGACTCATACCACTTTGCTGATCTCCAAAATGGACCCGATCAAGTATATCTTCGAGAAGCCTGCTTTATCTGGAAGAATCGCTAGATGGAAAGTGATCTTGACTGAGTATGACATCCAGTATACTACCCAAAAAGCTATAAAAGGGAGTGTACTAGCTGACCATCTAGCTCATCAAGCTATCAAAGATTATCAATCCATGAGATTCGACTTCCCGGACGAGGACATCATGACATTGGACAACATTGAAGGTAACGGACCGTATGACGGACCTGAAAATGGATCCCGATGGACCCTGTACTTTGATGGTGCTTCAAATGCACTTGGAAACGGTATCGGGGCAGTACTCATTTCCCCGGAAGGTTGCCATACACCTTTCACGGCCCGACTTTGTTTCAGCTGTACCAACAACATGGCCGAATATGAAGCTTGCATTTTTGGTCTCAAGGCTGCTATAGACTTGGGGATCAAATCTTTGATCGTATTTGGGGACTCGGCTTTGGTTATCAGTCAAATCAAAGGAGAATGGGATACCAAACATCCTAATCTTATCCCATACAAAGAACATGTCCTGACATTGCTGCCTCATTTCGAGCAGATTACTTTCGAGCATTTCCCGCGAGAAGAAAATCAGCTAGCAGATGCTCTGGCTACAATGTCTTCCATGATTAAACTCAACTGGGATAACGAGGCTCCCCAAATCACCATCGAGCGAATGGATGAACCTGCGCATTGTCATGAGATTAATACCGAAGAAGTAGTGGAACAACCCTGGTTCCATGAAATCAAAAGGTATCTCCAGACTAGAGAGTATCCTGAAGGAGCTTCTGTAAATGACAAGAAGTTCTTAAGGAGATTCGCGGCCAAGTTCTTCCTAAGCAATGGCATCCTTTATAAACGCAGCCATGATTGTGTTTTACTTCGTTGTGTGGACAAAGCTGAAGCAGAGTTAATCATGACTGAGATACACAGTGGCACATTTGGCACCCATTTAAGCGAACATACGATGGCTAAGAAGATTCTAAGGGCAGGCTATTACTGGTCTACCATGGAAGCTGATTGCCATCAACATTCCCGTACTTGTCACAAATGTCAAGTCTACACCGACAAGATTCATATTCCTCATGTTCCTCTCAATGTTCTGACAGCTCCTTGGCCATTCGTAATGTGGGGCATTGACATGATTGGAGAGATCAAGCCCACGGCATCCAATGGACATCGCTTCATCTTGGTCGCTATTGACTATTTCACCAAGTGGGTCGAAGCAGCTTCCTTTGCCTCTGTTACAAAAAATGTGGTTGCCCGCTTCATCAAGCAGAACCTCATATGCCGGTATGGTGTTCCTGACAGGATCATCACAGACAACGGTACAAATCTGAACAATACTATGATCACCGCTCTATGCGAACAATTCAAGATTTATCATCACAATTCATCTTCCTATCGGCCGAAGATGAACGGTGTTGTTGAAGCTGTGAACAAAAACATCAAGAAGATTATTCAGAAAATGACAGTTACCTACAAGGACTGGCATGAGATGTTACCGTTTGCTCTGCATGGATATCGTACCACGGCACGTACTTCAATAGGGGCAACCCCATTTTCCTTGGTATATGGCATGGAAGTTGTCCTACCCATGGAAGTTCAAATTCCTTCTTTAAGGATTATGAAGGACGCTGGTTTGAATGAAGACGATTAGATTCAGACCCGACTTGATCAACTCAATTTGATCGATGAGAAGCGACTCACTGCTGTTTACCATGGTCAGACGTACCAAAAATGGATGATCAAGGCTTTCAACAAGAAAGTCAGACGTCAAGTATATCAAGTTGGAGATCTTGTAATCAAGCGGATCATCTTGCCGCAAAGTAATCCCAGGGGAAAATGGACTCCTACTTACGAAGGACCATTCGTAATCAAGAGCATCTTTTCTGGTGGTGCAATGATCCTGACCACCATGGACGGCGATGATTTGCCACACCCTGCGAATGCAGACATAGTCAAAAGATACTACGCATAAAACAACCCGACAAGTCGAAAACCCGAAAGGGCGACTTGGGTAAAAATGGGCATCCCGGTGAACCGAAAACCCGAAAGGGCGGTTCAGGCAAAAATTAGGGATAAAACAAAAAAAAATCTATACACCCGGCAAGTTGAAAACCCGAAAGGGCGACTTGGGAAAAAAAGGGTTTCCCAGTGGATCGAAAACCCGAAAGGGCGATCCAGGCAAAAGTTAGGGAATTAAAGCGTATGACTATGTCTCGTCGGATCACTTTAAAGAACAATCTCTTCACCAACAAGCTCTGAGCTTCTGATCAATCCAATAAACGGTGGACAAAACATTGAATGGACAAGATATTCATAGTTGTGAAGGCTACAACAGAATGGAATCCCATGGAATTGTTATACATAGCCATCTTTCTTTTGTATAAAATTTTCTTTTTTTACGAAAACATCCTATTACTAGGATGCCTGTCTCCTTTGTACAAAGATACTCATAAAAAGTTAATACAAACACTTTTCAAATACAGAATTTTGCTTTGTCTTCCTTTTGCTTTTTACGCTTATGTTTTATTTGAGAAACGTCCAATGTTTTGTTAAATAGGCATATGCATTTGAACATAATCATTTTCTTACAAATCAAGAAAGATGATTGCTGATAGGATAAAGGTACGGATAGATATCTTGATGCCCTTTCAGAAGAAATCCCCAGCGGAATTAAACTCCAAATTCCTCAACAAAGTTAAAACCCAGAACTTAATTCCTCACACAGAGTTAAACTTCAGGATCCTCGGCAGAACAAAAGCTTTCTCAAAACTGATTTCCCCAGCCAGAAAGCCTTCCAGAACTTAATTCCCCTCAGAGTCAAGTTTCAAGATCCCCAGCGGAGCTAAAACTTCCAACTATCAATCCCCAACAGAACCAGATTAGTGAACATTCTCCCACAGAGATACTTCCCATCAGATTGAGGATTCTCAGTCTCACTCCTCCAGCATAAGTCTACCAAGTTCTGAACTCCCCAGTAGAGATCATCATAATTCTCATTCCCCACAGGTCACCAAGGATTTTTCAATCCCCAGCAGTGGTCCTAAGATCCCTCAACAACTGAAGATCTTGTTCCCCAAGCAGTCAGCAGTCAACAAGGATGTCTCAGCTTCAACAATCAAAGATTCTTGCAATCCCCCGCAACAGTCAAGGATTCACTTTCCCCGACAGCAGTCAAGATTCTATTATCTCTGGCTATCCAGGATTCATCTATCCTCAGCAAGACAGCTCATCAGCTTACATACGCATTCATTACATTCATATATCATAAACATTGATATAACATATATATTGCATCATACATATCATGCAACATAACTTTGTGTTTTAGCTAACATTTCATCCTTTTCAGGATAAGATTAAAAGGCTATCATTAACAATTATTCAGATACGGTACAGATACACCCCAGACACGACGGTCATTCTATTACTCATTCAAAATTTCAAGTCAGATACAGTACAGATACACCCCAGGCACGGTGGTCATTCTATTACTCATTCCGACTGCAACAATCAGATACGGACTAGATACGCTCCAGACACGACAGCCATTCTATCTCTCATTCAGATTCATTTATCAACCTCAAGGTTCAATGTATTCCAAACACAGATACCATTCTGACCCTTACAGCAACAGTTTGATTCTCCCCAGTGCATTCGCCACGGAAGTCATTCTGTCATTTATTCAGATCCCAGTTACAGTTTCAGATACACTCCAGACACGGAAGTCATTCTGCTACTCATACAAATCTCAACTTCAGATACAGTCCAGATACGCTCCAGACACGGTTGCCATTCTGTCACTCATTCAGAATTTATCCCCAGCACGCAGCTGCTCCATACACAGATATTTCTCTGTTACCCAGATACAATACAGATACACTCCAGACACGGTAGTCATTCTGATATTCATTCTACATTCAAACAAAGTCACAGCTCAGATACGCCCCAGACACGGAGGCCATTCTTTTGCTCATACAAACTCAGTCTCTAGATACAGTTCAAATGCATTCCAGACACGGATACCATTTTGATCCTCATTCTTCTGACCTATCACATTACAGTTAAACAAACATTCCAGATGGCATCTTTAAGCCCATCCTCCGACAAGATTCGGTCACATCTCCAGATGGCATCTTTAAGCCCATCTCCAAATGGCATCTTTAAGTCCATCCCCTCAACTACGCTTAGTCGAGTGCAAATTTTTTGGGCACTCTAGTGTCCAATCTCCTTTTACCCTCGAGTCGCGAAAGGCAAACCTGCCAATCTAACTCTTCAGGTGCAAGAAGATTGAACAGGGGCAACTGTTGTACCCCAAAATTTCCCCTCTCATTTAACCAACATTTTCTCATCACGAGACTCTTAGAACTCAAGATCGAGTTAGGGCTTGCTCTACTCAAGACCCCTCCTTGCACTGTTGACCCAAATTAGGGTTTGAGTTTGCACAGGGATGTTTTGACCTAAAATGCCTAAAGTAACTTTCATGCTTCATGTTGAACTCCAAAGTTTATCCATACCAAGTTTCAAGCCTTGATTCCAATCTTTGCCCAGTCAATTGGACAATTGACTTAGAAATCAACTGTATTGGGGGAAAAGTCAACTATGGCCAATTGACAATCAAACCTCATGATTTTTGACCCACATCAACATTATGAACTCATATGAATCATTTGATCAAGTTTGGATCACAACTCCACAAGAAATTTGATCAGATCACCAAAAGGGCAAAATGGTCATTTTTAGGGTTTTGACTGCACAAAGGTAATTTTTGACTGTTTGACCTAACCAATGGCAAAACAAGCTCATATATGGACTCAAGGACTCAATGGCATTGTCTTGACCCATTCAACAAGTTCAAAAGATCTCAAATGCATAGGATTGACAGATGAATTTTTCAGTCAACTAATCAAAATTTGACTGTATACTAAAAAGTCAAACTTTGACTTTTTGGTCAAAATCAAGTGTCAAGATTCATTTTTCATCAAGACATGTCAAATTATGAAACTTGTTCATCAAGAAACAAAAAATTACAAATTAGGGTTTTAAAATGAAAAAATTTCATAACTTAGAAATTTTCTAAGTTATGAAATTTCCTTATTTTTTCCTAACTTTGTCCCATTTTTTCACCAAGATGCAAATGGATTCAAACAAAACTTGAAACATGAAAGTTGTAGTCCATTGCAAAATATACAACGTTGATTCACAAAGTTTTCTAAAAGAAAGCTTGTATCTCAAGTTATGATTTTTGGAACAAGGGTGCAAAACATTTTTAACTTAGAGAAATTTTGCCCTATTCTAGGCAGGATTTTTGTCCAACTTCTTGGCTATTTTTCACATGGTTCCACTTGTAGTTTCAATTTTCATTACAAAGATGGATTGTAGTACACATTCCAAGCTTTCCAAATTGTCCAAGAACTCATCAAACACCCTTGTGGTTAGAGAGAATCGAACTTGCAAAGTTGGCCAAAACTCACTTTTGTTCATGGCCAAGGCATGTTCACAACATTGGCATTTTTCAAATCAGCATGGTTTATGCTATCTTGCAGGCCTCTAAACCTCTTTGCACTCAATAATTTAATGCCTAACCATTGTGTTAAGGCATTATTTCACCCATTTAGACATTACACATCAAATTAAGCCTTAAGTAGTAAAAGTGATTTTGCCATTTTTGCAAAAGTAGCTTTATGTCAAACCATTATGCATTGAGCCTTGGACAAAGATCTGAGATTGCAAATCAAATCCAGGGATTAGAGGGGGCATAGAGATTTTGTTTGCAGTATACAAGATGGCTTGTACAGGCCTTTGACACTTACACACTATCCTTGCTTACATTTGAAGAAACCTTGCAAAAAACTCTCCATCTTTCATTCCTGTCAACACAGCCAAACACAAACTTTGTTCTCATCTTCCATACATCCCAACTGACCTAAGGCACGATTAAACCATCCCTCAGACCTCCCAAAACACAAAAACACCATCTTATTGCCAAAACAGGGTACCTGCTGCAGATTGAGGTCCACAACTCAATCCACTCGTGCACTTTGGCTAAAAACCTTGCAAACACATTCCATACCATCCATTGAAGTTATTCCAAGCCCTAAACACCAGCTGTAACACCCCTAACCTCATCTGCCATTTTCATTTTTCAGTTTTGCAGGTGAACTTCCATAGCACGATATAGAGTGATTCAGAGTAAGCTAGGAGTTGGAGAAGCTTCCTTGGACTTCAGGCAAGCTGTACAGAAGCTCAAACTCCATTGAAGTTGGCCACATTGCTGTACACGATTCAAGCTGAAACAGGTAAAACCATGGACTTCTATCTCTCAATCTAGGAAGAGTTAGGCTTAGGTTTGTGAATGAAACATGCTCTACTCATAGCCCTGAAGCCATACATATGATTACTTTTCATTTATATTAATTATGCTGTGAGAATTTTAGCCATGAACATTGAAGAAAAATTAGGTCAGAAATTGGGGATGAAGAAATTCTCCCTGGTTTCTTAGAGTTAGGTCAAGTATTTTATATGTCTGAATTCGTCTCTTGATGCTCTACAATATTTGTGTTATGAGTTTTTGCTAAAAGTCAAGGAATCAGGAGATGGTAGTTGTACAAGGAAACGCGCGTTTTTGATTCAAACAGAGCTGGAGGTTGAAGAAGGTTGGCTTGGGCTGGGCCTGAGTTTGTTTTGCTCTTTGCACACTTTTTTTCCATTTGCACCCCCCTGGCCCATTGTGTGAAATATTTATCATTTTTTACTTTTTATTTTTTATTCTGACTTGATATTTTTTGTCCAAACATAAAAAACATTAAAAATATTTTTCCACATTTTTTTATATTTATTTGGCATTTGTTTCATTTTATTAGTATATATATGTAAAAAATATAAAAACCTTTTATTTAAAACCCTAAAAAATAATACAAAAATATTTATTTTTAGTCATTATTTTTTATTTTGAAAATATTTTCTAAAATATACATTTTTTTGTAAATAATTAATATTTTATTTTTTTGTACATATTTAGCATATTAAATATATATAAATATACATATACATATTTTATTAAATATTTAGGACAAAAATATAGAAGTAATACATTTTATTTTTTATTTAATATTTGACATCAAAAATACTTTTTTACAATATACTTTTTATTTTTTGTATATAATTAACAAATATTGTACATAATTAATAAATATTACTATTTATCCAAAAATTAGGGTTTTTGCCCTAAACCATAAAAATAATCAAAATTTAACCCTTTTTATTTTGCTTATATTTCACATTGAAAAATACTTTTACATACATGAAAAATCCTTTTTTAGCATAATGCATTTTTATTTGATATTTATTTATTTGTATTTATTTAAATATTAGATATTTGTCTTGTATATTCAATATGGATGTAATAGCTTAGAATTTAATTTCTTGTCAAAGTATCCCCCAAATTCAAACTTGTACCCCCCCCCCCCCCCCCCCCCCCCCCTCCCTAATCATGGTTGTAATAGCTTAGCATTTAAATTTCCGCATTTAAAAGCTTTTAAATTATGCCATGATAGACTTAGGATTTGTATGCAAAAAATCAATTAACAAGTAGCTTGACCTAATTCAAGATAAACATGCATGAAAAACAAACACAATGCACACTTGCACCCTTAGGGTTACTCCACTTGTTGCCTTCAAAAATGGGTCATGGTTGCATGTTAAGTCTCTTTGGCAAAACAAAAACAAATCAAATGATCATAGTCCCTCGATGACGCTATCAAGTTGCCTAAACAAAAATGATCAAGTCCCTTGAGAAAAATTGCCAAAGATACTTGGCACTATTGCATTCATGGTCTAAACGATGACCCGCGCCCGTCCCGTTAACATCCTAACACAAGGTTGTTCACCAAATACAATGGTGAAACAACACTGTTAAAAGGGTTAAAACATGAGAAAGATCTTTGAGAAATTTAGGGTAGATAGCTCTTGGTTACTTGACCAAACTTGCAAAAACAATCCTTGCCATTTTTCAAAACACACATCACAACACAACTTCAAAACAAACTTTCAAAAACATTGAAACATCTTTTCAAAAAGACAAACACCCTTGTAAAACATTCAAACAAGAATTGTTACAATGGTTTCCTAGACAAGACATCTTTTTTAAAACATTTTCAAAACCACACACAAAGCACAATTTCAAACAATTGAAAAGTAAAGGCAAGTGATCTAAGCAAGTAACTAAGAGCCCATGGATAACCATGGATAGAAAGGGTGCTAGTACCTTCCCTTTCTATAATCTACTCCCCGAACCCAAGAAAACATCTCAAAGGTTTTTCCTGTGCTTTTTAACTTTTCCTTAGGATAAAATAAAAAGTCGGTGACGACTCTTGCTCAACCGAAACATTTGCGAAAATAAACGCAAAACCTCAAATCAGTTCTCCCACCGTATCACAATACACCTCATTTTTTTGCCCATCGAAAACTCTTCCTGTTATACCTAAAAATTTATAAGACGACATTTATCAATCTATCATCAAATTTTATATTCTAACAATTGATACTAATAAATAATACAAATAATTTTCAACATCACACATGTAATAGACTAGATAAGTATCCTCTATATTTCTTTATTTCTATTTTCTTTATTATTATAATTTTGTGTAAAAAGTATACATATCTAAGACATGCAACGTATAATTCATATTTATTTAACTTTATACTTTATAATGAAAATTTCAATTTCTTTTAAGAAATAGAGTGTATTCTTACCCACGAATATAAAATGATAATTTGTCCAAAAAAATCAACACTCTTTCTATTTTAAATTATAAAATTATTTTTCACTTTAATGTATAGCTTAATATACGTCTTTGTTCAAAATTCAACATTTAATAATTTTATAAAAATATTTATATTTTACATATTAAAAAACATATCTTTCTTTTTCATGATATCAATAATAGTAGAGGTGGATATACCAAAGTAGCAACTTGTTTTACTTACTATTTAAAAGAAAAAATATCTTTAGCTTTTCTTAAAGAGGTTCTTAATAATAGTAATAGTAATAGACCACTAACAATAATAATAAATGTAGCTATTTGTGATGTGGACGTTGCGCACAAATGGAGAACTACATTGGTTGAGACAAAAGGTATTTTTCCTCGTCTCTTTTATATTATAAGAGAAATATTTTTTTAGATTTAATTGAATAATTAATATATTTAGTCTAAATAAATCAAATATATTAATTATTTAATAAATTAAAAAAATAAATTTTTGTTATAATATGAAACAGAGGGAGTAAAAAAAAATCCCAAAATCAAATTTTTAGGAGCCGTTGAAATTCTATCTTATTTCTCAAAAAGCATAAACTTATCTTTCATACATTTTTCATTCACAGATATTACACACATCACAAGCACTTCACTTGTTTATAAAAGCAGCACTTCACTTGTTTATAAAAGCATTCAATTCTACCCTCACAAATATACCATTTTTCATCAAACATTTTCTCTTCCCAAAATACCCTCCAATGGCAGCCATGGCCACTGCATCATCTCTCATCACTTCTCCCAAATCCTCATTCTTCAATGGAAGACCAATTCTTACTCGCACCCCCACCCTCCTGAAATCCACCTCCCAGAAAAATTCAATCTCCATGTCACTAACCACACCCCCTTACGATCTAGACTCCTTCAAATTCAACCCTATCAAAGAATCCATCGTCTCCCGTGAAATGACCCGCCGTTACATGACAGACATGATCACATACGCCGACACCGACGTCGTCATCGTCGGCGCAGGTTCCGCCGGTCTCTCATGCGCATATGAACTAAGCAAAAATCCCAACATCAGTATCGCTATCATCGAACAGTCCGTCAGCCCCGGCGGCGGTGCATGGCTAGGAGGACAACTCTTCTCCGCCATGGTTGTCCGCAAACCAGCTCACCTCTTCCTCGACGAAATCGGTGTCGCCTACGACGAGCAAGAGGACTACGTTGTCATCAAACACGCTGCGTTGTTCACTTCAACCATCATGAGTAAGCTTCTCGCGAAACCGAACGTGAAGCTGTTCAATGCTGTGGCTGCTGAGGATTTGATTGTGAAGGAAGGTAGAGTTGCTGGTGTTGTGACGAACTGGGCTTTGGTTTCGATGAACCATGATACACAGTCGTGTATGGATCCTAATGTTATGGAGGCGAAGATTGTTGTGAGTTCTTGTGGACACGATGGGCCTTTTGGTGCTACTGGTGTCAAGAGGTTGAAGAGTATTGGAATGATTGATTTTGTTCCGGGGATGAAAGCACTTGATATGAATACTGCTGAAGATGCTATTGTTCGTCTTACAAGGGAGGTTGTTCCTGGTATGATTGTTACTGGTATGGAAGTTGCAGAAATTGATGGTGCCCCAAGAATGGTAAGCTTCGTTTAAATTAGTGCTCTAAGATATTTTCAGCTTCATGTTGATTGATTTTGATGCAAGTTTGGATCAGAGTCTTTTTGGAGGCATGTATAACTACACATAGTTTAACCATTACATAACAAATAGAGACACAATAATTTGAGTCACGATTTAATCGTGGCAAATTTTGAACTCCTATACAGTAGTCTGCCTTGCACGGTCTTAAAGATGGTCTGGTTGGGGATGATATCGAACATTTGATTTGATTTGATTTTGGTGTGACGAGGATTTTGTTTGTGATTTTTGCAGGGTCCAACATTTGGGGCAATGATGATATCTGGACAGAAAGCTGCTCATTTGGCATTGAAGGCATTGGGGAAGAACAATGCAATTGATGGAACATGTGAATCTGGTAGGGAAGAACCAGAGCTTATTTTGGCTTCTGTTGAATCAGAGGATATTGTGGATGCTTAAAGTTTATAATTATGTGGATTTAGTGTTTAGTTGTTTGGATCTTCAGTTAAGTTTTAGATCCTGCATGTGATTTGAACTAAATAATGAATAAGGAAAATGTGAATGAATGAATGAGACCTGTATTTTTCATCTGTGTTTAACAAACAAATTGGAACAACATATAGCAGATGAGATTGAATTTATGATAAGCGGAGAAGAGAGATGAAAACAAGCCATAGATTGCAACCACATATTCTAAAATATGAGCAAATGTTGTAGAATTAATGAGTTTGTTGATATAATACTAGGTGGTTGTTTCTTAGGCCATTAAATAGATAATGTATCTCCTTGTTTTTGGACATTTCTTGTCTGTAGAAAAAGACAAGTCATATATTTTATAATTATTATGTGCTGGAGTGAAATTATAAACTAGGCTTTCGTACTATGAGCAAGACAAGTCATATATTTTATAATTATTATGTGGTGGAGTGAAATTAATAAACTACGCTTTCTTACTATGAGCAAGACTTTTAGCTAATGAAGATTGATCCTATTGCTAAATATACCAATCTAGTATAGATTAGCAATGACAAAACGGGTCATGGTCTGCCCACCTATTTAAAAAAATAGCGAATTAGGATTGAGTCCGTCGTCCATATAAGTCTATTTTATTGCAATTGAGTCCGCCGTTTATAAAAGTCTATTTTATTAAAGAATGACATTTATCAAAATCCTCACGTCAAAACACATTCTTCGCTAAAGACTACCGTATCTATTCATTCAACTTGTTTCACCTTAAAACCGTTTATTTTTAATTAATTCTAATAGTTTTTATTTTTGATGATTTTATTTTATATATTTATTTGTAAATATATCTAATATTTTTTAAACAAAAATTTATTAAAAATATACTTTATAAAAAATTATTTAAAAAATAAATAAATAACTTAATTAAAACAAAAAATTATTAATTTATTAAAAAAACGGATAAGTATATCGTCCGGCAAACCACTATCTTATTGATAAATAGTTTTAAAATATATGTATGTGTTTAGAAGCTTTATTTCCGTTAGATCTACTATCTTTATCATAAAATTTATAGTCTTTATAGCCTTTCTCTTCATGTGTTTAAATTCTTTAATCTATTTCCTACCATCTTTATCTCAACACCTCTTTAATATTTATCATTTTATCATTTCTAATTTTATCATATATTCCAAAACAACAATCTCATTTTTAATATATTTATTTTATTCTCATATTAATTTTTAATTATTCAATATTTTATTTTGTACCTATCATATTCTTTAACACAATTTAATAAACTTTTTCTTTCAATTTGAACGACATTTTTATCATATAAAACCTATGAAGAGAGAGAGTATGATTAAATTTATTTTTAAAAAATGAAAATATAATAAAAAAAATAACTTTAATAATCAATCGTTTGATTAAAAATTTTAATAATAAAATAACACTTAAAAAAGAACGAAAGAAATAATTAATAATTGACTAACTTAAAATTGTAAAAGCCACGATGCTTGGCCAACAAAGTTCCATGTTGTACAAGATTATAAATATATATTGTAAAAATAATTTGAGAACATAGGGAGGAAAAGAAGTATAAGAAATGAGTTTTAATATTTTTTGTGATAATATTTAATATACGAATAAATATTTGAGATAACTATCTCCAACCTTTCATCTCTTGATAAGAGGATCAAGAGGGACAATATCTTTATCTTCTTCAAAGGCCATTAAAACGTACCCTTTAGTGAGAGTATAGTGTTTCCTTTTGATTACTTTTTCACATAGCGGAAGGTGTTCAAAGTAGAGAAAAGGTGAGTATTTTATGTTAGAATATATAATCACATAATTGGTAAATAATAGAGAGTTTGAATATGTAGAGAAAGAGATATAGTGAGAGAGAAGAGAGTGAGAGAGAGAGAGAGATAAAATTGAGGGTGAGAATTATGATTTTATTCATTTTACATTACAAATATATCATCATTGATATTTATATAACAATTGAGATACAAAAGTACTAAGTTAAAAGTCAGAAAAGTAAAAAATTTGGGGTTGTAATCTGTTAATACAAACCTATAACCAGTTACAGCTGACACAAACCAGAAAAATACAATCAGGTGTAACCGGTTACAACAAATGTGTAACCGGTTACAACAAATGTGTAACCGATTACAACAACTTCAAAAGTACTTTTCTACAGCTTATTTGACCATTTTTTAGGCCTGTAACCTGTTACACCCCCATATTAACCAGTTACAACACTAAAATTCTCTTAACACGCCACCTTATTTCAAGTCTCCAAGTCTTCCATGCTCGTGCTCATCTTCAACCTTTTGAACACATAATTTGTGACTCCCTTAGTCAACAAATCAACCGCTTGGTCTTCACTTCTACAATATCTCAACCTTAACTTTCCTTCACTAACAAGCTCCCTCAAGTAGTGAAACCTCAACTTTATATGCTTGTTTCTCTCATGTGAAATTGAGTTCTTAGCAAGATTAATAGCGAAAACACTGTCAATCATAAGTGTAACAACCTCACCCTCAATGCTTCCCAAATCCTTTAATAGATTCATTAGTCACATGGCTTGTCATGCACATAATGAAGCAACAGTATATTTGACCTCACAAGACAAGAGTGCAACTACCAGTTACTTTTTCGAACACCAAGAGATTGGTGTTTGACCAAACATAAAGATGAATTCAATTGTAGACTTTTGATCATCTTTATCTCCACATCAAAAGTAAATTGCATTTTCTTCTCGTATCCGCTGCAGAAAAGAGAATTATGCAGCCAATAGATACTTTGACGTATCTTAAGATCATCTTGAGTGCTGCCAAGTGAGACACTAAACACCAAATCTGGTCGTGTATTACACAAGTAACGTAATGATCCAATACACATTTTATATTGAGTTGGATCTACGTTTTTCTCTTCTTCATTTGTTGACAGCTGCAATAATGGCTCAATTGGTGTAATGGCAATATTACAATGCTCCATCTCACACTTCTTCAATATCTCAAGAGCATATCTCCTTTGATGCATAAACAGTCACCTTTTAGACTTGTGGAACTCTATGCTAATAAAATATTTCATGATACCAAGGCCGCTCATCTCAAATTCGTTCATAAGCTCACTCTTCAACTTAGAAATACTCTTCTCATTGCTTCCCGTGATCAACAAATTGTCTACGTATAGACAAAGAATGATTATCCTTTCATTTGTATCCGTCTTTCACATAAACTTCATGTTTGGACACACATTTCTTGAAGCCACCCTCTATTAGGAAACTTTCTATCCTTTTGTTTGAAGCTCGCAGAGCTTGTTTCAAACCATATAATGATTTTCTCAACTTGAGAACCTTCCTTCTTGGTTTTTCAGAACAAAACAAGGGTTGTTCTACATATACTTCTTCTTCAAGGGGACCGTTCAAAATGTGGATTTCATATCCATTTGATAGATGAACCAATTGTTGTTATTCACAATACCAACAATTAGCCTTATGGTTTCAATTCTAGAATCTAATGAAAATACTTCATCAAAGTATATATCTTCTCTTTGTGAAAAATCCCTTTGCAACTAATAAAGCCTTACGCTTGATTATTTCACCTTTGAGATTTTCTTTCACCTTATAGACTCATCTTACACTGCTCGACTTCTTTCCTTTCAATAGATCAATCAACTCCAAGTAATATTTTTCTCAATCGATTTCAGTTCCTCCTTGGTAGCACACATCCACTTTGAATCACTCAAGGCCTCTTCCGTCTTGACGGGTTCAAATTCGTCCATAAGTGAAAAATTGTCGAAATCAGCATCATCATTGATTTCCTTATCGCAAAATATCTCACAATCCTGGAGTCTTTTAGGTAAACCTCTTTGCCTAGTTAATCTTCTTACATTTTCATCAATTCAGGCTTCGACGCGCGACGCTTCTGTACTTTTTTGTTTCTCCAAAATCTAAAATTTTGAACCTGTAACCGGCTACAGATTGTTGGTAACCGGTTTTAGCCTGCTCGTAACTGGTTACAGTCTGCTGCAAAGGCTTCAATTCATCAATCACCATGTCTCGGCTGATCACAATTATTATGTTTACAACATCAAATAGCTTGTTACCTCCATTGATGTGATACCCTACAAGTACCAATCACATAATTCTCGTCACATAATTATTTATCGTCTCCTTTTCCTCCATTTGAATTAATTCCGATTGATGTTGTGAGTTTATAACCTAGACACCTTTGTTGTATCATCCCGATACATATGCCTTTTCTAAGATTTCCCACGCTTGTTTTGACGACTCACAATCACCATCCACATATTGACGGATCAAAAATAGTGCCTTATAATCTTTCTTCTATTCTTATTTATGCATTGCTCATTGTAAATGTTGCACCTTCTAAAAAGGGATTCACCCAATTCTTGATCACTTTAAGAACATCTTGGTAGCCAAACAACACCTTCATTTTCTTGCATCATTTGTTATAATTCTTTGCATCAAGGAGATATAGGTTTGTAAGGACTCTATCGTTGGAGACAAAATTCATTGTTGCACACTATGTGTTTGTGGATCATAACCAGACTCTTGATGTCAAATGTTGGAACATAAAATCATATAATTGGTAAATAATGGAGGGTTTGGGTATGTGGAGAAAGAGATAGTGAGAGAGAAGAGAGTTAGAGAAAGAGATATATAGATAAATAGATAGATAGAGAGAGAGATAATTGAGAGTGAGAATTATTATTCTATTTATTTTATATTATAAACATACCATCATGGTATTTATACAAAAATTGAAATACAAACACATCAAGTTAAAAGTCATAAAAGTCAAAAACTCATGGCTATAATCGTTTAACACAAACATGTAACCGATTACAATAGACACAAACAAAAAAAAACAATCAGGTGTAACTGATTACTGCAAATGTATAACCAATTACAACAACTTCAAAAGTACTTTTCTACAACTTATTTGACCCTTTTTTATGTTTATAACCGGTTACAGCCCTGTGTTAACTGGTTATAGCACTTGAAATATTAAAATTAAAATTCTCTTAACATTTTAATAGTAGAAATTTCTGCAAATAGTAAAAATTATGTGGATTTTTCTAACACCTAGTACACATTTCTACGCGACTCTTTTCTCAAAAAATATTTTCTACAATGGTCAAATCAAATAGTTTTATATAGAAAAGTTTTATTACAAATAAAAAGAAGAACTTTATCAAGAAACTTTTGCATATAAACTTTAAACAAAGCAATTTATAAGGACATCTTTGCAAGCATGAGAAAGAAAGAAATATTTTAGTAACAGGTGAGACAAATTCAATACACTTTCTATTTAGAAATTAAATACTTGTATTGATATGGAAATGTTTCTTAAATTCTTTGTGAGTGTTAAGTTGTAAACAAAGATTTATAATCATTGATTGTAATTTTTCAAAGAGACAAGTTTGTTGAAAGTGTAATTTCTTATGTTAAAGTAGGATGTTGCTTGAACACAAGGTGTGTCGAATAGTCTAGAGTGTGTCCTTAGTTTGTCTAATTGTCGAAGCAGGTGGCTTCACACAAGATTTCGAATAAGACTTATTTTAGCAAGTGTGACTGAATTTGGTTAAGTTTCTATTTTGGGATTTTATAGTTTTAAGATTTTTAGCTTAGGGAGCAAGCTAGCTCAATTATAAATAGAGGGAGAAACCCCTATGTTTGTATCTCATTATATTCACTGAATTTTGAAGTTGCAAAGTGAATAAAGATTTCCACAGTTTGTGGATAGAGAGAAACTTTGCAGAAACCCTAATCTGTTTTCTTCTTTAAATTTTCTTTTCTTTTCATTATCATTGAGTGGTGATAACAATCTTGTTCTTTAATATTGATAGAAATTAATCATAGGTTTTGGTGGATTTCCAAAATCTGGTATCAAGAGCTCATGTTGAGTGATCAAGAGAAGAAGAAGAAAATCAATGGCGATGAATTATGTGAATAGAAATTTTCCATCAAACCTTATGATTCTTAAAGATGATAACTATGAGAACTGGTGCAAACAGGTGAAGGTTATATTATGTTTTCAAGGTCTTTAGGAACTTGTAAAATATGAATTAGAACCACTTGATGAATAAGCTTCAGAAAAAGAAGAGGCGGAATACAAAGAATTCAAGACGAAGAATTATAAAGCTCTCTTTATAATTCACCAATGTGTCAGCTCAGACAATTTTGAAAAGGTTAATGATATATAATCTGTAAAAGAAGCTTGGGATATTCTCAAGAAATCATTTGGAGGTGCTGAGAAGGTGAAAGAGGTGAAGTTAGAAACTCACAAAAGAACGCATGGATTGCTTTAGATGGAAGATAGCGAGAGCATATCTGATTTCTTCACTAAGGTTACGAAACTAGTGAATCAAATCAAGGTTTATGGTGAAACGTTAACAACAAGAGCTGTTGTTTCAAAGATCTTGAGATCTTTGGCTCCGAAGTTCAACCATGTGGTAGTTTCCATAGAAGAGTTGAAGGACATGTCAACTTTGTCGAAGGAAGAGCTTCAAGGGTTGCTTGAATCTCATGAACAAAGAATGGCTGAAAGAGATGCAGACAAGTCGAAGAGTAATGTGGCTCTGCAGGCTCAATCAACAAAAGATAAGAAAGGCAAAGGAAAGTGGTTAGACAACAAAGGTAGAGGTGGCTACAACAAATTTATTGGTAGAGGAAACCAACACGAAGGAAACGTGTCGAATCAGAGAAGACTCTACCAAGGCAACCAAAGAGGTGGTGTTGAAAATAAAGAAAGGGTTGGTGGTCGAAAACCTGACAAGAGTCATATTCAATGTTACAATTGTCAGAAGTATGGTCACTATTATCGTGATTGTCCAGAAAAGAGAAAGAATCAAGAAAGTGATGCAAAGTTCGCAAAGTATGGAGAAGAAGAGATGTTGTTGATGGTCACAACAAGAGATGAAGAAAAATTCAAGGATCAATGGTACTTGGATTCAAGATGCTCATCAAACATGTCTGGAAGAAAATATTGTCTTGTCAACCTAAAACCCTCAATTAAGAATATTGTAAAATTTGGAAATGACAATACTCTAGCAGTTGAAGGTATTGGAGATGTTCTTGTAAATTCTCTATTTTTATGATTGACATTATGTTTGGTAAAACTAACTTAGCAAAAACATGTTGAAATAAGATGTTTTATCAACTGGAGAAACATGTTAAACAAGACATCCTATGCAGAATCATTCGACATCGTGATTGTGTACAACTGGACATTTGGATTCTTTTAGTTTGTTTCAGATGCACAATATTCTGGGAATATTATGCTATCCTATATGACACTCAGTTTAAGGGTTACGAGATTCAAGTTGAATTCAAGGAGTATTCTTAGTTTCTAATTATGAGGATAATTTAGGAAATTAATGATTGAAGTCCTGTCTTTGAGGAGATAAACCTGCGACTTTATTTGCAATGTCCTGCTGCATTTTAAAAGCCTAATCCAGCCTAGAAGATTGTTTTTAATAGAATGCTACAAACCTAATACATGTGTGGAACTTAGTGTGTGTTAATTATGGTTGTTTAGGATTTTTGTTCTTGTGAATTGTGAGCCTCTATAATATCATCTTGATATAAGAGTAGGATTGTCTCTATTGAGTTGTAAGTTTTGTAAATCATTCATAAGCTTTTAAGCATTGAATGATTTTGTATCATTGAAGAGTGTTTTCTAAAACTTTCTAAATATTACTGTTTTTTATCACTGTTGTGATTGAAAGGGATTTGAGAAGGATCTCATACCAAGGTGAGTCTTAGGTAGAAGTTAAGCATGAGTAGTGATTAGGTGAGTAGATTGTAAGTTGGTGATAGTTTGTTGTGGGTCTATGAACTAATACTATTTAGTTGATTTCATCCATGGCTTGGTAGCTCCCAGACATAGGTTTTATTGTACACCAAACTGGGTTAACAATTCTATGTGTTATTTATTTTCAGTACTGTTAAATTGTGTCTTAAACTGTTCATTGTGTTTTGATCAGATATCAGTGTCTCGACATCTCTTAGGACATCTAATATCTGTATACCAGAATTTCAATTGGTATCAGAGTAGACATCATACTTTATATTTGAGTGAGATTCAGGGAAGATGATTTTTGGTACAATGGACAAGGAGTAAGGTTTTGTAAATAGACCACCCATTATGGATGGAACCAACTATGATTATTGGAAAGCTCGTATGGTGGTTTTTATTAAATCCATAGACAACAAGGCACAAAAATATGTGATAAAGGGATGGGATCTACCAATGGCTAGAGATAAGGATGGAAAAATTACTGATGTACTGAAGGATGAGGAAGACTGGGATAATGAAGATGAAAAATTATCCCAGGGAAACTCAAAAGCTTAAAATTTTATGTTCAATGGAGTGGACAAGAACATCTTCAGACTGATAAGTAATTGTACTGTTGCTAAATAAGCTTAGGAGATATTGAAAACTGCTCATGAAGGAACCTCTAAAGTGAGATTTTCAAGGCTCCAAATTCTTACCACCAAGTTTGAGAACTTAAGAATGAAGGAGGATGAAAGTATTCATGACTTTCACATGAATATCATTGAGATAGCCAATGCCTTAAGTTCTCTGGGGGAAAATATGTCTGAAGCTAAGTTGGTTAGAAAAATTCTCAGATATCTTCCAAAGATATTTGACATGAAGATGATTGTCATTGAAGAATCCTGAGATATAAACAACATGAAGGTTGATGAGCTTATAAGATCCTTACAAACTTTTGAATCAGGGATCAGTGAAAATTCTTAGAAGAAGAAAAGCATTGCTTTTGTCACTAATATTGAAGAATTATAAGATGAATATGACTTGGATACAGAGGAAGGGTTGGCTAATGCAATTGTTCTACTTGGAAGAAAATTCAATAAAGTTGTGAAGAAGATGGACTGGAAGTCAAGATCAAATGTCAAGAACAAGTCATTCGACATCAATAAAAATCAGGACTATGGTAGAAGGCCCAGATCTGAAGAGAAGACCAACCAAGGAAAAGGAATTCAATGTCATGAATGTGAAGAATTTGGACACATAAAAATTGAGTGTAAAACCTATCTCAAGAAGCAAAATAAAGGTGTATCTGCATCTTGGTCAAAAGAGGATTTTGAAAGTGATCCTGAAGAAGAGTCTGTCAAACAGGTTACAGACTTGACAGGAATATGTGATTCTGATGAAGACTTAGATTGTGAAGACCTTACTTTTGAGGAACTTGTTGCTTCATATAAAGAGTTGCGCCTTAGAAGTGAAGAACTGGTATGAAGGCTGAAAAAGTAGAGCATTTGTCTATCATCTCGAATCTGAAGGATGAAGTTGCACTGCTCAATTCTAAACTTGACAATATGACTAAATATGTCAGAATGTTTAATAGTTGTTCTAATGTGCTGAATGAGATTCTACAAGCTGGAAAAAATGTTGGTAATGTCACAACTTTTGATTATGATAATGAGTTGTGAGGAATAAAGGAAAAGGGCCCTAAATAAAGTTTGTTGATCCAAAGAAAAACCAGAACAAAAGATGTTAGATAAAATGTCCCAACATCATCAAAGACATCAAATAACTACTCAGGAAGAAAGAATCAAATATGGAGATGCCAATATTGTGGAAGGTTTGGTCACATAAAACCCTACTATTATAGGTTTTATGGCTATCCTAAACCTGTTGGACAACCCAAAAGATAACAAACATTTGTTCAAGAAAAGAAAAGGTGGACTCCCAGAAATGGCAATTCTGGACTCATAACTCACACTTCTCTCAGAGCTTCTACCAGAGAATATTGGTACTTTGATAGTGGTTGTTCTAGACACATGAATAGTGTCAAAAAATTCTTGAAAGATATAAAATCACACTCCACTAGTTATGTCACTTTTGGATATGGAGCAAAAGGAGAAATAATGGTGTTGGAGAGCTTGACTATGCAGGACAACCTAGTCTTAGTGATGTGCTATTTGTTAAGGGGCTAACTGCCAATTTGATAAGTATTAGTCAACTATGTGACCTTGGTATCAAAGTTAACTTTACTAAATTTTTATTCCTGATAACAAATGAGAATAATGAAGTTACTATAAAGGGGACCAGATCAAAAGATAATTGATATCCGTGGAATTCTCAAGAAACAGATTGTCTCTCCACATGCTTAGTGGCACAAGAAGATCACATTAAATTATGGCCTCAAAAGCTTGGTTGTTGTACCCCAAAAATTTCCCTCCAATTTTGAAGAAAATTTATTCAAGAAACCTCCTCGTACTCCTAGGGTTCTCAATTGCTCAAGAATACTCAAGGGTTTGAACATACAAGCACCTCTCTTAAGAAATAGACCTACAACTAGGGTTTTGTGTTTCTCAAATAAAATTTTGCTTCTAATTCCTCAAGTGTATTCCATTATTCCTCATATGCTTCAAGGTACCCTCATGACAAGTTTTAAGCCTTGCATCATAAGTTTGCTCAGTCATTTGCTTAGATGATTGAAAATCAACTATATTAGATAAAAAGTCAATTATGGTCAACATACAGTCAAAACTCAAGATTTTTGTTCAACATCAATATTTTGAACTCACATTCATCATTTGATCAGGGGTTGATCATGATTCATCAAGATTGACTCAAGATTGCTCAAAAGTCAAAAGTTGCTAAATTAGGGTTTTGTGGACTTTTCTTAAGAAGAAGTCAACTGAACTTTGACCAAGCATAAATTTCATATGCTTCATCATAAAATTATTAACCAAAGCCTATCTTGAAGGAAATTAAATCCTCTAAAACTTTGTCTCTCTAAGCTCAAGGCTAAATATGCTTCATTTGAGAGAGATATGGATCAAAATATTACAAGTCATTTTAAAAGTCAACAAAAAGACATTTTTTGTCAAGAAAATTTACATCAAGTTAAATACTTAAAATAAAAAAAATGACAAACATGAAAGTTGTAGAAGATATCTTGAGGTTTCCAAAAAGTCTAAGATCACCTTCATATGACAAAAATTGTGAGAGTTATGGTTGGCACAAGTTGGACAATTTTTGACAAATGCATGAAACCTCAATCGAGTAATTTTGAATTTTTGGACTAATGGGCCTAACTTTTGAGGATCAAACATGTTTAAGACATGATAGAAGACATCTAAGTCCATTGTACATAGTCATATTTTTTATCCTATTTATTTAAATTTTTATTTAATTTTTGTAAAAGAATTAAATTAAAAATAACAAATAATTAGATTAATGTTGGACTATGATCATTTGGGCATCTTCTAGAAGGCCCAAGACCTCATAAAAGCTTGTCAAAACCGTGAGAGACATGTTTGAGACAAGGATCTTCAAAAATGGCAAGTTAGAAACCATGTTTCATTGATTTTTGGTAACACCATGATCCCTTAATTCTTTCCTTCTTTGGTGACTTAAATCTCCTCCTCTATAAATACTCAAGCCCTCACACTACAATCAGACGAAAAATTTTCCTCAAGAAAAGTCTCAAAAATCACAAATTTTCAAAGAAAGTGTACCATTGAATCTCAAGTTCCAGTTTGATTCAGTCCAAACCACCGCCTCAAATCACTTCCAGAACATCTCCAAGGTAAGAATAGGTAACTTTCCATGCCCATTTGTACCTAAAACTTGCATACATGGTGTAATACGGTGGGAGAACTGACTTGGCAGTTTTGCGTTTGATGGCAATTGTTGCGGATAGCAAGAGTCGCCACCGACTTTTCTTTTATCCAATAAGGAAAGGGTGAAAATAACAGGAAATACCTTTAAGATTAATTCTTGAGTTTGGGGGGTAGGTTATGAAAAGGGAAGGTTGTTGCACCCCAAAATTTTCCCTCTTCATTGCGATCCTAATTGGCTTATATTGCATTATCATATTGCATACATGCATTTCATGGGATCAAGGTATTTTATCAACATGACAAAGCTCTCATAATTTTTCAACACATGTTTGAGTTGTGGAAGATTTGGATGTTTTCGGTGAATTTAAAACAGTGCAAATTGGAAACAGTATTTTGACTGATCTAAGTTTGAAAATTTGCATTTCCAGCTTGGAATGGTGTTTTAGGTTGATTCTTGAGGATTTGAAACTAAATCGATGTACTCTTTAATTTTCATATTCAGACCAAAAGCTGATTCTCAAAGGAAAGTCTTCGAATGCGCGGTTCTTTTGGAAGTTATGCGGTGAAAAATACAAAGAAAAAGGTGCTGGAAGTATAGTTTTGGCGCACTAAAAAATTCATAACTTGATGTCTGCGACTCGGTTTGAGCTTGTTTCGGTGGCCAAAATTCCGTCTCGATGTCAGCTACATTTTCATGTCTCACGTCCGTAATCCAGTTCTACTCAGAGAGTCTTCAAATATATGAATTTATCAAATATGTTCGCACAAGAAAATTGTGACAAATGTTCACCTGCTTCATCTTCAGAAAATCATAACTCGGTCGATTCTTATCATATCGAGCTGGTTCTGGTAGAATTGGTTCATAAATTGAGTTGGCTAAATATTGCTTTCAGCTTTCTAATTCGAGTGTGTTGTACCCCAAAATTTGCCCTCCCATATTCTCCAAGAAATTGCCAAGTCAAGCTTCAAATCTCCCCCAAAGGGTTGCACAGTGCAAAGGTCTCCTATACAGTCAAAACTAGGGTTTGTGTGCTGATCAAGAAAATGAAGTTTTCAAAGGCACAATCAAGTCTCACATGCTTACAAACATGGTCAAGCATCCTCATATCAAGTTTCAAGGCATTCAGCACAAAATTGCACAGTCAAAAACCCTAATTGCACTACAGTCAACTGTAGGGGCAAAATGGTCATTTGACAGTCAAAAGTTCAAATTTTGGTCAACATATCATTTTGAAGCCACAAACATCATTTGATCAATGCTTGATCATGATTCTCAAAGTTTGGCTCAAAAAATCATCAAGATGCAAAAGTTTCCTTATTTGGACAGTTGAAAAAGTCAACTGAAATTGACCAGGGCATAACTTTCACATGGATTATCAGAAAAATTCCATCCAAGGCTCATTTTGAAGAGAAAGACATTTCCTACAACTCATCTTCATACTTCAAGTCCAAGAAATGCTCTCACAAAATGTTATCAATTTCAACATTATAGGTCATTTTCAAAAGTCAACAAAAAGGGACTTTAAGACAAAGGCCATAACTTGAGATTGGTAAATCAAAATGACATGGGACCAAAGACATTGGTTAGAGGACTCAAAGACCTTTCCAAAATGTCCAAGAACATGAGAAAAGCGTAAATATTGAGCAAGTTATGCCTTGTGGAAGTTGGGAAATTTTTGGATATTTTGAAAAGTCAACATTGATTCAAATGACCTAAAATTGCTAATGGGCCCATTTTTCTTCCACAAATCATCATCCATGGCATGTGCACGACCACTTGGCCCAAAGGGAAGTATTTTCTCATTTTTTATTTATTTATTTGAATTTTTATTTATATTAATTCATTTAAATCATTTAAATATATGAAAAATATTTAACTTAACCTAACCAATCTTTTTATACATGTTTTAGACTCAATATTTCGTGCATATGCAAATGTGGAAAGATTTGGTTTGATTGGATCCTAATTGATACAAAATTGCATGGAAAAAGATATGAAAAAGATCCTTAAAATCAAATTTTCAAAAGCCATGAATGCATTGGATTTGTGCTATTTTTTGTGACCTAATGCACTCACTACAAAGGCTAGAACACAACCCTAATCAGAAGACAAAGCTGCGCAAGAAAGCTCTTCACAAACTTGAAAAAATTGTCAAAAAAGTCAATTCTGAAAACATCATTCCAGGACGATTCAAGACCTAATTCTTGTTTCAATAGCTTCCTCAAGGTTCCCTGAACGTATTCCAATCAGAAACCACCATCAAAACGCAGAGAATTGGTATACAGCATTCAAGAAACCTCATGAAAAATTCATTATCGTACTTCAATATTTACGTACATTCATAGCATTTTGATTATAGATTCATGTTCCTTGTGAAGTTTTGAAGCTAACCATATGCCTTAATTTGATTATTATGCTGTATACACGATTGTGCCATGTTTGATTTCTAGGGTTTGCAGGACCTCAAAATTGGGGTTTCTTATTTAACGAAAAATTAGCCTTCAAGAATGCCATGGTTGTAATCAGCAGGCTTGAACGATCACAAATCACCCATTGCGCCTAATTTATTGACCCTCTAAGACCTATTCGCTATTTTCTCAAAACTGACTTTAAACAACGCGTAAAAAACCGTTGCCTCATGTTTTGTATTTCAGGGATGGTGAAGACGATGACTTCGTGGCACACACTGATTGGTTTGTTTAAAATTCGCGCGCGTTTCCAAGGCCACTGACCATTTTCTTTTATAATATTTAGTTGTTATATTAATATACAGATGAACAGCGTGCTTCAGTGGCAAACGTGTTGATTTGCAAGGTATGTGACCTGGGTTCGAACCCCAGGTCTTATATATTTCCATATTATTTTTCATTAACAAATCCCATGCGCTTCAAGGCTGCAGACGTACCATATGTCTTCAAATATCTCACATCCACGTGCACACTGAGATCAAGTCAAGGGCATAGATTGAAAGCACACCATAAACTCAGGTCAACATTGTTACACGCTAGTGGGAAAGTCAAACGGACCTGAAGCTTGTTGGGCCAGAATTCTTGGATCAAAACCTCCTATTTGGGGACTACCCCCCCTGGTTTGCAAATTCTTTATATTTTCCTCATGTTTTATTTTCAATTGTTATTTTATTTTCTTTATTTGTTTAAGTTAATTAATTATTTCTACAAAATATAAAAAATGCATAAAAAATCAGAAAAGAGCAAAAATATAATAAATATTTTTATTTTAATATTTCATAAATAAATTCACATGTAATTATTTAGTTTTAATTAGGTTGTAATTTTAATTTCTTTTAATAAAAAATCTAAAAAGAAGTAGAATTAGGTTAATTAATGTTTTTATTCCTTTTTTTAATTTTTCTTTCTTATAATAATATTTATTTATTTTATTTATTTTTATAATTAAATTTGCATGAAAATAATTTAGGGTTAACTTAGGTTAAATTCTAATGTTTTCTCAATAAATTAAAAATAACTAGAATTAGGGTTAGTATTAATTTCAATTAATTTTGTCCTTTTTCACATTAAATCTTAAAATACATAAAAATACCAGAAAACAAAAAAAACAATTTATTTTCTTAATTAATTAATTCATGTAATTTTAACATTTTGCAAAAGGGTCCAACGCCCTCGTTTCGTTCTTAATTTCTTATTAATTCGCGTACTTATTTTATTTTCATTATAATAATCATGTACCTCTCCCAAAGCCTTGTAACGTTCTAATTACTTCTCGCACTTTTCAATTCTTTACTTTCTGTCAAATCGGGTCCTGGTTAATTTTGGCGATGTGGACCCGCGCCATTTGTAATAGCTTTAGATTTACTTTTCCTCGCAACTTTTAACTGTTAAACAAAGCATGCAAGAATGAATGGCCTTAAATAAAATCAAGCGTAGAGCACCAATGACATGACAAGATAAATGCAAATGAAAACGACACACAAATCGCACACACCACCCCTAGGGTACGCCTCACTGTTGCCTTGCCTCGAAAGGTGATCGTCGAGTAGAGGATGTCTTAGTAAGTCCTCATGATCCGGGAACCTGGCATGAGGGTAGCTTCTAAGGTGTCTTCCTATTGCTCCGGTGATCACCATGTCCCGAACCCTCGAATTGACCCGAACACCTCCAACGGTGATACTACCTACCTCTCAATGGTGGGATGGCACTACCTTAAAGGACATTTACACAGACGAATTCCTTAGGGTAGGTAGACGACTCTAGATACTTGCTCTAATTTCAAAACAAATTCAAAAAATACTTTTCACACCGACACCTTTTCAAAAAGCTTTCGAAAGCAATTTTTCAAACACTCTTGAGGACCGATACAAGAGTCGAACTGGAATTTTCAAAGAAACTTTTTAAAACCCACAGTTAAAAATCAAACAAACCATTTTTGAAAACACAAATGAGCAAGTATCTAAGAGCCCATGGATAACCATGGATAGAAAGGGTGCTAATACCTTCCCTTTCTATAACCTACCTCCCGAACCGAGAGCAATCTCTTTAAGGAATTTTTCTGTGCTTTTGTCCTTTCCATTTGGAGAAAATAAAAGACGGTGGCGACTCTTGCTTACCGCGACATTTCGCGAACCAGCGTTAAACAGTCAGTTCCAGATCCACCGATCACAGAACTGGCGACTCTGCTGGGGACTTAAACTTAAAGTGAGGTGTACCTTAGGGTTAGTTCATAACTGTGTTTTCAATTGTATTGACTTGTCTGCTTTAAATTTGTGGGTTGCATGGGAGCTACATAGATCCTAACCCGGATCTGGGGATACCCTGTTTAGGTAGCATAAGCTGTGAGGGACCTGTCCGGCGTAGACCGACACAGATGAAACAGTGGCTACGTTGGTGTGGCACCTTGGTCTGTACCGATATCCCTTGTGTTGCAACGAGGAGAATATGGGTCTTCTGAGGAGTCATTAAGCACCAACAACCTTAGAACCTTAAATGACACAACTTGGCCATTAGAATAGTAGCAGTATGCTACGCCCATTGAGGCTAAACTCTCGTGATGGTTCTGGCCGCAAGAAAAGATTGCGATGCTGGAGTTATGACCGATTGAGGGTAGTCAATGATATTGGGATCCTCTAAGAACCCGGTTACTTTTGATTAGGACAGGTATGAACCAACAAACTGAAAGAGGGTAGTACCTAGGCCTCATGCTGGCCTAAACTTTAGGGGTTTGCCTTGTGTGACTTATGTGCCTTACCATGTTTGCCTTTGTATCTGTATGTGGTGTGCTTTATCATAACATCATAGCATCATGAGCATTGCATGCATCCTGCATAAGGACTGACCATTTCAAAGACAAGAGGGTTTCACCTTTGCTCTGTTTTGTAGGACCTTATGATGCCTGTGCGAAGGAATACTATCCGGTTCAACTTTGTTCGTTCACCTGAGTCGCTTGATGAGTTGGTTAGCAGAATTCCAAATACCACTTCCTTCATTCAGAGGCATGGTTCCCTTCTCAGTTTGGTCACTGCAAAGCGGGATCAACAGTTGATGAGTGTTCTGACCCAGTTCTATGACCCTCTGTACCAGTGCTTCACCTTTCAAGACTTCCAGCTGGTCCATACCCTGGAAGAGTTCTCTGATTTTCTTGGTATCCCTGTCTTGGATCAGACCCCCTTTACTGGTTGGGAAAAGACCCTCAGGCTTGAGGATGTTGCTGCAGCTCTTCCTTTGACCCATCAAGAGGTAACAGACAACTGGGTGACTAGAAGCGGAGTTAAGGGTTTCTTGGCCAAGTTTCTGATTGGCAAGGCTAACAATTTCTGGAATGACCTGGACTTTAGGGCATATGAAGACATCTTGGCTCTCCTAATCTATGGGTTAGTCCTGTTTCCTAATCCTGACAACTTCATCAATGTCACTGCCATAAGGATCTTTATGTCTCAGAATCCTGTGCCCACTCTCTTGGGTGACATCTTGCAACAACTTCATGCTCGTACTACCCGAAGACGAGGAACCCTATGGTGTTGTATCCCTTTGTTGGTAAGGTGGTTTATTTCACACCTCCCCAAGTTCGTACTGAAGAATCAAGAAGGAAGAGGTTGGGCTCATAGGTTAATGTCTCTCACCGATAAAGACATCATTTGAACTTGCAGAGGTTTGGATGAGATAGCTATTATTGATCGATGCGGGGAATACCCTAATGTTCCTCTGATTGGTACCCAAGGAGGGATCTCTTACAATCCATGTCTAGCACTCCGTCAGTTTGGAAGAGCAAGAAGAGCAGGCCCCCATGAGATGTTGGTTCCTCACATCAGTTTCGAGTTTCAGGTGGATAGTGACGAGCTGCGTCGTAGGTTCATCAAGGCTTGGGACAAAGTTCATAAAGCTGACCCACAGGTGTTAGGGCCAAAGACTTCTTTACCTATGGAAGCCTACTACAAATGGGTTCGCATCCGTGCTCAAAAGTTAGGTATGCCGTATGAAGCTGTCAGACCCATCATTCTTGAGTGTTCTGACAAAGATGGTGTCCCTCCAACTGTCCTTCCTCCTCAGATACCTACTGATTATGAGACATTGAAGAGATCTTGGTCGCAACTACGAGAAGAGCGGGATTCTTACCGGGGAAAGTTCAACGAGCAGGAATCAAAGATCCAAAAGCTGACCAAGCAGTTGGAGAATGAGAGAGCTTTGAGTGCCTACATCCGTACTGAGAAGAGGAGACCATGGGATCAATAAGGAGCTTTTACAGTTTTATTTCCTTTTCAGTATTTCCTTTCATGTAAACGCCTAAGGGCAACTTGTTGAATAATTTCAGTTGCAAAGTTGAATTTAATGAAGTGTGTTCCTTTTTGTTTACGAAGTTGATCCCCGATTGTCTTTGAAAACATAAATCATACGCATTTCATACATCATGTGCATAGCAGGTTTTTCCCTTTTCAGGTTGCTTACAGTTCTTCGCTGTTTATTTCAGCATCATGAATCACGAATCTTCATCAACTGAGACCTCCATCAAGGCTCTTCAGGCGCAGAATGCGCAATTCCAGGAATTAATCAAGGGTCTGGCTCAAGGCCAAGAAGAACTGAAGGCTATGCTCCTGAAGAAGGAGAAGAAGAAGAAGAGAAGAACTGTTCTGTTCAACTCAGGCCGAAGGTTTAACAATACTCTGCAACAGGAAGAGGCTGGTTCTTCTGTTGACAAGAATTCTCCTCAGGCAGAAGCAAGGGTTCCTAGTCCGGTAGTCTCCGACAACGAGACAGATTTTGATGAAGAGCAGTACCCTCCGGCCGAAGACAGATATAAGCAACTGGAGGACAGATTGAAGGCTATGGGAATTCAACAGGTACCTGGGCTGGATTTCGGAGATCTGGGTTTGTCAACTGGTGTGATCATCCCTCATAAATTCAAAGCACCATCCTTCTCTAAGTATGACGGGGCGTCTTGTCCCAAGCTGCATCTAAGGTCCTATGTTCGGAAAATTCAGCCGTACTCTGCGGATAAGAATTTATGGATCCACTTCTTCCAGGAGAGTCTTTCAGGGACTCATCTCGAATGGTTCTATCAGCTGGATGGGACCAAAGTTCGTAACTGGGAGGAGTTGGCTACTGCTTTCTACAAGCAGTATCAATATAACGCCGACCTTGCCCCCACACGTACCCAACTCCAGGGTATGTCGTTAGGTGCAAGCGAAGGTTTTAAGGAGTATGCTCAGAAGTGGAGAGACCTGGCTGGCAGGGTGCAACCACTGTTGACTGATCGGGAATTGGTGGACATGTTCTTGGGGACCCTATCTGGGCCATTTTTCAACCATCTCATCGGGAATTCGTCTGCAGGGTTCACTGATCTAATCTTGACTGGAGAGAGGATTGAAGCTGGGTTAAAGTCTGGAAAAATTCCGAAGGGTGCATCACCTAGTTCTGAGAAGAAATCCTTCAAGAAGGAGTCTAGTGCCGTATATGGTTCCAGGAAATCAGAGAGATCTGAGCACCGCCAATCTGTAAGTGCGGTAATGATTTCTAAGCCTGCTGCCGCTCCTTGGCCAACTAATCCTCAAAAGGTTGAAAGACCCCGGAGAGAATTCACCCGCTTAAGCATGACTTTGTCGCAGATCCTGCCACAGTTGCTCTCAACCAATTTAGTGACTGTCAGGGAGGCGCCGAAGTTTCCAAACACTGCATCCCCTAAGTACAACCCAAATGCTCGTTGTGCTTACCATTCTGATAGCCCGGGGCACGCCACTGATGACTGTTGGGCATTAAAGAACAAGCTGCAGGACCTTATTGACGCCAAAGAGGTACAGTTTGAGGCATCTGAGAAGCCTAATGTAGTGACAGCTCCCCTGCCTGCTCATGGAGTTAATGCTATTGGGGACGAAGAGAAAGTTGATGATGCTGAGTTTGATAGCTGGATCTACCCGGCAACCGACAGTGGACTTAACAATTGGAGCGCAAAAGACAATCTCCCTGTTTCTCTTGTTACTGAGTAATGAATTCCTATGTTTTGTTATTTTGTAATAAACAATGATAAACTCTATGGCCCGGTGTCTTACCCGAGGCACCGTGGTTCTATTTGTGAGGGCATACAAATTGTCATTTCATATATCATGAATGGAAATCTTGGACGTTTTTTCGCATTGCAAATATTGTGCTCCTTTTCTGTCTTTCTTTTCCTTTACATATATTTCAAAACAGCTGTATTTACACACACACTCACTCATACAGGCTTCAATCCACTCTGGATCTCACTGATAACAACTCTGCTACTGCCAATTATGACTTCGAAAATCCGATCAACTTAGCTGAAGACGAAGGTGAAGATGATTGCGAAGTGCCTGGCGAGCTTGCACGACTGTTGCTCCAGGAAGAGAGGGCAATTCAACCCCATGAAGAGCCAGTGGAAACAATAAACTTGGGTACAGAGACAGACAGGAAAGAGGTAAAGATTGGTGCCAACCTAGAGCTCAGCGTGAAGCAATGGTTAACCAAGATGTTACATGATTATATGGAGATAGTTGCCTGGTCCTACGAAGACATGCCCGGGTTGGATACCGATATTGTGGTCCATCACTTGCCAACTAAGGAAGACTGCCCTCCAGTTAAGCAAAAGGTCCGTCGGATGCGTCCAGAGATGTCTGAAAAGATTAAGGCCGAGGTTATGAAGCAGTTTGATGCTGGGTTCCTTGCAGTAACTTCTTACCCTCAGTGGGTTGCTAATGTGGTGCCGGTACCGAAGAAGGACGGTAAGGTCAGAATGTGCGTCGACTACAGGGATCTGAACAGGGCCAGCGCCAAGGATGACTTCCCCTTACCTCACATTGATGTCCTTGTTGATAATACTGCTCAGCACAAGGTATTCTCTTTCATGGATGGCTTTTCAGGTTACAATCAGATCAAGATGGCACCTAAAGACATGGAAAAGACTACATTTGTTACTCAGTGGGGCACCTTCTGTTACAAGGTCATGCCATTTGGATTAAAGAACGCTGGGGAAACCTACCAACGTGCCATGGTTGCTTTATTTCATGATATGATCCATCATGAGATAGAAGTGTATGTTGACGACATGATCGCAAGGTCCCAGACTGAGGAAGAGCACCTAGATCATCTGCAGAAGTTGTTTGACCGGTTGAAACTGTACAAGCTGAGATTGAACCCGAACAAGTGCACCTTCGGGGTAAGATCTGGGAAATTGCTAGGCTTCGTGGTCAGTGATAAAGGTATTCAAGTGGACCCTGCCAAGGTCAAAGCTATTCAAGAGATGCCAGTTCCTAAGACAGAGAAGGAAGTCAGAGGCTTTTTAGGACGCCTAAATTACATTGCTCGGTTCATCTCACATCTGACTGCTACCTGTGAGCCAATCTTCAAGCTGCTGAAGAAAGATCAGGTGGTACGTTGGAACGATGAATGTCAGGCTGCTTTCGACAGAATCAAAGAGTATCTCCGAGAACCACCTATCCTTATGCCACCGGTTGAAGGGAGGCCTCTGATACTATACCTGACAGTGCTTGACAACTCAATGGGGTGTGTGCTGGGGCAGCATGACGAGTCTGGCCGAAAAGAGCATGCCATTTATTACCTTAGCAAAAAGTTTACCGACTGTGAGACCCGATACTCACTGCTTGAGAAAACTTGTTGCCCTTTGGTATGGGCTGCTCGCCGGCTGAGACAGTATATGCTGACTCACACTACCTTGTTGATCTCAAAAATGGATCCTATAAAGTACATATTCGAAAAGCCTGCTCTGTCTGGGAGAATTGCAAGATGGCAAATGATCTTGACGGAATACGACATTCAGTACACAACCCAGAAAGCCATCAAGGGAAGTGTATTGGCAGACCACTTGGCACATCAAGCTGTAGATGATTATCAGTCAATGAACTTTGAATTCCCGGATGAGAGCATCATGATAGTGACAGATTGTGAAGTACCTGGACCGGATGAAGGACCTGAACCAGGATCCCGATGGTCTATGCACTTTGACGGAGCCTCCAATGCTTTGGGTAACGGTATCGGCGCCATCATCATATCTCCTCAAGGTACTCATACTCCACTCACTGCCCGGCTGTGTTTCAACTGTACCAACAACATGGCGGAGTATGAGGCGTGTATCATGGGTATCCAAGCTGCGATCGACTTAAGGATCAAGTTTCTGAGTGTCTTCGGAGATTCCGCTCTTGTGATCAATCAGATCAAAGGAGAGTGGGATACGAAACATCCGAATCTTATTCTTTACAGAGAATGTGTGTTGACCTTGATCCCCCACTTCACAGAGATGACCTTTGAGCATTTTCCAAGAGAAGAGAATCAGTTAGCGGACGCGTTAGCTACAATGTCTTCTATGTTCAAAGTTAAATGGGATAATGAGGCTCCCCGGATCATCATCTGGAAACTGGACGAACCGGCATACTGTTGCGATCTCGAGACTGAATTGGTGACTGAGAAGCCTTGGTACCATGAGGTGAAGAGATATCTGGAAGCTCAGGAATATCCTGAAGGTGCATCTATCAACGATAAGAAATTCCTGAGAAGGTTCGCAGCCAAATTCTTCCTTAGTAACGGCATCTTGTACAAGCGAAACCATGATTCAACCCTACTGCGTTGTGTGGATAAGACCGAAGCGGAAAGAATCATGGAAGAGCTACATGAAGGGACCTTTGGTACGCATTCCAGTGGACATACAATGGCAAAGAAGATCCTACGGGCAGGATATTACTGGTCCACCATGGAAGCTGACTGCTACCAACACTCCAGGACATGCCACAAGTGCCAGATTTATGCAGACAAGGTGCATGTTCCTCCGGTTCCCCTGAATGTTCTGACTGCGCCTTGGCCATTTGCGATGTGGGGCATAGACATGATCGGTGAGATAAAACCTACGGCATCTAATGGACATCGCTTCATCCTAGTGGCGATTGATTATTTTACGAAGTGGGTTGAGGCAGCACCCTATGCTACGATAACCAAGACTGTTGTGGCACGGTTCATTCGGCATAACCTGATCTGTCGGTACGGCGTCCCTGAGCGGATTATTACAGACAACGGTACCAATCTGAATAACAAGATGATCGCTGAGCTCTGCGAACAGTTCAAGATACAGCACCACAATTCTTCTCCTTACAGACCGAAGATGAATGGGGCTGTAGAAGCAGCAAATAAGAATATCAAGAAAATCGTGCAGAAGATGACAGTGACTTACAAGGATTAGCACGAGATGTTACCGTTTGCTCTGCATGGGTACCGTACCTCAGCTAGGACGTCAACCGGGGCAACTCCTTTCTCTCTGGTTTATGGCATGGAGGCAGTCTTGCCGATCGAAGTGCAAATTCCCTCTCTCCGGATAATAAAGGATGCAAACCTGAACGAAGATGATTGGATCCAGACATGACTTGATCAGCTTAACCTCATTGATGAAAAGAGACTTGCTGCTATCTGCCATGGTCAGACGTATCAGAAACGGATGATCAGGGCATTTAACAAAAAGGTCAGACCATAGGAATATCAAGTTGGGGATCTGGTAATCAAGAGAATCATCCTTCCTCAGAGTGATCCAAGGGGCAAATGGACCCCTACGTACGAAGGGCCATTTGTGGTTAAGCATGTGTTCTCAGGAGGAGCAATGATATTAACCAACATGGATGGTGACGACCTTCCTCACCCCGCCAATGCAGACATAGTAAAAAGATACTACGCATGAAAAAAGACCCGCTAGGCTGACATGCCTAGGCAAAAATTAGGGCTTCCCGTCGAACCAAAAGGGTTCGGGCAAAATGAAGGGATGAAAATAAAAAAATCTGTACACCCGGCAAGTCGAAAACCTGAAAAGGCGGCTTGGGCAAAAATGGGTATCCCGGTGGACTGAAAACCCGAAAGGGCGGTCCAGGCAAAAATTAGGGATAAAAGCGTAATACTATGTCTCATTGGATCACTTTGCATCCAGAATCCGGTATCTACATCAAGATCAGACGACATCGATCAGTCAGCTTCACCTTCAACCAAGGTCATCAAGTGATGAGACGCTCGGAGTTATAAAGACAATAGCAGAGTTGAAACCCAGTGGGATCATTCACTTCACACATCTGTTTTATTTTCTTTTATACCAAACTTGTATAAACTCTTTTGTTCGGCGGCGTTCTCTTACTAGGACGTCAGCCTCTTGTACACAAAATGCCTATTCACAGGCCATTCAAAAATCAATACAAATATATTTTCAGTTAAACGTGCCAAGTGTTTTTCTTTTTCTGTTTTGTTTTGCGAAGAACGTCCAAGGTTCAATTTGTGATATATGCATTGACAATAATTTGCTAACTCATAAATATTTGCATGCGAAATAAGGGAATTAATTGCAGGTGACACTAGAAACAGGGGCAATAAAGAGTTGTCTGAGCAGTCTAATGGTTCTATCCTCCAAGGTACCAAGGTAGGTTCAGCTAAAGAACATGACCAGTACATCTTAAATTCCCCAAAGAGTCAGCAGTCAGTGCATTCTTCTCCAAGCTATTATCAAACCTCAGGGAAGTTGGGTACCCTCCCGTAGAGCTCAACATTCCCCGGCAGCAATACATATATTCTTAAACAAGCATCCCCGGCAGTCTTGGTCTAAAGATTGTTCCCCGGCGGTATATCAACATTCAAAGGAATCCCTTCCCCGCAGTCAAAACTCCCCAGAAGAGTCCAATCCAGTTTCCCCAGGAAAGTTGGAATTCGTATCCCCAAGCAGTAAGCTTATCCCCAGTAAATTCTGGAAGCTTATCCCCTCGCAGAGCACGAACGCGTCGTCCGGCTAGATTTAAAGAGTTATTTCCTTAACAGGATATAACTGGGTTATCCTCAGCCAGAAGCCACGGAAAGAGCGTCCTCGACGAAGTCCTCTTACTCCAGTGAAGTCCACCAACACTTCCAACAACAAGGGTATCCCCAGCAAATTATTATCAACACTCAGCAAGGCATCCCTCTTCCCACAGAGTATTGCTTCCCAGCATGGTCGCTAGAGTATCTTTTCTCCCCGCAGAATCTTCCATTTGCCAAGTTTATTCCGCAACGGAGTCATCTTCTCCTACCGGTATTCTTGCAGTTATCATCCCCAGCGGAAGCAAAATCTATTCTCCAACAGCAGCCCATGATATGACTTCCCGGCACCCGTCAAGGATTTGCTTTCCTAGACGAAAACATACATTCATAAAAACATCACATACATCATTATAGCATGCATAGACGCATTATATCATACAAATCGCATTTATATCGAGAACATCATTGCTTGATCCATATCATGCATATGACTGACCTTTATCTTTCAGGAAAGATGCAGTTGAAATTCTCAACCATATTTCAAGACCTTGTCCGGTTCAGCTAAATCGACCCTAAGATTTTCCTGATGCTTATCCAGTCAAAGGCCTTCTCTGGTTCAGTCAGATCGACCCTAAGATCTCCCTAATACTTGTCCAGTTGAAGATATTCCAAGACCTTGTCCGGTTCAGTTAAATCGACCCTAAGATTTTCCTGATGCTTATCCAGTCAAAGGCCTTCTCTGGTTCAGTCAGATCGACCCTAAGATCTCCCTGATTCTTATCCCAGTAGAAGACACCCAAGATTCTCTCAGCGTTCCTGTTGGGGTAGTAATCGTCCAAGGTTCTCTTACCATTCATGCTAAGGCAGTAACCATTCTTGGTTCATTCATCGCCGTTTGAAGCTCCAGACTCAGCTCCTGTAACCAGTCAGGACACATCTATACCAAGCATCTGAAAACCAGCTCCTGCAACGTGTCAGGTACTCATTTGTTCTGTTGCAGGTATGCAGGTTCTCGCTAAGGAATCTCCTACGCGATCAACATCCAGATGGCATCTATAAGCCCATCATCCTATCCAGCAACCTCTAAATGGCATCTATAAGCCCATTCCCACCACACTGCCACTATATGAGCGCAAATTTCTGGGCACTCTAGTGTCTAATCATCTTCTACCCTCGGATTACGAAAGGCACGTCAGCCAATCTGCATCCTCAGGTCTAAGAAGATTGAACAGGGGCAACTGTTGTACCCCAAAATTTGCCCTCCCATATTCTCCAAGAAATTGCCAAGTCAAGCTTCAAATCTCCCCCAAAGGGTTGCACAGTGCAAAGGTCTCCTATACAGTCAAAACTAGGGTTTGTGTGCTGATCAAGAAAATGAAGTTTTCAAAGGCCCAATCAAGTCTCACATGCTTACAAACATGGTCAAGCATCCTCATATCAAGTTTCAAGGCATTCAGCACAAAATTGCACAGTCAAAAACCCTAATTGCACTACAGTCAACTGTAGGGGCAAAATGGTCATTTGACAGTCAAAAGTTCAAATTTTGGTCAACATATCATTTTGAAGCCACAAACATCATTTGATCAATGCTTGATCATGATTCTCAAAGTTTGGCTCAAAAAATCATCAAGATGCAAAAGTTTCCTTATTTGGACAGCTGAAAAAGTCAACTGAAATTGACCAGGGCATAACTTTCACATGGATTATCAGAAAAATTCCATCCAAGGCTCATTTTGAAGAGAAAGACATTTCCTACAACTCATCTTCATACTTCAAGTCCAAGAAATGCTCTCACAAAAAGTTATCAATTTCAACATTATAGGTCATTTTCAAAAGTCAACAAAAAGGGACTTTAAGTCAAAGGCCATAACTTGAGATTGGTAAATCAAAATGACATGGTACCAAAGACATTGGTTAGAGGACTCAAAGACCTTTCCAAAATGTCAAAGAACATGAGAAAAGCGTAAATATTGAGCAAGTTATGCCTTGTGGAAGTTGGGAAAGTTTTGGATATTTTGAAAAGTCAACATTGATTCAAATGACCTAAAATTGCTAATGGGCCCATTTTTCTTCCACAAATCATCATCCATGGCATGTGCACGACCACTTGGCCCAAAGGTAAGTATTTTCTCATTTTTTATTTATTTATTTGAATTTTTATTTATATTAATTCATTTAAATCATTTAAATATATGAAAAATATTTAACTTAACCTAACCAATCTTTTTATACATGTTTTAGACTCAATATTTCGTGCATATGCAAATGTGGAAAGATTTGGTTTGATTGCATCCTAATTGACACAAAATTGCATGGAAAAAGATATGAAAAAGATCCTTAAATTCAAATTTTCAAAAGCCATGAATGCATTGGATTTGTGCTATTTTTTGTGACCTAATGCACTCACTACAAAGGCTAGAACACAACCCTAATCAGAAGACAAAGCTGCGCAAGAAAGCTCTTCACAAACTTGAAAAAATTGTCAAAAAAGTCAATTCTGAAAACATCATTCCAGGACGATTCAAGACCTAATTCTTGTTTCAATAGCTTCCTCAAGGTTCCCTGAACGTATTCCAATCAGAAACCACCATCAAAACGCAGAGAATTGGTATACAGCATTCAAGAAACCTCATGAAAAATTCATTATCGTACTTCAATATTTACGTACATTCATAGCATTTTGATTATAGATTCATGTTCCTTGTGAAGTTTTGAAGCTAACCATATGCCTTAATTTGATTATTATGTTGTATACACGATTGTGCCATGTTTGATTTCTAGGGTTTGCAGGACCTCAAAATTGGGGTTTCTTATTTAACGAAAAATTAGCCTTCAAGAATGCCATGGTTGTAATCAGCAGGCTTGAACGATCACAAATCACCCATCGCGCCTAATTTATTGACCCTCTAAGACCTATTCGCTATTTTCTCAAAACTGACTTTAAACAACGCGTAAAAAACCGTTGCCTCATGTTTTGTATTTCAGGGATGGTGAAGACGATGACTTCGTGGCACACACTGATTGGTTTGTTTAAAATTCGCGCGCGTTTCCAAGGCCACTGACCATTTTCTTTTATAATATTTAGTTGTTATATTAATATACAGATGAACAGCGTGCTTCAGTGGCAAACGTGTTGATTTGCAAGGTATGTGACCTGGGTTCGAACCCCAGGTCTTATATATTTCCATATTATTTTTCATTAACAAATCCCATGCGCTTCAAGGCTGCAGACGTACCATATGTCTTCAAATATCTCACATCCACGTGCACACTGAGATCAAGTCAAGGGCATAGATTGAAAGCACACCATAAACTCAGGTCAACATTGTTACACGCTAGTGGGAAAGTCAAACGGACCTGAAGCTTGTTGGGCCAGAATTCTTGGATCAAAACCTCCTATTTGGGGACTACCCCCCCTGGTTTGCAAATTCTTTATATTTTCCTCATGTTTTATTTTCAATTGTTATTTTATTTTCTTTATTTGTTTAAGTTAATTAATTATTTCTACAAAATATAAAAAATGCATAAAAAATCAGAAAAGAGCAAAAATATAATAAATATTTTTATTTTAATATTTCATAAATAAATTCACATGTAATTATTTAGTTTTAATTAGGTTGTAATTTTAATTTCTTTTAATAAAAAATCTAAAAAGAAGTAGAATTAGGTTAATTAATGTTTTTATTCCTTTTTTTAATTTTTCTTTCTTATAATAATATTTATTTATTTTATTTATTTTTATAATTAAATTTGCATGAAAATAATTTAGGGTTAACTTAGGTTAAATTCTAATGTTTTCTCAATAAATTAAAAATAACTAGAATTAGGGTTAGTATTAATTTCAATTAATTTTGTCCTTTTTCACATTAAATCTTAAAATACATAAAAATACCAGAAAACAAAAAAAACAATTTATTTTCTTAATTAATTAATTCATGTAATTTTAACATTTTGCAAAAGGGTCCAACGCCCTCGTTTCGTTCTTAATTTCTTATTAATTCGCGTACTTATTTTATTTTCATTATAATAATCATGTACCTCTCCCAAAGCCTTGTAACGTTCTAATTACTTCTCGCACTTTTCAATTCTTTACTTTCTGTCAAATCGGGTCCTGGTTAATTTTGGCGATGTGGACCCGCGCCATTTGTAATAGCTTTAGATTTACTTTTCCTCGCAACTTTTAACTGTTAAACAAAGCATGCAAGAATGAATGGCCTTAAATAAAATCAAGCGTAGAGCACCAATGACATGACAAGATAAATGCAAATGAAAACGACACACAAATCGCACACACCACCCCTAGGGTACGCCTCACTGTTGCCTTGCCTCGAAAGGTGATCGTCGAGTAGAGGATGTCTTAGTAAGTCCTCATGATCCGGGAACCTGGCATGAGGGTAGCTTCTAAGGTGTCTTCCTATTGCTCCGGTGATCACCATGTCCCGAACCCTCGAATTGACCCGAACACCTCCAACGGTGATACTACCTACCTCTCAATGGTGGGATGGCACTACCTTAAAGGACATTTACACAGACGAATTCCTTAGGGTAGGTAGACGACTCTAGATACTTGCTCTAATTTCAAAACAAATTCAAAAAATACTTTTCACACCGACACCTTTTCAAAAAGCTTTCGAAAGCAATTTTTCAAACACTCTTGAGGACCGATACAAGAGTCGAACTGGAATTTTCAAAGAAACTTTTTAAAACCCACAGTTAAAAATCAAACAAACCATTTTTGAAAACACAAATGAGCAAGTATCTAAGAGCCCATGGATAACCATGGATAGAAAGGGTGCTAATACCTTCCCTTTCTATAACCTACCTCCCGAACCGAGAGCAATCTCTTTAAGGAATTTTTCTGTGCTTTTGTCCTTTCCATTTGGAGAAAATAAAAGACGGTGGCGACTCTTGCTTACCGCGACATTTCGCGAACCAGCGTTAAACAGTCAGTTCCAGATCCACCGATCACAGAGTGGTATCCTGAAAGCCTTCGTTTTTGGTCCGAAGCGCGCGCAACGCGTTTGAAAATCCTGAACCGAGAAATATTTTCATGTGAGACAAAACTTCAAAAAATCATAACTAAATAACCGTTTATCCGATTGAGCTCATCTTCGAACACGGTGTTGTTCTCGACGTTGGCTACATTTTAGTTTCACATTTTAACTTCTAAAGTCGTACCGAGATTCTTGCGAATTTTCCCGGGACGTGTCGGACTCAAGTGAATTAAAATTTTGCATTAATATTTATGGATATTTGAGACCCATTAACCAAATCCACTCACAACCTTTGTCACACAGTGGGGCACATTCTGCTACAAGGTTATGCCATTCGGGCTGAAGAATGTTGGGGCAACCTATCAACGTGCTAATGGTAGCTCTATTTCACGACATGATACATCACGAAATAGAGGTCTATGTGGACGACATGATAGCTAGATTTCAAACAGAAGAAGAGCATCTTGACCATTTACAGAAATTGTTTGAGAGGCTAAAGAAATACAAGTTGAGGTTGAACCCAAATAAATGCACATTTGGGGTGAGGCACGGTAAACTCTTAGGCTTTGTCATCAGCAATAAATGTATGGAAGTAGATCCTGCCAAGGTGAAAGCAATTCAAGAGATGCCTGTTCCTCGTACCGAGAAGGAAGTCAGAGGATTCCTGAGACGTTTAAACTACATTATCAGATTCATTTCTCACCTGACAGCTACTTGTGAACCAATCTTCAAATTACCGAAGAAAGATTAAGTAGTCAAGTGGAATGATGAGTGCCAAGCTGCTTCCGACAAGATCAAAGAGAACCTGCAAGAGCCTCTTGTTTTGATGCCACCCGTCGAGGGAAGACCATTGATCATATACCTAACTATTTTGGAAAATTCAATGGGGTGTGTGCTGGGGCAGCATGACGAGTCTGGCCGAAAAGAGCATGCTATTTATTACCTGAGCAAAAAGTTTACCGACTATGAAACAAGATATTCACTGCTCGAGAAAACTTGTTATGCTCTGGCATGGGCTGCTCGCCGGCTAAGACAGTATATGTTGACCCAAACTATCTTATTGATATCTAATATGGATCCAATAAAATACATCTTCAAGAAACCTGCCCTCTCTGGAAGATAGCAAGGTGGCAGATGATCCTGACAGAATATGACATACAGTATACTACCCAGAAAGCAATAAAGGGCAGTGTACTAGCTGATCACCTTGCTCATCAAGCTATGGATGACTACCAGTCTATGAAGTTCAAATTCCCAGATGAAGACATCATGATGGTATACAACTGTGAAGAATTTAGACCATATGATGGACCTGAACAAGGATCCTGATAGACCCTGGTTTTTGATGGGGCGTCCAACGCACTCGACAATGGTATTGGTGATGTACTCATATCTCCTGAAGGGTGTCATACTCCCTTTACTGCAAGACTCTGCTTCAATTGTACAAATAACATGGAAGAATATGAAGCGTGCGTTTTTAGGCTCAAAGCTGCAATAGATTTGGGAATCAAATCCTTAAGTATATTCAGAGATTCAGCTTTGGTCATCAGCCAGATCAAATGGGAATGAGACACTAAACACCCTAACCTTATCCCCTACAAAGAACATGTACTGACATTGACCCCACATTTTGCGAAGATTACCTTCGAGCATTTCCCGCGAGAAGAAAATCAGCTAGCAGACGCACTAGCCACAATGTCATCCATGTTTAAGCTTAAATGGGATAACGAGGCTCCCCAGATCACCATTGAACGAATGGATGAACCAACTCACTGTCACGAGATTAATACTGAAGAAATAGTGGAGCAGCCTTGGTTTCACAAAGTCAAGAGGTATCTCGAGGCTCAAGAATATTTGGAAGGAGCTTCAGTCAATGATAAGAAGTTCTTAAGGAGATTCTCTGCTAAATTCTTCCTTAGTAATGGCATTCTCTACAAACGCAACCATGACTCTGTGTTACTCCTTTGTATAGACAAGGTTGAGGCGGAAAAGATCATGGCTGAGTTACATGAGGGAACCTTTGGCACCCATTCCAGTGGACATATGATGGAAAAGAAGATCCTACAGGCAGGCTATTACTGGTCTACCATGGAAGCAGATTGCTATCAACACTCTCGAACCTGCCACAAGTGTCAGATTTATGCTGACAAGGTGCATGTACCTCCGGTTCCTCTGAATGTCTTGACGGCTCCTTGGCCCTTTGCTATGTGGGGAATCAATATGATTGGGGAAGTCAAGCCAACAACTTCTAATGGTCACCGCTTCATCTTGGTGGCCATTGACTATTTTACAAAGTGAGTTGAGGAAGCCTCTTTTGCTTTCGTGACCAAGAACGTTGTATCCCGGTTCATTATTTATAATCTCATCTGCCGATATGGTATCCTAGAGAGGATCATCACAGACAATGGTACGAATCTAAACAATAATATGATCACCGCCCTGTGCGAGTAGTTCAAGATCCAGCATCACAACTCTTCCCCTTACCGGCCAAAGATGAATGGTGTTGTCGAAGCCGCAAATAAGAATATCAAAAAGATCATATAGAAAATGACAGTCACGTACAAAGACTGGCATTAGATGCTACCATTCTCTCTCCATGGTTATCGTACCACAGCACACACATCGACCGGGGAAACACCCTACTCTCTGGTATATGGCATGGAGGTTGTCTTGCCTATTGAGGTCCAGATCCCCTCTCTAAGAATCATGAAGGATGCAGGGCTGAACAAAGACGATTGGATCCAGACTCGACTTGATCAACTGAACTTAATTGATGAGAAAAGGCTTATTATCGTCTGTCATGGTCAAATGTATCAAAAACAGATGATCAAGGCCTTCAACAAAAAAGTCAGACGCCAAGTGTATCAAGTCGGGGATTTGGTGATCAAACGCATCATACTGCCGCAAGGTGATCCCAGGGGCAAATGGACTCCTACATACGAAGGACCATTTGTGAACAAAAGCATATTCTCTGGTGGAGCAATGATCTTGACCACTATGGAAACTAACGACCTGCCACACCCTGTGAACGCAAACATAGTCAAAAGATACTACGCATAAGAGACCCGCTAGGTTGACACACCTAGGCAAAACAAGAGCATCCCAGTGAACCAAAAAGGTTCGGGCAAAAATTAGGGATAAAAACAAAAAAATATGTACACTCAGCAAGTTGAAAACTCGAAAGGGCGGCTTGGGCAAAAAAGGGTATCCAGGTGGACTAAAAACCCGAAAGGGCGGTCCAGGCAAAAGTTAGGGAATTAAAGCATATGACTATGTCCCGTTGGATCACCTTACGGACAACCTGCAAACTCGACGGTTCTGATTATGATACGGTGGGAGAGAACTGACTGTTTTTGGAATGCTGGTTTACGTTTTGCGTTTTTTTTCGCAAAATGTCGTGGTAAGCAAGAGTCGCCACCGTCTTTTACTTTATCCAACAAGGAAAGGAAAAAAGCACAGAAAAATTCCTTTTTTGAGATGTTTCTCGGGTTCGGGGGGTAGATTATAGAAAGGGAAGGTGTTAGAACCCTTTCTATCTGTGGTTATCCACGGGCTCTTAGGTACTTGCTCAAAGTGTTTTCAAAAATTGCTTTCTTTGTGTTTGTGGGTTTGAAGAAGTTTTTGTTTGAAAAGGAGTGTAAGTGTGAAAATTTGTTTTGTTTTGAAAGAGCAAGTATCTAAGAACCATCTACCTACTTGAAAAAGGAATCAATCTGTGCTAATGTCCTTTAGACAATGCTATCCCACTATGAATGAGTATGTAGCACTACTGTTGGAGTTTAAGGGTCAATTCAAATTTAGGGATTTACGATCACCAAAGCAATGTTAGGACACCTTAGCGGTAACCCTAATGTCTTAGATCATTTGTTTTGAGGCAACAATATCTGAGGCAACTGTTTCGAGGCGACTATGATATTTGGACAAGAGGGCGACCTCTAAAGTGACCTATACTTAATGACCGCGTACGAAGGCAACCAAGTGGGGTGTACCCTAAGAGTGCACATGTGCGAGTGTGTTGTTTTCAGTTATTTTGTCTTTATACAGGTCAATGGTTATCTATGTTGATTTTAGGTTAAACATTCATTCTTGTCATGCATCCCTATTGTTGTACCCCAAAATTTGCCCTCTCATGTTTTCAAAGGTCTTCCCTTACATGGTTGGTCACAAACCCTTGCCTAAGAAAAATAAAGTTTTTTGAAGATGAACAAAATGTCTTTCGATTGGCATTATGGACAAACACTTTGATTGGGCATTTGGCACTCTTCGATCAGGCTTTGATTAGTAAGCTTCGATTAGGTGTTTGAAATCCTTCGATACAGGCTTAACTCACCAGTCTTCGATTGGGCATTTGGCACTCTTCGATCAGCCTCTGATTAGTAGGCTTCGATTGAGCGCTGGACCTCCTTCGATCAAGCTTTGGTGTGCAAGTCTTCAATTGAGCGCTGGACCCCTTCGATCAAGCTTTGGTGTGTAAGTCTTCGATTGAGCGCTGGACCCCTTCGACCAAGTCAATGTCACAATGCTTCGACTAGTACTTCAGAGGGTCCTTCGACTGGAACTTCATATTTTACCTCAATCAGAACATCAGAACGAAATGACATTCGAATGGAATTTCAGTGCAGAGTTTCTCTTAATCTAAGATGCTCTGATGAAGGAAGTTATGAACACTTCGAATCAGAACTTAGACTCATCACAAGGCCAAGGGCTGGTCGAAGTTGTCTAAAAGAGAATGTTCCAAATAGATTCGTATTGGACTTTGAAGCTGGCAAAGAAGGCAGATTCGAAGGAATGAAGTAGGCTGGCATGACTAAGCAAAAACACATATCCTAACCTGTCCAGAATACCCAAAGTTCACAATGGCATGTGTTGTACCCCAAAATTTGCCCTTCCATTTCTCATTAATTTCTCACCACAAAGCCCTTGAAGCTCAAGATCCAGTTAAGGTTTCATCTGCTTAAGACCTCTCCTTGCACTGTGGACTCAAATTAGGGTTTGTGTTTGCACAAAGATGCTTTGACCTAAAATGCCCAAGATGACTTTCATGCTTCATATTGGACTCCCAAGTTTATCCACATCAAGTTTCAAGCCTTGATTCCAAGTTTTGCCCAGTCAATTGGACAGTTGACCTAAAAATCAACTGTATTGGGGAAAAAGTCAACTGTGGCCAATTGACAGTCAAACCTCATGAAATTTGACCCACATCAACATTATGAACTCATATGAATCATTTGGTCAAGTTTGGATCACAATTCCCCAAGAAATTTGATCAGATCACCAAAGGGGCAAAATGGTCATTTTTAGGGTTTTGACTGCACAAAGGCAATTTTTGACTGTTTGACCTAGCCAATGGCAAACCAAGCTCACACATGGACTCAAGTACCCCATGGAATTATCTTGACATGATCAACAAACTCAAAAGATCCCAAGTACACAAGATTGACAGTTGAATTTCCCAGTCAATTGATCAATTTTGACTGTATACTGAAAAGTCAAACTTTGAGTTTTTGGTCAAAATCAAGAGTCAAGATTCATTTTTCATCAAAACTTGCCAAATCATGAAACTTGTTCACCAAGAAACCAAGAAATGCAAATTAGGGTTTAAAATGGAATTTTTCATAACTTAGAATTTTTCTAAGTTATGAAAAACCCTAATTTTTTCCCAACTTTGCCCCACTTTTTCACCATGATCCATTTGGATTCAAACAAAAGTCAAAACATGAAAGTTGTAGCTTGTTGCATAATCTACAACTTTGGTTCACAAAGTTTTCTCATTTGAAGCTTGCATCTCAAGTTACAAATTTTTGAATAAGGGCATTAAACCATTTTTAACTTAGTGAATTTTTGACCTATTTTGACAAGGTTTTCTACCCCACTTCAAGGCCATTTTCCATACACTTCCACTTGGAATTTCAAATTGAACTTCAAAGATGGATTGTAGTACACATTCCAAGCTTTCCAAAATGTCCCAAAACTTCTCAAACAACCTCATGGTTAGAGAGAATCGAATTTCACAATATAGCAAAAAACCACTTTGTTCATGACCAAGTTACATGTTCATAACCTTGCAATTTGAACTCAACATGCTTTAGATTAGATTACAGGTCCTTAAACCAAGTTACACTCATAAATTTAATGCATATTCTTTGTGCTAAGACCAAGTTCTTTGAGTTCAAGCTTTGTCTAGAGGATTAATCCCAATTTGGAAAAAGTAAACTATCCATTTTTGCAAAAGTTCACTTTATGTCAAATTGAAAATCAAGCAAGTACAAGCTAAATCTCTTTGGCACAAGATTATGGACAAATTACTCTGACCAAGAGAAGCTTTGCAGCAGGATTAGAGGTCCCCTACTTACCTAAAACATCAAGTTGCATTTTGTTGCTTAAGAGTGAAGAAAAGTGCCATAACATATCACAACTTCCATCTCAGCATAGACACACAAGAACTAAGTTATCAAACACACTACACACATCATAACCAAGCCTTGGCACGAACCATTTACCTCCAAAACATCATCAAACCAAAAAACACCATCAAATTGCAAAAACAGAGTTGCCTCTGCAGTTTGAGTGCCAACTTCTATTCCTCTCAAGCATTCTTGCCAAAACCAATTCATACACATTTCCTAGCACCTATGCAAGCTAACCATGCCTTGAAACACGACCTGTAACTCCTCTAACAAGTTCCACCATTTTTACTTTTCCATTTTACAGTTGAAGTTCTGCAGCTCAGTTCAAGGTGTCTCAAGGCAAAGTAGATATTGGAACAGCATCACCACACCTCAAGGAAGCTATACCAACCAGTATCTTGCACTGTAAGCTCCCCATTTGCCAGTTAGAACTTCAGCTGAACAGGTAGTTTTTTGAATTCGTATCTCTCTTATTATGCATCATTAGTCTTAAGTTTGTGAATAAACAATGTCCTATTCATGCCACTGAACATGTACATTCTTTTACTTTTCATTTCTTTTGCCTGAGTAGAGAGAATTTAAGGTTTGAAAATAGCAGAAAAACTAGGTTAGGATTTGGGGAAGGAGAAATTCTCCCTCATCTTAGAGAGTTAGATCAAGTTATGCATATGGTTAGAATCGTGGTTTCATGCTTAACATCTTTTGTGTTGGAAGTTTGCTCAAAAAATCAAAGAATCAGGACATTCGAAGGAAGCTTGCTGGCGCACGTTTTTGAACAAACTTTGTTCAGAGGTTGAAGAAGGTGTCTTCTTGGGCTGGGCCTGAGCAATTTTCTTATTCACACCACTTTTCCTGTTTTGCACCCCTGAGCCCATTTGCTTCATTTTTAATATTTTGACTTTTTGCCTTTTTGTGATTGGTTCATTTATTTTTTCTCAGCATATTAAAAACATAAAAATATTTTTCCCATCATTTTTTGAATTTATTGCATATTTATTTGATTATTTCTTTAGTTTGTACATAAATAAATAAATATATATATATATATACTTTTTTTTGTTTAAAATATTAAGATAATACAAATATACTTTTTATACACTTTTATTTTATTTTTACTCCCTGAAAATATTTTATAGAAAAATACTTTTTTTATTCAAATACTAAATATTATTAATTAATATATATAATGCATATTTTATAAATAATATAAATAAATAAGTATATTAATATACTTAGGATAAAAATGTGTATATTTTATTTTTTAATATTTAAAACTAAAAATGCCTTTTTTACAAATATACCATATTTTATTTTATTTTTGTATATAAATAATAAGTATTACATGAATTAATTGACTAAATACTCCTTTGATTAAAATTAGGGTTTTTGCCCTAAATTCAAAAATATCTCAAAAATAATACTTTTTTATTTTCTTTTCTTGTTTTACATAAATAATACCTTTTTCATACACATAAAAATTCCTTTTGCATTCTTGCATATTTGTTTTATTTACCATTTAAATTATACATTTATTTATCTTGTAAATATCCATAGAAAATGATGTAATAGTTTAGGTTTAATTTTTTGTCTAAATATACCCCATTTGAAACATTGTACCCCCCTCCCCATATTATTGTGTTGTAATAGCGTAGGATTTTAAATTTTGCACTTTATCGCTTTCTAAACATACTATGCTAGAATTAGGGTTTTGTATGCGAATAAAAATGAACGAAATAGTTGGACCTAATACAAGATAAATGAGTATGAAAAATGGACAACACATTTCACACTTGCACCCCTAGGGTATTCCACTTTGTTGCCTTCAAATAATTGGGCCATGTTGCATGTTGAACTTCTTTGGGTAAAACAAACAATCAAATGATCATAGTCCCTCAAAAATGTTGCTTAAATGAATGATCAAGTCCCTTTTAAAAGAAAATTGCCCAAAGACATTTAACACTATTGCAACTATGGTCTAAACGATGACCCGCGCCCGTCCCTTTAATCTCCTAAAACAAGATTGTCCATCAAATGCAATGGTGGAACAAAATTGTCAAAAGGTTTGAAACATAAACAAAAATCATTGAGAAAATTTTAGGGTAGATGAGCTCTTAAGTACTTGTCAACTTTCCAAGAAAACACTTGCCTTATTTCAAAACCCACTTCACAAACACTTTCAAAACAAACTTTCAAAAACCTTGAAACATCTTTTTTAAAAGACCAAACACCTTTTGTAAAACATTCGAGTAAAGAATTGTTACAAGGGTAGCCTATATAAGGCATCTTTTCAAAAACATTTTCAAAACCATACACAAAGCACCATTTCAAACAATTGAAAACCAAGGCAAGTTGATCTAAGCAAGTATCTAAGAGCCCATGGATAACCATGGATAGAAGGGGTGCTAATACCTTCCCCTTCTATAATCTACTCCCCGAACCCAAGAAAAATCTCAAAGGTTTTTGCTGTGCTTTTTTAAAACCTTTCCTTAGGATAAAATAAAAAGTCGGTGGCGACTCTTGCTCAACCGAAACATTTGCGAAAACAAACGCAAAACCCTAGTCAGTTCTCCCACCGTATCACAGAACTGGCGACTCTGCTGGGGATCATTTTTAAAGTGGAGTAACCTTAGGGCTTAGATCACCCTCTTGCATGACTAATTGTTTGATTTGCTTGCTTTATACTTTGGCTCTATTGTTTGGGTTTACAGTCCTCCACCCGGATTTTGGGAAACATTCATAGATAGCAATACGTTGTGGAAACTGTGCGGGGTATACCGACACGGTCTAAGCAATAGCTATATTAGTGCGACATATTTGTGAGTACCGGTAACCCTTGAGTTCAATCAAGGAGAGTACGGGGCCGCTGAGTGATGTCACTAAGCACTAATGACCTAGAACCTTACTTGACCATCTTGGCCTTTTATTAGGGGTAGTGAGATGACCGGATTTGGTGCAGTCCGAAGTTGGTAGATACTCGATACTACACTCATTGAGGGTTGTTTTCTTGGAATATTTTGGTCGCTAGTTAAGTGGCTAAACCAAAACAATGAACAATGAAAACAATCCAGTGATATTGAGCTCCTTAGAACCCGATTACTATTTATAGGACAGGTTTTTAAGCCAACTACACTCAAGAGGGTACTTACCTATGAAACCCCATGCAAGCCTGAAATTAGGGTGTGGTGTGATTTGCTTGTACATATGTTTTGTGCATACATCATAAACATCATGAAACATCATACGCATTCACTAACCATTTCAAGGGTTTTAGATCTTCATCTTTGTTCTTGTTTTGTAGGACATGGAAATTCCTCGCAGAAATACCATTCAAGTCAACCTTGTGAGAATCTCTCCTCAACTCAAGGAGATCACCTCAAGAATTCCGGAAAATTCATCCTTCAGTGAAAGACATGGTAGACTGCTCAGCCTTGTCAACACTGTGATCGGTGGATCTGGAACTGACTGTTTAACGCTGGTTCGCGAAATGTCACGGAAGCAAGAGTCGCCACCGTCTTTTATTTTCTCCAAATGGAAAGGACAAAAGCACAGAAAAATTCCTTAAAGAGATTGCTCTCGGTTCGGGAGGTAGGTTATAGAAAGGGAAGGTGTTAGCACCCTTTCTATCCATGGTTATCCATGGGCTCTTAGATACTTGCTCATTGTGTTTTCAAAAGGTTTGTTTGCTTTTCAACTGTGGGTTTTAAAAAAGTTTCTTTGAAAAATTTCAGTTCGACTCGTACGTCAGAGTGTTTGAAAAATTTGCTTTGAAAGCTTTTGAAAAGTGTTGGTGTGAAAAGATTTCAGTTTGTTTTGAAGAGAGCAAGTATCTACGAGAACCTACCTACCCTAAGGAATTCGTCTGTGTAAATGTCCTTTAAAGTAGTGCCATCCCACCATTGAGAGGTAGGTAGCACCACCGTTGGAGGTGTTCGGGTCAATTCGAGTTTGTAGGGACATGGTGATCACCAGAGCAATGGGAAGACACCTTAGAAGCTACCCTCATGCCAGGTTCCCGGATCATGAGGACTTACTAAGACATCCTCTACTCGACGATCACCTTTCGAGGCAAGGCAACAGTGAGGCGTACCCTAGGGGTGGTGTGTGATTTGTGTGTCGTTTTCATTGATATTTGTCTTGTCATGTTCATTGTGATCTACGCTTGATTTTATTACGGTCCATACATTCTTTCATGCTTTTTTGTTAACAGTTAAAAGATTGCGGGAGAAGTAAATCTAAAACTATTACAAATGGCGCGGGTCCACATCGCCAAAATTAAACCGGACCCGATTTGACGGAAAGTAAATAAAGCAAATGAAATAAAAGTGCGAGAAATTTAAGTTACAACGCTTTGGGAGAGATACATAATTATTTGAATGACATAAAATAAATGCGCGAATTAAATAAATTACGAACGAGGGCGTTGGACCCTTTTGCAAAAAATTAAAGTTAATGAATTTAATTAATAACAAGATTAAATTAATGAGGAATTAAAATTAAAAATTAAAAGAAATTGTTTTTGGGTATTTTTATGCTTTTTAAGGTTTAATAGAAAAAAAAGAATTAATTAAAAAAACTAAAATAAAATGTTAAACCTAATTCTAATTATTTTTAAGTTTATTATGAAAGTATTAAAATTTAACCTAAATTAAAACTAAGTTTCTTTTTTCTTATGTACAATTTAATTATAAAAATAAATAAAATAAACATTATTATTGTGAAAGAAAAATTAAAAGGAAATAAAAATTATCAATTAAACCTAATTCTACTTTTTGTATTTTTTTGTTATTAAAAGAAATTAAAATTATATCCTAATTAAAACTAAATATTTACATGCAATTATTTACAAGAAAATATGAAAATTAAATATTTTATTATGTTTTTATCTTTTTTCTGATTTTTATGAAGTTTTTATATTTTGTAGAAAAATAATTAATTAATTTATAACAATAAAGAAAATAAAATCATAATTGAAGATAAAATAAGAAAATAAATGAAAATTTGCAAACCAGAGGGGGGGTTCAGGCCCCAATATGGAGGTGTTTTGAATAATCTGGCCCAAAATATCCTGAGTCCGTTTGACTTTTTGAATCGTATGCTGAAGCGTGGACTAGGGTACAGGGTGCTCCTTAGATCTGTGCCTTTGGTTTGGTCATCAGGGACGCGTGGACGTTGGATAATGAAGATGCATGGTGTGCCTTATCATAAGCGCTACACATGAATGGTTAATGAAAAATAACATGAGAAATATACAGACCTGGGACTCGAACCCAGGTCATGAGCATTGCAAGCGCTTCTACCTGCCACTGAACCATTCCAATTTCAATTAACATATAATAGTAAATAAATATTATAAAAAGAAAATGTCAATGGCCTTGGAAACACGCGCGAAATTTGAACGATCCAATCACTCCCTGCCACGAGTTCGTCTTCTTCCTTTTTCTGAAAACATAAAAGTATTAGGCAACGGTTTTTACACCGTTGCAGAAAATAGCATATGAGAAAATAACGACTAGGCCATGAGGCCACATAAATTGATCGCGATGACTGGTTCTTGTTCGTTGGAGCATGCTGGTTTGAATGGTCATGGTTTCGTGGACTAATTTTGCCTTATTGTAAAAGCCCTAATTTATCCTCCTGAAAACCCTAGAATTTAAACATGGTGGAATCGAATATAACGCATAATAATTCAATCAAAACATTGGGTTAGCTTCAGAACAAGGTAATTAACATGAATCCATGAATAAAAATCACAAAGAATGTGTAAATCATGATGCACGACTCTGAAATTTTCCTTGCACAGGTACGGTTCGTTTTACCAGTTCTTGGCGTTTGGATGAATGATTCTGATTGAAATACACTCAATAGACCTTGAGCAAGCTATTGGAATCAAAATTAGGCTTTGAATCGTCCTCCAACAATGATTTCAGAATTTTGTTTTCAAGGAATTTTTTCAAGTTTTTCAAAGGCTTTTGAGCGCAGCATTCAGTGTGTTAGCATTAGGGTTATGTTTCTGATTATGTAGTGAAGGCATTAGGTTAAGAAAATTGAATAAAATCCATGGCATTGATGATTTTGCATATTTGATTTTCCAAGATCTTTTCATATCTTTTCCACATGGTTTTTGTATCAATTATGATCAATTAGCACCAAATCTTTCCTAGTTTGCATTTACACGAAATATTGACCTTAAAACATGTATAAAAAGATTGGTTTAGTTAATTTAAACATTTTTCATATATTTAATTGATTTAATTGAATTAATATTAATAATAATTCAAATAAATAAATAAAAAAAAGAGAAAATACTTCCCTTTGGGCCAAGTGGTCGTGCATATGCTTGGAATGATGAATCATGGAAGAAAAATGGGCCCATTAGCAAATTTAGGTCATTTGAACCATTGTTGACTTTTCAAAATATCCAAAAATTTCCCAACTTCCACAAGGCATAACTTGCTCAATTTTTAAGCTTTTCTCATGTTCTTGGACATTTTGGAAAGTTCTTTGAGTCCTCTAACCAATGCCTTTGGTCCCATGTCATTTTGATTTACCAATCTCAAGTTATGGCCTTTGACTTAAAGTCCCTTTTTGTTGACTTTTGAAAATGACCTATAATGTTGAAATTGATAACTTTTTGTGTGAGCATTTCTTGGATTTGAAGTATGAAGATGAGTTGTAGGAAATGTCTTTCTCTTCAAAATGAGCTTTGGATGGAATTTTTCTGATAATCCATGTGAAAGTTATGCCCTGGTCAATTTCAGTTGACTTTTTCAGCTGTCCAAATATAGTAACTTTTGCATCTTGATGATTTTCTGAGCCAAATTTTGAGAATCATGATCAAGCATTGATCAAATGATGTTTGTGGCTTCAAAATGATATGTTGACCAAAAATTTGAACTTTTGACTGCCAAATGACCATTTTGCCCCTACAGTTGACTGTAGTGCAATTTAGGGTTTTGACTGAGCAATTTTGAGCTGAATGCCTTGAAACTTGCTATGAGGATACTTGACCATCTTTGTAAGCATATGAGACTTGATTGGGCCTTTTAAAACTTCATTTCTTTGATCAGAGCACAAACCCTAGTTTTGACTGTATAGGAGACCTTTGCACTGGGCAATCCTTGGGGAATTTTGTGACTTGGCTTGGCAATTTCTTGGAGAATATGGGAGGGCAAATTTTGGGGTACAACAGTTGCCCCTGTTCAATCTTCTTAGACCTTAGGATGCAGATTGGCTGACGTGCCTTTCGTAATCCGAGGGTAGAAGATGATTGGACACTAGAGTGCCCAGAAATTTGCGCTCACATAGTAGCAGTGTGATGATGGGAATGGGCTTATAGATGCCATTTGGAGATTGATGGATAGGATGATGGGCTTATAGATGCCATCTGGATGTTGATCGCGTAAGAGGTTCCTTAGCGAGAACCTGCATACCTGCAAAACAGAAAAATGAGTACCTGACACGTCGCAGGAGCTGATTTTAAGATGCTTGGTATAGATGTGTCCTGACTGGTTACAGGAGCTGAGTCTGGAGCTTCAAACAGCGATGAATGAACCAGGGATGGTTACTGCCTTGGCATGAATGATAAGAGAACCTTGGGCGATTTTAGCTTCAACAACGCTCGTTGAGAAAATCTTGGTGGGCAATACCATCTTCGCAGGATTGGAACGAGAACCATAGGCCATTTATAATTTAACAGGGAATCACCTCACTCGCCGTCGGAGAGGGAATCATAGGAAAAGGAATTGTCACCTCACTCGCCGTCGGAGAGGGAACCATAAGAGACTATCACCTCACACTCACCGTCGGAGAGGGAAACATCTGAAAAGGGCTTACCACCTCACGCACTTGTCGGAGAGGGGACCATAGGAGACTATCACCTCACACTCATCGTCGGAGAGGGAAACATCTGAAGAAGGAATTACCACCTCACGCACTTGTCGGAGAGGGGACCATAAGAGACTATCACCTCACACTCATCGTCGGAGAGGGAAACATCTGAAAAAGGAATTACCACCTCACGCACTTGTCAGAGAGGGGACCATAAGAGACTATCACCTCACACTCATCGTCGGAGAGGGAAACATCTGAAAAAGGAATTACCACCTCACGCACTTGTCGGAGAGGGGACCATAAGAGACTATCACCTCACACTCATCGTCGGAGAGGGAAACATCTGAAGAAGGAATTACCACTTCACGCACTTGTCGGAGAGGGGACCATAAGGAGATTATCACCTCACACTCATCGTCGGAGAGGGAAACATCTGAAAAAGGAATTACCACCTCACGCACTTGTCGGAGAGGGGACCATAAGAGACTATCACCTCACACTCATCGTCGGAGAGGGAAACATCTGAAAAAGGAATTACCACCTCACGCACTCACCGTCGGAGAGGGGACCATAACTTCTGCTGAGTCTTTATCAGAAAAATCTGTTGGGAGTCGATTTAGCTGGACTAGAGAAGGCTTTGAAATATGTTTAAGCATTTTAACTGCGTCTTTCCTGAAAGGTAAAGGTCAGTCATATGCAATGCATGATATGGATCAAGCAATGATGTTCTCAACATAAATGAGATTTATATGATATGATGCGTCTATGCATGCTATGATGATGTATGTGATATTTTTTGAATGTTTTTGTCTAGGAAAGTGAATCCTTGACGGGTGCCGGGAAGTCACATCCTGGGCTGATATTGAAGGATAAGCTTTTACTTCCGCTGGGGATGATAGCTGCAAGAATACCGGTAGGAGAAGATGACTCCGTTGCGGAATAAACTTGGCAAATGGCAGATTCTGCGGGGAGAAAAGATACTCTAGCGATCATGCTGGGAAGCAATACTCTGTGGGGAGAGAGATACTTTGTTGAGTGTTGATGATTATTTGCTAGGGATACCCTTGTTGTTGGAAGCGTTGATAGACTTCGCTGGGGTAAGAAGACTTTGTCGAGGACGCTCTTTCCGTGGCTTTTGGCTGAGGATAACCCAGTTATATCCTGTTAAGGAAATAACTCTTTGAATAAAGCCGGGAGACGCGTTCGTGCTCTGCGAGGGGATAAGCTTCCAGAATCTACTGGGGATAAGCTTATTGCTTGGGGATATGAATTCCAACTTTCCTGGGGAACTTGGGTTGGACTCTTCTGGGGAGTTTTTGATATGCTGGGGAGGTGATCCCTTTGAATGTTGAGATACCGCCGGGGAACAATCTTTAGGCCAAGACTGCCGGGGATGCTTGTATTGAATATATGTTGCTGCTAGGGAAGTATTGAGATCTACGGGAGGATAATCAACTTCTTTGAGATTTGATAATTTTGCTTGGAGAAGAATGTACTGTTTTGCTGAACCACTCTCTGGGGATTTAAGATGTACTGGTCACGTTCTTTAGCTGAACCTACCTTGGTACCTTGGAGGATAGAACAATTAGACTGCTCAGACCACTCTTTATTGCCCCTGTTTCTAGTGTCACCTGCAATTAATTCCTTTGTTTCGTATGCAAATATTTATGAGTTAGCAAATTATTGTCAATGCATATATCACAAATTGAACCTCGGACGTTCTTCGCAAAACAAAACAAAAAAAAGAAAAAACACTTGACACGTTTAACTGAAAATATATTTGTATTGATTTTTGAATGGCCTGAAAGTAGGCATTTTGTGTACAAGAGGCTGACGTCCTAGTAAGAGGACGCCGCCGAACAAAAGAGTTTATACAAGATTTTGTACAAAAGAGAATAAAACAGCTGTGTGAAGTGAATGATCCACTGGGTTTCAACTCTGCTATTGCCTTTATAACTCCGAGCGTCTCATCACTTGATGACCTTGGTTGAAGGTGAAGCTGACTGATCGATGCCGTCTGAACTTGATGTGGATACCAGATTCTGGATGCAAAATGACCCAATGAGACATAGTATTACGCTTTTATCCCTAATTTTTGCCTGGACCGCCCTTTCGGGTTTTCAGTCCACCGGGATACCCATTTTTGCCCAAGCCGCCTTTTCAGGTTTTCGACTTACCGGGTGTACAGATTTTTCATTTTCATCCCTTCATTTTGCCCGAACCCTTTTGGTTCGACAGGAAGCCCTAATTTTTGCCTAGGCATGTCAGCCTAGCGGGTCTTTTTTTATGCGTAGTATCTTTTTACTATGTCTGCATTGGCGGGGTGAGGAAGGTCGTCACCATCGATGTTGGTTAAGATCATTGCTCCTCCTGAGAACACATGCTTAACCACAAATGGTCCTTCGTACGTAGGGGTCCATTTGCCCCTTGGATCACTCTGAGGAAGGATGATTCTTTTGATAACCAGATCCCCAACTTGATATTCATGTGGTCTGACTTTTTTGTTAAATGCCCTGATCATTCGTTTCTGATACGTCTGACCATGACAGATAGCAGCAAGCCTCTTTTCATCAATGAGGTTGAGTTGATCAAGTCGTGTCTGGATCCAATCATCTTCGTTCAGATTTGCATCCTTCATTATCCGGAGAGAGGGTATTTGCACTTCAATTGGCAAGACTGCCTCCATGCCATAAACCAGAGAGAAAGGAGTTGCCCCGGTTGACGTCCTAGCTGAGGTTCGGTACCCATGTAGAGCGAACGGTAACATCTCGTGCCAATCTTTATACGTCACTGTCATCTTTTGCACGATTTTCTTGATGTTCTTATTTGCTGCTTCTACAGCCCCATTCATCTTCGGTCTGTAAGGAGAAGAATTGTGGTGCTGTATCTTGAACTGTTCGCAGAGCTCAGCGATCATCTTATTGTTTAGATTGGTACTGTTGTCTGTAATAATTCGCTCAGGGACGCCGTACCGACAGATCAGGTTGTGTCGAATGAACCGTGCCACAACAGTCTTGGTTACCGTAGCATAGGATGCTGCCTCAACCCACTTCGTGAAATAATCAATCGCCACTAGGATGAAGCGATGTCCATTAGATGCCGTAGGTTTTATCTCGCCGATCATGTCTATGCCCCACATTGCAAACGGCCAAGGCGCAGTCAGAACATTCAGGGGAACCGGAGGAACATGCACCTTGTCTGCATAAATCTGGCACTTGTGGCATGTCCTGGAATGTTGGTAACAGTCAGCTTCCATTGTGGACCAGTAATATCCTGCCCGTAGGATTTTCTTAGCCATAGTGTGCCCACTGGAATGTGTACCAAAGGTCCCTTCATGTAGCTCTTTCATGATTCTTTCTGCTTCAATCTTATCCACACAACACAGTAAGGTTGAATCATGGTTTCGCTTATACAAGATGTCGTTGCTTAGGAAGAACTTGGCTGCAAACCTCCTCAGGAATTTCTTATCATTGACAGAGGCACCTTCAGGGTATTCCTGAGCTTCCAGATATCTCTTCACTTCGTGGTACCAAGGCTTCTCAGTTACCAATTCAGTTTCGAGATCGCAACAGTATGCCGGTTCGTCCAATTTCCAGATGATGATCCGGGGAGCCTCGTTATCCCATTTGACCTTGAACATTGAAGACATTGTAGCTAACGCGTCCGCTAAATGATTATCTTCTCTTGGAAAGTGCTCAAAGGTTATCTCTGTGAAGTGGTGTATCAGGGTCAACACACATTCTCTGTAAGGAATCAGGTTTGGATGTTTCGTATCCCACTCTCCTTTGATCTGATTGATCACAAGAGCGGAATCTCCGAAGACACTTAGAAATTTGATCCTTAAATCAATCGCAGCTTGAAGACCCATGATACACGCCTCATACTCCGCCATGTTGTTGGTACAGTTGAAACATAGTCGGGCAGTGAGTGGAGTATGAGTACCTTGAGGTGATATGATTATGGCGCCGATACCATTTCCCAAAGCATTGGAGGCTCCGTCAAAGTGCATAGACCATCGGGATCCTGGCTCAGGTTCTTCATCCGGTCCAGGTACTTCACAGTCAGTTACTATCATAATGCTTTCATCCGGAAACTCGAAGTTCATTGATTGGTAGTCATCTACAGCTTGATGAGCTAAGTGGTCTGCCAATACACTTCCCTTGATGGCTTTCTGGGTTGTGTACTGAATGTCGTATTCTGTCAAGATCATTTGCCATCTTGCAATTCTCCCAGACAGAGCAGGCTTTTCGAATATGTACTTTATAGGATCCATTTTTGAGATCAACAAGGTAGTGTGAGTCAGCATATACTGTCTCAGCCGGCGAGCAGCCCATACCAAAGCGCAGTAAGTTTTCTCAAGTAGTGAGTATCGGGTCTCACAGTCGGTAAACTTTTTGCTAAGGTAATAAATGGCATGCTCTTTTCGGCCAGACTCGTCATGCTGCCCCAGCACACACCCCATTGAGTTGTCGAGCACTGTCAGGTATAGTATCAGAGGTCTCCCTTCAACCGATGGCATAAGGATAGGTGGTTCTTGGAGATACTCTTTGATTCTGTCGAAGGCAGCCTGACATTCATCGTTCCAACGTACTACCTGATCTTTCTTCAGCAGCTTGAAGATTGGCTCACAGGTAGCAGTCAGATGTGAGATGAATCGAGCGATGTAATTCAGGCGTCCTAAAAAGCCTATGACTTCCTTCTCTGTCTTGGGAACTGGCATCTCTTGAATAGCCTTGACCTTAGCAGGGTCCACTTGAATACCTTTATCACTGACCACGAAGCCTAGCAACTTCCCAGATCTTACCCCGAAGGTGCACTTGTTCGGGTTCAATCTCAGCTTGTACAGTTTCAACCGGTCAAACAACTTCTGCAGATGATCTAGATGCTCCTCCTCAGTCTGGGACCTAGCGATCATGTCATCAACATACACCTCTATCTCGTGATGGATCATGTCATGAAATAAGGCAACCATGGCACGTTGGTAGGTTGCCCCAGCGTTCTTTAATCCAAATGGCATGACCTTGTAACAGAAGGTGCCCCACTGTGTAACAAATGTAGTCTTTTCCATGTCTTCAGGTGCCATCTTGATCTGATTGTAACCTGAGAAACCATCCATGAAAGAGAACACCTTGTGCTGAGCTGTATTATCAACAAGGACATCAATGTGAGGTAAGGGGAAGTCATCCTTGGGGCTGGCCCTGTTCAGATCCCTGTAATCGACACACATTCTGACCTTACCGTCCTTCTTAGGTACCGGCACCACATTAGCAACCCACTGAGGGTAAGAAGTCACTGCAAGGAACCCGACGTCAAACTGCTTCATAACCTCGGCTTTAATCTTCTCGGACATCTCTGGACGCATCCGACGGACTTTTTGTTTAACTGGAGGGCAGTCTTCCTTAGTCGGCAAGTGATGGACCACAATGTCGGTATCCAACCCGGGCATGTCTTCGTAGGACCAGGCGAAGATCTCCATATAATCATGTAGCATCTTGGTTAACCGTTGCTTCACGCTGAGCTCTAGGTTGGCACCAATCTTTACCTCTTTCCTGTCTGCCTCAGTACCCAAGTTTATTGTTTCCACTGGCTCTTCATGGGGTTGAATTGCCCTCTCTTCCTGAAGCAACAGTCTTGCAAGCTCGCCAGGCACTTCGCAACCATCTTCACCTTCGTCTTCGGCTAAGTTGATCGGATTTTCGAAGTCATAATTGGCAGTAGCAGAGCTGTTATCAGTAAGATCCAGAGTGGATTGGAACCTGTATGAGTGAGTGTGTGTGTAAATACAGCTGTTTTTGAAAATTATGTAAAGGAAAAGAAAGACAGAAAAGGAACACAATATTTGCAATGCGAAAAACGTCCAAGATTTTCATTCATGATGTATAAAATGACAGTTTGTATGCCCTCACAAATAGAACCACGGTGCCTCGGGTAAGACACCGGGCCATAGAGTTTATCATTGTTTATTACAAAATAACGAAACCAAGAAATTTATTACTTAGTACCAAAAGAAACGGGGAGATTGTCCTTTGCGCTCCAATTGTTAAGTCCACCGTCAGTTGCCGGGTAGATCCAGCTATCAAACTCAGCTTCATCAACTTCGTCTTCATCCCCAATAGCATTTACTCCATGAGCAGGTAGGGGAGCTTTCACCACATTAGGCTTGTCAGATGCCTCAAACTGTACCTCCTTGGCGTCAATAAGGTCCTGCAGCTTGTTTTTCAACGCCCAACAGTCGTCGGTAGAGTGCCTCGGGCTATCTGAATGGTAAGCACAACGAGCATTCAGGTTGTACTTGGGAGATGTAGTATTGGGGAACTTCGGGGCCTCCCTGACAGTCACCAAATTGGTTGAGAGCAACTGTGGCAGGATCTGTGATAGGGTCATGCTTAACCGGGTAAACTCTCGCCGGGGTCTTTCAGCCCTTTGAGAATTATTTGGCCGAGGAGCGGCAGCAGGCTTAGCAATCATTACCGCGCTGACAGATTGGCGGTGCTCAGGTCTATCTGATTTCCTAGAACCATACACGACACTAGACTCCTTCTTGAATGGTTTCTTTTCCGAACTAGAGGATGCACCCTTCGCAATCTTCCCAGACTTCAGCCCAGCTTCAATTCTCTCTCCAGTCAGAATCAAATCAGTGAACCCGGCAGAAGAATTCCCGATGAGATGGTTGAAAAATGGCCCAGATAGGGTCCCCAAGAACATGTCTACCAGCTCCCGATCAGTCAATGGTGGCTGCACCCTGCCAGCCAGGTCTCTCCACTTCTGAGCGTACTCCTTAAAACCTTCGCTTGCACCTAACGCCATACCCTGGAGTTGGGTACGTGTGGGGGCAAGGTCGGCATTATATTGATACTGCTTATAGAAAGCAGTAGCCAACTCCTCCCAGTTACGAACTTTGGTCCCATCCAGCTGATAGAACCATTCGAGATGAGTCCCTGAAAGACTCTCCCGGAAGAAGTGGATCCATAAATTCTTATCCGCAGAGTACGGCTGAATTTTCCGAACATAGGACCTTAAGTGCAGCTTGGGACAAGACGCCCCGTCATATTTGGAGAAGGATGGTGCTTTGAACTTATGGGGGATGATCACACCAGTCGACAAACCCAGATCTCCGAAATCCAGCCCAGGTACCTGTTGAACCTCCATAGCCTTCAACCTGTCCTCCAGTTGCTTGTATCTGTCGTCTGCAGGAGGGTACTGCTCTTCATCAAAATCCGTCTCGTTGTCAGAGACTACCGGACTAAGAACCTTGACTTCTGCCTGAGAAGGACTCTTGCCAACAGAAGAACCAGCCTCTTCATGCTGCAGAGTATTGCCAAACCTTCGGCCCGAGTTGAACAGAACAGTTCTTCTCTTCTTCTTCTTCTCCTTCTTCAGGAGCATAGTCTTTAACTCTTCTTGGCCTTTAGCCAGACCCTTGATTAGTTCTTGAAACTGCGCATTCTGCGCCTGAAGAGCCTTGATCGATGTCTCGGTTGATGCAGATTCGGGATTCATGATGCTGAAATAAACAGCGAAGAACTGTAAGCAACCTGAAAAGTGGAAAAACCTGCTATGCACATGATGTATGAAATGCGTATGCAATGCATTCAAGGGTTCGAAAGTTCAAATTTGTTGTAGACAAAAAGGAACACACGTTATCATTAGAGAAATCATTGTTTAATACATCAAGCCTCATGGGCAAAAGTACAAAAATCAAATCAATCCCAAAATACACTGCGCATCCTCTTCGGAGCTATGTAGGTGTTGAGATTCCTCTCCTCATGCAACAGGCGGGTGAGCTCCAAGACCTTCTTTTCACTGGCATGCAGACTGGTCTCAAGAGAATTCCTTTCCTCCTTAAGCTGGATCCAACTCTTCTGCATCTCTTCCCAGGATGTGGGCATATCAGGGTGCTGAATAGTGTAGGACACTTCCCCTTCCAAGACAGGCTCTTTGATTACCGAGAGCATGTGAGGATAGGGCATCACTAGCTTCTGGGAGCGAGCTCGGACCCACTTGAGATAAGGTTCCAACGGAATGGAGTTCCTGTGCCCCAGTGTCTTGCTGTCTATCCTACTGGGCATCCTCCAGGCTCTGATAAATCTCTGACGAAGTCCTTGAGTATCGTTGTCGAAGTCAAAAACTATGTCAGGAATTAACATGTCATGAGGACCATCCCTCCGAGCATAACCAAACTGTCTCCAAGCCAGGCATGGGCTATAAGTAATACCTCCTCTGATTCCAAGTAAAGGAACATTAGGGTACTCCCCGCAACGATCAATGATAGTGACATCTTCTCTGGACCTAGGGCACCAATGTATATCTGCATGTGTAAGAGTCATCAACCGTTGTGACCATCTCAAACCCCGCTCATTCTTCAAGACTGATTGTGGAAGGTGCGAAATAAACCACCTTCCCAGGAGAGGAGTGCAACACATAAGGACACCTCTTTTTCTCATGGTTCGAGTGTAACATGAGTGAAGGATGTCCCCCAGCAATGTAGGTATGGGATTCCTGGACATAAAGATCTGGACAGCACTGATATCAATGAGCTGATCTGGGTTAGGGAACAACACCAAACCATAGACAAGGAGGGCCACAACCTCTTCAAAAGCTTGCAAGTCAAGGGAGTTCCAACATTCAAGGGCCTTTTCAAACAGAAACCTGGCTAAGAACCCTTTGATACCACTTCTAACTTCCCAATGTCCTTTGAGGTCAGATGACTGTAGGTGCAAGGCTTTAGCAATCTCTTCAAGCTTAGGTTCCTTTTCTGTACCGTTGGAGGGTAGCTGATCAAGGATAGGGATCTTCAGGAGCCGGGAGAACTCCTCCAATGTAGGTACCAACTGATCGTCCAAGAAGGTAAAACAGTGATGTAGAGGGTCAAAGAATTGGAACAAGACCTTTATCATATCTTCCTCAATGTTGGTGTTGACCAAGCTGATGAGGCTTCCATGCCTTTCACTGAATGAAGAGTTCTCGGGAATCCTGGATATAAGCTCCTTAAGCTGAGGAGGGATCCTTACAAGACTGACTTGAATTGTCTTTCTACGAACAGTTTCCATGTCCTACAAAACAAGAACAAAGATGAAAATTCGAACCCCTGAAATGGTTAGTCAATGCATATGATGCTGGATGATGTCATGATGCTATGATTAGACACACCACAGATATTTACAAAGACAAACATGTAAGGCACACAAGGCACACAAGACAAGCCCTTAAGGTTTAAGGCCAGCATGGGGTCTGGGTAGTACCCTCTTGAAGTTGGTGGGTTCAACCTGTCCTAATCAAAGTAACCGGGTTCTAAGGTTCCCAATATCACGGGATTGCTTTCATTGTTCATCGTTTCGATTTAGCCACTGAACTGGCGACCGAAATATTCCAGGAAAGCAACCCTCAATTGAGTGTAGTATCGAGTATCAACCAACCTCGGACTGCACCAAAGTCAGTTATCTCACTACCCTAAAGAGGCCAAGATAGTTCAATTAAGGTTCCTAAGGTTTGTTGATGCTTCACGACACCACGCGGAGGCCCCGTACTCTCCTTGACTGAACTCAAGGGTTACCGGTACACACCAAAGTGCCACATCAACGTAGCAGACTATTTCAACCATGTCGGTATACCCCGCACAGTTCCCTCACAGCCTTGTTGCTACTTTCTAAGAAGGTATCCCCCAGATCCGGGTTAGGATCTATAGAACTCCCAAGACAGTCCCACAATTTAAAGCAAGTAAAGCAATACAATTGAAAACACAGTTATGAACTAACCCTAAGGTACACCTCACTTTAAGTTTATTGTCCCCAGCAGAGTCGCCAGTTCTGTGATCGGTGGATCTGGAACTGACTGTTTAACGCTGGTTCGCGAAATGTCGCGGAAGCAAGAGTCGCCACCGTCTTTTATTTTCTCCAAATGGAAAGGACAAAAGCACAGAAAAATTCCTTAAAGAGATTGCTCTCGGTTCGGGAGGTAGGTTATAGAAAGGGAAGGTGTTAGCACCCTTTCTATCCATGGTTATCCATGGGCTCTTAGATACTTGCTCATTGTGTTTTCAAAAGGTTTGTTTGCTTTTCAACTGTGGGTTTTAAAAAAGTTTCTTTGAAAAATTTCAGTTCGACTCGTACGTCAGAGTGTTTGAAAAATTTGCTTTGAAAGCTTTTGAAAAGTGTTGGTGTGAAAAGATTTCAGTTTGTTTTGAAGAGAGCAAGTATCTACGAGAACCTACCTACCCTAAGGAATTCGTCTGTGTAAATGTCCTTTAAAGTAGTGCCATCCCACCATTGAGAGGTAGGTAGCACCACCGTTGGAGGTGTTCGGGTCAATTCGAGTTTGTAGGGACATGGTGATCACCAGAGCAATGGGAAGACACCTTAGAAGCTACCCTCATGCCAGGTTCCCGGATCATGAGGACTTACTAAGACATCCTCTACTCGACGATCACCTTTCGAGGCAAGGCAACAGTGAGGCGTACCCTAGGGGTGGTGTGTGATTTGTGTGTCGTTTTCATTGATATTTGTCTTGTCATGTTCATTGTGATCTACGCTTGATTTTATTACGGTCCATACATTCTTTCATGCTTTTTTGTTAACAGTTAAAAGATTGCGGGAGAAGTAAATCTAAAACTATTACAAATGGCGCGGGTCCACATCGCCAAAATTAAACCGGACCCGATTTGACGGAAAGTAAATAAAGCAAATGAAATAAAAGTGCGAGAAGTTTAAGTTACAACGCTTTGGGAGAGATACATAATTATTTGAATGACATAAAATAAATGCGCGAATTAAATAAATTACGAACGAGGGCGTTGGACCCTTTTGCAAAAAATTAAAGTTAATGAATTTAATTAATAACAAGATTAAATTAATGAGGAATTAAAATTAAAAATTAAAAGAAATTGTTTTTGGGTATTTTTATGCTTTTTAAGGTTTAATAGAAAAAAAAAGAATTAATTAAAAAAACTAAAATAAAATGTTAAACCTAATTCTAATTATTTTTAAGTTTATTATGAAAGTATTAAAATTTAACCTAAATTAAAACTAAGTTTCTTTTTTCTTATGTACAATTTAATTATAAAAATAAATAAAATAAACATTATTATTGTGAAAGAAAAATTAAAAGGAAATAAAAATTATCAATTAAACCTAATTCTACTTTTTGTATTTTTTTGTTATTAAAAGAAATTAAAATTATATCCTAATTAAAACTAAATATTTACATGCAATTATTTACAAGAAAATATGAAAATTAAATATTTTATTATGTTTTTATCTTTTTTCTGATTTTTATGAAGTTTTTATATTTTGTAGAAAAATAATTAATTAATTTATAACAATAAAGAAAATAAAATCATAATTGAAGATAAAATAAGAAAATAAATGAAAATTTGCAAACCAGAGGGGGGGTTCAGGCCCCAATATGGAGGTGTTTTGAATAATCTGGCCCAAAATATCCTGAGTCCGTTTGACTTTTTGAATCGTATGCTGAAGCGTGGACTAGGGTACAGGGTGCTCCTTAGATCTGTGCCTTTGGTTTGGTCATCAGGGACGCGTGGACGTTGGATAATGAAGATGCATGGTGTGCCTTATCATAAGCGCTGCACATGAATGGTTAATGAAAAATAACATGAGAAATATACAGACCTGGGACTCGAACCCAGGTCATGAGCATTGCAAGCGCTTCTACCTGCCACTGAACCATTCCAATTTCAATTAACATATAATAGTAAATAAATATTATAAAAAGAAAATGTCAATGGCCTTGGAAACACGCGCGAAATTTGAACGATCCAATCACTCCCTGCCACGAGTTCGTCTTCTTCCTTTTTCTGAAAACATAAAAGTATTAGGCAACGGTTTTTACACCGTTGCAGAAAATAGCATATGAGAAAATAACGACTAGGCCATGAGGCCACATAAATTGATCGCGATGACTGGTTCTTGTTCGTTGGAGCATGCTGGTTTGAATGGTCATGGTTTCGTGGACTAATTTTGCCTTATTGTAAAAGCCCTAATTTATCCTCCTGAAAACCCTAGAATTTAAACATGGTGGAATCGAATATAACGCATAATAATTCAATCAAAACATTGGGTTAGCTTCAGAACAAGGTAATTAACATGAATCCATGAATAAAAATCACAAAGAATGTGTAAATCATGATGCACGACTCTGAAATTTTCCTTGCACAGGTACGGTTCGTTTTACCAGTTCTTGGCGTTTGGATGAATGATTCTGATTGAAATACACTCAATAGACCTTGAGCAAGCTATTGGAATCAAAATTAGGCTTTGAATCGTCCTCCAACAATGATTTCAGAATTTTGTTTTCAAGGAATTTTTTCAAGTTTTTCAAAGGCTTTTGAGCGCAGCATTCAGTGTGTTAGCATTAGGGTTATGTTTCTGATTATGTAGTGAAGGCATTAGGTTAAGAAAATTGAATAAAATCCATGGCATTGATGATTTTGCATATTTGATTTTCCAAGATCTTTTCATATCTTTTCCACATGGTTTTTGTATCAATTATGATCAATTAGCACCAAATCTTTCCTAGTTTGCATTTACACGAAATATTGACCTTAAAACATGTATAAAAAGATTGGTTTAGTTAATTTAAACATTTTTCATATATTTAATTGATTTAATTGAATTAATATTAATAATAATTCAAATAAATAAATAAAAAAATGAGAAAATACTTCCCTTTGGGCCAAGTGGTCGTGCATATGCTTGGAATGATGAATCATGGAAGAAAAATGGGCCCATTAGCAAATTTAGGTCATTTGAACCATTGTTGACTTTTCAAAATATCCAAAAATTTCCCAACTTCCACAAGGCATAACTTGCTCAATTTTTAAGCTTTTCTCATGTTCTTGGACATTTTGGAAAGGTCTTTGAGTCCTCTAACCAATGCCTTTGGTCCCATGTCATTTTGATTTACCAATCTCAAGTTATGGCCTTTGACTTAAAGTCCCTTTTTGTTGACTTTTGAAAATGACCTATAATGTTGAAATTGATAACTTTTTGTGTGAGCATTTCTTGGATTTGAAGTATGAAGATGAGTTGTAGGAAATGTCTTTCTCTTCAAAATGAGCTTTGGATGGAATTTTTCTGATAATCCATGTGAAAGTTATGCCCTGGTCAATTTCAGTTGACTTTTTCAACTGTCCAAATATAGTAACTTTTGCATCTTGATGATTTTCTGAGCCAAATTTTGAGAATCATGATCAAGCATTGATCAAATGATGTTTGTGGCTTCAAAATGATATGTTGACCAAAAATTTGAACTTTTGACTGCCAAATGACCATTTTGCCCCTACAGTTGACTGTAGTGCAATTTAGGGTTTTGACTGAGCAATTTTGAGCTGAATGCCTTGAAACTTGCTATGAGGATACTTGACCATCTTTGTAAGCATATGAGACTTGATTGGGCCTTTGAAAACTTCATTTCTTTGATCAGAGCACAAACCCTAGTTTTGACTGTATAGGAGACCTTTGCACTGGGCAACCCTTGGGGAATTTTGTGACTTGGCTTGGCAATTTCTTGGAGAATATGGGAGGGCAAATTTTGGGGTACAACAAACACCAACATTGAAGAAGACATGATGAAAGTGCTATTCCAGTTCTTTGACCCTCTTCACCACTGCTTCACTTTCCCTGATTATCAGTTGGTACCCACTTTGGAGGAGTTTTCTCAACTCCTAAGAATCCCTATCCTTAATCAACTACCCTTCAACGGTACGGAAAAGGAACCAAAGCCGGAAGATGTTGCTCGAGCATTACATCTACAACCATCCGACATCAAGGGGCATTGGGAAACCCGAAGTGGCGTCAAAGGGTTCTTAGCAAAATTCTTGTTTGAGAAGGCACAAGAATGTTGGAACTCATTGGACCTACAAGCCTTTGAAGAGATTGTGGCACTCCTTATCTACGGGTTGGTCTTGTTCCCAAATCCTGACCAATTGGTAGATGTCAACGCTGTCAAAATCTTCTTGTCCAGAAATCCAATACCAACATTGCTTGGGGACATCCTTCACTCATTTTACACACGAACAATGAGAAAGAGGGGTGTTCTCATGTGTTGTACTCCTATCCTCGCAAGGTGGTTTATTTCGCACCTTCCACAATCTGTCTTGAAGAATGACCAAGGTACAAGGTGGTCCCAACGATTGATGACTCTTACTCATTCTGATGTGCATTGGTGTTCTCGGTCCAGAGAAAATGTCATCATCGTCGATCGTTGCGGAGAGTTTCCTAATGTTCCTTTACTTGGAATTAGGGGAGGTATCACCTACAACCCTTGCCTAGCTTTGAGGCAATTTGGATATGCACGGAGGGATGACCCTCATGACATGTTGATTCCTAGCCTAGTTTTTGACTTCGACAACGATGCGCAAGGACTTCGCCAAAGATTCATCAGAGCTTGGGGAAAACTCAACAAGGTTGATAGCAAGACTCTGGGACACAAGAAATCCATCCCTCTTGAGCCCTATCTCAAGTGGGTACGAGCCCGAGCCCAAAGTCTAATGATGCCTTATCCTCATGTTCTCCCTATGGTTAAAGAGCCCGTCAATGAAGGAGAGGTTCCCTACACCATCCTACATCCAGACATGCCTACATCATGGGAGGAAATGCAGAAAAGTTGGATTCAGCTCAAGGAGGAACGGAACACTTTTGAAGCTAGCTACTACGCCAGTGAAAAGAAGGTTCTAGAGCTTACCCGCCGACTCCACGAGCAAGAGGCCCTCAACACCTACATCGCACCGAAGAGGATGCGCAATGTCTTTTTGCCTTAAGAAGTTCATTTTGTAACACTTGGCCCATGGGGCATTTATGTACTAACAAATTTCTTCTTATTAATATGACGTGCGTTCTTCTTTGTCTGAAACAATTTTAAATGTCCTAAATCCTTGAATGCATTGCATACATCAGCATACCATTCATCATGTGCATAAACAGGTCTCACTCCAGGTTTCCTTATCTATCTGCTGTTTATTTCAGTAGGATGGATCTCGAGCAAACAGTCAAAGACCTACAAGCCCAGAATGCACAGTTCCAGCAACTCTTGATGACTTTGGTTAAAAGTCAAGAGGATATCAAGGCTCATTTGGAGAACAAGGACCCAGTGAAGAAGAAGAAGAGGGTCGGAGTGGCTACTTTGGGGAGAATATTTGACAGAGAAGCTCAGAGGGTGCTTGAATTTCCTCCTACTTCTGATGAAGGGACTAGTAAAGAGATCGAGTTGTGGTGCCTTCCGAGTCTGATGCGGAGGAGGAAGAAGTTGAAGAGGATGAAGATTATTCTGACCAGCAATACCCTCCAGCTGATGATAAGTACAAGGGTTTAGAAGACAGATTGGCTGCCATGGAATTACAAAGGGTACCGGGTTTGGATTTTGAAGACATGGGCTTGGTTGCCGGAATTGTGATTCCCCCAAAATTCAAAGTGCCAGTGTTTGTGAGGTATGATGGGCTGTCCTGTCCCAAAATGCATCTCAGGTCCTACGTAAGAAAAATTCAACCCTATACGGCAGATAAAAATCTCTGGATCCATTTCTTTCAAGATAGCCTATCGGGAGCCCAGTTGGAGTGGTTTTATCAGCTAGAAGGAACCAGTGTCAGAAATTGGGAAGATTTGGCCACCGCTTTCTATAAACAATACCAGTATAATTCTGATCTTGCTCCTACTCGTACCCAACTCCAGGGTATGTCACTAGGAACAAGTGAAGGATTCAAAGAATATGCACAAAAATGGAGGGACTTGGCTGGCAGGGTGCAGCCTCCTTTAATCGATCGTGAGCTCGTTGATATGTTTCTTGGGACCCTATCTGGGCCATTTTTCAATCATCTAATTGGTAACTCTTCCGCAGGGTTTACCAATTTAATCTTAACCGGCGAAAGAATAGAAGCTGGCATCAAGTCAGGAAAGATTCAGAAGGGTGTTGCTGCAAGTGTTGAGAAGAAGCCTTTTAAGAAGGAGACAGCTATGGTATATTCTCAGAGAAGAGCAGGAAAGATGGAACGTCGGCCAACTGTGGGGGCCGTAATGATTCAAAACACTCCAAGTGAGCAGCCTCGCTATAACCAGTCCAGACCAAATCAGCAACGGGTGGAAAGGCCACAACGGCAATTCACCCGTATTAATATGACTCCAGCGCAGGTGCTTCCCCATCTATTGAAGTTGAATCTTGCCACCATCAAGGAGGCGCCAAAGAATGTAAATACGTCCTCCCCGCATTATCATGCCAATGCTAAATGCGCTTATCATTCAGACAGTGTTGGACACGACACCAATGATTGTTGGGCACTCAAGCATAAGATCCAAGACTTGATAGAGGCTAAGGAGGTAGAGTTTGACGCTCCAGAGAAGCCTAATGTGATATCTGCACCTATGCCGAAGCACGGCCGAAATATCAATGCCATTGAGGAGGATTTATATGTTGCTGACATCAGTGATCTGACTACTCCACTGCTAACCATTAAGTTAAATTTGTTAAGGGCCGGGATCTTCCCGGGATGTAAAGAAGACTGCTACTGTTGCCACTCTCTTCCGTTTGATTGTCCGCTATTAAAGAAAGGCATCCAAGGCCTTATGGATAGCCGACAAATCCTGTTCGAAAAAGTTTCTGCTATTCCAGTTCATGTTGAAAATGTCTCAATCATAACCATTCACGCCAATCTTTCTGAGGCCGTCAAAAAGCCAATTAAGATTACACCAGCTGCAAAATATGTTCCTTTAAAGATAACAATGCCAGGGCCTGTTCCCTATGTTTCTGAGAAGTCGATACCTTGGAACTATGGTGGCGACATCTACTACCATGGTATCAAGCAAGTCGAGGTAATTGAAGAAAATTCGGAGGACGAAGAAGCCAACATTAGTAACATTGCGGGCGCCAGCAAAATCACCAGGAGTGGGAGAATATTTTCTCCAGAGATTGCCCCTCCAAGAGCAGTCTTTGGACCCTCATCAGCTAAAGAAGTCATCCCTGCACCGGTAAAGCTCTCTGCCAGAACTCCTTTGATCGAAGAGGTTGTTGTTCCTAGTGCTGTCTTTCCTACCACTGTTGATAAAGGAAAGGGAATACAAGATGAGCCCGTCAGGACGAGGGCTCAACCTTTGGTGATTCCAGAAGCCTCCAAGAAAGAAATGGACGAGATTTTGAGGATAATCAAGAGAAGTGATTACGATGTGGTGGAACAGTTGGGGCAAACCCCCTCCAAAATCTCCATGCTGGCACTATTGCTTTGCTCAGAAGCGCACGCTCAAGCTTTGATTAAGTTTCTGAAGGCAGCCCATGTGCCCCAGGAAACCTCTGCAGATCAATTTCAACATTGCGTGGCTAGCCTGACTGCGGACAATGGACTAGGTTTTTCTGATGCCGACCTAACCCCTAAAGGCCGAAACCACAATGATGCTTTACATATTTCAATCGAGTGTCGCAGAACCACCCTTGCACATGTTTTGGTTGATACCGGATCGTCGCTGAATGTTTTGCCTAAGAAGGCCTTGGACCGGCTAGATTGTGAAGGGTTGGATTTGAAGCCGAGTGATATTATCGTCAGAGCTTTCGATGGGTCGAAGAGAATGGTCCATGGAGAGGTTGAAATTCCCATCAAGATAGGTACTTAGGTGTTTAAATCCACTTTCTATGTAATGGACATCCGTCCATCATACTCCTGCCTGCTGGGTAGACCTTGGATACATCATGCTGGGGCAGTCACCTCCTCCTTGCATCAGATGCTGAAGTATCCTATCAAGGGAAAGATCATCACTGTCCATGGCGAAGAAGAGTACATGATTAGTCACTTAAATTCTTTCCGGTATGTGGAGGTTGAAGGAGAGTTCATTGAGACGCCGTTTCAACATTTCGAAGAAGTTCTTCCTGAGGTAGCAGTGGCAAAGTTGGCAGCTGAGGCACCAAGACAGATGGCCAGGATGGCATCTCTGGAGGATGCAAGAGCCGCAATCAAAGAAGGGAAGAATTCAGCGTGGGGGCAGTTACCCGATTTTCCGCATAAGACTGATAAGTTTGGATTAGGTTTCACAGCCGCTGGCCAGAAAGCTATGCGCCAGTCAAAGATTGAAAGAGAGCCAATCAAAATTTCTCCTTACCGAATCAACGCCCTGGAAGATGAAGACAAGGAAAGCAACTTTGAAGAGTGGATTCATCCAACTGTCAGAGGAGGATTGAGCAATTGGGAGGCTAAAGACTTTGTCCCCATCACTTTTATTCATCAGTAATTTATCTGTTAAACATTTCTTATTTGGTCTGTAATATTTTACTTTCAAACAATCCGTACACTATCTTTTCACCTCCTGCCTTGCCCGGGGCATGTAGGTCCACTTGTAAGGGTTTTGACTATTTTTCATATTCATATGCCATGTTTAATGATTCATTGGACGTTTTTCATTTGATAAACTGCTTATGTTCATTTTCTTTCCTTTTGCATTTTTTGTTTAAGGATGGCTATCCCTTACACACACCCACACTCACCAATGCAGGTACCCATCCACTCCGGATTCCATGGGTGACTATTCTGCTGTATCTTTCAATAACTCTGAAGATTTGGTCAATCTAGCCGAGTATGAAGATGACGAAGGTTGTGAAGTACCCGGGGAACTAGCCAGACTTCTGCAACAAGAGGAAAGGGCCATCTTACCGCATGAAGAGCCATTGGAAGCTGTTAACTTGGGAACCGAGGAGAATCGGAAGGAGGTGCAAGTGGGTGCCAACCTGGAACCAAAAATCAAGGAACGCTTGGTACAGTTACTGAATGAGTATGTTGAAATCTTCGCTTGGTCCTATGAAGACATGCCGGGTCTAGACACCGACATCGTGGTTCACCGTCTCCCCACAAGAGAAGACTGTCCACCAATCAAGCAAAAAGTTCGCCGAATGAGGCCTGACATGTCCGAAAAGATCAAAGCGGAAGTAATGAAGCAATTCGATGCTGGCTTCCTGGCTGTTACGTCCTATCCTCAATGGGTCGCTAACATTGTACCGGTACCAAAGAAAGATGGCAAAGTCAGAATGTGTGTGGACTACCGGGATTTGAATAGGGCCAGCCCTAAAGATGATTTCCCGCTGCCTCATATCGACATCTTAATCGACAATACAGCTCAGCATAAAGTGTTTTCCTTCATGGACGGATTCTCGGGCTACAACCAAATTAAAATGGCTCCCAAGGATATGGAGAAAACGACTTTTGTTACACAATGGGGCACTTTCTGTTACAAGGTAATGCCGTTCGGGCTGAAGAACGCAGGGGCAACTTATCAACGCGCCATGGTAGCTTTATTTCATGACATGATACATCATGAGATTGAAGTCTACGTGGACGATATGATAGCTCGATCACAAACAGAGGAAGAGCACCTCGAACATCTGGAAAAGCTGTTTGCTAGGTTGAAAGAGTACAAGCTCAGGCTCAATCCAAGCAAATGCACTTTTGGAGTTAGGTCTGGTAAACTCCTGGGATTTATTGTAAGCAATAAAGGCATTGAAGTCGATCCGGAAAAAGTAAAAGCAATACAAGAGATGCCTGCTCCCCGTACTGAAAAGGAGGTTAGAGGATTCTTGGGGCGCATAAACTATATTGCCAGATTCATCTCACATCTGACTTCTACCTGTGAGCCAATTTTCAAACTCTAGAAAAAAGATCAGGTAGTGGAATGGAACGACGATTGTCAAGCTGCTTTTGATAGAATCAAGAAGTATTTACTAGAACCTCCTATTCTGATGCCACCCGTCGAAGGAAGACCACTGATCATGTATTTGACCGTCTTGGATAACTCAATGGGGTGTGTGTTGGGCCAGCATGACGAGTCTGGTCGAAAAGAGCATGCTATTTATTACCTTAGCAAAAAGTTTACCGACTGTGAGACTCGCTACTCACTGCTCGAGAAAACTTGTTGCGCTTTGGTATGGGCTGCTCGCCGACTAAGACAGTATATGTTGACTCATACTACCTTGTTGATTTCCAAGATGGACCCTATCAAGTATATCTTCGAGAAGCCCGCTTTATCTAGAAGGATAGCTAGATGGCAAATGATCTTAACCGAGTATGACATCCAGTACACCACCCAAAAAGCTATAAAAGGGAGTGTACTAGCTGACCATCTGGCTCATCAGGCTATTGAAGACTATCAACCCATGAGATTTGACTTCCCAGACGAGGACATCATAAATTTGGACAACATTGAAAGTGACGGACCGTATGACGGACCCGAAAAGGGGTCCCGATGGACCCTGTACTTTGATGGTGCTTCAAATGCACTTGGAAATGGTATTGGCGCAGTACTTATTTCTCCGGAAGGTTGTCACACTCCTTTCACGGCCCGACTTTGTTTCAGCTGCACAAACAACATGGCTGAGTATGAAGCTTGCATCTTTGGTCTCGAGGCTGCTATAGACTTGGGGATCAAATCTTTGGTCATATTTGGGGACTCGGCTTTGGTCATCAGCCAAATCAAAGGAGACTGGGATACCAAGCATCCTAATCTTATCCCATACAAAGAACATGTCCTGACATTGTTGCCGCATTTCGAGCAAATTACCTTTGAGTATTTCCCGCGAGAAGAGAATCAGCTAGCCGATGCTCTAGCCACAATGTCCTCCATGTTTAAACTCAACTGGGATAACGAGGCTCCCCAAATCACCATCAAGCGAATGGATGAACCAGCACATTGCCACGAGATTAATTCCGAAGAAGTAGTGGAACAACCTTGGTTCCATGAAATCAAAAGGTATCTCGAGACTAGGGATTATCCTGAAGGAGTTTCCGTGAATGACAAGAAGTTCTTAAGGAAATTTGCTGCTAAGTTCTTCCTGAGCAACGACATCCTTTACAAATGAAGCCATGATTGTGTATTACTCCGATGTGTGGATAAAGCTGAAGCAGAGTTGATCATGACTGATATACACAGCGGCACATTCGGCACTCACTTGAGCGGGCATACAATGGCTAAGAAGATCCTAAGGGCAGGCTATTACTGGTCTACCATGGAAGCTGACTGTCATCAACATTCCCGTACTTGTCACAAGTGTCAAGTCTATGCTGACAAAGTTCATATTCCTCCGGTTCCCCTCAACGTCCTGACTGCTCCGTGGCCCTTTGCAATGTGGGGCATTGATATGATTGGAGAGATCAAGCCCACAGCTTCTAACGGACATCGCTTCATCCTGGTTGCCATTGACTATTTCACCAAATGGGTCGAAGCAGCTTCCTTTGCCTCTGTTACTAAAAATGTGGTTGCTCGCTTTATCAAGCAAAATCTCATATGTCGGTATGGTGTTCCAGACAGGATCATCACAGACAACGGTACAAATCTGAATAACACGATGATCACTGCATTGTGCGAACAGTTCAAGATTTATCATCACAATTCATCTCCCTATCGGCCGAAGATGAACGGTGCTGTTGAAGCTGCGAACAAAAACATTAAGAAAATCATTCAGAAAATGACAGTCACTTACAAAGACTGGCATGAGATGTTACCGTTTGCTCTACATGGATACCGTACGACGACGCGTACTTCAACTGGGGCAACCCCATTTTCCTTGGTTTATGGCATGGAAGCTGTTTTGCCTATGGAAGTCCAGATCCCTTCTCTAAGGATTATGAAGGATGCAGGTTTGAATGAAGATGATTGGATGCAGACCCGACTTGATCAACTCAATCTGATCGACGAAAAGCGACTTGCTGCTATATGCCACGGTCAGACGTATCAAAAGCGGATGATCAAGGCCTTCAATAAGAAAGTCAGACGTCAAGTGTATCAAGTCGGAGATCTCGTAATCAAGCGGATTATCTTGCCGCAAAGTGATCCCAGGGGAAAATGGACTCCTACATATGAAGGACCATTTGTGATCAAGAGCATATTTTATGGTGGTGCAATGATTCCGACCACCATGGACGGCGACGATTTGCTGCACCCTGCGAACGCAGACATAGTCAAAAGATACTACGCATAAAATAACCCGACAAGTCGAAAACCCGAAAGGGCGGCTTGGGCAAAAATGGGCATCCCGGTGGACCGAAAACTCGAAAGGGCGGTTCAGGCAGAAGTTAGGGATAAAAATAAAAAAAATCTGTACACCCGGCAAGTCGAAAACCCGAAAGGGCGGCTTGGGCAAAAAGGGGTTTCCCGGTGAATCGAAAACCCGAAAGGGCGATTCAGGCAAAAGTTAGGGAATTAAAGCGTATGATTATGTCTCGTCAGATCACTTCAAAGACAATCTCTTCATCAACCGGTTCCAGGCTTCTGATCAATCTCGTCATCGTCAAGTAAAGCATTGAATGGACAGATATTCAGAGTTGTGAAAGCTATAGCAGAGCAGAGTCCCATGGAATTATTTCACATGGCCATCCTTTATTTTGTATAAATCTTTCAATATTTACGACATAATTCTCTTACTAGGATGATTGTCTCCTTTGTACAAACATACTCAAAGAAAATCAATACAAATACTTTCCCCAGAAATTTGTGTCATTTTTATCTTCTTTTTCTCTTGCACTATTTGTTTTATTTTGAGAAACGTCCAATGTTTTGTTAAATAGGCATATGCATTTGAAACATAATCACTTCCTAAATGAACCTAAGAAAAAGGATTACTGATAGGATGAAGGTACAGATGGATATCTTGACACCCTTCTGAAGGAAACCCCCCAAGAGATTTGGAATCCACATCCCTAGCAAACCCTGAGGCTTATCTCCAGCAGACTCCCGAAGCTTACCCCCAGTAAGATTCTGGAAGGTATTTCCCTGCAGAGTACGGACGTCTCTCCCGAGTTTTATTCAAAGTTATTCCTCACAAGGGCTTATAACTGGGTTATCCTCAGCTAACAACCACGGAAGATCGCGCTCGCCAAATTTCTTCCTATCCCCAGCGGAGTTCATCAAAGTTCCCCAGCATAACTTATCAATACAATCCCCAGAGGAGTTTATCTTTGTTATCCCCAGCCAGAGAATCCTCCAGAACTCAATTCCCCTCAGAGTTCAAATTTTCAGTATCCCCAGCTGAGCTAAAGCTTCAAAATTATCAATCCCCAGCGGAGCCAGACTAATGAGCCTTCTCCCCACAGAGTTTTAGAAAGGAAAATCTTGAGTTCCCCAATGAAGTCGCCAGAGATACTTCCCACCAAACTGAAGATTCTCAGTCTTACCTCCCCAGCATGAGTCTACTAGATTGGTACTCCCCGGTAGAAGTCATCCGGAATTCCCCAGAAGATTGGTATATAACCCGAGCTCCTTTTTTCCAGCAGCGACCATGAATTATTCTTCCCGGCAGCAGTCAAGATACTGTCATCTTCAGCCATCTCGGATTCATCTATCCTTTGCAAGACGGCTCTCCAGCTTACATGCGCATTCATTTACATTCATATCATATAGCATACATTGTGTCATGCATCATAACATTGCATATAACTAACTCTTTACCTTTTCAGGTAAGATCAGTCGAAAGACTAAAATCATTATCTCCCGAGATTCTTTCCAGGAATAGTTCAGATGTGACCCAGACACGGCAACATTCTAATGCCTATCCCAGATTTATCCAGATGCAGTTTTACACGAGCTCATCATCAGGAAGCCCTACACCGGTTCCTCCTCAAGATTTATGAAAACAGTTCACGGGTTCTCCAAGTAAACGGATGTTAACCTGTCACTTGTTCAGATTCTTCTTCAAGACTTCTGAAAACAGTTTATGGATTATTCCCAACAACGGATGTTAATCTATCAACTTGTTCAAATGCAACTTTCGAAAACAGTTTACGGACGCTTCCCAACAACGGATGCTGCTCTATTGCTTATTCAACTTCAAGATTTCTGAAAACAGTTCACGGGTTCTCCAAGTAAACGGATGTTAACCTGTCACTTGTTCAGATTTTTCTTCAAGACTTCTGAAAACAGTTTATGGATTCTTCCCAACAACGGATGTTAACCTGTCACTTGTTCAGATTTTTCTTCAAGACTTCTGAAAACAGTTTATGGATTCTTCAACATCAATATTTTGAACTCACATTCATCATTTGATCAGGGGTTGATCATGATTCATCAAGATTGACTCAAGATTGCTCAAAAGTCAAAAGTTGCTAAATTAGGGTTTTGTGGACTTTTCTTAAGAAGAAGTCAACTGAACTTTGACCAAGCATAAATTTCATATGCTTCATCATAAAATTATTAACCAAAGCCTATCTTGAAGGAAATTAAATCCTCTAAAACTTTGTCTCTCTAAGCTCAAGGCTAAATATGCTTCATTTGAGAGAGATATGGATCAAAATATTACAAGTCATTTTAAAAGTCAACAAAAAGACATTTTTTGTCAAGGAAATTTACATCAAGTTAAATACTTAAAATAAAAAAAATGACCAACATGAAAGTTGTAGAAGACATCTTGAGGTTTCCAAAAAGTCTAAGATCACCTTCATATGACAAAAATTGTGAGAGTTATGGTTGGCACAAGTTGGACAATTTTTGACAAATGCATGAAACCTCAATCGAGTAATTTTGAATTTTTGGACTAATGGGCCTAACTTTTGAGGATCAAACATGTTTAAGACATGATAGAAGACATCTAAGTCCATTGTACATAGTCATATTTTTTATCCTATTTATTTAAATTTTTATTTAATTTTTGTAAAAGAATTAAATTAAAAATAACAAATAATTAGATTAATGTTGGACTATGATCATTTGGGCATCTTCTAGAAGGCCCAAGACCTCATAAAAGCTTGTCAAAACCGTGAGAGACATGTTTGAGACAAGGATCTTCAAAAATGGCAAGTTAGAAACCATGTTTCATTGATTTTTGGTAACACCATGATCCCTTAATTCTTTCCTTCTTTGGTGACTTAAATCTCCTCCTCTATAAATACTCAAGCCCTCACACTACAATCAGACGAAAAATTTTCCTCAAGAAAAGTCTCAAAAATCACAAATTTTCAAAGAAAGTGTACCATTGAATCTCAAGTTCCAGTTTGATTCAGTCCAAACCACCGCCTCAAATCACTTCCAGAACATCTCCAAGGTAAGAATAGGTAACTTTCCATGCCCATTTGTACCTAAAACTTGCATACATGGTGTAATACGGTGGGAGAACTGACTTGGCAGTTTTGCGTTTGATGGCAATTGTTGCGGATAGCAAGAGTCGCCACCGACTTTTCTTTTATCCAATAAGGAAAGGGTGAAAATAACAGGAAATACCTTTAAGATTAATTCTTGAGTTTGGGGGGTAGGTTATGAAAAGGGAAGGTTGTTGCACCCCAAAATTTTCCCTCTTCATTGCGATCCTAATTGGCTTATATTGCATTATCATATTGCATACATGCATTTCATGGGATCAAGGTATTTTATCAACATGACAAAGCTCTCATAATTTTTCAACACATGTTTGAGTTGTGGAAGATTTGGATGTTTTCGGTGAATTTAAAACAGTGCAAATTGGAAACAGTATTTTGACTGATCTAAGTTTGAAATTTTGCATTTCCAGCTTGGAATGGTGTTTTAGGTTGATTCTTGAGGATTTGAAACTAAATCGATGTACTCTTTAATTTTCACATTCAGACCAAAAGCTGATTCTCAAAGGAAAGTCTTCGAATGCGCGGTTCTTTTGGAAGTTATGCGGTGAAAAATACAAAGAAAAAGGTGCTGGAAGTATAGTTTTGGCGCACTAAAAAATTCATAACTTGATGTCTGCGACTCGGTTTGAGCTTGTTTCGGTGGCCAAAATTCCGTCTCGATGTCAGCTACATTTTCATGTCTCACGTCCGTAATCCAGTTCTACTCAGAGAGTCTTCAAATATATGAATTTATCAAATATGTTCGCACAAGAAAATTGTGACAAATGTTCACCTGCTTCATCTTCAGAAAATCATAACTCGGTCGATTCTTATCATATCGAGCTGGTTCTGGTAGAATTGGTTCATAAATTGAGTTGGCTAAATATTGCTTTCAGCTTTCTAATTCGAGTGGTATCCTGAAAGCCTTCGTTTTTGGTCTGAAGCGCGCGCAACGCGTTTGAAAATCCTGAACCGAGAAATATTTTCATGTGAGACAAAACTTCAAAAAATCATAACTAAATAACCGTTTATCCGATTGAGCTCATCTTCGAACACGATGTTGTTCTCGACGTTGGCTACATTTTAGTTTCATATTTTAACTTCTAAAGTCGTACCGAGATTCTTGCGAATTTGCCCGGGACGTGTCGGACTCAAGTGAATTAAAATTTTGCATTAATATTTATGGATATTTGAGACCCATTAACAAAATCCACTCACCACCTTTGTCACACAGTGGGGCACATTCTGCTACAAGGTTATGCCATTCGGGCTGAAGAATGTTGGGGCAACCTATCAACGTGCTAATGGTAGCTCTATTTCACGACATGATACATCACGAAATAGAGGTCTATGTGGACGACATGATAGCTAGATTTCAAACAGAAGAAGAGCATCTTGACCATTTACAGAAATTGTTTGAGAGGCTAAAGAAATACAAGTTGAGGTTGAACCCAAATAAATGCACATTTGGGGTGAGGCACGGTAAACTCTTAGGCTTTGTCATCAGCAATAAATGTATGGAAGTAGATCCTGCCAAGGTGAAAGCAATTCAAGAGATGCCTGTTCCTCGTACCGAGAAGGAAGTCAGAGGATTCCTGAGACGTTTAAAATACATTATCAGATTCATTTCTCACCTGACAGCTACTTGTGAACCAATCTTCAAATTACCGAAGAAAGATTAAGTAGTCAAGTGGAATGATGAGTGCCAAGCTGCTTCCGACAAGATCAAAGAGAACCTGCAAGAGCCTCTTGTTTTGATGCCACCCGTCGAGGGAAGACCATTGATCATATACCTAACTATTTTCGAAAATTCAATGGGGTGTGTGCTGGGGCAGCATGACGAGTCTGGCCGAAAAGAGCATGCTATTTATTACCTGAGCAAAAAGTTTACCGACTATGAAACAAGATATTCACTGCTCGAGAGAACTTGTTATGCTCTGGCATGGGCTGCTCGCCGGCTAAGACAGTATATGTTGACCCAAACTATCTTATTGATATCTAATATGGATCCAATAAAATACATCTTCAAGAAACCTGCCCTCTCTGGAAGATAGCAAGGTGGCAGATGATCCTGACAGAATATGACATACAGTATACTACCCAGAAAGCAATAAAGGGCAGTGTACTAGCTGATCATCTTGCTCATCAAGCTATGGATGACTACCAGTCTATGAAGTTCGAATTCCCAGATGAAGACATCATGATGGTATACAACTGTGAAGAATTTAGACCATATGATGGACCTGAACAAGGATCCTGATAGACCCTGGTTTTTGATGGGGCGTCCAACGCACTCGACAATGGTATTGGTGATGTACTCATATCTCCTGAAGGGTGTCATACTCCCTTTACTGCAAGACTCTGCTTCAATTGTACAAATAACATGGAAGAATATGAAGCGTGCATTTTTAGGCTCAAAGCTGCAATAGATTTGGGAATCAAATCCTTAAGTATATTCAGAGATTCAGCTTTGGTCATCAGCCAGATCAAATGGGAATGAGACACTAAACACCCTAACCTTATCCCCTACAAAGAACATGTACTGACATTGACCCCACATTTTGCGAAGATTACCTTCGAGCATTTCCCGCGAGAAGAAAATCAGCTAGCAGACGCACTAGCCACAATGTCATCCATGTTTAAGCTTAAATGGGATAACGAGGCTCCCCAGATCACCATTGAACGAATGGATGAACCAACTCACTGTCACGAGATTAATACTGAAGAAATAGTGGAGCAGCCTTGGTTTCACAAAGTCAAGAGGTATCTCGAGGCTCAAGAATATTTGGAAGGAGCTTCAGTCAATGATAAGAAGTTCTTAAGGAGATTCTCTGCTAAATTCTTCCTTAGTAATGGCATTCTCTACAAACGCAACCATGACTCTGTGTTACTCCTTTGTATAGACAAGGTTGAGGCGGAAAAGATCATGGCTGAGTTACATGAGGGAACCTTTGGCACCCATTCCAGTGGACATATGATGGAAAAGAAGATCCTACAGGCAGGCTATTACTGGTCTACCATGGAAGCAGATTGCTATCAACACTCTCGAACCTGCCACAAGTGTCAGATTTATGCTGACAAGGTGCACGTACCTCCGGTTCCTCTGAATGTCTTGACGGCTCCTTGGCCCTTTGCTATGTGGGGAATCAATATGATTGGGGAAGTCAAGCCAACAACTTCTAATGGACACCGCTTCATCTTGGTGGCCATTGACTATTTTACAAAGTGAGTTGAGGAAGCCTCTTTTGCTTTCGTGACCAAGAACGTTGTATCCCGGTTCATTATTTATAATCTCATCTGCCGATATGGTATCCCAGAGAGGATCATCACAGACAATGGTACGAATCTAAACAATAATATGATCACCGCCCTGTGCGAGCAGTTCAAGATCCAGCATCACAACTCTTCCCCTTACCGGCCAAAGATGAATGGTGTTGTCGAAGCCGCAAATAAGAATATCAAAAAGATCATATAGAAAATGACAGTCACGTACAAAGACTGGCATTAGATGCTACCATTCTCTCTCCATGGTTATCGTACCACAGCACACACATCGACCGGGGAAACACCCTACTCTCTGGTATATGGCATGGAGGCTGTCTTGCCTATTGAGGTCCAGATCCCCTCTCTAAGAATCATGAAGGATGCAGGGCTGAACAAAGACGATTGGATCCAGACTCGACTTGATCAACTGAACTTAATTGATGAGAAAAGGCTTACTGTCGTCTGTCATGGTCAAATGTATCAAAAACAGATGATCAAGGCCTTCAACAAAAAAGTCAGACGCCAAGTGTATCAAGTCGGGGATTTGGTGATCAAACGCATCATACTGCCGCAAGGTGATCCCAGGGGCAAATGGACTCCCACATACGAAGGACCATTTGTGAACAAAAGCATATTCTCTGGTGGAGCAATGATCTTGACCACTATGGAAACTAACGACCTGCTGTTTCCAGTGATTTCTGGTAAACAACCGCTAGTCTTCCAAACTATCGAATAATCTTTCTTACTGTTATTCAATCTCTCTGGTAACTCACAGGATCGACTAGATTGATCCTAGGACTCCTTGGATATTAAGGTTACTCTCACAATCGAACAATTATTCATGGTTGATATTGTATAAGTGTTTGGCTTACTTCGATCTCTCTCTACGAGTCTAAAAATGTAGTCAAAATGTATATGAAAACTAAGTTATACGAATAAATGCTAATTGTAATGCTGATTGTAGAGACATATAAAACTGCATGAAAATGAAGTAAATGGTTTCGACTTACAAAACGTTTAACATAAAAGGTTTCTGGAATGTAGAAGTTTTAAATGTGAAGAAAGCGTTTAATGCAAGAAATCTGTAAATAATTTTAAGTAAAAGTATGCGCTCGAAGGACAATACTTGAAGGTAAAGGTATGAAAAATGTGACAATTCTCTGAAATATAAAGTGCTCGAAATACAAAGAAAACAGTAAAACGTAAAACTTTGAGGAAAAGACTTCGAAGTGAAAAGACTGTAAATAAGAAAACTTGTAAATGTTGCCTGAAAAAAAGAATAGAGGAAAGTACTGGAAATGGTAAAAGGTTTTCATTAAGTTAGAAATACATGGTGCTATTATACATACATTTCTCTTGCATTCGTTTCCCTTGCCATGTGGTAGTTTGAATGTTATTGAGTATTTTGTATAACAGATATGACACACCGAAATCCTAATACTAAGACTTCTATTTATACTAATTCGACCCTAACGGTCTCGCCATAGGATTATGCCACGTTTCGAACATGCAGGACGATGCTTCTTTCATCTTTCCACGTGTCCCCAAATGCTCCAACACATAACTTTCAAACTTTGAAACTCCCGCTCCCATTTGAATTTAAAATGCTTTGGTGTTTCTCCGTTTCGAACGCTTTTCCCAAACACAGCTTCGCTGTTGTTTCGAGACTCCTTTAGATATACTCCCATAATTACCGTTCGAAGCTTCAAGCTTTGACACACTTATTCGAAACACTGCTTCTGCAACTTCGAAATATGGCGTTTAATTCCATTTCGATCAGAACTTTTAACTCTTTTGGCTTCTAAATAACATTATCAAAATCTTCAGCCAACACCTGCCACACCCTGTGAACGCAAACATAGTCAAAAGATACTACGCATAAGAGACCCGCTAGGTTGACACACCTAGGCAAAACAAGAGCATCCCAGTGAACCAAAAAGGTTCGGGCAAAAATTAGGGATAAAAACAAAAAAATATGTACACTCGGCAAGTTGAAAACTCAAAAGGGCGGCTTGGGCAAAAAAGGGTATCCAGGTGGACTAAAAACCCGAAAGGGCGGTCCAGGCAAAAGTTAGGGAATTAAAGCATATGACTATGTCCCGTTGGATCACCTTACGGACAACCTGCAAACTCGACGGTTCTGATTATGATACGGTGGGAGAGAACTGACTGTTTTTGGAATGCTGGTTTACGTTTTGCGTTTTTTTTCGCAAAATGTCGTGGTAAGCAAGAGTCGCCACCGTCTTTTACTTTATCCAACAAGGAAAGGAAAAAAGCACAGAAAAATTCCTTTTTTGAGATGTTTCTCGGGTTCGGGGGGTAGATTATAGAAAGGGAAGGTGTTAGAACCCTTTCTATCCGTGGTTATCCACGGGCTCTTAGGTACTTGCTCAAAGTGTTTTCAAAAATTGCTTTCTTTGTGTTTGTGGGTTTGAAGAAGTTTTTGTTTGAAAAGGAGTGTAAGTGTGAAAATTTGTTTTGTTTTGAAAGAGCAAGTATCTAAGAACCATCTACCTACTTGAAAAAGGAATCAATCTGTGCTAATGTCCTTTAGACAATGCTATCCCACTATGAATGAGTATGTAGCACTGCTGTTGGAGTTTAAGGGTCAATTCAAATTTAGGGATTTACAATCACCAAAGCAATGTTAGGACACCTTAGCGGTAACCCTAATGTCTTAGATCATTTGTTTTGAGGCAACAATATCCGAGGCAACTGTTTCGAGGCGACTATGATATTTGGATAAGAGGGCGACCTCTAAAGTGACCTATACTTAATGACCGCGTACGAAGGCAACCAAGTGGGGTGTACCCTAAGAGTGCACATGTGCGAGTGTGTTGTTTTCAGTTATTTTGTCTTTATACAGGTCAATGGTTATCTATGTTGATTTTAGGTTAAACATTCATTCTTGTCATGCATCCCTATTGTTGTACCCCAAAATTTGCCCTCTCATGTTTTCAAAGGTCTTCCCTTACATGGTTGGTCACAAACCCTTGCCTAAGAAAAATAAAGTTTTTTGAAGATGAACAAAATGTCTTTCGATTGGCATTATGGACAAACACTTTGATTGGGCATTTGGAACTCTTCGATCAGGCTTTGATTAGTAAGCTTCGATTAGGTGTTTGAAATCCTTCGATACAGGCTTAACTCACCAGTCTTCGATTGGGCATTTGGCACTCTTCGATCAGCCTCTGATTAGTAGGCTTCGATTGAGCGCTGGACCTCCTTCGATCAAGCTTTGGTGTGCAAGTCTTCAATTGAGCGCTGGACCCCTTCGATCAAGCTTTGGTGTGTAAGTCTTCGATTGAGCGTTGGACCCCTTCGACCAAGTCAATGTCACAATGCTTCGACTAGTACTTCAGAGGGTCCTTCGACTGGAACTTCATATTTTACCTCAATCAGAACATCAGAACGAAATGACATTCGAATGGAATTTCAGTGCAGAGTTTCTCTTAATCTAAGATGCTCTGATGAAGGAAGTTCTGAACACTTCGAATCAGAACTTAGACTCATCACAAGGCCAAGGGCTGGTCGAAGTTGTCTAAAAGAGAATGTTCCAAATAGATTCGTATTGGACTTTGAAGCTGGCAAAGAAGGCAGATTCGAAGGAATGAAGTAGGCTGGCATGACTAAGAAAAAACACATATCCTAACCTGTCCAGAATACCCAAAGTTCACAATGGCATGTGTTGTACCCCAAAATTTGCCCTTCCATTTCTCATTGATTTCTCACCACAAAGCCCTTGAAGCTCAAGATCCAGTTAAGGTTTCATCTGCTTAAGACCTCTCCTTGCACTGTGGACTCAAATTAGGGTTTGTGTTTGCACAAAGATGCTTTGACCTAAAATGCCCAAGATGACTTTCATGCTTCATATTGGACTCCCAAGTTTATCCACATCAAGTTTCAAGCCTTGATTCCAAGTTTTGCCCAGTCAATTGGACAGTTGACCTAAAAATCAACTGTATTGGGGAAAAAGTCAACTGTGGCCAATTGACAGTCAAACCTCATGAAATTTGACCCACATCAACATTATGAACTCATATGAATCATTTGGTCAAGTTTGGATCACAATTCCCCAAGAAATTTGATCAGATCACCAAAGGGGCAAAATGGTCATTTTTAGGGTTTTGACTGCACAAAGGCAATTTTTGATTGTTTGACCTAGCCAATGGCAAACCAAGCTCACACATGGACTCAAGGACCCCATGTAATTATCTTGACATGATCAACAAACTCAAAAGATCCCAAGTACACAAGATTGACAGTTGAATTTCCCAATCAATTGATCAATTTTGACTGTATACTGAAAACTCAAACTTTGACTTTTTGGTCAAAATCAAGAGTCAAGATTCATTTTTCATCAAAACTTGCCAAATCATGAAACTTGTTCACCAAGAAACCAAGAAATGCAAATTAGGGTTTAAAATGGAATTTTTCATAACTTAGAATTTTTCTAAGTTATGAAAAACCCTAATTTTTCCCCAACTTTGCCCCACTTTTCCACCATGATCCATTTGGATTCAAACAAAAGTCAAAACATGAAAGTTGTAGCTTGTTGCATAATCTACAACTTTGGTTCACAAAGTTTTCTCATTTGAAGCTTGCATCTCAAGTTACAAATTTTTGAATAAGGGCATTAAACCATTTTTAACTTAGTGAATTTTTGACCTATTTTGACAAGGTTTTCTACCCCACTTCAAGGTCATTTTCCATACACTTCCACTTGGAATTTCAAATTGAACTTCAAAGATGGATTGTAGTACACATTCCAAGCTTTCCAAAATGTCCCAAAACTTCTCAAACAACCTCATGGTTAGAGAGAATCGAATTTCACAATATAGCAAAAAACCACTTTGTTCATGACCAAGTTACATGTTCATAACCTTGCAATTTGAACTCAGCATGCTTTAGATTAGATTACAGGTCCTTAAACCAAGTTACACTCATAAATTTAATGCATATTCTTTGTGCCAAGACCAAGTTCTTTGAGTTCAAGCTTTGTCTAGAGGATTAATCCCAATTTGGAAAAAGTAAACTATCCATTTTTGCAAAAGTTCACTTTATGTCAAATTGAAAATCAAGCAAGTACAAGCTAAATCTCTTTGGCACAAGATTATCGACAAATTACTCTGACCAAGAGAAGCTTTGCAGCAGGATTAGAGGTCCCCTACTTACCTAAAACATCAAGTTGCATTTTGTTGCTTAAGAGTGAAGAAAAGTGCCATAACATATCACAACTTCCATCTCAGCATAGACACACAAGAACTAAGTTATCAAACACACTACACACATCATAACCAAGCCTTGGCACGAACCATTTACCTCCAAAACATCATCAAACCAAAAAACACCATCAAACTGCAAAAACAGAGTTGCCTCTGCAGTTTGAGTGCCAACTTCTATTCCTCTCAAGCATTCTTGCCAAAACCAATTCATACACATTCCCTAGCACCTATGCAAGCTAACCATGCCTTGAAACACGACCTGTAACTCCTCTAACAAGTTCCACCATTTTTACTTTTCCATTTTACAGTTGAAGTTCTGCAACTCAGTTCAAGGTGTCTCAAGGCAAAGTAGATATTGGAACAGCATCACCACACCTCAAGGAAGCTATACCAACCAGTATCTTGCACTGTAAGCTCCCCATTTGCCAGTTAGAACTTCAGCTGAACAGGTAGTTTTTTGAATTCGTATCTCTCTTATTATGCATCATTAGTCTTAAGTTTGTGAATAAACAATGTCCTATTCATGCCACTGAACATGTACATTCTTTTACTTTTCATTTCTTTTGCCCGAGTAGAGAGAATTTAAGGTTTGAAAATAGCAGAAAAACTAGGTTAGGATTTGGGGAAGGAGAAATTCTCCCTCATCTTAGAGAGTTAGATCAAGTTATGCATATGGTTAGAATCGTGGTTTCATGCTTAACATCTTTTGTGTTGGAAGTTTGCTCAAAAAATCAAAGAATCAGGACATTCGAAGGAAGCTTGCTGGTGCACGTTTTTGAACAAACTTTGTTCAGAGGTTGAAGAAGGTGTCTTCTTGGGCTGGGCCTGAGCAATTTTCTTATTCACACCACTTTTCCTGTTTTGCACCCCTGAGCCCATTTGCTTCATTTTTAATATTTTGACTTTTTGCCTTTTTGTGATTGGTTCATTTATTTTTTCTCAGCATATTAAAAACATAAAAATATTTTTCCCATCATTTTTTGAATTTATTGCATATTTATTTGATTATTTCTTTAGTTTGTACATAAATAAATAAATATATATATACTTTTTTTTGTTTAAAATATTAAGATAATACAAATATACTTTTTATACACTTTTATTTTATTTTTACTCCCTGAAAATATTTTATAGAAAAATACTTTTTTTATTCAAATACTAAATATTATTAATTAATATATATAATGCATATTTTATAAATAATATAAATAAATAAGTATATTAATATACTTAGGATAAAAATGTGTATATTTTATTTTTTAATATTTAAAACTAAAAAATACCTTTTTTACAAATATACCATATTTTATTTTATTTTTGTATATAAATAATAAGTATTACATGAATTTATTGACTAAATACTCCTTTGATTAAAATTAGGGTTTTTGCCCTAAATTCAAAAATATCTCAAAAATAATACTTTTTTATTTTCTTTTCTTGTTTTACATAAATAATACCTTTTTCATACACATAAAAATTCCTTTTGCATTCTTGCATATTTGTTTTATTTACCATTTAAATTATACATTTATTTATCTTGTAAATATCCATAGAAAATGATGTAATAGTTTAGGTTTAATTTTTTTGTCTAAATATACCCCATTTGAAACATTGTACCCCCTCCCCATATTATTGTGTTGTAATAGCGTAGGATTTTAAATTTCGCACTTTATCGCTTTCTAAACATACTATGCTAGAATTAGGGTTTTGTATGCGAATAAAAATGAACGAAATAGTTGGACCTAATACAAGATAAATGAGTATGAAAAATGGACAACACATTTCACACTTGCACCCCTAGGGTATTCCACTTTGTTGCCTTCAAATAATTGGGCCATGTTGCATGTTGAACTTCTTTGGGTAAAACAAACAATCAAATGATCATAGTCCCTCAAAAATGTTGCTTAAATGAATGATCAAGTCCCTTTTAAAAGAAAATTGCCCAAAGACATTTAACACTATTGCAACTATGGTCTAAACGATGACCCGCACCCGTCCCTTTAATCTCCTAAAATAAGATTGTCCACCAAATGCAATGGTGGAACAAAATTGTCAAAAGGTTTGAAACATAAACAAAAATCATTGAGAAAATTTTAGGGTAGATGAGCTCTTAAGTACTTGTCAACTTTCCAAGAAAACACTTGCCTTATTTCAAAACCCACTTCACAAACACTTTCAAAACAAACTTTCAAAAACCTTGAAACATCTTTTTTAAAAGACCAAACACCTTTTGTAAAACATTCGAGTAAAGAATTGTTACAAGGGTAGCCTATATAAGGCATCTTTTCAAAAACATTTTCAAAACCATACACAAAGCACCATTTCAAACAATTGAAAACCAAGGCAAGTTGATCTAAGCAAGTATCTAAGAGCCCATGGATAACCATGGATAGAAGGGGTGCTAATACCTTCCCCTTCTATAATCTACTCCCCGAACCCAAGAAAAATCTCAAAGGTTTTTGCTGTGCTTTTTTAAAACCTTTCCTTAGGATAAAATAAAAAGTCGGTGGCGACTCTTGCTCAACCGAAACATTTGCGAAAACAAACGCAAAACCCTAGTCAGTTCTCCCACCGTATCACAGCATGTGTCCCTTGCAAATATGCAATTGAAGCAGGGGGAGTCTCAATCGAAGGGGCTGTGACGGGAGTAGTTCGAATTAGGACTTTGAAGCAATCGAAGAGAGCAAATTCGAAGGGGCAAGTCAGCTTTTGATTTCCATCATATTGGAGGCCCAAACAGCTCATAACAGGCTGGCAGTAATGCATGAAGATAGATTGGAACTTGATTGAATCAAATATAGCAAGTCTTTATGAAGAAATCAAATCAAATCTCTTCATTATAATGAACCAAGATTTGATACACAAATGTTGACCTAAATTCCTTGTCTATATAAACCTCATGCTCATAAACAAAAAAAGGACGTGAAAGACACAGAAAAAACTCTGCAGAAACGGCCATACCACTTTGCAAGAAACCTTGAAAAAGTGTGAGATTGAAAACAACCTTAAAGGATAATTCAATCCAAAAGAACAACATAGCCCTCTTTCCAGCAACCTCCTGAAGCGTGGCCAATCAAAAACCAAGCCTTTCACTACCTATAACGCACTGTAAGCCCCCATGAGCCTTGCTCTGCACATGGAATCTTAACTCAGTTTTTGTGCATCTTTGTGCCAAATTTCTTGCATATTTGTATTAACCATTAAATTCCTAAGCAAACTGCATTATTTGATTGTATTTTCGTGACTTCTAACCCCATATTCAGAACCTAGGGTTCTTGTTCTTGTTTTTGGGCGTTCCTTGTGCAGATTAAATTAAGGCCACTAATGGCCATGGATGAGTTCAGGGGAAAGAGACGAGTGTGAGGGTGTCCTTAAAACTCATTTTCATGGCCTATAGATAGTTTTGGAAGGCAGTTAGGGATTTTGCTACGGATGTAAATCCGCAGGAAACGAACCAGTGGGTTGTGGGGAAGACGAAGACGTGTCTTCTTCCCACTGGTCCTTTTAAAACGCGCGCCACATTTTTTTCCAGGGAATAATTGTTGGTTTGTTTTATAATATCTGATTACTAATCCTCTAACAGGTTAACATCATGGCTCAGTTGGTAGCACGTTGGTCGAATTGTCCAATGGGACCTGGGTTCGAATCCCAGGTCCCCCAAAACTTTGTTGTGTTTTTCCTTCAGGTATTCAGGCGCAACATCCCAAACGTGGTCCACCATATGCCTCAGGCGCCCATGCGCCAGGTGGTTCCAGATCCAGTGGTCCAGGATGAGGTTCACCATGAACCTTGGTCAACAAACGTCCAGGCAATCTGAAAGTCTAACGAGGCTGTTCGAATTTGGGCCTGGAATTGCTGAACCCAGCGCTCCCCAAAGTTTGCTTATGTTTTTATTTTCTTTTCATATTTCTTTTGCTTTTTATTATTATTATTAAAAACTAACTAATTAATTAACAAACTAACTTCTTTTTCATAAAAAAAAAACAGAAATCAAAAATATTATTTTCATCACTACTTTCATTATTTTTGTAAATAAACCATTAATCAATTAATTTAGTTTTTTAATTAGGTTTAATCTTAACATTTTTTACAATAAATTAAAATTGACTTAGAATTAGGTTTTTTTAATATTTCTAATTTTATTTCTTTAATTAAAATAAAACTCAAAAATACTTTCTTTAATTCCATTATCAATTTAGACTTAATTCTTAATTCAAAAAAAGACCAAAAATATGCTTTCTTTAAATAAAAAGGGTCAAAACCCTAAAGGACAATCTGATTCAACTTTTCTCGCGCGTATTATTTTTTATCTATATTTGTGTAATTGCTCTGAGGATGTAATAGCTTTAACTTAGGACCTTTATTTACCGCCTTTATTTATTTTTCCACATTTAATTTTAAGGGTTTGTTTTTGGCGATGTAAATACCCGACGCCTTGTAATAACTTAGTTTTGTTTTCCGCAACCATTAACTGCTAGATGTATGAATAATAGGCTATGCATGACAAGATCTATCTTAACTTAAAATCAACAGTAGCTCACCATGACATGTAAAGATAATATAACTGAAAATTGACACACTTGCACATGCCACTCCTAGGGTACGCCTCACTTGGTTGCCTTAAACGTGGTCATTGAGTATAGGATGTTTTAGAGGTCGCTCTCTTGTCCAAAGATCATAAGTTGCCTCGAAACGATTGCCTCGGAAAAATGATCTAAGACATTAGAGTTACCGCTAAGACGTCCTAACGTTGCTTTAATGACCACACGTCCCTTAAATCGAATTGACTCGAAAACTCCAACGACGGTGCTACCTACTCCTCAATAGTGGGATAGCATTGTCTAAAGGACATTTGCACAGTTTAATTCCTTTTTGAGTAGGTAGATGTTCTTAAGTACTTGCTCTTTTGAAAACAAAAAAACAAAACTTTTCGCACTTACACTCTCTTCAAAAACAAAACTTTTCGCACTTACACTCTCTTCAAAAACAAAACTCTTTTCAAAACCCACAATCACAAAGAAAAGCAAACTTTTGAAAACATAGTGAGCAAGTACCTAAGAGCCCGTGGATAACCACTGATAGAAAGGGTGATAACACCTTCCCTTTCTATAATCTACCTCCCGAACCCGAGAAACATCTCGAAAAGGAATTTTTCTGTGCTTTTGTCCTTTCCTTGTTGGATAAAATAAAAGACGGTGGCGACTCTTGCTTACCGCGACATTTTGCAAAAACAAACGCAAACGTGAACCAGCATTCCAAAACAGTCAGTTCTATTCCCACCGACCACAGAACTGGCGACTCTACTGGGGATCTTATAAGTGAGGTGTACCTTAGGATTAGATCACTTGTGTTTTCAATTGTATGCTTTGTATGCTTTAAATTTTGTGGCCTTGTATTGGAGTTCTATAGATCCTAACCAGGATCTGGGGGTACCCCTTTTTAGGTAAGTAGCAATAAACTGTGAGGGATCTGTCCGGCGTAGACTGACACGGATGAAGCAGTAGCTACGTTGGTGTGACACCTTGGTCTGTACCGATATCCCTTGTGTTGGAACGAGGAGAATATGGGTCTTCTGAGGAGTCATTAAGCACCAACTGACCTTAGAACCTTAAATTGACCAACTTGGCCATAGAACAGTAGCAGTGTGCTACACTCATTGAGACTAAACTCTCGCGATGATTCTGGCCGCAAGAAAAGGTTGCTAAACTGGAATTATGACCGATTGAGGGTAGTCAGTGATATTGAGATCCTCTAGAACCCGGTTACTATTTTTTAGGATAGGTCTTAACCAACTGAAACTGAAAGAGGGTAGTACCTAAGCTTCATGCCAGCCTGAAATCTAAGGGCTCTTTTGTGTGACTTGTGTGCCTTTACCATGTTTGCCTTTTGTGAATACTTGTGGTGTGCCTTTACCATGACATCATAACATCATAACATTACATACATCCTGCACAAGGACTAACCCATTTCAAAGACAAGAGGGTTTCATCTTTGCTCTATTTTGTAGGACATCATGATGCCCATGCGTAGGAATACTATCCGGATCAACTTTGTTCAAGTACCTACTTTGCTTAAAGAGTTGGTTGTCAGGATTCCAGACACTACTTCCTTCATCAGAAGGCATGGTTCTCTTCTCATTTTAGTCACCTCAAAGTTGGACAAATAAATGATGAGTGTCCTGGTCCAGTTTTATGATCCCCTATATCATTGCTTCACCTTTCAAGACTTCCAGCTGGTCCCTACCCTGGAAAAATTCTCTGAGTTGCTTGGTATCTCTGTTTTGGAGCAGACTCCATTTACCGGTTGGGAAAAGACTCTTAAGCCCGAAGAAATTGCTGCAACCCTTCACTTGACCAAAGAGGAGGTAATGGCTAACTGGGAGACTAGAAGTGGAGTTAAGGGTTTTTTGGCTAAGTTTCTGGTTGACAAAGTTAATTCTTTCTGGGATGACTTAGACTTCCAAGCGTACGAGGACATTCTGGCTCTCTTAATCTATGGTCTGGTATTGTTTCCAAATCCTGGCACTTTTGTTAATGTTAATTCCATAAAGATCTTCATCTCTCGGAACCCTGTACCCACTCTCTTGGGTGATATCCTTCATCAGTTGTATGCTCGTACTGCCCGAAAGCGGGGAACTTTGATGTGCTGTGCTCCTTTATTGTCGAGGTGGTTTATTTCGCACCTCCCTAAGTCCGTACTGAAGAACAAAGAAGGAATGGGCTGGGCTTATAGGGTAATGTCTCTTACTAATAATGACATTATCTGGACTCTCAAAGGCTTGGATGAGGTGACTGTCATTGATCGTTGTGGAGAGTATCCTAATGTTCCATTGATCGGAACCCATGGAGGAATTTCTTATAACCCATGTTTAGCTCTCAGTCAGTTTGGAAGATCCATAAGAGAAGGGCCTCATGAGATGTTGATACCTCATATCATCTTTGATTTTCAGGGAGATAGCGACGAGCTGCGTCGTAGATTCATCAGGGCTTGGGATAGAGTTCACAAATCTGACCCACATGAGTTGGGACCAAAGACTTCTCTGTCAATGGAGCCATATCTCATATGGGTCCGCATCCGTGCCCAAAAGTTAGGTATGCCATATGTGATCGGTGGATCTGGAACTGACTGTTTAACGCTGGTTCGCGAAATGTCGCGGAAGCAAGAGTCGCCACCGTCTTTTATTTTCTCCAAATGGAAAGGACAAAAGCACAGAAAAATTCCTTAAAGAGATTGCTCTCGGTTCGGGAGGTAGGTTATAGAAAGGGAAGGTATTAGCACCCTTTCTATCCATGGTTATCCATGGGCTCTTAGATACTTGCTCAATGTGTTTTCAAAATTGTTTTGTGCTTTTCAATGTGGGTTTAAAAAAAAGTTTCTTTTGAAAAATTTCAGATCGACTCATACGTCAGAGTGTTTGAAAAGTTTGTTTTGAAAGCTTTTGAAAAGTGTCAGTGTGAAAAGTCTTTTTGAGTTTGTTTTGAGATTAGAGCAAGTATCCTTGAGAACCTACCTACCCTAAGGAATTCGTCTGTGTAAATGTCCTTAAAAGTAGTGCCATCCCACCATTGAGAGGTAGGTAGCACCACCGTTGGAGGTGTTCGGGTCAATTCGATTTTAAGGGACATGGTGATCACCAGAGCAATAGGAAGACACCTTAGAAGCTACCCTCATGCCAGGTTCCCGGATCATGAGGACTTACTAAGACGTCCTCTACTCGACGACCACCTTTCGAAAGGCAACAGTGAGGCGTACCCTAGGGGTGGTGTGTGCGAATCGTGTGTCGTTTTCATTTGCATTTATCTTGTCATGTTTGTTGTGTTCTACGCTTGATTTTAATTATTGCCATTCATTCTTGCATGCATATTTAACAGTTATAAAGTTTGCGGAAAAATAAATCTACGACTATTACAAATGGCACGGGTCCACATCGCCAAAATTAAACCGGACCCGATTTAGCAGAAAATAAATAAAGCGATAAAGTAAAAAGTGCGAAAAGTAAAATTACATGGCTTAGGGACAATTACATAATTATATAAACGATAAAAAGTAAATGCGCGAAATAAAGGAATTAAAACAAAATTAGGGCGTTGGACCCTTTTGTAAACAATTAAAATTAAATGATTAATAAGGAATTAAAAAATAAAAAATAAATTAAATGAAAATGATATTTTTGTGTTTTTTAGATTTAATGAAAAAAGGGAAGTTAATTGAAATTAAATTAAACGGCAAACCCTAATTCTAATATTTTTTATTTATTAAGAGAGAATTAAAATATGATCTAAATTAAACCCTAATTTATTTATGCACAATTTTTAATTTATGAAAATAACTAGATAATATTATTATTCTAAAAAAAAAAAGGAAAAATATTAAAAGGAATAAAAATATCAATTAACCTAATTCTACTTTTTTTGGATTTTTTTTTGTAATGGAAAAAATATAAATTAAACCTAATTTGAAACTAGTTTATTTACATGCTAATAAAATAAATAGATATTATTTTTTGGTCTTTTTCTGATTTTTATAATGTTTTTATATTTTATAGAAAAAATAAATTAATTGAATTAAGACAATAAAATAAATAAAACAACAAAAATAAAAGTGAGAAGAAAAATATAAAATGCAAACCAGGGTGGGGTGTTGCCCCAAATAAGGAGGTTCAAATTTGAAAAGCCTGGCCCAATTGAATTTGAATTTGCTGACTTTTCATGATTCCATATGATGCGTTTGACCAGGTGTACGCTGCACCCTGAAGCTTGGTCATTGATCTGATCATTGTGGACGCGTGGCTAATGGATGAGGAGGACGTATGGTACGCATGCATTCCTGAAGCTGCATAGGATTTATAATTGAAAAATAATATGAGATTTTTGCCAGACCTGGGACTTGAACCCAGGTCTTGAGGGTGAACGCATTGGTAGCTTGCCAGCTGAGCTGTATGAGTCAATTGATATATTATGATAAACAAAATAATAAAAAGCAAAAACAACGCGTGGTAATTAAAACGCGCGCAATTTCAAACAGACAAATCATTGGCTGCCACGACTTCTTCTTCTTCACCACCCCTGTAACATAGAACACAGAGGCAACGGTTTTGAAACGTTGTTTTAGAGGTGATTCAAGAAAATAGCGAATAGAACCATGGGCATCATAAATTGTTCGCGAGTATGCATTCTTCTTCGTCTTGGTGCGCTGAACTCAACCATGGTATCCAGCAGTCCTAATTTTTCTTCTACACAAAATCCCCAATTCAAGCAACCTGTAACCCTAAAAAACGCATATGGTGGATTCGTATATATGACATAAAAAAGCAATTCAACCTATTGGTTAGCATAAAAACATCATTATAAACAAGAATCCATGAAGAAAAATGCAAAAGAATGCTTGATTTATGCTATGCGTTTTCAGAATTTTCTTGGTGCAGTTTGACTATGGGATACCAATTCAAGGGGTTTTCGTTGATGTTAAGGATTGAGAGACGTTCCAGGATGCCTCAGGATGCTTATGGAACAAAAATCAAAGCTTGAATCGATCTAAAAGCTAGTTTTTAGTCTTGAGTTTTTTGTGAGAAATTTCAATATGCAATGCTTGTTTTGGGCGCAGCTTGCAGTCTTCTTGGCATTAGGTCTTGATTCTGATCATATAGGGAGTGATTAGGTTAAGAAAAATTGGACAAAATCTTATGCATTGATGAATTTCAATATTTGATTTTACAAGATCTTTTTCAAATCTTTTTCTCATGGCTTTTGGTTCAATCATGCTCAAATCTTATCAAAACTTGCCATACTCAATCAAGCACGAAATATTGAGGTTAAACATGCATGAAAAGATTTTTTTAGGTTAAGTTTGATATTTTTCATGTATTAAAATGATTTAAATGAATATAAATTAATATTAATTCAAATAAATAATTAAAAAATATGAAAATACTTCCCTTTGGGCCTAGTGGTCGTGCATAGGCTTGGCATGAAGAATCTTGGAAGGAAACTAGGCCCATTTGCATTTTTAGGCCTTTTGCATCAATGTTGACTTTCAAAAATTTCCCAAAATTTCCCAACTTCTACAAGGCATAACTTGGTCAATTTTTAAGCTTTTCACATGTTCTTTGACATTTTAGAAAGGTCTTTGAGTCCTTTAACCAATGCCTTTGGTCCCATGTCATTTTGATTTACCAATCTCAAGTTATGGCCTTTTACTTAAAGTCCCTTTTTGTTGACTTTTGAAAATGACCTATAATGTTGAAATTGATAACTTTTTGTGAGAGCATTTCTTGGACTTGAAGTATGAAGATGAGTTGTAGGAAATGTCTTTCTCTTCAAAATGAGCTTTGGATGGAATTTTTCTGATAATCCATGTGAAAGTTATGCCTTGGTCAATTTCAGTTGACTTTTTCAGCTGTCCAAATATAGCAACTTTTGCATCTTTGATGATTTCTGAGCCAAATTTTGAGAATCATGATCAAGCATTGATCAAATGATGTTTGTGGCTTCAAAATGATATGTTGACCAAAAATTTGAACTTTTGACTGTCAAATGACCATTTTGCCCCTACAGTTGACTGTAGTGCAATCTAGGGTTTTGACTGTGCAATCTTGAGTTGAATGCCTTGAAACTTGACATGAAGACACTTGACCATCTTTGTAGGCATGTGAGACTTGATTGGGCCTTTGAAAAGTTCATTTGCTTGACCAGAACTCAAACCCTAGTTTTGACTGTATAGGAGACAGTTGAGCTGCACAACCCTGGGGGAATTTTGTGACCTTGACTTGGCAATTTCTTGATGAATATGGGAGGGCAAATTTTGGGGTACAACAGTTGCCCCTGTTCAATCTTCTTAGACCTGAGGACGCAGATTGGCTGACGTGCCTTTCGTAATCCGAGGGTAGAAGATGATTGAACACTAGAGTGCCCAGAAATTTGCGCTCACATAGTTGCAATGATGATGAGGGAATGGGCTTATAGATGCCATTTGGATGTTGCTTGGATAGGATGATGGGCTTATAGATGCCATCTGGATGTTGATCGCGCAGGAGATTCCTTAGCGAGAACCTGCATACCTGCAAAAGAGAAGATGAGTACCTGACACGTTGCAGGAGCTGATTTTGGATGCTTGATATAGATATGTCCTGACTGGTTACAGGAGCTGGGTCTGGAGCTTCAAACGCTGATGAATGAACCAGGGATGGTTACTGCCTTAGCATGAATGGTAAGAGAATCCTGAATGATTTCAGCCTCAACAACGCTCGTTGAGAAAATCTTGGTGAGAATTACCATCTTCGTAGTGTCAGGAAGAGAACCAAAGGACATTATAATCTCAAAGGGAGTCACCTCATTCACCGTTGGAGAGGGAACTATAGGAAATTATAATCTGGAAGAAAATATCACCTCACTCGCCGTTGGAGAGGGAAACATCTTGAAATGGAATTACCACCTCACACGCCGTTGGAGAGGGGACCATAAGAGAATATCACCTCACGCTCATGCCGGAGAGGAAAACATCTGAAGAAGGAATTACCACCTCACACGCCGTTGGAGAGGGGACCATAAGAGAATATCACCTCACGCTCATGCCGGAGAGGGGAACATCTGAAGAAGGAATTACCACCTCACACGCTGTTGGAGAGGGTACCATAAGAGAATATCACCTCACGCTCATGCCGGAGAGGGGAACATCTGAAGAAGGAATTACCACCTCACACGCCGTTGGAGAGGGGACCATAAGAGAATATCACCTCACGCTCATGCCGGAGAGGGGAACATCTGAAGAAGGAATTACCACCTCACACGCCGTTGGAGAGGGGACCATAAGAGAATATCACCTCACGCTCATGTCGGAGAGGGGAACATCTGAAGAAGGAATTACCACCTCACACGCCGTTGGAGAGGGGACCATAAGAAAACTTCTACTGAGTCTTTATCAGAAAAATCTGTTTGGAGTCGATTTAACTGGACTGGAGAAGTCCTTGAAATATATTTGAGAATTTCAACTGCATCTTTCCTGAAAGGTAAAGGTCAGTTATATGCAATGCATGATATGGGTCAAGCAATGATGTTCTCAATATGGATGCGATTTATACGATATGATGTGTACATGCATGCTATAATGATGTATGTGATGATTCATGTATGTTTTTGTCTAGGAAAATAAATCCTTGACGGGTGTCGGGAAATCATATCCTGGGCTGATGTTGAGGAAGAGATTTTGCTTCCGCTGTGGATGATTCGTTGCAAGAATACCGGTAGGAGGAGATAACTCCATTGAGGAATAAACTTGGCAAATGAAATAATTCTGCGGGAGAAAAGATACTCTAGCGATCATGCTGGGGAGTGCTACTCTGTGGGGATAGCGATGCTTTGCTGAGTTGATGAAGATAACTCCGCTGGGGATATCCTTGTTGTCGGAAGTGTTGATAGACTTCGCTGGGGGTAGGAAGATACTTTGCCGAGGATGCTCTTTCCGTGGCTTTTGGCTGAGGATAACCCAGTTATATCCTGTTACGGAAATAACTCTTTAAATTAAGCCGGGACGACGCGTTCGTGCTCTGCGAGGGGATAAGCTTCCAGAATCTACTGGGGATAAGCTTACTGCTTGAGGGATATGACTTCCAACTTTGTTGGTGAAGCTGGGTTGGACTCTTCTGGGGAGTTTGATATGCTGGGGAAGTGATTCCTTTGAATATTGAGATACCGCCGGGGAACAATCTTTAGACCAAGACTGCCGGGGATGCTTGTTAAGAATGCGTGCTGCTGGGGAGGTATTGAGATCTACAGGAGGATACTCAATTGCCTTGATATTTGATGATTTTGCTTGGAGAGACATGTATTGTTTTACTGAACTACTCTCTGGGGGATTAAGATACTCGGTCATGTTCTTTGGCTGAACCTACCTTGGTACCTTGGGGTATGGAACAATTAGACTGCTCAGACAACTCTTTTATTGCCCCTGTTTCCATGGGGGAGGCCCATGTGGGATACTGATAATTGTTGAGGGTCAAACCTTCTTCTGGTAGGCAGGTGACAAGATGACAGGACATAGTCGTACGCTTTAATCCCTAACTTTTGCCTGGACCGCCCTTTCAGGTTTTCAGTCCACCGGGATACCCATTTTTGCCCAAGCCGCCTTTTCAGGTTTTCGACTTGCCGGGTGTACATATTTTTTCATTTCATCCCTTATTTCTGCCCGAACCCTTTTGGTTCGCCGGGAAGCCCTTATTTTTGCCTAGGCATGTCAGCCTAGCGGGTCTTTAATTTTGCGTAGTATCTTTTCGACTATGGCCGTTCTCAGAATGTAGGGAGTTGCCCCTGTTAGAAGTGTTTTGTCATGCCACCAGAAAGTAGTTGATCAGGCCAGACTCGTTGTTGGAATGCTCCAAGTGACTCAGGCAGAGATTTGCCCCAGGCTTTTTGGCCTTTGAGAGATTCTCCGAATCTTGATTGGGTTGCCCCAGATGATGGACCATGATCATGTCTGCTCCTTGATTGGAAGTGCTTTTGTTCACCAGATACTCTTCGTGCGAATTTCCCTGCTGTTCAAACAAAAAGTCATATGCAAACAAAGTTATGTTAAAAATGCAAAACCTATGTCTGTCTTGAAGATTTTGAAAATGCATTCTTTTTCATAAAACAAGTGAATGTTTGTAAAACGTGATGTCAACTCCTTCTTTATAGTAAGCCTTAAGGAGTCAGGATACCTTTCGTCACAGTATGCTTTCGAACTAACCCATGCTTCAGCTAGGACTTTTAAGGGTTATAACGTGGCCTGGTTCACGGTTTAAGAAACAAAGGATAAAGGCTCAAATTTTATTTGTACCCACCCGCTCTTCGTGATGTTCTCCAAACCTAAACTCAGTTGATTATACGTTAGACCTTGTTTGAGTCTTTGCTCTGATTTTCCAGTGATGGTTCGAATATTGATGATTTATTTTGAATGGGCAGTCATTCCTTTGTTTTTGTCGAGTGTTTGTGAGACCTCTTTCTTGGTTTTGTTATCCCTTTCTTTTTTTTTTGCCTGAACTGTTTCCTTTTTGGAATTACAGTCAGCGGGATGCCCCAGTTTCATAAGTCCCCTTTGTAGGTTTAGACTTTTTGGGCTTTTCATTTATGAATTTTGATTTTTGATCATGACTTCCTGTCCTTTTGATTGTTCTGAACCATCACGGTCTTTTGTTTTGTTAGGACTCCTTTGGTGCCATTCGTTATGCACTTGGATCAACTGAGAGACTACCCTGCCCCAGGTTATGATTAAGGGTTTTGATTTTCGAAAATACAACTCCTACTTCTTTGGCTCAGAGGGGTTGACGAGGGATTATCTTCCTTATAACTCCAGTGTTTAGGGATTGAAACAATGCCTGTACCTCATCAGCGGGGTCTGTTCAAAAGCATACTGTAGATTATGGTATCGTTTTCGTCATCCTCCCTCAAGAGGCTTAGAATTATTTAAGATCAAGAGTTGACATCAGAAAAAATATGAAAACAGTTTGCATATAGTGAATGCGAATATATTGATTCAAAAATAGACATAAGCGATGCATTAATGGAATAACAATGTTTTAACATGAATAAATGTTTAAACAAAAGAAAATCACAACTTGAATTCGAATGAACAAAAAGTGCTTTCTATCCTAGCCATGTTTTGCCATGGGAGCAGTGATCACGTTGGGAGTCTCGGGTACTTCAAACTGAATCTCTCCAGCGTCGATCATGCCTTGAATCTTGTACTTCAGCGCCCAACAATCCTCAGTATCATGCCCCGGGCTACCAGAATGGTAAGCGCACCTTGCTTCGGGGTTGTAGCTTGGAGAGGAGGTCTTTGGATTTGCAGGAGGGTTGATCACCGCAATCAGGTTCATCCTTAACATATGTTGCAAGGCTCGTGACCATGGCATGTTGATATTGGTGAATTGTCTCTTAGGCTCGTCCGACCTGTTCTGATCAACCCGCTGTTTCTGGCGAGGTCGTTGTTGAACCTGTGAAGTAGTAGCAACTCGGAGAGGTCTATTCACTGGACCCGACCTTTGCCCTCTTGGGGGCTGTTCCATGACCTGGTCCCTGATTTGGGTTGGTTGCTTCATGCCTTGAGGAAGCTGACTGACCATGGCTCTCAGCTCTCCTTGCTCCTGAGCTAAACCTTGAATGAGAGCCCTTTGCCCCAGCATCTGAGTTTTCAATGTGTCTACCTCGGCTTGTAGACGTTTCAGCTGTTCGTCCTTGTCATCTTCAGGACCTTTTCTGATCAGATTCCCCATGAGGAGTGCCCTCAACTCTTCCTGCCCCTTGGATAGACCTAGGAAGATTTCCCTGAACTGAGACTCTTGAGCGTGAAGGTCCTGGTTATCTTGTGGTGAGGCCATTGCTGAAATAAACAGCGAGAAAGGTGAGTGACCTGCAAAAGGGATACCTGTAATGCAATGATGTGTATGATATGCATGTAATGTTTTCAAGGACCTCGCAGGGTAAACAAGAAAATTGTTAGCATCGGAGTTTATAGCTTGATTGAAGGAAACCCATGTTGTTGAGAATTCTTCTTCAAGGGTCAAAGGCTCACCATATCCAGTGGGTCATAGCCCCTGACTTTAGTCATCATGTCTGGTTTTGATTTCCAAACAACCTTGGTTAAGGGAACCTTCTTCAAGAGTCAGAGCTCACCATATCAAGTGGGTCATAGCCTCTGACAACTTTGTCTAGAGGAAAATAAATCCTCTTTGCCCCTTGCTAGATGTTTGATTCATCATGACCTGCATCACAAGCCCTTTCGATCCTTGAAATGGGTTAGGATGTATGCAATGGTATGCAATGGTATGATGTCATGCTATGCATGGGGTGATGTAGGTACACCATGTTATGAGTCCCAATTAAGGACTATAAACAAACCCTGCAAGAAATTCAGTATACTTTGTTATGAGTCCCAGTTGAGGACTATAAACAACACCTGCAAGGAATTTGGTAAACCCTGTCATGAGTCCTGGTTAAGGACTATAAGCAAGACCTACAAGAAACTTAGTACCCTGTCATGAGTCCCAATTAAGGACTATAAACAAGACCTGCAAGTAATTTGGTAAACCCTGTCATGAGTCCTAGTTAAGGACTCATGACAAGACCTGCAAGTGGTTAGTACGCCCTGTTATAAGTCCCAATTAAGGACTATGAACAACACCTGCAAGACATCAAGGGTCAGATAACAAGTATGCAAGTAGTCAAGTACGAAGGCACGCAAGTCACACAAAAGAAGCCCTTAGGGTTTAGGCCAGCATGAGGTCTGGGTATTACCCTCTTGAAGTTGGTGGGTTCATACCTGTCCTAATCAAAGTAACCGGGTTCTAAGGTTCCCAATATCACGGGATTGCTTTCATTGTTCATCGTTTCGATTTAGCCACTGAACTGGCGACCGAAATATTCCAGGAAAGCAACCCTCAATTGAGCGTAGTATCGAGTATCAACCAACCTCGGACTGCACCAAAGTCAGTTATCTCACTACCCTAAAGAGGCCAAGATAGTTCAATTAAGGTTCCTAAGGTCTGTTGATGCTTCATGACACCACGCGGAGGCCCCGTACTCTCCTTGACTGAACTCAAGGGTTACCGGTACACACCAAAGTGCCACATCAACGTAGCAGACTGTTTCAACCGTGTCGGTATACCCCGCACAGTTCCCTCACAGCCTTGTTGCTACTTTCTAAGAAAGGTATCCCCCAGATCCGGGTGTAGGATCTATAGAACTCCCAAGCAACCCACAATTTAAAGCACACAAAGCAATACAATTGAAAACATAGTTATAAGCTAGCCCTAAGGTACACCTCACTTTATAAAGGTTCCCCAGCAGAGTCGCCAGTTCTGTGATCGGTGGATCTGGAACTGACTGTTTAACGCTGGTTCGCGAAATGTCGCGGAAGCAAGAGTCGCCACCGTCTTTTATTTTCTCCAAATGGAAAGGACAAAAGCACAGAAAAATTCCTTAAAGAGATTGCTCTCGGTTCAGGAGGTAGGTTATAGAAAGGGAAGGTATTAGCACCCTTTCTATCCATGGTTATCCATGGGCTCTTAGATACTTGCTCAATGTGTTTTCAAAATTGTTTTGTGCTTTTCAATGTGGGTTTAAAAAAAAGTTTCTTTTGAAAAATTTCAGATCGACTCATACGTCAGAGTGTTTGAAAAGTTTGTTTTGAAAGCTTTTGAAAAGTGTCAGTGTGAAAAGTCTTTTTGAGTTTGTTTTGAGATTAGAGCAAGTATCCTTGAGAACCTACCTACCCTAAGGAATTCGTCTGTGTAAATGTCCTTAAAAGTAGTGCCATCCCACCATTGAGAGGTAGGTAGCACCACCGTTGGAGGTGTTCGGGTCAATTCGATTTTAAGGGACATGGTGATCACCAGAGCAATAGGAAGACACCTTAGAAGCTACCCTCATGCCAGGTTCCCGGATCATGAGGACTTACTAAGACGTCCTCTACTCGACGACCACCTTTCGAAAGGCAACAGTGAGGCGTACCCTAGGGGTGGTGTGTGCGAATCGTGTGTCGTTTTCATTTGCATTTATCTTGTCATGTTTGTTGTGTTCTACGCTTGATTTTAATTATTGCCATTCATTCTTGCATGCATATTTAACAGTTATAAAGTTTGCGGAAAAATAAATCTACGACTATTACAAATGGCACGGGTCCACATCGCCAAAATTAAACCGGACCCGATTTAGCAGAAAATAAATAAAGCGATAAAGTAAAAAGTGCGAAAAGTAAAATTACATGGCTTAGGGACAATTACATAATTATATAAACGATAAAAAGTAAATGCGCGAAATAAAGGAATTAAAACAAAATTAGGGCGTTGGACCCTTTTGTAAACAATTAAAATTAAATGATTAATAAGGAATTAAAAAATAAAAAAAAAATTAAATGAAAATGATATTTTTGTGTTTTTTAGATTTAATGAAAAAAGGGAAGTTAATTGAAATTAAATTAAACGGCAAACCCTAATTCTAATATTTTTTATTTATTAAGAGAGAATTAAAATATGATCTAAATTAAACCCTAATTTATTTATGCACAATTTTTAATTTATGAAAATAACTAGATAATATTATTATTCTAAAAAAAAAAGGAAAAATATTAAAAGGAATAAAAATATCAATTAACCTAATTCTACTTTTTTTGGATTTTTTTTTGTAATGGAAAAAATATAAATTAAACCTAATTTGAAACTAGTTTATTTACATGCTAATAAAATAAATAGATATTATTTTTTGGTCTTTTTCTGATTTTTATAATGTTTTTATATTTTATAGAAAAAATAAATTAATTGAATTAAGACAATAAAATAAATAAAACAACAAAAATAAAAGTGAGAAGAAAAATATAAAATGCAAACCAGGGTGGGGTGTTGCCCCAAATAAGGAGGTTCAAATTTGAAAAGCCTGGCCCAATTGAATTTGAATTTGCTGACTTTTCATGATTCCATATGATGCGTTTGACCAGGTGTACGCTGCACCCTGAAGCTTGGTCATTGATCTGATCATTGTGGACGCGTGGCTAATGGATGAGGAGGACGTATGGTACGCATGCATTCCTGAAGCTGCATAGGATTTATAATTGAAAAATAATATGAGATTTTTGCCAGACCTGGGACTTGAACCCAGGTCTTGAGGGTGAACGCATTGGTAGCTTGCCAGCTGAGCTGTATGAGTCAATTGATATATTATGATAAACAAAATAATAAAAAGCAAAAACAACGCGTGGTAATTAAAACGCGCGCAATTTCAAACAGACAAATCATTGGCTGCCACGACTTCTTCTTCTTCACCACCCCTGTAACATAGAACACAGAGGCAACGGTTTTGAAACGTTGTTTTAGAGGTGATTCAAGAAAATAGCGAATAGAACCATGGGCATCATAAATTGTTCGCGAGTATGCATTCTTCTTCGTCTTGGTGCGCTGAACTCAACCATGGTATCCAGCAGTCCTAATTTTTCTTCTACACAAAATCCCCAATTCAAGCAACCTGTAACCCTAAAAAACGCATATGGTGGATTCGTATATATGACATAAAAAAGCAATTCAACCTATTGGTTAGCATAAAAACATCATTATAAACAAGAATCCATGAAGAAAAATGCAAAAGAATGCTTGATTTATGCTATGCGTTTTCAGAATTTTCTTGGTGCAGTTTGACTATGGGATACCAATTCAAGGGGTTTTCGTTGATGTTAAGGATTGAGAGACGTTCCAGGATGCCTCAGGATGCTTATGGAACAAAAATCAAAGCTTGAATCGATCTAAAAGCTAGTTTTCAGTCTTGAGTTTTTTGTGAGAAATTTCAATATGCAATGCTTGTTTTGGGCGCAACTTGCAGTCTTCTTGGCATTAGGTCTTGATTCTGATCATATAGGGAGTGATTAGGTTAAGAAAAATTGGACAAAATCTTATGCATTGATGAATTTCAATATTTGATTTTACAAGATCTTTTTCAAATCTTTTTCTCATGGCTTTTGGTTCAATCATGCTCAAATCTTATCAAAACTTGCCATACTCAATCAAGCACGAAATATTGAGGTTAAACATGCATGAAAAGATTTTTTTAGGTTAAGTTTGATATTTTTCATGTATTAAAATGATTTAAATGAATATAAATTAATATTAATTCAAATAAATAATTAAAAAATATGAAAATACTTCCCTTTGGGCCTAGTGGTCGTGCATAGGCTTGGCATGAAGAATCTTGGAAGGAAACTAGGCCCATTTGCATTTTTAGGCCTTTTGCATCAATGTTGACTTTCAAAAATTTCCCAAAATTTCCCAACTTCTACAAGGCATAACTTGGTCAATTTTTAAGCTTTTCACATGTTCTTGGACATTTTAGAAAGGTCTTTGAGTCCTTTAACCAATGCCTTTGGTCCCATGTCATTTTGATTTACCAATCTCAAGTTATGGCCTTTTACTTAAAGTCCCTTTTTGTTGACTTTTGAAAATGACCTATAATGTTGAAATTGATAACTTTTTGTGAGAGCATTTCTTGGACTTGAAGTATGAGGATGAGTTGTAGGAAATGTCTTTCTCTTCAAAATGAGCTTTGGATGGAATTTTTCTGATAATCCATGTGAAAGTTATGCCTTGGTCAATTTCAGTTGACTTTTTCAGCTGTCCAAATATAGCAACTTTTGCATCTTTGATGATTTCTGAGCCAAATTTTGAGAATCATGATCAAGCATTGATCAAATGATGTTTGTGGCTTCAAAATGATATGTTGACCAAAAATTTGAACTTTTGACTGTCAAATGACCATTTTGCCCCTACAGTTGACTGTAGTGCAATCTAGGGTTTTGACTGTGCAATCTTGAGTTGAATGCCTTGAAACTTGACATGAAGACACTTGACCATCTTTGTAGGCATGTGAGACTTGATTGGGCCTTTGAAAAGTTCATTTGCTTGACCAGAACTCAAACCCTAGTTTTGACTGTATAGGAGACAGTTGAGCTGCACAACCCTGGGGGAATTTTGTGACCTTGACTTGGCAATTTCTTGATGAATATGGGAGGGCAAATTTTGGGGTACAACACCATACGAAGTTGTCAGGCCTATTACTCTTGAAGTTGCTGATAAAGACGGGGTTCTTCCAACTATTCTCCATCCTCATATGCCCAGTAATATTGGCACACTGAAGAGGTCTTGGGCGCAACTATGGGAAGAACGGGATTCTTATCGGGAGAGGTTCAATGAACAAGAACAGAAGATCCAGAAGCTGACTAAGCAACTGGAAAATGAGCGGATCCTGAATGATTATATCTGCACTGAGAAGAAGAGGCCATGGGAGCATTGATGGACCTTTGATGATTTCTTTTACAGTTTTTATTTACTTTTCAGTATTTCCATTCTTGTAACGCCTAAGGGCAATTTGTTGAACAATTTAAATTCTGAAGTTAAATATAATAAAGTGTGTTTCCTTTCTTGTTTACAAATTTGAATCCCGATTGACTTTGAAATCATAAATCATACGCATTTCATCTCATGCACTTCATAAACAGGTACCCTTTTACAGGATTCTTATCTTCTTCGCTGTTTATTTCAGCAATCATCATGTCTACTGAACCTTCCACTGAGCAAGCTATCAAGGCCCTCCAAGCCCAGAATGCCCAATTTCAAGAGTTGGTCATTAGCCTAGCTAAGGGTCAGCAGGACCTGAAGACCCTGATCCTGAAAGAGAGGAAGAAGAAGAAAAAGAGGACGGTCATGTTCAACACCGGACGCAGGTTTGGGAAACGGGCTGCAAAACGAAGTTGATCTGACCACCTCATATGGAGGGAAAGACAGCCCACAAGAAAGGAGGGCTCCTAGCCCTATGGTCTCCGACAACGAGACAGACTATGATGAAGAACAATATCCTCCTGCTAAGGATAAGTACAAACAGCTGGAAGACCGTTTGAGCACTGTGGAAATACAAAAGGTGCCCGGTCTGGACTTTGGAGATCTAGGTCTATCCCTTGGGGTGGTGATTCCCCATAAGTTCAAGGCACCTACCTTTTCCAAGTATGACAGAGCGTCCAGTCCAAAGTTGCACCTCCGATCATATGTGAGGAAGATCCAACCTTACACTGCTGATAAGAACTTGTGGATCCATTTCTTTCAAGACAGTCTTTCAGGGACCCAGCTTGAGTGGTTCTATCAGTTGGACGGAGCCAGTATCCGCAGCTGGGAGGATTTGGCTACTGCGTTCTATAGGCAGTATCAGTATAACTCCGACCTTGCTCCTACGCGTACCCAACTCCAGGGTATGTCAATAGGGACGGGTGAAGGATTTAAAGAGTACGCTCAAAAATGGAGAGACCTTTCCGGAAGGGTGCAACCACCTTTAGCTGATCGTGAACTTGTTGATATGTTTTTGGGGACCCTGTCTGGTCCATTCTTTAACCATTTGATTGGAAACTCTTCAGTCGGGTTTACAGACCTTATCTTGACTGGTGAGAGGATTGAAGCTGGTATTAAGGCTGGGAAGATACAGAAGGGTGCCTCCTCGAGCACAGAGAAGAAGCCGTTTAAGAAAGAATCCAGTGCTGTCTACGGCTCAAGAAGATAGAATAGACCTGAACACCGCCAAGCTGTCAACGCGGTTGTTATTTCAAAACCTGCTGGTGCTCCTCAGCATCACAACCAACAAAGGGGCGAGAGACCTCGAAGGCAATTCACTCGTCTCAGCATGACTTTGTCTCAGATGTTGCCACAGTTGCTGAATACCAATCTGGTGACTCTAAAAGAAGCTCTGAAGATTTTAAATACAACATCACCAAAGTATAACCCTAACGCCTGCTGCGCTTATCACTCTGATAGCCCGGGGTATAATACGGATGATTGTTGGGCTTTGAAGAACAAGGTTCAAGACCTAATCGAGGCAAAGGAGATTGACTTTGAGGCGCCCGAGAGGCCTAATGTTGTAACAGCCCCCATGCCTAAGCATGGAGTAAATGCTATTAGGGATGATGATGATGAAGAGTTTGATATCGACAGTTGGATCTACCCCACGACCAACGGTGGATTAAGCAACTGGACAACGAAGGATTCTATGCCCGTTTCAGTTATCACCCAATAATGAAACTTTTTGTTTTGAATTTGTAACAGACAATATTGTGAAACTTTATGGCCCGGTGTCTTACTCGGGGCACCGTGGCTTCATTTGTGATGGCTTTTGTGTGCCATTTTCATATATCATTAATAAAAGCATTGGACGTTTTTTTGCATTTCAAATCTTGCGCTCCTTATCTTTCTTTATTATATATTGCAAAACAGCTATTTTACACACACTCACATATACAGGTCTCAATCCACTCTGGATCTCACTGGTAACGACTCTGCTACTGCCAGTTATGACTTTGAAAATCTGATCAACTTAGCCGAAGACGAAGGTGGAGATAATTGCGAAGTGCCTGGTGAACTTGCAAGACTACTACTCCAGGAAGAGAGGGCCATTCAGCCACATGAAGAGCTAGTGGAAACAGTGAACCTGGGTACTGAGAAAGACAAAAAGGAAGTCAAGATCGGTGCAAATCTGGAGCTTAGTGTGAAACAACGGTTGATTCAGATGCTGCATGACTACATGGAAATCTTTGCCCGGTCTTACGAAGATATGCCTGGGTTGGATACTGACATTGTGGTTCATCGCCTGCCTACCAAGGAAGACTGCCCTCCCGTAAAACAGAAGGTTCGCCGTATGCGTCCAGAGATGTCTGAGAAAATCAAGGCCGAAGTTATGAAACAGTTTGACGCTGGTTTTCTAGCAGTAACTTCTTACCCTCAGTGGGTCGCCAATGTGGTTCCAGTGCCGAAGAAAGACGGTAAGGTCAGAATGTGTGTTGATTACAGAGATTTGAACAGGGCAAGCCCTAAGGATGACTTCCCTTTGCCTCACATCGACGTTTTGGTTGACAATACTGCTCAGCACAAGGTATTCTCCTTTATGGACGGGTTCTCCGGTTATAATCAGATAAAAATGGCTTCCGAAGACATGGAGAAGACCACCTTTGTTACTCAGTGGGGCACCTTTTGTTATAGGGTCATGCCTTTTGGGTTGAAGAATGTTGGGGCAACATATCAGCGTGCCATGGTTGCTTTGTTTCATGATATGATCCATCATGAGATTGAAGTATATGTCGACGATATGATTGCGAGGTCCCAAACTGAGGAGGAACACCTTGACCATCTGCAGAAGCTGTTTGACAGGTTGAAGTTGTACAAGCTAAGATTGAACCCGAACATGTGCACCTTCGGGGTGAGGTCTGGTAAGCTACTGGGTTTCGTTGTAAGCGACAAAGGTATTCAAGTGGACCCTGCCAAAGTGAAAGCTATTCAGGAGATGCCATCTCCCAAGACAGAGAAAGAGGTCAGAGGCTTTCTAGGATGATTGAACTACATTGCCCGATTCATCTCACATCTAACTGCTACTTGTGAGCCAATCTTCAAGCTATTGAAGAAAGATCAAGTGGTATGTTGGAACGATGAATGCCAGGCCGCTTTCGAAAGAATCAAAGAGTATCTCCAGGAACCACCCATTCTAATGCCACCAGTTGAAGGGAGACCTCTGATCTTATACTTAACAGTACTTGACAACTCAATGGGGTGTGTGCTGGGGCAGCATGACGAGTCTGGACGAAAAGAGCATGTTATTTATTACCTTAGCAAAAAGTTTACCGACTGTGAGACCCGATACTCACTGCTTGAGAAAACTTGCTGCGCTTTGGCATGGGCTGCTCGTCGGCTGAGACAGTATATGCTGACTCACACTACTCTATTGATTTCAAATATGGATCCAATCAAGTATATCTTCGAAAAGCCTGCCTTGTCCGGAAGAATAGAAAGATGGCAGATGATCTTGACTGAGTATGACATACAGTACACGACTCAAAAAGCAATCAAGGGAAGTGTATTGGCAGACCATTTGGCACATCAGGCAGTGGATGGTTACCAGTCTATGAACTTTGAATTCCCGGACGAGAATATCATGTTGATAACTGATTGTGAAACACCTGGACCGGATGAAGGACCTGAGGAAGGATTCCGATGGTCTATGCATTTTGATGGAGCTTCAAACGCTTTGGGTAACGGCATTGGCGCTGTGATCATATCTCCTAAAGGCTCACATACTCCACTTACCGCCCGACTATGTTTCAACTGCACCAACAATATGGCGGAGTATGAAGCATGCATCATGGGTCTTCGAGCAGCAATTGACCTAAGGATTAAGTTTCTGAGTGTCTTCGGAGATTCCGCTCTCGTGATCAGTCAGATCAAAGGCGAGTGGGATATGAAACACCCAAATCTTATTCCTTACAAGGAGTATGTGTTGATGTTGCTTCCCCACTTCGAGGAGATAACCTTTGAACACTTCCCAAGAGAGGAGAATCAGTTGGCGGACACGCTAGCTACGATGTCTTCTATGTTCAAAGTCAAATGGGACAACGAGGCCCCCCGGATCATTATTTGGAAATTGGATGAACCTGCACATTGCTATGATCTTGAGACCGAAGAGGTAACAGAAAAGCCTTGGTATCTTGAAGTTAAGAGGTACCTTGAAGCTCAAGAATACCCCGAGGGTGCATCTGTTAATGACAAGAAGTTTCTGAGAAGGTTCGCGGCAAAGTTCTTCATCAGCAATAGCATTCTTTACAAACGTAACCATGATTCAACCTTACTGCGTTGTGTGGATAAGATTGAAGCAGAAAGGATCATGGCAGAGCTGCATGAGGGTACCTTCAGAACTCATTCCAGTGGACATATCATGGCAAAGAAAATCCTTCGGGCAGGATATTACTGGTCCACAATGGAAGCCGACTGTTATCAGCATTCTCGGACATGTCACAAGTGCCAGGTCTATGCTGATAAGGTGCACATTCCTCCAGTTCCTCTGAATGTTTTGACAACACCTTGACCTTTTGCAATGTGGGGCATTAATATGATCGGCGAGATCAGACCTACGACATCCAACGGGCATCGTTTCATCCTGGTAGCGATTGATTACTTTACGAAGTGGGTTGAAGCAGCTTCCTTTGCTACGGTAACCAAGAACGTCGTGGCACGATTCATTCGGCATAACCTGATCTGTCGATACGGTGTACCAGAGAGGATCATTACGGATAATGGTACCAATCTTAATAACAAGATGATCACTGAGCTCTGCGAGCAATTCAAAATACAGCACCACAACTCTTCTCCCTACCGGCCGAAGTGATCGCGACTTTATCGTCTAAATTAATCGGGAGACTGCAAGTATACAGCCCTATCGCGTAGTTTTAAAAGATATCGAACCTAAGGGACTATAAATCGAACTAACGTAACCTAAACTACTGTGTAAAGCTATAGCCATCGAATAATTAATTAGGGGAATTTTTGGGTAATAAAACTTAATTCTAATTGAAATAATAATAATGCGAATATCGGTATGTACTTCGTTAACACTAAAGAATCCGGCTTTCCACTGGCTTATTTTCTAAAAATGATAATAATATCTTTTTCAGCAAAAAGTATTTATTCAAAAATCTATTCTCAAACTTTCGCTCTATTGAAGTAAATTATAATTTTAAACTCTGATGTATGCTTTCGCTATCCCATTGATTTTAAAATTACTTTTTGAAAATAAATAAAGTTTAATTGGTTTTAAAACGCTGTCGCAGTCTTTAAAAACAATACCTAGTATCTACTATCTGATTTTAAACCTCAAACTGTCGCTCTATTGGTTTCTAATCTTAGTCAGTTTATTAGCCTCAAACTTTCGCTCTGTTGGTTTCTAAACCTTTTTTAACAAAATAAATTAGATAACTAAATCAGAAAAAGTGTTTATTTTATAAAATATAATTAAGCGTGTTTGTTCCGGATCCATTCAAATTAACTCGTTACATACCGATATTTAAATAATTTAGCCAGACATACTCATAAAAGCAGACATGAATACATTAAAGGAATTAACATTCATAAATAAATTCATGGCTAAATAAATATCTCTCATGCAAATAATTAATTAAATAAATTAAAGCGATGTAAATAAGAAACCTGAATTAAATAAATGCTGGAAATAATTCTTGAAGCTTGAATCAATTCGTACAAAATCCCGGTTCTTCAACAGAAATAAAATTTAAGTATTTGAAAAGGAACTGGCTGGAAAATAACTGCTGGAAACTGAATTACAATGGAAAATAATAATGCGGGAAGGTAAATTCTGAAACTGGAAAATAATGCTCCAAAAAAAACCCCCCGATTTTGATTTCCTGATGTCCTTTTATAGTGGTAGAATGTAACCACGTTTTGAGATATTTTCGTACCACTTTTCCCCAAATTTCTCATTCTAACTGCTTTGAGTGGAGGTGGTCGTCCCGAGATTTACTCATCCACTTGACCACGTTGAGACAGGCGCCTCATGTATCATCCTAGGGCCTATGTGGCAGTTGAGACGGACGCCTCCCACTAAGGGGAGGGTCCGAGGCGGGCGCCTCAATTGTAGGAGAGGAGTTGAGACGTGCGTCTCATTCTTGCACGTGCCTTTAGGGCTCTCTTGCTTGCGTGGGCCTGATTTCGTTTGGGCCCAGTTTGGAGATAATAAACCTTTTGATCCATCATTTTTGCTTTGCACACCCCTTTTCTTCATTTCTTGCATATTTAGTCCAATAACTCTCTTAATTTCTTCACTTTGCTCAATTTGTCTAATTAAAATAAAATACCTGAAACAATAAAAATACCGGCGTAATATGGAAATAAAATGAAATAATTAAATAAAAATACTAACATTATTTATGAAAATTAAATCAAATATACTATATAAAATTGTGTTATCAAACTCCCCTATACTTGAACCGTTGCTTGTCCTCAAGCAAAAGTAAAAATGAAAATCACTGATGCACAGTTAAACACAGATATAAGAACATACATCACTTCGTACCAGGTTGCAAGTTAAATTTTTCGTTAGAGAATTTAAGTCGAACTTAAACACCAAAGCTACCGTAGGAACACTGGACAACCCCATTTAAGCAGACCAATTTAAGTCATGTCATTATAGCTTAACCTAATACTACGTTTTATTTCACCCGTTTTCATTCTAGTGCAATCACATTAAGCCCTTTACCTTACACGCACATAGTGGAGTAACTGGTTAGTGAATTTGATCTTAGTAAGCCAGCTAGGAGTTCTGGTAATTTAATCATATGGTACTCCCTTTTTCCAATTAAAAATTGCGGGGTATCGAACCGTAATTCGCCCTACCAAGTTCAGTACCAGGGACCACTGAACCAATTTATAATGGATTATTTTACATTTAAATTTATAGTTTCTGCAACTGTTGGATTAAATGATCTGGTAAGGACCATCTAACTTAATAAGTGCATCTTCAGATAAAAGCAATTTCTTAAGAATATTTGATCAATCACTTATATTCATCAGCTCTCCACGTAGTTTGTGTTTATGGCGGTGCCGACTGCTTAATAAACTACTCGGGGCTAATCTAAAACTAAGTTTTAAAGGTTTTGGTATAATAAGTACTTAAATCGATCCAACACATCGGGGGTTTTGAAGTGTTAAGACGATAGCAATTTTGCTAAGTTGCTCGAATTCTTATTTATAATAGGCAACCTTAATACTAGTTGAATAATGTTTATAAATGCGTGTTAAAATTGTTTTATTTTATTCGTTATGGCTCAAGAAATAGGGGGAATTCGAGTAAGCACAAATTTTTGCATAAGAGATTAAAATTTGCATAAATAAGTATTTTATTGAATTGAAATTTTGCAATACAAGAAAAGAAATAAAAGGAAAAATACTACAAAGAGAGCAAAGGAAATAGAAATGAACAAGGAAATGATCTGACTCCCCTATACTAAAAAGGAGCAATGTCCTCAATGCGATAAAAACAAAGGAGAATCAGATGAAAAGAGAAAGGCGATCACTCGTTGCTTTGAGAATCATGATCTCTTGTTCTTCGTCCTCTAGTACGAGGTCTTCGTCGTACGTCAGAATCAGAATCATTAAGATGAAGTGCGTATGCTATGCGAGCTTGCAAAGATTCGAGGTTACGATCATGGCGAAAGGCATATTCTTGTTGTTCGCGTCGCATCTCTTGTTGGTGGCGTTGCAACTCTAGTTGGTCACGTTGTACTTCTTGTACGAGACGTAAAGTCTCAGCTTGGTTTTGTTGCATGGCATGGAACAACTGATCTTGACGAAGCATATGAGCCTGCATAGCTGCGAAATTTGCAGCGGGATTATTTGGTTGTTGGGCGGCAGGTGCATCAAGAGCATAACGCCAATTGGAGCAGACTCGGACGTCGAACCGATTCAGACAAGGTAACACAAAATCAGGAATTTGACGACGATTTATCACTAATGTAAACCGGCCATCATGTCTTGGAGAGATTATATGGGAATCTCGGCAATAGATGACATCAAGAAGAGTGGCTAGCATCATATATTGTAACAAAGAAAATAGCTCGGCGGAAATGCCTAAAGCATATGCTAAAGATGTGATGATGCCTCCAAAAACAAAGGGATTAGTACCTGTTACGTTCACGCATGTGTGGATGTGACTGAGCATGAAAGGAGCGACGTTGACAGCATGACCATTAAGGGCACAGAAAATGATGAACAGCTCATTTTGGTTGATCTTGTGATTATTGGTCCGACCAAAGATGGTGTTAGCAAGAACGCGGTGAAAGTACCTTAATGCAGGGTTATGTATTTGAGAAGCATAGAGGTCGCGCCAACTTTCTGTGGTTTGACCGGTTAGATCATTCCATAAGGAGAAGCCGACTTGATCCCAAGAAAGATCATGGTCATCGTCGAAAGGCTTGTAATGAACATGCTCGCCGCGAGTGAAAGATAAGAGTTCAGCGACTCTTTCTTGATCAAGAGAGTACTCTTGGTTAAACATGCGGAAGTTGGCGGTTCCGGTTGTGTAGGGATCATCGACAGGTGTTGTGTAAGAGAATGAACTAAGAAATTCAAGCACGAGTGGTTCATAGGTTGGACATGAGTTCGTGCAGAGACTGGTTAAACCGGTGTTATTGAGCATGAATACGATGCTATCGGTCATTCCTAAGGTTTCCAAACACTCCGAACTTACGTATTTTGTAGGAACGACGGAACGGGTATAGAATTTTTTATACTTTTCATATCGTCAACTCGAGACATAGTGGGAAGAGAAATAAGTAGCAAGAAGTATCCTGAAGAGAAGAAAATAAAGAAGATCAGCATTGGCCAAATGCCGATAAGAAGAAAAAAACATAGAATAGAAAGAAATAAGACAAAGAGGAGAAATATAATGAATAGATAAAGAAAAGAAATAGATATATTTTTGTTTTTGTTTTTGTTAAAAATAGACTAAGGAAGAAATGAAAAATAAGAAGAGGGAAATATAAAAAACGGTGGGTTGTCTCCCACAAAGCGCTTTGTTTTATGTCGTAAGCTCGACAAATAAAACTAAAGACTAGGCTTCTAATCGAGCGTGTGGCTCGTCTAGATTTATCGTTTGAGAATTTCCCTCAAGTTCAGTTAGATGGTAATGTTTTAAACGCTGCCCGTTTACTATAAACGGTTCAATCGAAGGTCCCTTAATCTCTATTGCACCACTTGGATAAACTCGAGTAATTTCAAAAGGTCCGGACCACCTAGATCGTAATTTTCCAGGAAATAATTTTAATCGTGAGTTAAATAGTAATACCAAGTCACCTATGTTAAAATTCTTCCTAGATATATGCTTATCGTGCCATTTCTTTGTGCGCTCTTTGTAAATCCTAGCATTTTCGTACGCATCCTGTCTAAGTTCTTCCAATTCATTAATATCCAGGATACGCTTCTCTCCAGCGGCAGTGTAACTTAAGTTCAGATTCTCAATGGCCCAATAGGCCTTGTGTTCTAACTCAACTGGGAGATGGCATGACTTACCATAAATAAGCTTGAAAGGAGTAGTACCGATGGGAGTTTTATAGGCAGTTCTATAAGCCCATAAAGCTTCGTGAAGTTTAAAGGACCAGTCCTTTCTGGACGTAGCGACAGTTTTTTCAAGAATTTGTTTTATCTCGCGATTTGAAACTTCAACTTGTCCGCTAGTTTGAGGATGGTAAGGTGTAGCTATGCGATGTCGAACTCCATATTTTCCTAATAATTTTTCAAAGATTTTGGAAATGAAATGAGATCCACCATCACTTATAACGAGTCTGGGTACACCGAACCTAGGAAAGATTATGTTCTTGAACAGCTTAAGTACCACTCGGGTGTCATTTGTTGGAGAAGCTATAGCTTCGATCCATTTTGAGACATAATCCATAGCCACGAGTATATACTTGTTACCGGATGAAGATGGAAAGGGTCCCATAAAGTCTATCCCCCACACATCAAAGATTTCGACTTCTAAAATGCCTTTTTGTGGCATTTCGTCACGTCTAGATATATTACCGGTGCGTTGACACCTGTCACATTTTAAGATGGTGGCATGTACATCTTTCCATAAATTAGGCCAATAGAGACCGGATTGTAAGATCTTTGCACAAGTTTTGGATGTACTCGCATGTCCTCCGTAAGGTGCAGAATGACAGTGTTTTATAATGTTTTCAATCTCTTCTTCTGGCACACATCGGCGGAAAATTCCATCGGGACCTCTCTTGAAAAGTAAAGGTTCATCCCAATAATATTGTTTAAGATCATGGAAGAATTTCTTCTTCTGTTGGTAGGTAAGTTCAGGTGGTAAAACGCCTGCAGCGAGGTAATTTACGAAATCGGCATACCAAGGCACCGAGGAGACGACTAAGGTGGTTTCCATGAGTTTATCTGGTTTTGTGTCTTCCAAGTGGGCAATCAGTTTATCATACTGGAATTCATCATCGATCGGCACTTGTTCATGTTTAAGATTTTCTAGTCTAGAGAGATGATCTGCTACCACGTTTTCGGTTCCTTTCTTATCTTTGATTTCTAAATCGAACTCTTGCAGTAGCAATATCCATCTCAGGAGTCTAGGTTTAGCGTCCTTTTTGGTTAGGAGATATCTAATAGCAGCATGATCAGTGTATATGATTATTTTGGATCCTACTAAGTAGGAACGAAACTTGTCTAATGCGAAGATCACTGCTAATAATTCTTTCTCGGTTGTAGCATAATTCATCTGCGCTTCGTCCAGGGTTCTGCTTGCATAATATATGACGTGGAGTCTTTTATCCTTTCGCTGTCCTAAAACAGCTCCTACGGCATAGTCACTTGCGTCACACATTATTTCAAAAGGTTCATTCCAATCTGGAGTTTGCATGATAGGCGCAGAAATTAATGCTTTCTTAAGTGTTTGAAATGCTTCTAAACATTTTTCGTCGAAGATAAATTCAGCGTCTTTCATTAATAGCTCAGTTAGGGGTTTAGTTATCTTAGAGAAATCTTTAATGAATCGTCGATAAAAACCGGCGTGTCCCAAAAAGCTTCGGATTTCTCTAACAGTTTTTGGAGGTTGAAGGTTCTCAATAACTTCGATTTTAGCAGAATCGACTTCAATTCCTCTTTTGGATATAATGTGTCCTAAAACAATTCCTTCTTGTACCATAAAATGGCATTTCTCCCAATTAAGCACTAGATTAACCTTCACACAATGTTCTAATACCCTTTCTAAATTTTCTAAACATTCTTCAAAGCTTTGTCCACAGACGGAAAAATCGTCCATGAAGACTTCCATAATATTGTCCAGAAAATCAGCAAATATTGCCATCATACATCTTTGAAAAGTTGCAGGAGCATTGCATAAACCAAATGGCATTCTTCTATAAGCAAAAGTTCCAAAAGGGCATGTGAAAGTTGTTTTCTCTTGGTCATTAGGATGAATAGGTATCTGAAAGAAACCTGAATAACCGCCCAAGAAACATAAATGAGAGTGTCTAGCTAAACGTTCCAACATTTGATCAATAAATGGTAAAGGGAAATGATCTTTTCTGGTGGCTTTGTTAAGTTTTCGATAATCGATGCACATTCTCCATCCAGATTCGACTCTTTTAGTTATGATTTCTCCTTTCTCATTTTCGACTACTGTGACACCTCCTTTCTTAGGTACAACATGCATAGGGCTAACCCATTTGCTATCAGATATAGGATATATGATTCCTGCTTCTAACAACTTCATAACTTCCTTTTTCACAACCTCGCTCATAATCGGGTTTAGTCTCCTCTGGTGTTCTCTTGAAGTTTTACAATCTTCTTCTAGCATAATGCGATGTATACAGATAGAGGGACTTATTCCTTTAAGATCAGTGATATTATATCCTAAGGCTGTTGGATATTTTCTCAGAATTTGTAAAAGTTTTTCAGTTTCGGTTTTGCCAAGTTCTGCGTTGACTATCACTGGTCGTTCGAGTTCGGAATCTAGGAATTCATACCTTAGATTTTTAGGAAGTGTTTTGAGTTCTAGGGGTGGTTTCCTTAAACATTGTGTAGGATCTGGTGCTATAGCTAAGCATTCACTTAGATTACTACTCAGATTTTCATCGAGATTGTCTTCGTTTTCAAGCTCAGCTTCTTTTCTACATTCATCGATGATATCCATGAAGTAACAAGTATCTTCAATTGCAGGTGCTTTCAGGAATTGGGAGAGGATAAATTCGATTTTCTCTTCACCTACTTCAAAAGTAAGTTTTCCTCTTTTTACATCTATAATTGCACCGGCTGTAGCTAAGAAAGGCCTTCCAAGAATGATTGGGGTAACTTCGTCCTCCCTTATGTCCATAATAATGAAATCGGTTGGTATATAGAATTGGCCAATGCGTACAGGAACATTCTCGAGAACTCCTGCATGATATTTAATTGACCTATCTGCTAATTGAACGGACATTTTGGTTGGTCTGAGTTCTCCCATTTCAAGTTTCTTGCATATAGATAACGACATCACACTTATACTGGCTCCAAGATCACATAAAGCTTTATCTATGACAAATTTGCCAATTACACATGGAATAGAGAAACTTCCAGGGTCTTTGAGTTTAAGAGGCATTGTGTCTTGAATAATTGCACTACATTCAGCAGTAAGCATGACAGTTTCATTATCCTCTAGCTTTTTCTTATTGGATAGAATCTCTTTAAGGAATTTAGCGTAGGAGGGCATTTGAGTTATAGCTTCGGTAAAAGGAATTGTAACATTAATTTGTTTTAGAAGATCCACGAATTTCTTGAATTGACCCACATTCTTAGTTTTAGCTAACCTTTGAGGGTATGGGATATGAGGCTTATAAGGTGGTGGGGGTACATAAGTTTCATCTTTTTGCGTGGTATCTTCATTATTATCTCTCTGATTTTCCTTTTCTTCTTTATCTTTAGTTTCAGATTGTTTAACAGAATTTTGTTGCATAGCTGGGCTATTGTTTCTGGGATCTACAGGTCCATCATACTCTGTTCCGCTTCTTAAGATAACAACATTTGCATGTCCTTTGGGATTAGGTTGAGGCTGTCCAGGAAATGAGCCAGCAGGAGCAGCAGAAGCCGCTTGTTGTTGAGCTACCTGAGAGATTTGTGTTTCTAACATTTTATTATGTGTAGCTAAAGCATCAAGCTTGTTAGATAATTGCTTAATCTGCTCATTAATGTGTATATTCTGATTTTGAACATCCTTATTAGTCTGGGATTGAGTATTATTGGTTTGGGATTGAGTAGCGATGAAATGCTCTATCATGACTTCCAAATTAGACTTCCTAGGAGCATTAGACGTGTTAGGACCATTATTATGATGATTTGGAATAGCCTTAGGATAACCAGGTGGTGTAGCAGGAGCTTGTCCAGGTGCGTATAACGCGTTGTTACTCTTGTATGAAAAGTTAGGATGATTCTTCCAGCCAGGGTTATATGTGTTGCTGTAAGGATTACCCTGTACGTAATTCGCTTGTTCAACTGGAACTCCTGTTAAAAGTGGGCATTCTGGAGCAAGATGTGATTGAATACCACATAAGTCGCAAGTTTGAGCAATTGCAGCAACAGTAGCTGCGGGAGCAGTGGTAAGATTCTCGAGCTTTTGAGTGAGAGCTTCCACTTTAGTGTTGACTTGATCCAGACTATTCACTTCAACCATGGCACCTTTCGTTTGAGATTTCTCTACGCTAACTCTCTCCGTACCCCATTGGTAATGGTTTTGAGCCATGCTTTCGATAAGTTGTCTTGCTTCAGTATATGGTTTATTCATCAGTGCGCCACCAGCTGCGGCGTCTATAGTCAATCTCGTATTATACAAGAGACCATTGTAGAACGTGTGAATGATCAGCCATTCTTCTAAACCACGATGAGGACAAAGTCTAAGCATGTCTTTATAACGTTCCCAAGCTTCAAAGAGTGATTCATTGTCTTTTTGTCTGAAACCATTGATATTGGCTCTGAGCATAGCAGTTTTGCTTGGAGGAAAATATCTAGCCAAGAAGACTTTCTTCAACTCATCCCATGTGGTGATTGAGTTGGAAGGAAGAGATTGGAGCCATGCGCGAGCTCTGTCTCTGAGATAAAAAGGAAATAGGCGCAATCGTATTGCCTCGGGGTTAACACCATTCGCTTTCACAGTGTCTGCGTACTGCACAAACACTGACAGATGAAGATTCGGGTCGTCAGTAGGAGCTCCAGAAAACTGGTTCTGCTGAACGGCGGAAAGAAGCGAAGGTTTTAGCTCGAAATCGTTTCGAGCGATAGCAGGAGCAGCAATACTATTATGAGGCTCTGCTTGAGAAGGAACAGCGTAGTCCTTAAGAGGACGAGGAGCAGGAGCAGGTAGATCAGCCATCTTCTTGAGTTCTTCAACGTCAGGAAGTTTGGTCGAAGGAAGGTTGTTGCGTTCTAAATACTCTTGAATTCGTCTTCTTAATCTAAGGTAACGCTCGATATCGTATATAGGTATATGCAAAGGCGTGCCTTGAGAGCGAGTATTTGGCATACACAGAGGGAAAATAAATAGTTGCTATAGTCTATACTTCGTAATAAAATTACGATATCAACTTAAATAGTTCCCCGGCAACGGCGCCAAAAACTTGATCGCGACTTTATCGTCTAAATTAATCGGGAGACTGCAAGTATACAGCCCTATCGCGTAGTTTTAAAAGATATCGAACCTAAGGGACTATAAATCGAACTAACGTAACCTAAACTACTGTGTAAAGCTATAGCCATCGAATAATTAATTAGGGGAATTTTTGGGTAATAAAACTTAATTCTAATTGAAATAATAATAATGCGAATATCGGTATGTACTTCGTTAACACTAAAGAATCCGGCTTTCCACTGGCTTATTTTCTAAAAATGATAATAATATCTTTTTCAGCAAAAAGTATTTATTCAAAAATCTATTCTCAAACTTTCGCTCTATTGAAGTAAATTATAATTTTAAACTCTGATGTATGCTTTCGCTATCCCATTGATTTTAAAATTACTTTTTGAAAATAAATAAATTTTAATTGGTTTTAAAACGCTGTCGCAGTCTTTAAAAACAATACCTAGTATCTACTATCTGATTTTAAACCTCAAACTGTCGCTCTATTGGTTTCTAATCTTAGTCAGATTATTAGCCTCAAACTTTCGCTCTGTTGGTTTCTAAACCTTTTTTAACAAAATAAATTAGATAACTAAATCAGAAAAAGTGTTTATTTTATAAAATATAATCAAGCCTGTTTGTTCCGGATCCATTCAAATTAACTCGTTACATACCGATATTTAAATAATTTAGCCAGACATACTCATAAAAGCAGACATGAATACATTAAAGGAATTAACATTCGTAAATAAATTCATGGCTAAATAAATATCTCTCATGCAAATAATTAATTAAATAAATTAAAGCGATGTAAATAAGAAACCTGAATTAAATAAATGCTGGAAATAATTCTTGAAGCTTGAATCAATTCGCACAAAATCCCGGTTCTTCAACAGAAATAAAATTTAAGTATTTGAAAAGGAACTGGCTGGAAAATAACTGCTGGAAACTGAATTACAATGGAAAATAATAATGCGGGAAGGTAAATTCTGAAACTGGAAAATAATGCTCCAAAAAAAACCCCCCGATTTTGATTTCCTGATGTCCTTTTATAGTGGTAGAATGTAACCACGTTTTGAGATATTTTCGTACCACTTTTCCCCAAATTTCTCGTTCTAACTGCTTTGAGTGGAGGTGGTCGTCCCGAGATTTACTCATCCACTTGACCACGTTGAGACGGGCGCCTCATGTATCATCCTAGGGCCTACGTGGCAGTTGAGACGGACGCCTCCCACTAAGGGGAGGGTCCGAGGCGGGCGCCTCAATTGTAGGAGAGGAGTTGAGACGTGCGTCTCATTCTTGCACGTGCCTTTAGGGCTCTCTTGCTTGCGTGGGCCTGATTTCGTTTGGGCCCAGTTTGGAGATAATAAACCTTTTGATCCATCATTTTTGCTTTGCACACCCCTTTTCTTCATTTCTTGCATATTTAGTCCAATAACTCTCTTAATTTCTTCACTTTGCTCAATTTGTCTAATTAAAATAAAATACCTGAAACAATAAAAATACCGGCGTAATATGGAAATAAAATGAAATAATTAAATAAAAATACTAACATTATTTATAAAAATTAAATCAAATATACTATATAAAATTGTGTTATCACGAAGATGGATGGGGCTGTCGAAGCGGCAAATAAGAACATTAAGAAGATTGTGCAGAAGATGACAGTGACCTACAAAGACTGGCACAAGATGTTACCATTTGCTCTTCATGGGTACCGTACCTCAGCACGGACGTCAACAGGGGCAACGCCCTATTCCTTGGTTTATGGCATGGAAGCAGTTTTGCCAATTAAAGTTCAGATACCCTCTCTTCGGATCATGAAAGATGCAGGTTTGAGCAAAGATGACTGGATCCAGACCCGACTTGATCAACTGAATCTAATCAACGAAAAGAGACTTACCGCTATTTTTCATGGTCAGACGTACCAAAAACGGATGATCAAGGCATTTAACAAGAAAGTCAGACGACAAGAGTATCAAGTTGGGAACCTGGTAATCAAGCGCATTATTCTACCTCAAGGTGATCCCAGGGGCAAATGGACCCCTACTTACAAAGGGCCATTTGTGGTTAAGAACATCTTTTCAGGAGGAGCGATGATTCTAACCACCATGGATGGTGACGACCTTCCTCACCCCCGTCAATGCAAACATAGTGAAAAGATACTACCCATAATCAAAGACCCGCTAGGTCGACTGGCCTAGGCAAAAATAAGGGCTTCCCGGCGAACCAAAAGGGTTCGGGCAAAAATAAGGGATGAAAATATAAAAAAATCTGTACACCCGGCAAGTCGAAAACCTGAAAAGGAGGCTTGGGCAAAAATGGGTATCCCGGTGGACTGAAAACCCGAAAGGGCGGTCCAGGCAAAAGTTAGGGATTAAAGCGTAACACTATATCTCATCGGATCACCCTGCATCCAGACTTTGGTATCAACTATCAGGCTCGGACGACCCCAGTCAATCAGATTCACATTTAACTAAGCAGCAAAGTGATGAGATGCTTGAAGATATAAAGGCGATAGCAGAGTTGGAACCCAGTGGGACTATTCACATAGTTGTTTTGTTTTCTTTTCACAAATTGTATAAATCCTATTTGTTCGGCGGCGTTCTCTTACTAGGAGGTCAGCCTCTTGTACAAAAGCGCCTATTTACAGGCAAACTTCAAAATCAATACAAATTCATTTTCAGACAAATTTCAAACTGTTTTCCCTTTATCTGTTTTGTTTTGCAAAAAACGTCCAATGTTCATTTTTGATATATGCATTTGACATTAATTACTGCTCATAAATATTTACATGCGAAACAAAGGACTAATTACGGGTGATATCAGAAGTAGGGGCAATAAGAATTGTCTGAGCGGTCTAGTTGCTCTGTCCACCAAGGTACCAAGGTAAGTCCAGCTGAAGAATGTGACCAAGATACCATCACTCCCCGCAGAGTAAAACAGTAATGGTAGCTCTCTCCACTGAGACTCGCAACCATGAACGAATCAGCCATACTCTCCCCCAAGCAGAGTTGGTCTACCATCAGCCCTAAAAAGGTTAGGTATCCCCAGAAGGTCTTAATATTCCCCAGCAAGCATAAGAGTATCCCTGGCAGTCTTAATATTCCTCAACGGAATATAAGAATGTTCCCCGGCAGAATGTAAGATACCCCCAATGGAGCCATTTCCCCATGCAGTCTAAAAAAGTTTCCCCAATGGAGTTTAATCATCTTCCCCAGTAGATTCTGGAAGCTTATCCCCTGCGAAGCACAAATAAGTCTCCCCAACCAAATTCAGAGGTTATCCTCACAAGAGTCTAACCGGTTATCCTCAGCAAGTTGCAACTGAAAGATCATCCCCAGCGAAGTTCTTTCTATCCCCAGTGGAGTTCATCATCAAAATCCCTAACAAAGCTTATCAACGGAATCCCCAGCGGAGTTTATCATTAAAATCTCAGTGAAGTATCTCTTCCCCACAGAGTAATTCCCCACAAAATAATCTCTTCACCATGTTTATTCCCCAATGAAGTTATTTTCTCCTACAGGTTTATTCTCACAACCATCTCCGTTTGTCATCCCCATCAGAAACATTCTAAACAAAGTTTGAAGATACACATACTCTTCAACAGCAGTCCAGGATTTGACAAACTCCCCGGCATTTGTCAAGGATTTATTTTCCCAGACGAAAATACATTCATAAACATTTCACATTTCATACCTCCTATTTACATACATGATAAAGTGCATACGACACGATCTCATTTATTTTTGAGAACATCATGACATCATGCATTTCATACATCATGACCTTGCATACAACTAACGTTTACCTTTTTTAGGAAAAGGTCAATCAAAATATGTCTACCATCAACCTTTTCAGGTCCCAGTTTAATACCTGTAGCAAGCCAGGAAAATATATGTGGACGATTGATTGTAGATTAATACCTGTAACAAGCCAGGAAAATTATCTACACGAAGAGATTGAAGATTAATACCTGTAACAAGCCAGGAAGACCTTTCTTTCTCAGGTCAGAGATTAACACCTGAAACCAGCCAGGACAGCTATCTCCTCGACCAACCTTTTCAAGTTCCAGATTAATACCTGTAGCAAGCCAGGAAAAATATCTGTGGACGACTGATTGTAGGTTAATACCTGAAACCAGCCAGGAAAATTATCTACATGAAGAGATTGAAGATTAATACCTGTAACAAGCCAGGAAGACCTTTCTTTCTCAGGTCAGAGATTAATACCTGAAACCAGCCAGGACAGCTATCTCCTCGACCAACCTTTTCAAGTTCCAGTTGAATACCTGTAGCAAGCCAGGAAAAATATTTGTGGATGACTGATTGTAGATTCATACCTGTAACAAGCCAGGAAAATTATCTACATGAAGAGATTGAAGATTAATACCTGTAACAAGCCAGGAAGACTTTCTTTCTCAGGTCAGAGATTAATACCTGAAACCAGCCAGGACAACTATCTCATCGGCCAACCTTTTTAAGTTCCTGATTAATACCTGCAACAAGCCAGGAAAAATATCTGTGGACGACTGATTGTAGATTAATACCTGTAACAAGCCAGGAAAATTATCTACATGAAGAGATTGAAGATTAACACCCGTAACAAGCCAGGAAGACCATCTTTCTTTCTCAGGTATGCAAGTTCTCGCTAAGGAATCTCTTATGCGATCGACACTCTTGCAAATGACATCTATAAGCCCATCCTCCTACCAACAATCTCCAAATGGCATCTGTAAGCCCATTCCCGACGTCACAATGCTGATACTACACCATGAGAGTGCAAATTTCTGGGTACTCTAGTGTTCAATTATCTTCCACCTTCGGATCATGAAAGGCATGCAAGCCAATCTACATCCCCAGGTTTAAGAAAATTGAACAGGGGAAACTGTTGTACCCCAAAATTTTCCCTCTCATGTTTTCAAAGGTCTTCCCTTACATGGTTGGTCACAAACCCTTGCCTAAGAAAAATAAAGTTTTTTGAAGATGAACAAAATGTCTTTCGATTGGCATTATGGACAAACACTTCGATTGGGCATTTGGCACTCTTCGATCAGGCTTTGATTAGTAAGCTTCGATTAGGTGTTTGAAATCCTTCGATACAGGCTTAACTCACCAGTCTTCGATTGGGCATTTGGCACTCTTCGATCAGCCTCTAATTAGTAGGCTTCGATTGAGCGCTGGACCTCTTTCGATCAAGCTTTGGTGTGCAAGTCTTCGATTGAGCGCTGGACCCCTTCGAGCAAGTCAATGTCACAATGCTTCGACTAGTACTTCAGAGGGTCCTTCGACTGGAACTTCATACTTTACCTCAATCAGAACATCAGAACGAAATGACATTCGAATGGCATTTCAGTGCAGAGTTTCTCTTAATCTAAGATGCTCTGATGAAGGAAGTTCTGAACACTTCGAATCAGAACTTAGACTTATCACAAGGCCAAGGGCTAGTCGAAGTTATCTAATAGAGAATGTTCCAAATAGATTTGAATTGGACTTTAAAGCTGGCAAAGAAGGCAGATTCGAAGGAATGAAGTAGGCTGGCATGACTAAGCAAAAACACATATCCTAACCTGTCCAGAATACCCAAAGTTCACAATGGCATGTGTCCCTTGCAAATATGCAATCGAAGCAGGGGGAGTCTCAATCGAAGGGGCTGTGACGGGAGTAGTTCGAATTGGGACTTTAAAGCAATCGAAGAGAGCAAATTCGAAGGGGCAAGTCAGCTTTTGATTTCCATCATATTGGAGGCCCAAACAGCTCATAACAGGCTGGCAGTAACACATGAAGATAGATTGGAACCTGATTGAATCAAATATAGCAAGTCTTTATGAAGAAATCAAATCAACTCTCTTCATCATAATGGACCAAGATTTGATACACAAATGTTGACCTAAATTCCTTGTCTATATAAACCTCATGCTCATAAACAAAAAAAGGACGTGAAAGACACAGAAAAAACTCTGCAGAAACGGCCACACCACTTTGCAAGAAACCTTGAAAAAGTGTGAGATTGAAAACAACCTTAAAAGTGAATTCAATCCAAAAGAACAACATAGCCCTCTTGCCAGCAACCTCCTGAAGCGTGGCCAATCAAAAACCAAGCCTTTCACTGCCTATAACACACTGTAAGCCCCCATGAGCCTTGCTCTGCACATGGAATCGTAACTCAGTTTTTGTGCATCTTTGTGCCAAATTTCTTGCATATTTGTATTAATCATTAAATTCCTAAGCAAACTGCATTATTTGATTGTATTTTCGTGACTTCTAACCCCATATTCAGAACCTAGGGTTCTTGTTCTTGTTTTTGGGTGTTCCTTGTGCAGATTAAATTAAGGCCACTAATGGCCATGGATGAGTTCAGGGGAAAGAGACGAGTGTGAGGGTGTCCTTAAAACTCGTTTTCATGGCCTATAGATAGTTTTGGAAGGCAGTTAGGGATTTTGCTACGGATGTAAATCCGCAGGAAATGAACCATGGGGTTGTGGGGAAGACGAAGACGTGTCTTCTTCCCACTGGTCCTTTTAAAACGCGCGCCACATTTTTTTTTATTTTCAGGGAATAATTGTTGGTTTGTTTTATAATATCTGATTACTAATCCTCTAACAGGTTAACATCATGGCTCAGTTGGTAGCACGTTGGTTGAATTGTCCAATGGGACCTGGGTTCGAATCCCAGGTCCCCCAAAACTTTGTTGTGTTTTTCCTTCAGGTATTCAGGCGCAGCATCCCAAACGTGGTCCATCATATGCCTCAGTCGCCCATGCGCCAGGTGGTTCCAAATCCAAATCCAGTGGTCCAGGATGAGGTTCACCATGAACCTTGGTCAACAAACGTCCAGGAAATCTGAAAGTCAAACGAGGTTGTTCGAATCTGGGCCTGGAATTGCTGAACCAACCTCCCTTCTTCAGGCCCAGCGCTCCCCAAAGTTTGCTTATGTTTTTATTTTCTTTTCATATTTCTTTTGCTTTTTATTATTATTATTATTAAAAAATAACTAATTAATTAACAAACTAACTTCTTTTTCATAAAAAAAAAAACAGAAATCAAAAATATTATTTCCATCACTAATTTCATTATTTTTGTAAATAAACCATTAACCAATTAATTTAGTTTTTTAATTAGGTTTAATCTTAACATTTTTTACAATAAATTAAAATTGACTTAGAATTAGGTTTTTTTAATATTTCTAATTTTATTTCTTTAATTAAAATAAAACTCAAAAATACTTTCTTTAATTCCATTATCAATTTAGACTTAATTCTTAATTCAAAAAAAGACCAAAAATATGCTTTCTTTAAATAAAAAGGGTCAAAACCCTAAAGGACAATCTGATTCAACTTTTCTCGCGCGTATTATTTTTTATCTATATTTGTGTAATTGCTCTGAGGATGTAATAGCTTTAACTTAGGACCTTTATTTACCGCTTTTATTTATTTTTCCGCATTTAATTTTAAGGGTTTTTTTTGGCGATGTAAATACCCGACGCCTTGTAATAGCTTAGTTTTATTTTCCGCAACCATTAACTGCTAGATGTATGAATAATAGGCTATGCATGACAAGATCTATCTTAACTTAAAATCAACAGTAACTCACCATGACATCTAAAGATAATATAACTGAAAATTGACACACTTGCACATGCCACTCCTAGGGTACGCCTCACTTGGTTGCCTTAAACGTGGTCATTGAGTATAGGATGTTTTAGAGGTCGCTCTCTTGTCCAAAGATCATAAGTTGCCTCGAAATGGTTGCCTCGTAAAAATGATCTAAGACATTAGAGTTACCGCTAAGACGTCCTAACGTTGCTTTAGTGACCACACGTCCCTTAAATCGAATTGACCCGAAAACTCCAACGGCGGTGCTACCTATTCCTCAATAGTGGGATAGCATTGTCTAAAGGACATTTGCACAGTTTAATTCCTTTTTGAGTAGGTAGATGTTCTTAAGTACTTGCTCTTTTGAAAACAAAAAAACAAAACTTTTCGCACTTACACTCTCTTCAAAAACAAAACTCTTTTCAAAACCCACAATCACAAAGAAAAGCAAACTTTTGAAAACATAGTGAGCAAGTACCTAAGAGCCCGTGGATAACCACTGATAGAAAGGGTGCTAACACATTCCTTTTCTATAATCTACCTCCCGAACCCGAGAAACATCTCGAAAAGGAATTTTTCTGTGCTTTTGTCCTTTCCTTGTTGGATAAAATAAAAGACGGTGGCGACTCTTGCTTACCGCGGCATTTTGAAAAAACAAACACAAACGCGAACCAGCATTCCAAAACAGCCAGTTCTATTCCCACCGATCACACCTATTATCAAATATCTAACAGTTATATTTTGCGGAAAATAAATTGCGGGAATTTAAACTAACTATTACAAGGCGTCGGGTATTTACATCGCCAAAGACAACCCCTTTAAAATAAAATGCGGAAAATAAATAAAGCGATAAAATATTTAAAGTCCTATTAAGCTATTACATTCCGGAAACAGATACAATATTGAAATAAAATGGATCGCGTGCGGGAAATTAAATCGGGCGAGTTCTAGGGTTTTGACCCTTTGTTATTCAAGAAAAGAATTTTTTTGTTGTTATTTTGAATTTATGGAAGAAATTAAATTGGATTAATTATTAAATTAATAAATTAATTAATTAATGAAAATAATATTTTTGGATTTTTGTGTTATTTAAAGAAATAAAAAATAAATTTATTCAATGTTAATAAAAACCAAATTGTCTAAGTTAATTTTAGCTATTGCAAAAAAGATATTAAAGTTACTCCTAATTAAAACTAAATTAATTAATTGATTTGTTAATAAAAAGAAAATACTAAAATTTAATTTAAATAAGAAAACATTTTTTGGTTTTTAATTTTATGAAGAAAAAAAGATTTGATTGGTTGGTTAATAATAAAAATAATAACAATAAATAATTAAGCAAAATAAAAAGAAAATAGAAAGAGTTAGGGTTTGGGCCTGTTTAGGGGGTCTGATTAGCAGTTTTGTGGCCCAATAATCCAATGGCCTGGTTGACTTTCTGAAATCTAGTGTGTTCATTTGACTAGAGAGTATGGTGGACGTTCCATCTGGGCCATCAGATTTGGCCTGGGGCCATCTGTCCATTGATTGAATGAGGGAGTATGATGCATCACGCGCTTGGACTTGCATTGGATCACCTGAATGAAAAACATAACAATAACATGGGGACCTGGGATTCTAACCCAGTTCATGTTGGTCACTGAACACACGCCACTACCACTACACCGCTTTGTTCTATTTGTCAATATACTAACCAATAATTATAATATGGGAGAAATAAATCAGATTCCAGAAAAATATAAAAAAAATGCGCCAAGTTTGAACCATCCAACCAGGGGGAGACACGTTGTCGTCCCTAACCTCCAGCCCCCTGTGTATGTCCACCCTAAAATTAGTTCTAGGCCATGAAAATTAAATTCAAGACCATGGTTATGCTCGTCTTCCTCCTCCGGTCCTGCCTATGTCCATCAATGGAGCTAATTTTGCCTGTCAAAGAAATGCCCAAAAAACAAACTACAAAACCCTAGGTTCGGTTATGGGGTTACAGTCCATATAAATGCAATCAAACAATGCCAAAAGTTCAGAAATTTCATAAGCATCATAAATATGTCAAAGATTTGCCAGGAAAATGCAAGAATATGGAGTTACAATTTTGAATATAGGGCCATGAAACGTGATGCTTACAGTGCATTTTGATGGCTGTGAGAGCTTGCTTTTGATTGCATGAGGTTGAGTAGACACCCAACAATTGATTGGTGTTGAGTTTTGCCTTTGTAAACGCCTCTAAGGATGATTTCAGTTTTGCACTTTTTTCACCTTTTTTCAAGTTTGGTTCTTGATGTTCTTGCAACCTCTAGGTCCCAAATTCGCGTGCTTTGGCTTGTATAAGTATCATAGAAGGCATTAGGTCAACAAATTTGTCTTGAATCTTTCCACATCAATGCCTTGAGATTGGATTTTATTCACCATTGATAACTTGCCTAATTTGCCAAAAATCCAATCTTTTTGCACATGGAATGCTTGATACGAATTTGATACACTTGATGATGATGATTCAATCCTGAAATAGCCAAAAAGAGATCAAATAATCAATGTTTGGATTTTATTGGATTTAATTTAATTAAAAATGAAATAATTCATTAAAAAATAAAATAAAATAATAAAATAGATAAATGGACACAAGGATGAATCTAGGACACGTGTGTAATGTGGCAAGCCCAAATCAAGTGGAAAAGAATGGGCCCATTTGACAAAATTTGAAGTTTTGGGGATAGTTGACTTTTGGCAATTTTGCAAAAATGTCCAACTTCAACAATGCATAACTTCTTCAATTTTGAACTTTTGGAAGTGTTCTTGGACTTTTTAGAAACCGTGAGATGCCCCTAACCAAACATTTTGGTCTCATCGCATTTTGATATTCCATGCTCAAGTTATAAGCTTTGGAAAAAAAGGTGTTTTTGTTGACTTTCAAAAATGACCTATAATGTCCAAATTTGTAACTTTTTATGAGTGCATTTTCTGATTTTGGGGTATGAAGATGGATTGTAGGAGATTGCATCATATTCAAAATGAGCTTTGGATGGGTCATTTCTCATAAAGTATGATAAAGTTATGCTTGGTCAAAGTTGAGTTGACTTTTCCTACAAAACCCTAATTTAGCAACTTTTGAGTCTTGATGAATTTTGAGCAATCCTTGATGAATCATGATCAACCCTTGATCAAATGATGAAATATCCTTCAAAATGAGAATGTTGACAAAAAATCTTGAAGTTTGACTGTATTTGGGTCACAGTTGACTTTTGCCCTAGCACATTCGATTTTTGGACCCTTTGAGCAATTGACTGAGCAAACCTCCTCTGCAAGGCTTGAAATTTGGCATGGATGATCTTGAGAGCATATTAGGACATTGGGGAGCACTTGAGGTCATTTGGATTCAAGGATCTTGATGCAACACAAAACCCTAATTTGGGATTGACTGCCTTAGGAGATAGCTTGACTGTCCAACTCTTGAGCAATCTTGAGCAACTTGGAGATTTTTCTTGAAATGTTTTGAGAAATATGAGAGAGAAAATTTTGGGGTACAACACTGATCAATTTAATCAGCTTCAGACAAGGCAACAAATAGACAAGATGCTCAGAGACACGAAGGCTATAGCAGAATGGGAACCCCATGGGATTATTTCACATAGCCATCTGTTCTTTGTATCAAATTTTCATTTTTTACGACGACATTCTCTTACTAGAATGTTTGTCTCATTGTACAAAAATACTTACTAAAGTCAATACAAAGATATCCCTTTGAAAGTGCAAAACTATTTATTTTTCTGTATTTTTGTGTTTTGTTTACAAAAACGTCCAATGATTTATTTTTGAACATATGCATTTGAACGTAACTACTGTTTACAAATGAACAAAATAGAAATCACCGATGGTTTGAAGAGATAGGGAAATCTCTCTAAGATATTTCCATAAAGTCCCCCGCAGTGTGCAATTTAATCCCCAGCGTAACAAAACTCCCAGTTATCACTCCCCGATAGAAGTAGCCAAATTTCTCATGATTCCCTAACAAGATTTTACAAGCAGTACACAGTGTTTCCCTTACAACATGATTTATCTCTCTAAGAGGAAATTCACCAACACTTCAACTTCACAACATGAAGACTTACACTCCATATCCTCAGCAACAGTCAGGGATTTATTTTCCCCAATTCAACAACAGTGAAACGGATTAGCTCACATACACATACATCGCATCCATATATCATAAACATCGATAACACAAATGCATATATCACAATCTCATTGTACCATGCATTTCATACATCATGATATTGCTTACAGCTAATGTTTTACCTTTTTCAGGATAAGATTAATCAATGGCTATCATCAACAAATTACAAAGGTCAGAGGTTGATTCCTAAGACAAGCCAGGACAATTATCTACACTACCAACTGAAGAAATCTAGCACGGGTTCTTTAGATTCAACTTCAGATACAGTTCAGATACGCTCCAGACATGGATGCCATTCTAATACTCATTCAGATTCAACTTTCAGATACAGTTCAAATACGCTCTAGACATGGATGCCATTCTGATACTAATTCAGATTCAACTTTCAGATACAATTCAGATACGCTCTAGACACGGATGTCATTCTGATACTCATTCAGATTCAATCTTCAGATACAGTTCAGATACGCTTCAGACACGGATGCAATTCTGATACTCATTCAGATTCAAATTTTAGATACAGTTCAGATACGCTCTAGACACGGATGTCATCTTGATACTCATTCAGATTCAACTCTCAGATACAGTTCATATACGCTCCAGACACGGACGCCATTCTGATGCTCATTCAGTTTCTCTTACAGATACGATTCAACAATCATTTCTGGATGGCACCTACAGGCCCATCTCCAGCAACTTTCCATCATCCCTCCAAATGGCATCTTTAAGCCCATTCCCTATACCATCAACCTTCACATCACCGAGTGCAAATTTCTGGGCACTCTAATGTCAAATCATCTTCCACCTTCGAGTCACGAATGGCAAAACTCGCCAATCTAACTCTTCAGGCTTAAGAAGATTGAACAGGGGCAGCTGTTGTACCCCAAAATTTTCCCTCTCATTTATCAAGAATTTTCTCATAGGATATCCTTTGGCTCAAGACTGCACTAGGGTTGATCAGCTTAAGACACCTCCTTAAGCACTAATGACCAAAATTAGGGTTTGAGATTGCACAAGGATATTTGAACTTCCAATGCCCCATATGACTTTCATGGATCATTGTGGACCCTCAAGATTACTCATGTCAAGTTTCAAGTCTTGGATCATACTTTTACTCAGTCAATTGAGGAATTGACCTAAAAATCAACTGTATTGGGGAAAAAGTCAATTGTGGCGAATTTACAGTCAAACTTCATAATTTTTGATCCACATAAACATTTTAAACTCATATGTATCATTTGATCAAGTTTGGATCATAATTCCTCAAGAAATTTAATCAAATCTTCAAAAGGGCAAAATGGTCAAAATTAGGGTTTTGACTTGGAAAGGGCAATTTCTGATTTTTGACCTAGCAAATGATCAATTGGTTTAAGGCATGATCTCAATAGTCCAATTGCATCATTTTTACCTAATGACATGGCTCAAAACATTGCTCAAGTCCAAGGGATTGACAAATGAATTTTCAGTCAACTGATCAAAAGTCAACTGTATACTGAAAAGTCAAACTTTGACTTTTTAGTCAAATTCAAATGCCAAAGACCACAATTCATCAAAGCATGTCAAAATATGAAACTTATTCATCAATAAATTCAAAATTCAAAATTTCATTTTTGAAAGTGAAAATTTCTAAACTTAGAAATTTTTCTAAGTGTTGGAAATTTCTTATTTTTTCACAACTTTGAGCAAAATTTTCATCATGATGCAAGATGATTCAGAAGAAACTTCCAACATGAAAGTTATAGATCTCCATGAAATATACAACTTTTCTTTACACAACTCCTTCCAAAAGTGCTTGGATCTCAAGTTATAATTTTAAGAATACATGGTCATGAAACAAAACACTTAGTGAAATTTTCGTCGTAATTTGGTCAGGATTTTGACCTAACTTCATGACACATTTTCATATAGTTCCAAGGGGAATATTCAAAAGTAATTCAAATATGGATTGTATAGAACATTACAAGCTTTCCAAAATGTCCAAGAACTCCTTGATATCATTCTTGAGTAGGGAGAATCGAAGAGATGAAGTTAGGGTTTTATCACTTGAATTACAAGGCCTTTTGTGATGAACAAAACTCAAATTCAAAGTTATGCTGCATAAACTCTACTTTTCAGGCCTCAAACTTGTTAGGAACTCCATAATTAATTGCTTGCACATCTGTTAGAGGTCTCATTTCAAGCATTCAACGCAAGGCCATGCTTTATATCCATTTTGGGAAGAAAATGCACATTGCCATTTTAATAAAGTGACTTTTTGCACAAAACTTGTTCTTGAGCCTTACACTTGTTCTCTTCTAATCATACATGTCTCATATCATAAGAGAAATGGTTTATACACTTACAATCACCCATCCCATGCTTGTACTTCACATTGAAACTTGGTTTCCCACTTTTCTTGAAAATTAAGTAACATAGCAAATAACTTGTAACTTGTACTTCTGACTTTCCAATGCACTCAAACCTCTTTGCTTATACATACACAAACCATTTGCCACAAATCACATGCATGCTTAAGCCCTGAAAACACCTAGAACACAGAATCACCAAAAACACTTCAAAACTGGTCATTTTTTGAGTTTTTAAACCAATCTTCAAATCTACTCGTGCGTTTCTTGGCCTTTTGCTTTCAAAAGCTTCTAAACAACATACACAAACAACCCCAACACCTGCACCACCACTGTAACACCTCCATCATCATCCACCATTTTCAAAAATAGAGCTTTGCACTTTGACTTCTCCAGAACTCCTCAGGCACTTTCAGCTCAAGCTAAGCATCCTTTTAGCTTCCTGGGAACTTGAGGAATCTAACCCAATCATTGGAACTTAATGAAAGCTTCTCAAACTCCAAACCCGATACCCTCTTGCAAGGTAAGTTTTATAACTTTGGAACTTTTCATACAAGCATCATCAATGTTTTATTTATGAATGAAACATGTAGATATCATTGCCCTAAAGCTAACCATGTCCATAGTTTCCATTAATTTTGCTTGAGCTTAGAGAATTTTAAGATTGAAGTTTTTGATATTTTTAGGGTTCAGATTAGGGTCAATGAAATTCATTTTTGTCTTTGATCTATAGTTTTAATTCTTTACATTTCTGAAACTGTAAGGACATTTTCTACAAGTTTCATGTTTACAGTTTTCATTTTTGTTGAGATTTGAACAAGTTACAAAGGTTCTGGCTGGGCGTGAGGTTGAAGATGAAGTTGGCCTCAGGAACGTGTTTGCCATATATATATATATATATATATATATATATATATATATATATATATATATATATATATATATATATATATATATATATATATATATATATATATATATATATATATATATATATATATGCTTTGATTTATATAAACGGATGTATAGCCACTCCAGTGGTAGAAGCGCGTGCCTGTAACCAGAGGGACCTGGGTTCGAGCCCCAGTGGTACCCTTTTGATTTTTTTTGCATTCTGATTTTTTGGAGAAGGCGCCTGGGCCTCCTTTGGGCTTTTTACTTTTTTTTTCTTACTGCTAACCCCTTTGTTGGCTATTTGCACCCTGACCCATTTTTATTTCTTTTTCTTATTTTTATTTATTTATTTCTTAAATATATTATCTAATATTAAAAAAATCATAAAAAAATATAAAAATAGTAGATTTATATTTGGACATAGTTTATCTATTTTTTCTCACATAAAAATTATTTTATTTTATCATACTTTATTTATTTCACTAAATATTTTGTAAATTTAATTATAAAACTAGGTTTTTATTTATTTTCTTTTACACCAATTAAAATATATTATTTCAAAATATAAAAAGACCAAAAATATTTTATAATACTAAATTATTTTCAAGATAAAAACACCAAAAATATTCTTTGTACAAACTTATTTTCTTTTAATCAATTAATTGATTAGAGTTTTATTTAATTTCTTTTCCTAGTAAATTTAGGTTTACTTTTTATTTTTTAATTAATTATTTTCTTAGTTAATTAGGTTAAAATAAAATCTTTTTTCTCTAAAAAATCCAAACAAAAATATCCATTTACTTTACATTTGTATTCTTGTATATTTATTCATTATGTGCATTATTTTATTTCAATTCTTGTATAAACTCAATATGGTTGTAATAGATTAATTAGGTTTATTTTCTTGCAATAGCGTAATAACTTTAAATTCCACAATTTATCGCTTTATGTATAATATGCTAGTAATTAGGGTTTGTATGGAAAGACTAAAACCAATGCTTAGAAAAACCCTAATCAAAGACAAAATCAAGCATGAAAACAATACACTTGCACACAAGCACCCCCTAGGGTAAATCCACTTGGTTGCCTTACAAAATGGTCATATTACGCATGTGAGATATCTTAGCAAAAATAAGTAAAGTATAAGATCATAGTCCCTCGATGACGCTATCTATGTTGCCTTTCAAATGATCTTAGTCCCTAAAAGAGAATGCTAAGATACCTTGCAACATTTCTAATCATGGTTATACGATGACCCGCATCCGTCCCGTTTACATCCAAAGATAGGGTTACTTACCAAATCAATGGTAAGATAACAATGTCAAAGGAAAAAGTGAAATGAACATGAAAGACTTTTGAGTAGGTAGAATGCTCCTAATTACTTGCTCAATTTCAAAATATCCTTGCTATTTTCAAAATAAACACCTACACTTTCAAAACCTCTTACAAATTTGAAAACATTTTCAAAAGATCAAACATCTTTGTATACATTCTTACGAACGAGAATCATTACAAAGATTGTCTGAACAATGGTCTCTTTACAAAATACTTTCAAAAACCACACAAAGCATAATTTCAAACAGAAGCAAGTGATCTAGCAAGTAACTAAGAGCCCATGGAAAACCATGGATGAAAAGGGTGCTAATACCTTCCCTTTTTATAATCTACCCCCCAACTCAAGAAATAATCTCAAAGGTCTTTCCTGTGCTTTTTCACCTTTCCGTTTGGATAAAAGAAAAGTCGGTGGCAACTCTTGCTAACCGCAACATTTGCGATAAAACGCAAAACCCTCAAATCAGTTCTCCCATTGTATCACATAAACCAATCATAAAATCAAACACACTATTCACACACGTGCACCTCTAGGGTAATCTCGCTTGTTGCCTTGGAAAACAGTCACGTCCCACGAATATGGGCGTTTTAGCAAAGACCCTCGATAAAAAAAGATCGTAGTCCCTCGATGTCCCTTGATGTTGCCTCCGATAAATGATCTAGTCCCTTACGAAAATTGCTAAAACATCTCATAAGTTGCCTTCTATGACTATATGATTGACCCACGCCAGTCCCTTCACATCCAAAGATTGAGCTTCTTACCAATCAATGGTAAGATAGCAACATCTAAATGAGGAGGAAAAGAACACATACCTTTTGAGTTGGTAGGACGCTTGTAGTTGCTTGCTCACAAACTAAAACCATTTCCACACTTACACTTTCAAAAACAAATATCTCTTTGAACTATTTTCAAAACCAACACTTTGTATGCATTCTTATAGAGACGAGAATCATTACAAAGTTAGCCGCAACAAAGGCATTTTGCAAAATATTTTCAAACTTACACCCATCACAAAGCACCTTTTCAAGCAAATCATTTTCAAGTGATCTAGCAAGCAACTAAGAGCCCGTAGATAACTACGGCTGAAAAGGGTGCTAACACCTTCCCTTTTCATAACCTACCCCCTGAACTCAAGAAAACATCTCAAAGGTCTTTCCTATTCTTTTCACCCTTTCCTTATTGGATAAAAGAAAAGTCGATGGCGAATCTTGCTATCCGCAACAATTACGAGCAAACGCAAAATGCCCAAGTCAGTTCTCCCACCGTATTACAATATGAAATTAAGACCATCTCCAAATCTTAATCATACAAGTATATTTCACGTAACTCAACACATTTGAACTATCTCACCAAATTTCACAACACACATAAATCATGTCAATATTCACATACAATGCATACTCATAATATTTATCAACTAACATATCACAATAACACATTGCAATAAGTTCTAAAACAAGTTATCCTCATTCATCATCAATTCACAACATACATCTACACAAAATTCAAGTATCATGTTCATAACATTCTCATAGTATTAATCAACTCAATGCACTACAATAACATATTATGCATATCACATAACACAATGTTATGGTATCACCATTCACCAAACATGTTATCAACTCATCATGTTATAATCAATAACAATAACGCAACATCACCATATTACAACAACACAACACACAAATACATGCCATTTTACACAATCAAGCAATAATTAAATCACCTACTACTAGTAATACCATTTTTATTGAGAACAATATCGAGCGATAATCCTAAACCGTAAACCTTAAACCCTAAACCCTTTTATAGCCAAAAAGAAATATTTTGGAGGGTAGAATAGAAATACTTAATTCTAGTTGTTTTGTCCATAATAGTCAATGAGGGAGTGGTAGAGAACATAGTACCATAGTACAGTTCTTGCGCCACCATATCAGAGTATTGAGAACATTTGTACCTTGTACTATTCTCTCACGTAAACAAATTTTGATCTTATCTTTTAATCTTCAAAGGCTTATGATGGTTGATGATGAAGCATGCTTAGAAGGACTAAAACCACAATCTTCAGAACCTAAGTCTTCAGAACTTGTTCATCCAGAACCTTGTCTTCAGAGTCTTCAACACTTGGTCTTCAGAATCTTTAGAACTTATTCTTCAGAACCTTCGGAACATGGACATACAAAATATCATAGCTTGAGAAGTCTTCAGAAGTTCTTCCAATAGAGTCGCATCCAAAAACTCTATCACTAACGTTCATCAAAAGCATTGTTATAGAAGCATTCTAGAACTTATCAAGGTCATTATAAACACCATTGGTTTCTTCTAGAGTCAGAGTGTGTTATATTCAGAACCTGATGATGTCACACGCCTTATTTTCAGAGTCAACACCTATTAGCAAAAGCTACACACTAGACATAAACCGTTAAAGTACTAAATTATTCTCTAAGATATCATGTAACGTTATCATCAAAACTTAAGGCCAGGTGGTGAATCAAATCTTGTTCTTACAAAAAAACAACAACAACACATGCACCACAATTATCATTCCATATCAAGAATGTCACGAAACCATACCAATAATCGCAATAAATTCATGCATTTCAACATAATTTCTTATGAAGATCACGTGTTTCATACTAGTGCCTACGCAACATAGTGATCAATAAACACAAAGACATTTATACCTTAGTTCTCATGCCAATATCATGCATCAATAAAATAGCACACACAAACATACAAGAACATGCATCCATCCATGCTTTTTGACATAGATAATGTTATTTCCCCTAATTAAAGCCTACTAGAACCCACCTCAACTTGTAAGTTATGACTTGTTGCTTGGAAAGATGAAATTGGAGATGATAATGATGAGAAAAAGATTATCAAAGTTGCCTTGATGCCTCTTTCTTCAAGAAACTCTTAAAAATTACACATGACACTAGGTTGGATGAAGCTTGGTGAAAAATTCCCTTCTTCTTCTTCCTCAAACTTGTTTTCTCCTCTCTCTCTCTCTCTCTCTCTCTCTCTCTCTCTCTCTCTCTCTCTCTCTCTCTCTCTCTCTCTCTCTCTCTCTCACACACACACACACACACACACACACACACACACATACACACACACACACACAAACACACACACACACACACTCTTTCACTTACTTCTTCTTTCTAATTCAAATTTTTATCTCAAGAAAGAGAATGCTAGTGTGAAAATGAGGAAAAAGGCTTCACTTAGACTTATATAGTGACATTGGAAATTTCTACTTTTGCCTTTGCCATTTAATCAATATTGCTAATGATGTCACTATGATTTAATCAAACCTCTAATCTCTCGATTAGCTACACTAATTTATCATTAAGGGGTGATGACAAACTAAGAGAAATTATGGTATCACATTCCCCCCTAATTTAAAATTCATCCTCAAATTTAGAAATTACTCAAAAAGATGAAGGGACAAATCTTGCATCTCCAACTCTATCTCCCTCGTGGCTTCACTTGGATGTGATTCCTCCCATAACACTTTCATTTGAAGTATCTCTACATCCCTTAGTAATTTGATGGACCAATCCATAATGCGGATAGACCATTGCTTAACCTTTGCACCTTGGGGTACATCACTCAATTACCCATGTATACTTGCATTAATGATATTCCACCTTCTAAGCCATTCTCCAATGTTGTAATGAAGTTCATAATTCAGCCTACTGATAATTCCATTAGTCTTAGTTTGGACCATCGCTCCCAACTTACACACATTTATCCAGTGCTTCATATCCTTGGTACAGATCCTATATTGACATTGTTTACTTGATTGTAGAAAAATGTTCAAGACTTGGTCATACAATCTTGAAAGGTTTCTCAAGCATTCCTGGTATGCTCGTAGGGTTATAAAATTCAATTACACATCTTGAGACGACATCGCACTTCTTAATCAGGCTTAGTTATCACGATCGTCCCAAACAATCGACAATAATACTCATATAGTAGGTTATGAGTTTTGAGAAAGACATGTCAAAGGATTTTGCATGACGTCTGACTCTAAGTCCACCCTAGACACCCTTTAACGAACTATGCGACACGATCCCTTTTGCAACCAATGCTTAGTCCCATACCTAAGCTTGGCTCGCACTCGATTACCCATCGCTTATTCGTATCCCTCCGTTTGATCATACATACTTACACACTTGATTGAAATGAAACAATGTTATGCATGTAGTCAAAAGAATGATAAAAGGTTTGTTATGCATGTATCGCATACTCCCTTTGTTTCAAAATAAAAATCGTTTAAAGTTATTACACACAAATTAAGGAAAATACTGAGAGTAAATAAATATAACATGAGAGTAAATAAATATAACATTTTTATAAAATTGATTGTTATACATTATTATAACTTGAAAAGAATGCTGATAATATTTATTAAGGGTAAAATTGATAAAATCAATTAATTATTATATTGAAAAAATAAAAAACTATTATTTTTTAAGATGATTTTTTTAGTTAAAAAGTGGTTTATTATGAGAGAGAAATGTATGTTATCGAGACGTTACTGCTTTAAGTTACTCTTGCAATTAAAATTCGCAAATATGTAATATTTACAAAAGAGAATTGTGACGTGGTGTTAAAGGAGTGAAGTGGATTTGTCAAAAGTCTTCCCTAAATTCCACACTTCCTTCCTCATTTCAGTCTCTTCCTCCATCCCAAATCAAAACCCTTCACAGAGTAATCTACTTCACGAATCGAACCATGGCTTCCCATATCAACCTATCACCATTCGCATTCTTGACACTAACCACCATCATCTTCTCCCTCTGCTCCACCACCGGTTCAACCGAAGACCGAACCACCGTGCTTTTATCACTTCAATCCCGATCCACTTCCGGAATCATCCATCTCAATGACCAGCCCATCACTCGTTACATCACTTCCGTCAAAACCCCAAGACCCTACTCCCTCCTCATCTTCTTCGATGCCGCACAACTCCGCGATAAATCCGAACTCCGTCTCACCAAGCTTCACAAAGAATTCTCCATCGTCGCTTCCTCCTTCATCACCAACATCACCAAAAGCCCTAATATGATCTTGTTGTGATTGAATCAATATGGTATGATAAAGGAATCTTAGGAGTAAAAATTGGGGTACAACATGTATTGATTGGTTATTGTTAGTTATCTTACCACTCCTAAGGTTCATATACTAAAGGAAAGAATTTGTTCCTAAGAGAAACTAGAAAGACCCAAATTGAAAGAACATAAGCAATGTGACTAAACCACTTCGACACGGTCCTACGGGGCGTGCCAAGTTGTTTACCAGTGATTTGTAACAAATAACCGCTAGTCTTCTAAACTCTATGTTTTGGTAACTTACAGGATTGGCTAGATTGATCCTAGGACATGTGTCTTAGTGTTGTTACGTTTTGGCTTAAAGTTTGACTAATAAGGTCTTTCTACGTGATTATGGTTATTTTAAGATGTTTTAAAATTTGGCTATGAACCCTAAATATAACTGGAAGGAAGTGATCTGGATGTTTATAATAATATAAAGAACAAATGCTTATAAAGGAAGTTCAATAAAATTTAGTAAAGATTTGATAAGAAACGAAAAGGAATAAAAAATCAATTAAAGTGACTTCGTAATAAGAAAACAACTTTGAATAAAATAATGGTGTTCTTACACATACATTATCAACAAACTCTTTTCTCTCGCTCTTACTTTGAGTATATGAGTGATTTGTATACAATGTGAACACACTGAATCCTAACATATAAGATTCCTATTTATACTGATTCGACCCTAACGGTCTCTCTATAAGATTACGCCATGTTCGACATTTTTACATGCATACATTTTGGCGCTTCCACGCGTCCTCCTGGCGAAAACGCATTAGTTTGAAATTCAAACTCTTCCCACTCGAAGCTTTTGAATTCAATCAACGTGACTGTCGAAGTAACTTTCACATATCTTGAAATACTCTTTTGACTTTAAATTTTCCTTCAACACATCGAATTAAAAAATGAGCTTTATAAAATAACCTTATAAGGTCAAATTTCATGTTATCTTTTAAAACATGATCTTCTCAAATCAACTCATATTTTTATCAAATATCGAAATCTTCAGCTAACAACAACATAGTGATCAATAAACACAAACACATTTATACCTTAGTTCTCATGCCAATATCATGCATCAATAAAATAGAACACACAAACATACAAGAACATGCATCCATCCATGCTTTTTGACCTAGATGGTGTTATTTCCCCTAATTAAAGCCTACTAGAACCCACCTCAACTTGTAAGTTCTGACTTGTTGCTTGGAAATATGAAATCGGAGATGATAATGATGAGAAAAAGATGATCAAAGCTGCCTTGATGCCTCTTTCTTCAAGAAACTCTTAAAAATTACACATGACACTAGGTTGGATGAAGCTTGGTGAAAAATTCCCTTCTTCTTCTTCCTCAAACTTGTTTTCCTCTCTCTCTCTCTCTCTCTCTGTCTCTCTCTCTCTCTCTCCCCTCTCTCTCCCTCTCTCTCTCTCTCACTCACTCTTTCACTCACTTCTTCTTTCTAATTCAAATTTTTATCTCAAGAAAGAGAATGCTAGTGTGAAAATGAGGAAAAAGGCTTCACTTAGACTTATATAGTTACATTGGAAATTGCCACTTTTTCCTTTGCCATTTAATAAATATTGCTAATGATGCCACTATGATTTAATTAAACTTCTAATCTCTTGATTAGCTACACTAATTTATCATTAAGGCGTGATGACAAGCTAAGAGAAATTATGGTATCACATTCCCCCCTTAATTTAAAATTCATCCTCGAATTTAGGAATTACTCAAAAAGATGAAGGGACAAATCTTGCATCTCCAACTCTATCTCCCTCGTGGCTTCACTTGGATGTGATTCCTCCCACAACACTTTCATCTGAGGTATCTCTACACCCCTTAGCAATTTGATGGACCAATCCATAATGCAGCTAGACCATTGCTCAACCTTCGCAACTTGGGGTACATCACTTAATTACCCGTGTATACTTGCATTGATGATATTCCACCTTTTAAGCCATTCTCTAATGTTGTGATGAAGTTCACAATTCAGCCTACTGATAATTCCATTAGTCTTAGTTTGGTCTATCCCCCCTAACTTAAACACATTCATCTAGTGCTTCATATCCTTGGTACGAATCCTATATTGACATTGTTTACTTGATTGTAGAAAAATGTTCAAGACTTAGTCATACAATCTTGAAAGGTTTCTCAAGCATTTCTGGTATGCTCGTAGGGTCATAAAATTCAATTACACATCTTGAGACGATATCCCACTTCTTAATCAGACTTAGTTATCACGATCGTCCCTTACAATCGACAATAATACTCATATAGTAAGTTATGAGTTTTGAGAAAGACATGTCAAAGGATTTTGCATGACGCCTGACTCTAAGTCCACCCCAGACACCCTTTAACGAACTATGCGACACAATCCCTTTTGCAACCAATGCTTAGTCCCATACCTAAGCTTGACTCGCACTCGATTACCCATCACTTATTTGTATCCCTCCGCTCGATCTTACATACTTACACACTTGATTGAAATGAAAGAATGTTATGCATGTAGCCAAAAGAACAATAAAAGGTTTGTTATGCATGTATCACATACTCCATCCATTTCAAAATAAAAATCGTTTAAAGCTATTACATACGAATTAAGAAAAAATATTTATTGAATCAATAAATATAATATTTTTTATAAAATTAATAGTTATATATTATTATAACTTGAATACTCCATCTATTTCAAAATAAAAATCATTTAAAATTATTACATACAAATTAAGAAAAAATATTTATTGAATCAATAAATATAATATTTTTTATAAAACTAATAGTTATATATTATTATAACTTGAAAAGAATGCTGATAATATTTATTAAGGATAAAATTGAAAAAATTAATTAATATTATATTGAAAAAATAAAAAAATTATTATTTTAAGATAATTTCTTGAGTTAAAAAGTGGTTTATTATGAGACAGAAGTGTATGTTATCGAGACGCGACTGCTTGAAGTTACTCTTGCAATTAAAATTCACAAATATGTAATATTTACAAAAGAGAACTATGACGTGGTGTTAGACGAGTGAAGTGGATTTGTCAAAAGTCTTCCCTAAATTCCACACCTCCTTCCTCATTTCAGTCTCTTCCTCCATCCCAAATCAAAACCCTTCGCAGAGTAATCTGCTTCACGAATCGAACCATGGCTTCCCATCTCAACCTATCACGATTCGCATTCTTGACGCTAACCACCATCATCTTCTCCCTCTGCTCCACCACCGGTTCAACCGAAGACCGAACCACCGAGCTTCTATCACTTCAATCCCGATCCGCTTCCGGAATCATCCATCTCAACGACCAGTCCATCGCTCGTTACATCACTTCCGTCAATACCCCAAGACCCTACTCCCTCCTCATCTTCTTCGACGCCGCGCAACTCCGCGACAAATCCGAACTCCGTCTCACCGAGCTTCACAAAGAATTCTCCATCGTCGCTTCCTCCTTCATCACCAACAACGCCAACCATTCCTCTCTTACAAAACTCTTCTTCTGCGAACTCGAATTCAAAGAGTCGCAACTCAGTTTCTCCCAATTCGGCGTCAATTCCCTCCCTCACATCCGTCTCGTAAGTCCTAATCACGGACTCAAGGATTCCGAACACATGGATCAGGGAGATTACTCTCGCCTCGCTGAATCAATGGCCGAATTCGTCGAAGCAAAAACCAAGTTATCCGTCGGGACAATTCATCGACCTCCCCTCCTCTCGAGAAACAAAATCATTCTCATTGCGGTTGGATTCTTGATCTGGCTATCTTATTTCATTAAGAAGCTTCTTACCGGTGAAACTCTGTTGCATGATCCTAGGGTTTGGTTGGCGGGTTCTGTTTTTGTTTACTTTTTCAGTGTTTCTGGTGCAATGCATAATATTATAAGGAAAATGCCTATGTTTCTTTTGGATCGTAACGATCCTTCAAAGCTTGTGTTTTTCTATCAGGGATCTGGAATGCAGCTTGGTGCTGAGGGTTTTACTGTTGGATTCTTGTATACACTTGTGGGTTTGCTTTTGGCGTTTATGAGCCATGGGCTTGTTAAGGTCAAGAGTGTTAAGGTGCAGAGGGTGGTTATGATTTTTGCGTTGTTGGTTTGCTTTTTGGCTGTGAAGCAGGTTGTGTTTTTGGATAATTGGAAGACTGGATATGGGATTCATGGATATTGGCCCTCTAACTGGAACTTTTGAGGTTTGGCGCGGTCTATTTGATTTCTTTTCCTCGGAAACTTGAGAATTTTGGGTATGTTAAACTATGCATTCCTTTGTGAAATCTGAAAACTTACTGAGAATGATGTCTTATATTATGTTAGAACTTTAAATGTAGCTTGTCATTGTCCTTTTGTGCCAATGACTCAGATTTGAGTTAGAATTTGAGTATGAAACAAAAATTATAATCCTGGGAGTACTTTTTGTTTGGATGTGTTATGGTTAGTGGTAATTGGATTATGTTGCATATTATTTTTCGGATTTTATGCTGTTAAGTTGATTGGAATATCTGTCTTAAGATGCTCCCTTGAAACTGAATGTGCATGCACTTGTATTTATGTGTAAGTGTGCGAGAGATATAGCCATTAATCTTTAGGATTCAGCTTGTCTGAACTGCAGGGTGTAGTGATGAATGAGAAAATCAAGAGAGTTAGTTTTGATAAATCCATAGATCTCTAATAACTGGCTTCCAAAATTTGAGTCATTTAGCACTTCACACCGAAAAATTTGTAATCAGGGGAGTGCTTTTTATTTGGATGTGTTATTAGGCATAATTGGACAATGTTGCATGTCCTTTTTTTGAACTTATGCTGTAAGTTAATTGCTATATGCCTATATCTGTCTTAAGATGCTCCCTTAAAACTGATTGTGCAGCTATGATGCATAGCTATGGTTACGGTACTCGGTACGAGATACTGTATTAAATTGTTCAATTCACAACAAAATATTACAGTAAAAGTTTAAAAGTAAAAATTGTGTTAAGTTGCCATAACAGAGAAACTCAAATCCATAAATGTATTATATTAATAAATGAAAAAACCACAAATTTTACTTGAAACATAATAATGAAAAAAAACACTGAAGTGCAGGTATATTTATGGAATATGGATGAGAAAATTGAAGTGCAGACACTTGTATTTTTATTGAAGTGCGTAAGAGATATAGCCATTAATCTCTAGGATTCAGCTTATGTGAAGTGCAGGGTATATCTATGGATGAGAAAATTGAGGGAGTTAGTTTTGATAAATCCATTGATCTCTATTAACTACGATTAATTAGCTTATCACAAAAATATGACCCACTTAGCACTTTACTCTAGAATTTCCTATTTGACTTTGGAATACCCTACTTCTCCTAAATCACAAGTCAAAATGTGGTTGTTTTGATGAAATCTTTGTTAATTTTGGTTCAATACTCAAATTACTAGTCCACTTATATGACCCAGTATAGTAAACTGTGTTAATTTCCATGGTCATGCCTGCACTCGATTGACATGTTTTTAAAGTTAATTTTTAGTCTTTGATGCTCAAACTTTGGCCAATGGGTTTGATAATCCAAGTTCTCCTTTTTAACACTTTTAGTATGTCTGGGTAGAGAGAAAATAGGAAGGTGGAAAATAACAAATTTTATATGCCAGTGCAAAATGGCTAGTTGTCTATTACTTTTCTCGCTTTCATGTTGTATAATCATATGTTTTCCAAGACTGTCACCTTCCTAGTTTCAACCTACTAAACCAAGTAAACTCATAGGTTTTGTTTGGGAGTTTAGGAGGGGAGGGATGTGTTCGAAAAAAAAGGAAGGATGAAGTAGAAAAATATGAAGGTTTTGGAAAGGGGAGACTTTGGGGGATTATTTTTCTTCATAATTCAAAATACCCCTAATATGGGGGAATTCAAAATTGTATTGTACAATGACTTTGGAGGGTTTTGGATGACTTAGATAAATTATTCAAATTCAATCTATGTTGTTATAATTATCTAAATATTAAAAATATATTAATCACAAACATCAATTTATCATTCTATACAAAAGCATTCTCTCAAAAAAGTTAAAAGATTTGTCTTTTTTTCCTTATACTCTTCTCCCTTCAAGGTCTTCCATTCCCTCCAAAATCCCAAACAAAGCCTTAAAACCAAAGGCATCTGTACATCTGACTTGGCAGTGAGTGATAAAAAAAGTGGGTAGCATAATTTTGGTTGTTAGCTATATGCTGGGTGTGGTATTCGCAAGCTCAAGTTTAATCTCTTGCTGAAAAATTATATGCCATAGGAACAGATAACAGTTTTAGATACATCATCTATACATGGGTTTGGAAATATATTCAGTCTCAAATTTTCTGATCATTTGATACAAACCTATTGAATCTTGTGTTAAGTGGTCAACATGTTGTTAGTATTGGGTGCAGTGTTGTCCAACAACAGAGATTGTAGGTTTGGATTCTTGTCTTGTAGTCGAAAGCTTCTGAGCAACTTCATATCAACCTGTTTTATGGAGGCATATGGAGCTTCCCTTTCACTATGCTGATGTTAATTTTCACACCGCATTTGATTTTGATATCTCAATTAATCAGCGGGAACTTAGCTGGATCTGAAATTTGAAAAGATACAAATTTTAACTTTGGGTTTTACTGGTTTATTTTTTCGGCAATGTTATAAACATGCATGCTACTTGAACTTTTGGCACAATTAATTATGTATTAGATTTGACTTGTCTCTAGATTCTTTTGGCTGATACATGCATTCCAAACTTTAGTTCATAAATTTAACCCTTCACAAGATGACTATATCCTATTTTTACACACAGCATGGAATGTGATTCATTTTGTTCATTCAGTTTAATCTCAACTGCCTATTGTTGAATGGTCTAAAGCACATTTGAAGCACCTTCTGCTTCCACCCTAATTAATCACTGCAACTTCTATTTTCATTTCATTGCTTTCTCTTCTGTTGTCTTTTCCTTGCAAGTTTAATATTTTGTTGCAGTTTAATCATGTCTTTCTTAAGTAATATTTCCTTTGTTAAAAAGGCGATATATCCTTCGACCCAGAACAGTACCATAGCAAAGAAGTAAGTTGCTTGTAAAAGTGTTTGAGTTTGAGCTGCGTTCCCCTCAAAAGAATAAGGTTTTAATTGATAGCTGCTCCAATAGTTCGAAAACTCCTGCAAGATCTGACCATCACTTGTAGATGACAGATTCACATGTCCACCCTCAAAATAAAGATGTGCAAATATCCAATTTCTTTCACATGAAATCCAACTGCAGAGTTTAAAAAGAGTAGATACTTTTGGTAGTCTCGTGTAAACTACCAAACCCACGGAAACAAGACAATTTACACTTTTCCTGATTAAGCTCTTTATGTGAGGTCGATTAACAAAATATTTGAGCAAATTGCTAGGGCGTCAAGGCAGTGTACTTTGATTGTCTTTAGAGATCAAATCGCCCCATGAATCAACAACTACCTTAGATAATTCGAAAGTGTTGTCAAGGCTAATACCATCAATTCCACCAAAGATTTCAAAAACCTTAAGATTTTGTGTGTGAATATTAATTTTTCCGTGGTGCCTTGTAGATATAAACTATAGAGAGAACATAGCTCACCTCTCACTCACCCTCTAACTTCTCTCTAAAAGGGGTTAGGGGTGATTTTCACCTTCATGAACGGTGGGATTTCTCACCAGAGAGGAGGGGTGGGTGGACGCGAAGAAGAGGGCATTCAGAAATTGGGTTCCCCAACGGGATTATTTTTCGGCAGGGAGGAGAGCGTTTGTTAACAGCCTTGAAAAAAATCACTTCAATCTATTTCTTGGAGTTCTCTGACGATAGCAAGGCTAAAGACTTCTACGACCTGTTTGGATGCACTGGTAAGGTGGTGGAAGTGGCGATATCTCCAAGAAGGAATAATATTGGGAAGAAGTTCGACTTCACCAGGTTTAAGGAGGCGGAGGACACGAGGCTTTTAGCGGTTAGACAGGATAACGTTCAGATTGTAGGAAGAAAATTCATGCTAATTTACCAAGGTTTGAAAGAAACAATTTCCGAAAGAGGAAAGGTTCAGGGGGAAGATGAAGCTCGGGGATGTGCCGAATAGCAAGGTTCCACGTCGGAACAACAAAGCTTTTATTAGTAGGAGGGATAAAAGAACTTTTGTTGATGTAGTTTCCAACACTCAGGCGAAGGCGGTACAGGGTGTGAAAAGTGGACTCGTGTATTCATCTAAGGAGGAAAACAAATCGAGACTTCAAATTGCCTATGTTGGACAAGTCTTTTATCCAGGTTCTGCTCAACATACAAACTAATCCGGAGATGGAGGGATATTTCGCTATCAAGGTTACTCAGCTGGGGGGAATTTATGCCTTTTAGAAGAATCATAGGAAGGAGTCATTGAAGATTTGATTTAGGAGGGGGAAATATGGTGGAAGCAATGGTTTATGGAGGTTAGGAAGTGAAATGAGAAGGTGATAGATGACGGTAGAGTAGTGTGTATTAGGGTTTACAGGAACACTCATGCCTGGAATGCCGAATTCTTCGTGGATTTGGCTAATTTTTTGGGATCTTTCATTTGTCTAGACGAGAACACTTCCAACGACGTTAATCTTGACATAGCAAGATTTATGTTGAGGGTGCCTCTCTCTTAAGTTGAACGAAACATTTAGTGTGGAAATTGATGGCAAGGAATTCATTCTTGTGCTAAGGAAAAGTCTTTTGGTCCGCTCACTTCAGCTTCAGGTAATTCTAAAACTCAAATTACCAGTTCTGCTTCTTCTGATTCGGAAGAAGACTGGTCTTGTGATCAGTTTGATGGGTTAGCAGGATCCGTGAATGTTGATGCTGAAGACAATATTGGTGAGTTCTCGGTTAGGAGGGGGGACGGTAGATTCGGAAATTGGGAATAATGGTGTGAAATTTAAGGACGGGGGAGGTAGTAATCACAGTTTTTCAGATGATTGTAAGGGTACAGATGGAGTTTCCACGATTGTTTTGTTCGATAAGCTTGTGGACAATTTAAAGGGACTGAAGTGTGTGGAGGAAGAAAGTTTGGGTGCTGATTTTCAGAACTCCATTCTCTCGGGGACGAACGTTTCAGCCGTCAAATGCTCGTTTGCTGATTCTCCGAGAGGAAATATTCTAAAAAGTTGAAATTTAAGAATATGGTGGATTTGAGTGGAATACTTAACAAGAAATCCTTTAGGCCAGCGAAGCGAATTAAGAGGATGGGGAAAACCAATTATTTGCCAAAGGGGATATCCAAGTCTCTTAATACTTAACTTTCCAAAGAATGGGTGTGCTAGTGGTCCTATCTCTATGTTCCAGCGAGATAAAACAGTGGGTGTGTGCCAGTTTTCCACGGTGATCAAAGAGAGCACTCAGATATTTGTAGGAACAATGGCAGACAATGTGAGTTTCTGGACAGTAATGTAGGTGACAGATTATGATCTGCAATAACATCGTTGGGATTGGTGGATTCGGTAGGTTGGAATAATTATGTTAGTAGAATTGAGGAATTGGAGAAAGTGGATAGAAAAAGGAAGGAAGCTAGGAAGGAGTTCTAAACCCGCTTGAAATGATAATTAGGTCCATGAATATAAGAAGGGATGGCAATGCTCTTAAAAGTAGAAGAATTAATTCTTTGATTAATAAGGACAATGCAGATGTGTTATGATTCAGGAAACGAAGTTAACTAAGATTCTTTAGCTAAAAGGTTTTGGTGTAATACCGAAGTTGGGTATTCTTTCTCCAATTCTTGGGAATGTCAGGGGGTCTTATAACCATGTGGAAGGAAGGTGTGGTGGAAGTGTTAAACAATTTCAAAGGTGATGGTTATTTAGGAATCAAAGTTATGTGGAAGAACAATATCTATTATGTGGTGAACATTTATTCCTCGTATGAATTAAACAAAAAAAATTATTTGGAGTAAATTGTTGGAGTTGATAGATGCTTTCAATGATGGTGATTAGATTATAGGTGGCGATTTCAATGCTATCAAGGATCGTAGAGAGAGGAAGGGGAGGACGGAGGTGGTGAGTAATAATGAGATGAAGTCTTTTACGGAATTCATTGAGGAGAGTTCGTTGGTGGATATTCCGTGTAAAGGGAAACAAATTCACATGGTATAGTGGTGATGGTAAGTCGATGAGTAGAATTGACTTGTTCCTTTTGTCGGACAATGTAGTGAATAAATGGGGAGTCATTGTAGGAACAAGAAGTGTTTTACATCTGGTCTTGTCTTAAGATTTGGATGATAACTTTACATGTTATCTTTAAGAACAATTGTATACTCTAATGGTTTGTTTTAGTGTGTAGCTGCTGCTATAATGTTCTGACTCTGATATCAAGATATGTGACGTCATCAGGTTCTGAACATACAATACTAGAAGAAAACATGTGATTACTTGTTACAATTGAAGTCAAGATTTTAAATAAGTCTTCTGTAACGTGTCTTAGGAACGTTAGTACAAGAGGTTCTGATCGTGACTTTATGATTAAGCTTTGGAGGCCTTCTAAAGCTTTACTTTTGTGTGTTACAAATTTTGAGGATTATGAAGACGAGGTTTTGCTGAACAAGTTCTGATGATCAGAAGACAAGCAAGTTCGTACAACCAAGTGCTGAAGACTCTAGAGACAAGGTTCTGATAGGATAAGTTCTAAAGACTCCAAGACTTAGGTTCTAAGACTTAAGACTGATTCTTCTACAACAAGCTTCAACTTACAAATTATCTAAAGCCTCTGAAGATAAGAAGTTCAAAATGGTTAACGTGTGATGGTGTACAAAAGGTACATAAAGTGTCTGTGACCTTTATTCTCTAGGTTGATGTAAGGACAATCCGTTTCTATACTATACTGTGACCACTCTCATTATGACCGTTGAGAACAAACAATTGGATTTTCGATTACCTTTCTACCCTTTCAACGGATCTCTTTTACAAGATATAAAAGGAAGACTTGGAAGCTGAAGAAAAATAAGAATCAACATTACACAAAATATATCAGATTAAATCAAGCTCAAGCAAAACTACACAAAGCGCTGCGCAAACTCTTTAGAGAAAATCTTCTGTGTATAGTTTTGTAAATAGGCAAGGAGTTGTTGCTCATATCTTGCTGTAAAACACTTATGTGTTTTCTTTATACTGAAACGTCTGTGTAATCAGCTTACAAGAAAAAAAATCTGTAATACATTGAAAGTATTCAACTGTTGTTGATTGATACCTTGAGAGATCAAGTGAAGGTCTGATCTCAAAAAGACTCCTACTGCGGCTTGAGTGGATTTGCAATAAGGATCGACTGACTTATTCGGGGTGCCAATAAGGTCGATCTGACTTATTGTAGGTTATCTGTAATTAGTTTGGTTATAGTGGATTAAGTCTTTGTTGAAGGCGAAATCACCTTGAGGGGGTGGACTGTAGTAGCTTTGTTAATAATTAACAAGGATAAAAATAATCGTGTTCATTTATTTTTATGTTATAGGTTAACTTAGTCTTTCATCATCGAAAAGAATTCAAAATTATTTTTGGTGAAACCCAATTCAAACCCCTTTCTTGTGATTCTCACACCTTTAATTGACATCAGAGCTCCGGTTCTGGTATTGATAGTTATCAAACACTTAATTGTGTCAGATAAAGATCCAAACGAGTCTTTCTTTGAAGAAACACAATGGTCGAACCCATACCAACTAAAGTTGCTTCAGATTCAAACGATAAAGGCTACAATGTAAAATCTCCCATCTTTGATGGTGAAAAGTTTGAATATTGGAAAGATAGACTAGAAAGCTTCTTTCTAGATCATGATGTTGATCTTTGAGATATGGTAATCGATGGCTACGTACCTTCCACAGATGATACTGGAAAAGAGATAGCTAGGAGAGCTATGACTGATCAACAAAAGAAAGATCGTAAGAATCAGTATAAAGCAAGAACCATTTTGCTGAATGCCATTTCTTATATTGAGTATGAGAAGATCGCAAATAGAGACTCTGCTAAGTCTATATTTTATTCTCTCAAAATGACTCATGAAGGAAATGATCAAGTAAAAGAAACCAAGGCGCTGGCTGACCTTGATTCAGAAGTATGAAGCTTTCAAAATGGAGGATGATGAAAGCATTGAAATCATATTCTCAAGATTTCAAACCTTGGTTGCAGGACTGAGAGTTTTGAACAAAGGTTATTCAACGACAGATCATGTGAAGAAGATTATCAGAAGCTTTCCATCTAAATGGAGGCCTATGATAACTGCACCCAAGCTTACAAAGAATCTGAACAACACTTCTCTAGAAGAAATGATAAGTTCTTTAAGAAGTCATGAGATTGAGCTAGAACAAGATGAACCGCAGAAGAAGACAAAATCTATTATGCTCAAGGCCATCAAGAAATCTGAGAAGTCCAAAGCTCTTCCAACAGAAGGGATAGAGGATTTTGAAGAAGATCTCGATGATGAAGAAAAGGAGTCGTCTCTACTGTCCAGAAGGGTTAACTGTCTATGGAAAAGAAGTTAAGGCAACAAGTTTAGAAGTTCAAGAAGGACTGAGGTCGCTTCGAACCAACTACTGGTCAGAGAAAGTCTAGTTTCTTTTCTTGCAAACAAACCTTCATCCTAGAGGTGAAGTCCTGGATGATGTGTTTCCAAGGGATAAGTGTCTAATCTTCTGCCTTCTCAATAAAATCCCTGTTAATTTGTCTGCTATTATTTTCAACCACCTAAAGGAATCAATCTTAGATTCCAGAGACCCTAAAAAAATCCTTCATACCCTATGGGCGTGTCTTATCTGATCTATTTGAATTACCCGGGGTAATTAAAATTGTTAGAAAGGTTGAGTTCTCAAGAGGAAACACTCTGTTTGACGAATGTTGCGAGGTCTAAGCCAGTATCCTTGTACTCAAAATAAATATCTTCTTCATGTCATGTTTTGTGTGTCAACTCATTGTACTGAACAACTTATCATATCACCAGTTATTTATAAAATGGTGTATTAACATGAGATATTCTTGATTAATATCTATCCCTAAAATTTTTTGCTTATATTCCTAGATATATTTCTTCGTGATACTCTAAATGTTCTGGAACGATTAAATCACCTTTTCATCAAGTGTTCCAAATAAGGAAAATCAATTCAAAAGAAAAATGTATGATCTTAAGCAATATATATAATTAATCAGTACTCTGCTTAGAAGATCTCAAATGATCACGTGGCTTCAACAACAGGACTTCAAGTTCATCTTTCTGTCTCTTTTTCAGCTTTTTGATTTCTGACAAAGGGGGAGAAAGTAAAAATGATTTTGTTAATATTTATTTTTAGAATCTTAAACTCATACATGTATAATGTTGTTGCTATTATCTGTTTATTTGATGTTTCAATCCAGAAACTTTAAACAAGTTCACTGAGTATTCTAAGACAAATTGAAGATGAAGATCTTGATGCTAAGGTTGAAAACCTTATGGATGAAATCAACTCTGATTTCATATAGAAGTTGTACACTTTGTGAATATATGAATATTTAAACAGATGTACCAAATACAATTCAGAAGTTATAAATTTACTGAAAGTAAGGTAATCTTACTTGATATCATAGTGTTTAAAAGTTGTTAACTTTCTGAAAGTATGGAATTAAGAGTTAAAGCTCCAGAAGCTGTGCTCTCCTGAAAGGAAGTCAAGGCAATATTCTGATGCATGCTCTCAATAATACATGCACTCAGAAGCTGTGCTCTGATACGTGTGCTTCTGTAACATACGCTATATTCAGAAGTTGTGAACTGTCTGAATATTTGATATACTGGAAAATATCAAGTCAAACACTGATATTTAAGAAATAGTGAACTTATCTAAAAGTATAGTATTTTGGTTGTGATATCAGAACCATGAAATAGAAGCGCTGATAAATGATGCGTGACATTATTCAATCAGGCTCAAAAATCAAGTTTTGATGCTTCATCAAGTGCTGATAGTAACCAGGTTCTGAGATGAAGACCACATGTTCTAGTCAGACTCTGATGAGTTGATTATAGGGAAGTGTCACTTCTCTTTTTATATGCTCTGATAACCCAAAATTTATTTTGTGAGTCTTGGGCTAAGAGGGAGACTCTGAACAAGGTTAAATGAAAATTTGAGATTAACAAATTCAGGTGGAGTTATAAGCTTAACTATGAATTTGTTGGTTACAATGATTACCCTGTATAAATTGTTCTATCAAAATATATGGTTTTGTCATCATCAAAAAGGGGGAGATTGTAAGAACAAGAAGTGTTCTACATCTAGCCTTAAGATTCTGATGATAACGTTACATGTTATCTTTAAGAATAATTTTATACTCTAATGGTTTGTTCTAGTGTGTAGCTGCTGCTATAATGTTCCGACTCTGGTATCAAGGCATGTGGCGTCATCAGATTCTGAACACACACTAATGGAAGAAAACATGTGGTTACATGTTAAAATTAAAGTCAAAATTTTGAATACGTCTTCTGCAACCTGTCTTAGGAACGTTAATATAAGAGGTTCTGATCGTGACTTTATAGTTAAACTTTGGAAGCCTTCTAAAGCTTTACTTCTGTGTGTTACAAGTTCTGAAGATTATGAAGATGAGGTTCTGCAGAACTAGTTCTGATAATCTGAAGACAAATAAGTTCTTACAACCATGGGTTGAAGACTCTGAAGACAAGGTTCTGATAGGACAAGTTCTGAAGACTCCAAGGCTTAAATTCTAGGATTTAAGAGTGATTCTTCTACAACAAGCTTCAACATTCAAATTATCCGAAGCCTCTAAAGATAAGAAGAAGTTTAAAATGGTTAACGTGTGATGATGTACAAAATGTACATAAAATGTCTGCGATCTCTACTCTATATGGTGGCGTAAGGACGATCATTTTCTGTACTATACTGTGACCACTCTCATTATGACCGTTGAGAACAAACAATTGTATTTGCGATTAACTTTCTACCCTTTCAACGAATCTCTTTTACAAGATATAAAAGGAAGACTTGGAAGCTGAAGAAAAGTAAGAATCAACATTACACAAAATATATCAGATTAAATCAAGCTCAAGCAAAACTACACAAAGCGCTATGCAAACTCTTTAGAGAAAACTTTCTGTGTATAGTTTTGTAAATAGGTAAGGAGCTGTCGCTCGTATCTTGTTGTAAAATACTTAGGTGTTTTCTTTATACCGAGACGTATGTGTAATCTGCTTACAAGAAGAAAATCTGTAATACACTGAAAGTATTTAACTGTTGTTGATTGATACCTTGAGAGATCAAGTGAAGTTATGATCTCAAAAAGATGTTGGTTTTTGAGTGCGTCTAAGATGAGGCTGGAAAAGTGGATTGCAGATTTTTATTCTTTTATGTGATGATGTTCTTATTTTCTTGTTTGTGTATGAATATGAAAGCGGTAAATATAGAAAATAAAGAACACAAGAGATTTATACTGGTTCCCCTCACACTTTGAGAGTACTCCAGTCCCCTTACCAACATGTAAGAGATTTCACTATAGTTAGAATTATTGTACAACCTATCCATATTCAAATATGATGCTTACTATCTAACCTATAGAGAGATCAAAGACTTTAACTATCCTTTAAGATCTAACCAAGTACATGAAGAACATTCCTCTTTAATGTACACACTTGTTTCCAACAATCCTGAAAACAAGGTAACCAATACAAAATAAAAAGAGAACAATCATCCCTTAATACTCTATTGCTTTCAACAATCCTGAACAACAAGGTTACACCATAATCTCTTTGGAAAAATGATTAGAAACAACTTCTTGAAGTAGATATGAAAGTTAATAATCAATGTCAATATAAAGTATTGATCTCTTCTCTTTCAATACAACAATTCAATAAATATATTACACAAGTGCTCAATGCATATGATGAAACTTTTCTAATGATGCATTTGAAAGTGTAAGAGTAAAAGTTTCATGCAAGATCAAAATACTAATCGATGCACTTATTTGAAAATGAGAAACAAAATGTTGAATTGTATGTTGTGATTGTTGTTATTTTTGTGTGTTTCTACTTCATAAATATTTGAATTATATACATGTATTGCACCCTCTTAAAAGGTTCTAAATGAGTGTAGAAGTGGAATAGTTCATGGACAAATGCAACAAACAAACAATATTCAAAATAATCTTGTTTTTCAAATTCGTTTCAGCGGTAATCGGTTACCAGAATGCAGTAACCGGTTATCCATGCAGGTAACATTATAATTTTTGAAATGCTGAAGCCTGTAACCGGTTACCAGAAACTTGTAACTGGTTACCACTGTATGAAAAAGTGAAATAACCTTTTTAATGACTTGGAAATGCAATGCTAATTATATTAAAAGCCATGAAACATGTATGCATAATATTAGACATATTTTGAGCATTATAGTAACATACTATATTGAATTGGAGTCTTGAACCATAATGAAGATCAAATACTAAAGTCTTCTTTATGAGTAACTTAGCATGCAAGCTCAAAAAGTCCATCTTGAGTAGATACTATTTCTTCTACTTATTGATAATGCCTTTTGCCTTGATCATGATATTTGTAATCATCAAAATATAAACTTGCTGAAGCATGAATCTACATTCTCCCCCTTTTTGATGATGACAAACACTTGTTATGTGAAATGCTTTGGATCACTTGAAAATGAAATATGCTCTCCCTATTAATGATAACTTCCCCTTGATCAATGCTTCTCCTTGATCAATAAAGTATGTTGACAATTTCTACAAGAGATAGAGATAAAAGCATACACATATATCTTCACCCCCTTTGTCATTAGCAAAAAGGAAGGGAAAAAGAAACAAAATAATATCATAATCAAAATAGAAGAATAGCATGATATTAGTTGACTTATTCTTTAGAAGATCTTGTCTTAATCCTTCATCATGAAGTACTTCTTTATTGGATATGAAAGTTAGTGCTGTAAGTGTTTGTTGGCAGCAACTTTGGTAAAAAAATGTTTTAATAATATTTTGCTAAATGTCTTAACATTTGAAGTAAACTGTTTTGAATGATGTCAAAGTAGATGTTTTGACATCTTCCTCCTGAACTGAACTCAGCCCAATATCAGTTTAAGTTTTCTGTTTCCTGTTTTCATGGGCGCCATAATTCAGGATTTGTGACTCATAGGTTGAGAAAAATATAGAGAAATATGTTTCTATTTTAATTATCTTTATGAAATATATCTTGGCCTGTTTTCATGGAAATATTAAAAAGATTGAAATATTTGAGTTTCAGCCCAAGCCCACTACTGCGTATATATAAGGACCCGCTTCCTTATTCATTTAACTACAACTTTTAAAGAAGAATACTTTCTTTCTATTTTAAAAGTATAAATATTTTAATTTTTAAACACTCTAGTATTGATTTAATACTTGTGTTGTTATTTGAGTTGTTAATTGTGTATCATTCATAAGCTTTTAAGCATTGAATGATTGAAGTCTTTAAAACTTATTAATTCTGGTGTTTCTTCACTGTAAGTGATTGAAGGGATTTGAGGAGGGTCTCATACCTAGGAGTGTCTTAGATAGAAGTATAGCACGGGTAGTGATTAAGTTATTAGATCGTAAACCGGTTGTTTACTAAGGGTCTTTGAATTAATACTATTTAGTGGACTTGTCCCTGACTTGATAACCCTCAGAGTAGGTGTTGTTGTATACTGAACTGGGTTAACAATCCCTTGTGTTTTTACTGCTTTTATTATTGTTGCACTTTACTTTGTCCTCAGATATTTGTGTCGTGACATCTCCTTTGACATCACATATCTGATACCAGAATTTCACTTGGTATCAGAGCAGGCACCTTGCTCTTTATCTGGGTGAGATCCATGGAAGATACTTTATGGTATAATGGACAAGGAAGGAGGATTTATGAATAGACCACCCATTCTGGACGGAAGTAATTATGACTATTAGAAACCACGTATGGTGGCCTTCTTAAAGTATTTGGACAACAGAGCTTGGAAATCTGTTTTAAAAGGATGGAAATACCCAGTCAAATTGGGAGAAAATGGAGAACCTACTTCTGAGTTAAAACCCGAAGAAGATTGGTCTAAAGAAGAAGATGAAATTGCTCTTGGAAATTCTAAATCTTTGAATGCTATATTCAATGGAATTGACAAGAACATTTTCAGATTAGTGAAAACATGTGAAGTAGCTAAGGATGCATGGGGAATTCTTCAATCTACTCATGAAGGCACATCCAAAGTTAAGATGTCAAGACTTCAGTTGCTCACCACAAAATTTGAGAATTTGAGAATGAAGGATGATGAAAGTATTAATGACTTCCATACGAATATTCTTGAAATTGCTAATGCATCCAGTGCTTTAGGAGAGAAAATACATGAAGACAAATTGGTGAGAAAGATGCTCAGGTCTCTTCCCAAGAGATTTGATATGAAAGTAACTGCTATAGAAGAAGCTCAAGCCATTGACAAAATGAAAGTGGATGAACTTGTTAGATCCCTTCTGACATTTGAATTAAGCATCAATGAAAGATCTGAAAAGAAGAACAAAAGCTTAGCCGTTGTATCAAATATTGAAGATGAAGAGGAGGACTGTGATCTGGATATAGATGGAGGAATATCAAATGTCTTAGCTATGATTGGAAGAAATTTTAACAAAGTGATAATTTTTTTATAGGAACCAAAGATCAAATGTCAAGAACATCTCATCTGACATCCATAAGTCAAATGAGTTTGGAAGAAAAAGGGCTGAAGAAAAATCCACTCAAGGGAAGGGAATACAATGTCATGAATGTGAAGGTTTTGGTCACATTAGAGCTGAATGTCCTACACAATTTAAGAAACAGAAGAAGAATCTATGTTACTTGGTCTGAAGAGGACTCAGAAAGTGATCTTGAAGAATATGCTAAGTATGTGAAAGCATTGACGGGCAAATATGTATCTGATGAAGAGTCTAGTAATGGGGAACTAACATTTGATGAGTTAGCTACTTCATACAAAGAATTATGTCTCAGAAGTGCAGAAGTGTTCCTAGAAGGGGAGAAACATAAAACCCTCATAACTCAACTGAAGGAAGAAAGGGAAGAGCATCAAAACTATCTCAAATCTGGAAAGTGAAGTGACTTCATTGAATTCAAACCTTGATAGAATGGTCAAATCTGTCAAGATGTTGAATAATGGGTCTGACACATTAGATGAAATTCTTCAAGCAGGAAGAGTGACAAGAGACAAGAGTGGTCTATGGTTTAATGAGAAAAAGGAACCAAATTCAGAAAGACCTTCGTTAGAGTCTAAATCAAGGATGTCAAATCAAATGTCTAAACATCATGATAAGAAAGGACACCATGGAAAATATCATGACAAGAAAAAGTTTAATCACACCAGAGGGAATTCCCAGCCCTGGAGATGTCATCATTGTGGAAGGCTTGGTCATATAAGACCTTTCTATTTCAAGTTGTATGGATATCCTAAAACTACTCCTCTTCCCAAAACATCAAAATTCCTAAAATAGCAAAAAGAAGAAACAATGGGTTCCCAAGTCTAATGTTGCTAGTTTCATAGCTCATACCTCTCTCAGAGTATCAACCAAATATGACTGGTATTTTGACAGTGGATATTCTAGACACATGACATGTGTTAAGAATCTGTTAACAGATATCAAATCTCACTCCACCAGTTATGTGACTTTTGGTGATGAAGCCAAAGGTGAAATCAAAGGAGTTAGCAAGCTGGAATGTTCAGGAGTCCCTAAGCTTGATGATGTGTCACTTGTTAAAGGGTTAACAACTAACCTGATAAGTATAAGCCAATTGTGTGATCAAGGATTCAAAGTTAACTTCACTAAGGAAGAATGTCTTGTTTGCAATGAAAAGAATGAAGTTATTATGAAAGGAATCAAATCTAAAGACAACTTCTATTTATGGATTCCTCAAGAGTTGAACTTTTCCTCAACATGTGCTCTGGCCAAAGAAAATGAATTTAAACTATGGCATCAAAAATTGGGACACTTGCATCTGAAAGGAATGAAAAGAATTATATCTGAAGAAGCTGTGAGAGGGATTCCTAAGCTCAAGATAGAAGAAGGAAGATTATGTGGTGACTGCTAGATTGGAAAGCAAACAAAGATGTCACATAAGAAGATCCAACATCTTACTACATCAAAAGTTTTGGAACTTCTTCACATGGACTTGATGGGACCTATCCAGGTTGAAAGTCTTGGTGGAAAAGTATGCCCATGTTGTTGTAGATGACTTCTCTAGGTACACATGGATAAGCTTTATTAGAGAAAAATCAGAAATTTTTGAAGTATTTAAAGATCTCTGTCAAAAACTTCAAAGAGAAAAATATAGTCATGTCATTAGAATCATAAGTGATCATGGAAAGGAATTTGAGAATAATAAATTTGCTGACATTTGTTCTTCTGAAGGAATCATTCATGAATTCTCTTTTCCCATTACTTCTCAACAAAATAGGATTTGAACGTAAAAACAGAACTCTTCAAGAATCTGCCAGAGCTATGATTCATGCTAAGAAGTTACCCTACCACTTTTGGGATGACGCTATGAATACTGCATGATATATCTATAATAGAGTCACTCTAAGGAAAGGAACTCCAGCCACCTTGTATGAAATATGGAGGGGAAGAAAACCAACTGTTAAATACTTTAATGTTTTTAGAAGTAAATGTTACATCTTAGCTGATCGTGAACAAAGGAGGAAGATGGATCCCAAGAGTGATGAAGGAATATTCCTGGGTTACTCTACAAATAACAGAGCTTACAAAGTTTTTAACTCCAGAACCAAAGTTATGATGGAGTCAATAAATGTTATTATTGATGATAGAGGATGGAATGTTGAAGAAGATGTCTCAGAAGATGTTGGAACATCTTTGTCTAATATTCCAACAGAATCAAATGATAGAAGTATTGATTTTAATCCACCTCAAGAAGATCCTGAGCCTAGTCATCTCAAGAAAGGACCTTCAATTAGAACCCATAGAGATCATGCTAAGGATCTTATCATAGCAGATCTAAATAAAGGAGTGACTACTAGATCAAGATATGGAATATCAAACTCTTGCTTTGTGTCAAAATTGAGCCTAAGAATGTCAAAGAGGCCCTAACTGATGAGTTCTGGATTAATGCTATATAGTAAGAGCTAGAACAATTTAGTAGAAATGAAGTTTGGGATCTAGTTGCAAGACTTGAAGGGACAAATGTGATTGGCACTAAATGGGTATATAAGAATAAATCTGATGAAAAAGGGGTGGTCACTAGAAATAAGGCAAGGTTAGTTGCACAAGGATACACTCAAATTGAAGGAGTTGACTTTGATGAAAACTTTGCTCCTGTGGCCAGACTTGAATCAATCAAACTACTCTTGGGAGTTGCATGCATATTGAAACTTAAATTGTTTTAAATGGATGTAAAGAGTGCCTTCTTAAATGGCTATCTGAATGAAGAAGTCTATATGGAACAACCAAAGGGATTTGTTGATCCAAGTTTCCCTAAACATGTCTACAAACTGAAGAAAGCTCTGTATGGATTAAAGCAAGCTCCAAGAGCTTGGTATGAGAGATTGACAAATTTTCTTGGTGAGAATGGATACAGGAAAGGTGGCATAGACAAAACTCCTTTTGTAAAGGAAGAAGAAGGGAAGATCATGATTGCTTATATTTATGTTGATGATATTGTGTTTGGTGGGATGTCAAATGAGTTGGTTTAACATTTTGTCAAGCAAATGCAGTCCGAATTTGAAATGAGCCTTGTTGGTGAATTAACCTATTTTCTTAGTCTGCAAGTTAAACAAACGGAAGATTTCATATTTTCATCTCAGAGCAAGTATGATAATAATATAGTAAATAAGTTTGGGATGGAAAATGCCAGTCACAAAAGAATTCCTGCTCCCACACATCTGAAGTTGTCTAAAGATGAAAAAGGAGTAATTGTGGATCAAAGTCTTTACAGAAGTATGATATGCAGTCTTCTATATCTCACAACTAGCAGACCTGACATTGCCTTTGCTTTAGGGGTGTGTGCAAGATATCAAGCTGATCCTAAAGTTAGCCATGCCAACCATGTGAAGAGAATTATTAAATATGTGAATGGGACAAGTGACTATGGTATGCTATACTCTCACGAATCTAGTTCTGCCTTAATTGGTTATTGTGATGCCGATTGGGAAGGAAGTGCTGATGATAGAAAAAGTACATCAGGAGGATGCTTCTTTTTGGGAAATAATCTTATATCTTGGTTCAGTAAGAAGCAAAATTGTGTGTCTCTGTCCACTGCAGAGGCTGAGTATATTGCTGCAGGAAGAAGTTGTTCTCAATTGGTTTGGATGAAACAAATGCTAACATTATATAATGTCAAACAAGATGTCATGACATTATTCTGTGACAATCTAAGTGCTATAAACATTTCAAAAAAATCCTATTCAACACAGTAGGACCAAACACATTGATATCCGCCAAAAGAGCTTGTTGAAGAAAAGATTATTGCCTTAGAACATGTAACCACTGAATTGAAACTGGCTGACATTTTCACTAAGGCTTTGGATGCTAATCAGTTTGAGAACTTAAGAGGAAAATTAGGGAATTGCCTATATGAGGTTTTGTAGCAATTAAAGGCGCGTGGGGATATCATTAAAGTAATATTATATTATTTATGTTTCCAACAAATCAAATTTAGAAAGCAATCATTACAAGACTGTCTCAAATTTTTTTCCACACGCTACGAAATCACATCTCTTTACTTTCACAAACTCTTCATTCTCCTCTACAGAAAAAGAACCCTTGTCATTCTTCATCTCTTTTCTCAAAAATCTTCAAAGATGTCTCAACATCATACACCGTCTTTCTCAAAATCTGTCAACCTCCCTGAGAAACTCTCTCTTGATAGAGTACTTTACGTTAATCCTCTAACAACTATTCCACCGCTTGAGAAGAAGGTCAAGAAACCTAGATCATCACCTGTAAAGAAATCCAAGGACGATAAAGGTAACACTTCTACTGCTACTGATGATAGGACAAAAGAAGAGATTGTTAATATTGATAGAAGCATTATAAGACTAGTAGATAGAGTGTTAAATGAAGGTTTTGCTGTGCTTGGAATTTCTACCCCTCTTGCTCGTATACCTGCTCCAGCTGACAAAAGAAATGACCCTAAAAGTGCTGCTGAAAGCAAACTTGATAAGCTTGCTGCTTCTGCTCTAAAGGAAGTGGAAGAGGATGTTGAACAAGATGTTGAGGAGAACTCTCCAACTAAGGAAGGTGCTACTGTCTCCAAGGTTGCAGAAGGTCAAAATGCTGAGAATGTGGTTAATGTAGATGAGCTGTCTGACAATGAGCTCATTACTAATATGGTGCCTGGAATTGCAAAAAGGCTTAAATCCAGGAAAGTGAAGGATGTGATTATCACACCCCCTGCCAAGACTGCCAAGAAGAAAATCATGTATGGTCCTCCAAAGCATGGAATAAAGTGGTTCCTCCCTCTGGAAAAAGAAAAGCTAGACCTGATAGCTCCACTAATGATGATGATGATGATGATGTAAAAAGACCTAAAAGTAAAAAGAAAGTTGTGTTAGTTGAAGAAGCTGACTGTGACTATGATGTCGAGCAAGATATCCAGGACATCTCTCCTATCCAAAAGTCTAAAAGCAAGAAGATTTCAGTTAGGGTTCTTGATGCTCCCCTTGACAACATTTCCTTCCATTATGTTGGGAATGCTGAAAAGTGGAAGTATGTTTTTCAAAGAAGAATTTCCCTTGAAAGAGAATTGGGAGCTGGTGCTCTGGAATGCAAAGAAATCATGGAGCTGATATCTTATGCTGGATTGATGGAAACTGTTATCAGGTTTTCCAAATGCTATGAAACTCTTGTTAAGGAATTTATTGTTAATATTCTTGTTGATTGTGCTGATCTTAAAAGTAAGGAGTATAGAAAGGTGTATGTTAGGGGTCAGTGCGTAGAATTTTCCCCTGCTATCATAAATAGATTTCTGGATAGGTCTGAAGATGACTTTTGTGAGCTGGAAGTAACAGATAATCAAGTGTACAGAGCCATCACTGCTAATCAAGTGAGTGAGTGGCCCATGAAGAAAAAATTTCCTGTTAGCAAGCTAAGTGTGAAATATGCTATTTTGCATAAAATTAGAGCTGCTAATTGGGTTCCTACTAATCATACTTCAACCATCACTATTGGCTTAGGAAAGTTTATTTATGCTGTTGGAAACAAGAAACTGTTTGATTATGGTTCTTACATCTTTGATCAGACTATTAAGCATGCATAAACTTGTGCCATTAAGATGCCCATTGCCTTTCCTTCCCTCATCTATGGAATTATTCTTAATTAGCATCCTGGAATTCTAAGTGGTAATGATGCAGTGTGCAAGAGGGAGTCTACTTTGACCCTTCACTTCAAGCTTTTTTTTCCAGGAAAACATGTCCCAAACACTGTTTTAACACCTGCATCTACTGCAAACAAGACCTCCACCAAGGATGACATGATCACTGAATTAAGGGAAGCATGTAAAGAACTAGATGATGTGATCAGAGTTAGTTCAACAAGGAAGCTAACTTTTGAAAAGATGATTAAGGAGCTACAAAAGGACAACAACTTTGATGATAGAGTGAGCTATGAAGGAGGAGATTCTAGTGAGGAAGGAAGTTCTAGCTCAACAAAGTCTATTGGTCCTGAAGACAGTTAGACTGTTTGATGTTTATTTATCTGACCCATTTGTGACTTTTTGGCACTTGTATGTGCTTTACTTTTGAATTCTATGGTTTGTACCTATATTACTGATACACTCTTGAATGCATCCTTCTATTTGGAATATTATGACTAAAAAGAGGGAGAGAAACTGACTGACTGACCACTGATTGAGGGGGAGCTTAATACTTGAGGGGGTGCCTCATGTCTCAGAAGATGTTCTGACATATTCCTTTGATAACAACTAACTGCTAACTGAGTTCTTGTTTGCTTGCTTTCCTTATGCCGCTACTCTGATAATGTTCTTATAATGTGCTCAAATAATGTTTTAGCCAAAATTTTCCAAAGGGGGAGTTTGTAAGTGTTTGTTGACATCAATTTTGGTAAAAAAATGCTTTGATAATGTTTTGCTAAATGTCTTAACATTTGAAGAAAACTGTTTTGAATGATGTCAAAGCAAATGACTTGACATCTGGCTCATGAACTGAACTCATCCCAATATCAGTTTAAGTTTTCTGTTTCCTGTTTTCATGCGCGCCATAATTCAGGATTTGTGACTCATAGGTTGCGAAAAATATGGAGAAATATTTTTCTATTTGAATTATCTTTATGGAATATATCTTGGCCTGTTTTCATGGAAATATTAAAAAGATTGAAATATTTGAGTTTCATCCCAAGCCCATTGCTGCGCATATATAAGGACCTGCTTCCTTATTCAATTAACTGCAACTTTTGAAGAAGAATAATTTCTTTCTATTTTAGAAGTCTAAGTATTTTAATTGTCAACCACTCTGGTATTGATTTAATACTTGTGTTGTTATTTGAGTTGTTAATTGTGTATCATTCATAAGCTTTTAAGTGTTGAATGATTGAAGTCTTTAAAACTTATTAATTATGTTGTTTCTTCACTGTAAGTGATTGAAGGAATTTGAGGAGGGCCTCATACCTAAGAGTGTATTAGGTAGAATTATAACACGGGTAGAGATTAAGTGATTAGATCGTAAACTGGTTGTTTACTGAGGGTCTATGAATTGATACTATTTAGTGGACTTGTCCGTGACTTGGTAGCCCCCAGAGTAGGTGTTGTTGTACACTGAACTGAGTTAACAATCCCTTGTGTTTTTACTGCTTTTATTATTATTTCCCTTTACTTCGTCCTCAGATATTTGTGTCGTGACATCTCCTTCGACATCACATATTTGATACCAGAACTTCAAGTGCTTATCTTTTCCTTGCCAAGAATCTTTCATTTGATGTTGTCCTCATATGTGACACATCCCCTGGCCTATTAGATTTGAAAATTTGCTTATACCTCCCATCATATGCTTGGATCAATAAGTTATTAAGATATCAAAGATTTTGAAGTGGTCTTCAAGCAAACCTACAAAACAAGTTAAGTTTTGCTAGGTACCTAAAGTGATTTAGGTCCTTCATGGTTAGTTCCTATTTTGACCCACACATAATGTTTACTAGTAGCATCGGAATTTCTTGCATGGCAAGAATTATGTGTGTGACCAATAATACCATAATATAAACAAGTAGGAAGAAAGTTGTTTGTGACATAATTTTTCTTTTTAACAACTATTTTCTTAGGATAAAAATTTCTAACCTTTTCTTCCTCTTCACCATCAGAATAATATAATGCCATAAAAGCAAGATTTGCATATTCTCCGTTTTCCAAATCAAATGAAGAACTTGTATCACTTTCTTCAATGTAAACCTTGTTGGATTTTGAGAACTTTCTTCCCTTGTAAGCATTTTTCTTGGACAACTTTTGGCACTCCATCTTTATGAGAATTTTCCAAAAGTCAAAGTATTCACCATAAAACAATGGAGGCTTGTTGTTACTACCACCATCTTTGAAAGTTGGTTGTGCGGAAGCCATTCTGGATCGAATAGGAACACGTTATCTTAACTTGCTCTGATGCCAAATGTTGGTTTTTGAGTGCGCCTAAGACGGGGCTGAATAAAGTGGATTGTAGATTTTTATTCTTTTATGTGATGATGTTCTTATTTTCTTATTTGTGTATGAATATGAAAGCGGTAAATACAGAAAATAAAGAACACAAGAGATTTATACTGGTTCCCATCACACTTCGAGAGTACTCCACACCCCTTACCAACATGTAAGAGATTTCACTATAGTTAGAATTATTATACAACCTATCCACATCCAAATGTTATACTTACTATCTAACCTATATGGAGATCAAATGCTTTAATTATCCTTTAAGCTCCAACCAAGTACATGAAGAACAATCCTCTTCAATGTAAACACTTGTTTCCAACAATCTTGAAAACAAGGTAACCAATACAAAGTAAAAAGAGAACAATTCTCCCTTAATACTCTCTTGCTTCCAACAATCTTGGACATCAAGGTGACACCACAATCACTTTTGAAAAATGATTATAAATAACTTCTTGAAGTAGATATAAAAGTTGATAATCAATGTCAATATAAAGTGTTGATCTCTTCTCTTTCAAGACAACAATTTGATAAATATATTACACAAGTGCTCAATGCATATGATGAAACTTTTATAATGATGTATTTGAAAATGTAAGAGTAAAAGTTTCATGCAAGATCAAAATATTAATCTATGCACTTGTTTGAAAATGAGAAATAAAATATTGAATTATATGTTATGATTGTTGCTATTTTTGTGTGTTTCTACTTCAGAAATATTTGAATTATATACATGTATTAAACCCTTTCAAAAGGTTCTAAATGAGTGTAAAAGTGCAATGGTTCATGGAAAAATGCAACAAACAAACAACATTCAAAACAATCTTGTTTTTCAAATTCGTTTCAGCGGTAACCGGTTACCAGAATGCAGTAACTGGTTACCCATGCAGGTAACATTATAATTTTTGAAATGATGAAGCCTTTAACCGGTTACCAGAAACCTGTAACCGGTTACCACTATGAAAAAGTGAAATAACCTTTTTAATGACTTGGAAATGTAATGCTAGTTATATTAAAAGCCATAAAACATGTATGCATAATATTAGACATATTTTGAGCATAATAGTAACATACTATATTGAATTGGAGTCTTGTACCATAATGAAGATCAAATACCAAAGTATTATTTAGGAGTAACTTAGCACGTAAGACAAAAGTCCATATTGAGTAGATACTTTTTTCTTCTTCTTTTTGATAATGCCTTTTGCCTTGATCATGATGTTTGTAATCATCAAAACATAAACTTGCTGAAGCATGAACCTACAAAAGACCCCTGCTGCGGCTTGAGTGGATTTGCAATAAGGATCAACTAACTTATTGGGGGGTGGCAATAAGGTTGATCTGACTTATTATAGGTTATACGTGATTAGTTTGATTATATTGGATTAAGTCCTTGTTGAATGCAAAATCACCTTGAGGGATGGACTGGAACAACTTCGTTAACAATGAACCTGGATAAAAATAATTATGTTAATTTATTTTTATGTTCTAGGTTAACTCGGTATTTCATCATCAAAAAGAATTCAAAATTATTTTTAGTGAAACTCAATTTAAACCCCCTTTCTTATGTTTCTCACACCTTCAGTCATTGGTCAATTTATCAGGTCTAGAGACATCTCAGATCATTGTCCTGTATGGCTAGTGTCGGATAATACCAATTAGGGTCCAATATCTTTCAAGTTTAACAAGAAACGGTTTTCTTTTAATTCTTTCTTTCATTTTGTGGAGAAGGAATGAAAAGGATTTAAGGTGGATGGAAGAGGGAATTTTGTCTTGAAATAAAAACTTAGACTTCTTAAAGAAAGACTCAAATGGTGGAACAAGGAAGTTTTTGGAAGGATTGACTTGGAGGTTGAGGAGGAAGTTAGGGATATTAATTTTGGTGACGTAAGGTTAGAAGTGGAAACGGAAATTTCACATCCTGATATCATTGATGAAAGGAAGGAAGTGACTAACCAATTTTGGACGAACTTGAGGATTAAAAAAAATGCTAGTCCAAAAATCGAGATTGAAATGGCTTAATGAAGGTGAATCCAATATTGGCTTCTTTCATAAGGTGATGAAAGATAAAAGAAGACATAATCATATTGGCCCCATTACTACTATGGGAGGCGTCTTGGAGTCGGTAAAAGAGGTTAAGGAGGAGATTACAAGACAATTTTCAAACCAATTCATTGAAACATAATGAGAGAGGCCTTTATTGGACGGATTCCTTTTAAAAGTATTAGTGAGGAGGATTGTGTGTCTCTAGAAAGGCCTTTTCAAGAAGAAGAGATAAAGGAGGCCATTTAGGGGGGTGTGGGAGATCTAAAAGTCCCGGCCCATATGGTTTCTCTTTTCTTTTTATTAAAAAGTGTTGGTCCTTTCTTAAAGAAGATTTTGTGTAGTTTTTTAATTGTTTCCATATTGGGAGTGAAATATCAAAGACGGTTTCTTCTTCTTTTTTGGCTTTGGTTCCCAAGTCTCTGAATCCTTTAAGTTTGAATGACTATAAACTTATTTGTTTGGTGGGATGTATGTATAAAGTGATAGCAAAACTTTTGGCGGGGAGATTGAAATGGGTCTTGAATTCCATTATTTCTCCTTGCTAAAGTGCTTTTGTGCCGGGTAGACAATTGCTCGATGTTGTTTTGGTGAAAAACGAAGTGGTTGATTGTGCTAGGAAGGAGGGTAGTATTTGTCTTCTTTTTAAAGTAGATTTTGAAAAGGTGTATGATAAAGTGAGTTGGGACTTCTTACGCTATATGTTGAAGAGAATGGGGTTTGGGGAGAAATGAGGAAATGGATGGAGTTGTTGGTCTTCCAAAGTAAAATTCCGGTGTTAGTTAACGGGATCCCAACAAAGGGGTTTATGGTTAAGAGAGGTTTGAGACAAGGTGATCCGCTTTCATTTTTTCTTTTTGTTTTAGTAGCGGAAGGTCTAGTGGGGTTGGTGAGGAAATCCATTAAAATTGGAGAGTTTGGTAGTTTTGCCATAAAAAGGAGTTATTTTATTGATACCCTCTGTTGTACCCAAAAATTTGCCATCTCATTTATCAAGAATTTGCTCACAAGATCTCCTTTGGCTCAAGACTGCACTAGGGTTGATTAGCTCAAGACACCTCCTTAAGCACTGATGACCAAAATTGGGGTTTGAGTTTGCACATAGATGTTTTAACTTTCAATGCCCCATGTTACATTCATATATAATTATGGACCCTCAAGATTACTCATGTCAAGTTTCAAGCTCTGGATCACACTATTGCTCAGTCAATTGAGCAGTTGACCTAAAAATCAGCTGTATTGGGGAAAAAAGTCAACTATGGCCAATTTACAGTCAAATTTTATAATTTTTGATCCACATCAACATTTTAAACTCATATGTATCATTTTATAAAATTTGGACCATAATTCCTCAAGAAATTTGATCAAATCTTCAAAAGGGCAAAATGGTCAAAATTAGGGTTTTGACTGGGAAAGGGCAATTTCTGATTTTTGACCTAGAAAATGATCAATTAGTTTAAGTCATTATCTTAAGAGTCCAATTGCATCATTTTTACCTAATTACATGGCTCAAAAACGTTGCTAAAGTCTAATGGATTGACAGATGAATTTTCAGTCAACTGATCAAAAGTCAACTGTATACTGAAAAGTCAAACTTTGACTTTTTGGTCAAAATCAAATGTCAAAGATCACAATTCATCAAAGCATGTCAAAATATGAAACTTATTCATCAAGAAATAAAAAATTCAAGATTTCATTTTGAAAAGTTAAAATTTCTAAACTTAGAAATTTTTCTAAGTGTTGGAAATTTCTTATATTTTCACAACTTTGAGCAAAATTTTCACCATGATGCAAGCTGATTCAAAAGAAACTTCCAACATGAAAGTTGTAGATCTTTATGAAATATACAACTTTGCTTTTACACAACTCCTTCCAAAAGTGCTAGGATCTCAAGTTATAATTTTAAGAACACATGGTCATGAAACAAAACACTTAGTGAAAATTTGCCCTAATTTGGTCAGGATTTTGACCTAACTTCATGGCACTTTTTCATATAGTTCCAAGGGGAATTTTTAAAAGTGATTCAAAGAGGGGTTTTAGATAACATTAAAATATTTCCAAAATGTCCAAGAACACCTTGAGATCATGTTTGAGTAGGGAGAATCGAAGAGAGGAAGTTAGGGTTTTCACACTTAAATTACAAGTCATTTTGTGACGAACAAGACTCAAAATTCAAACTTATGCTGCATAAAATCTACTTTGTAGGCCTCAAACTTGTTAGGCACTCCATAATTAATTGCTTTTACAACTGTTAGAGGTCTCAATTCAAGCATTCAATGCAAGGCCATGCTTTATATCCATTTTGGGAAGAAAGTGCACAATGCCATTTTGATAAAGTAACTTTTTGCATAAAACTTGTTCTTGAGCCTTGCACTTGTTATCTTATGATCATACATGTCTTATAATTCAAGAGAAACTTGTTTAGACACTTACAATCACTCAGCCCATGCTTGTACTTCCTCTTGAACTTGTTTTCCCACTTTTCTTTAAAATCAAGTAACATAGCCATTAGCTTGTAACTTGTACTTCTGACACTCCAAAGCACTCAAGACCTTTTGCTTATACATACACAAGTGATTTTCCACGTATCCCATGCATACTTGAGCCCTGAAAACACCAAGAACACAAAATCACCAAAAACACCTCAAAACTTGCCATTTCTGAGTTTTGAATACAATCTCCAAATTTACTCGTGCGTTTCTTGGCCTTTTACTTTCAAAAGCTTCTAAATAAAATATACAAACAATTCCAACACCTGAAACACCACTGTAACACCTCCATCATCATCCACTATTTTCAAAAACAGAACCTTGCACCTTAACTTCTCCAGAACTCCTCAGGCACTTTCAGCTCAAGCTAAGCATCACATTAGCTTCCTGGGAACTTGAGGAAGCTAATCCAATCATTGGAACTCACTAAAATCTACTCAAACTCCACACACGATACCCTCTTGCAAGGTAAATTTTCTGACTTTTGAACTCTTCATACAAGCATCATTAATGGTTTATTTGTGAATGAAAAATGTAGATATCATTGCCCTAAAGCTAACCATGTCCATAATTTTCATTTATATTGCTTGAGCTTAGAGAATTTTAGGATTGAAGTTTCTGAAATTTTTAGGGTTCAGATTAGGGCCATTAAAATTTATGCTTGTCTTTGATCTATAATTTAATTGCTTTGCATTTCTGAAATCGTGAGGAAATTTGCTACTAGTTTTCTGCTTACATTTTTCATTTTTGTTGATAATTTAATAAGATACAGAGGTTCTGGCTGGGCGTGAGGTTGAAGATGAAGTTGGCCTCAGGAACGTGTTCACCATATATATTTATGGTTTGATTTATATAAACGGATGTATAGCCACCCCAGTGGTAGAAGTGCGCACTTGTGACTAGAGGGACCTGGGTTCGAACCCCAGTGGTACCCTTTTGGATTTTTTCCATATTTTTTCATATTCTGACCCCTTTTTTGGCAGCGCTGGGCTTCATCTTTGGGCCTTATGTTTTTTTGTTCCTTCTAACCCCCTTGCTGGCGGTTCACACTCTGGCCCATTTTATTTTATTTTTTCTTTATTTCTTTATTTATTTTCTTAAATATTTTATCTAATACTAAAAAAATCATAAAAAATATAAAAAAAATATTAGATTTATATTTTGATATAGTTTATTTATTTTTTACACAAAAAATATTTTAATTAATCATACTTTAGTTATTTTACTAATTTGATTAAAAAATTAGGGTTTTAGTTATTTTCTTTTACACCTTTAAAATATATTATTCTAAAACCCAAGAAGACCAAAAATATTTTATAATACTATAAATTATTTTTAAGACAAAAATACCAAAAATATTCTTCCTATAAACTTAATATCTTTTTTAATCAATTAATAGATTATGGTTTTATTTGAATTTTTTTCCTAGTAAATTTAGGTTTCACTTTTTACTAATTTACTTAATTATTTTTTCTTTTAGTTAATTAGGTTAAAACAAAAAAACCCTTTTCCTAAAAAATCCAAACAAAATATCCATTTTCTTTACATTTACATTTTTGTATATTTATTCATTTTTATACATTATTTATCCAAATTCAATATGGGTGTAATAGATAATTAGGCTTTATTTTCTTGCAATCCCCATTTGTAATTTGTACACCCCCTCCCACAAGTATTGTAATAGCGTAGTAATTTAAAATTCCGCCATTTATCATTTTATATACAAATGCTAGTAATTAAGGTTTGTATGATAATGTGATACAGTGGAAGAACTGACTGTTTTTGGAATGCTGGTTTGCGTTTTACGTTTGTTTTCGTAGAATGTCGCGGTAAGAAAGAGTCGTCACTGATTTTTATTTTATCCAACAAGGAAAGGAAAAAAAGCACAGAAAAATTCCTTTTTCGAGATATTTCTGAGTACGGGGGGTAGATTATAGAAAGGGAAGGTATTAACACCCTTTCTATCCGTAGTTATCTACGGGCTCTTAGGTACTTGCTCATCATTTTCAAAATTGTTTTCTTTGTGTTTGTGGGTTTTGAAAAGTTTTTGTTTTGAACTTCGATTTAACTCTTGCTTCTGTCCTCAAGAGTGTAATGAAGTATTTTGAAAAAAACTTGTTCGTAAAAAGTGTAAGTGTGAAAAAGTTTTGTTTTATTTGAGCAAGTATCTAAGAACTAATCTACCTACTCGAAAAAAGAATCGTTCTATGCTTATTTCCTTTATATAATGCTATCTCACTATTAGTGAGTAGGTAGCACCGTCGTTGGAGTTTGAGGGTCAATTCGAAAGAGGGACATACGGTCACTAAAGCAATGTTAGGAAATTTTAATGGTAATCCTAATGTCTTAGATCATTTATCCGAGACAACGATATCCGAGGCAACCTTTCCAAGGCAACTATGATCTTTTAGACAAGAGGACGACCTTTAAAACAACCTATACTCAATGACCGTTTACAAAGGCAACCAAGTGGGAGTGTACCCTAGGAGTGCGCATGTGTTGATTTCAGTTATTTGTATCTTTGCACAATTAAGGGTGATTCTAACTGTTTTAAGATTAATCATTCATTCTTGTCATGCAAGCCCTATTATCAAACATCTAACAGTTGAATATTTGCAGAAATTAAAGTGCGGAAATTAAACTACGCTATTACAAGGCATCAGGTATTTACATCGCAAAAAACAAACCCTTTGAAATTTAAAAGCGGAAAAATAAAGAAATGTCCTAATTAAAATTATTACAAACCGGGAGCAGATACAATAATTAAATAAAAATAAAGCGCGCGAGAAAATTGAATCGAATGCGAAACTAGGGTTTTGACCCTTTTAATTAAAAGAAAATGTTTTTGTTGTTTTTTAAATATTTTTTTAAGGAAAGAAAATAAGTCTTAAAATTAAATGCTAAATTAATGAGTTAATTAAATTAATAAATGAAAAATGATTAAAGGGCATGTTTTTGGAGTTTTTGTTATTTTAGGAAAGAAATAAAATAATTAAGTTAATGATAAAACCTAGTTATTCTAATTGATTTTTAATTATTTGCAAAATAAATGAAAGTTATCTAAAGTTGAATTAATTAAATTGATTAATATTTATTGATGAAAAATAAAATTCTAAATTTATTTGGACATAAAAATATTTTTGTGATTTTTTTGATAAAAAGAAAATTATTTTGGTTTAGTAAATAAATAAATAAGTAAATAAATTGAATAGAAATAAAATAAATAATAAAAAAATGTGAAAGGATAGAGATGGGCCTGATTAGAGGGGGTGTGCATAGCAAGAATTTGGGCCCATTGAGATGAGGTCCGCTTTGACTTTTGGATCCAGTATGCAGGCGTTTGACTGGGCCTTTGGTGCACCCTCAGTGGTAGCCACCAGATCTGGCCATCTGGCCATCTGGCGCCTGGATGAGGAAGGAGTATGGTGGACGCTTGGCTTGCATATGCATTGAATCACCTGAAAATAAATGGAAAAAATAGCAATTGCTGGAGGCAGGGATCGAATCCCTGACCTCCAGCCTCCTAGTGCCTTAAGCATACACCTGGTAACCACTACACCATTTGCTTTTTATTGTTAACATAATACAAACTAATAATAATATAAGAAAACAAATCTTAGAGGAAACAAAAATAAAAAACACGCTGGAATTTGAATTGGCCTATGGGGGAGTGACACGCCTTCATCCCCTTCCTCTCTCTGTGGCTAAAAATTCAAGGACCTATACCCATGGGCAGTGTCCGTCTCTACAAGTCATGCTCGTTCCAAAATCTTCTACAGGCCACATAAATGGAATCTAGCACCATGGTTAGACTTATCTCGTCCTCCTGATCACAACCATGCCCATTATGAAGGCTAATTGTTCCTGAAAATAAAAACCCTAAAACCAAATCCGAAACCCTAACAATGGTGGATTTCGTTACAGTCCATTAAAGTGAAATTGAATAATGCCAAAAGTTTGCAAATGCTTCATAGGTTAAGAATATGTCATCAATTCATGTTAACAATGCTTAAATTGCAAGATGCGAATTCAAGAACAGAGCAAGGTTATGAACGACTTATACCACGTTTAGGGACCGGAACGGGCTTGTTCTTGATAGCTTTAGGTTGTGGAGACTTCCAGGAAGCGATTGGGAGAGGTATCGAACCTTGAGGATGCTTCTAAGTGGGATTTTGATCTCACACTTTTTTGCCCTTTTTCTCAAACCTGGTTCTTGCTCTGCGCCTAATTTCCAACCTTGCTTTTGATCTGCACGCAGTCCTTATGTATTAGTGAAGGGATTAGGGTTGCAAATTGCATCCAAATCTTCTTCTTTCAATGCTTTGGATATTAATTTGATACACTTTGAATATCTTTCCAAACATGGCCTATTTTGAATCTTTTTGTGCACTCTAAGGCTTGGCACGAATTTGAATGATGCTAGCTGTAATTGGAACATGAAACAAGCACAAAATCCCTTGTTATCAATGCTTTGGATTTTTATTTGATTTATTTTGATTTAAGTCAAATTAATTCAAATAAAAATCAAAATAATTAATAAAAATATGATATGGACAAGTGGCAAGGGCTAGAGCACGTGGGCTATGTTTCCAACTCAAAACAAGTGAAAAAGATTGGGCCAATTTGGCAAAATTTGAAGTTTTGGGGATAGTTGACTTTTGGCAATTTTGCAAAAAAGGTCAACTTCACCAATGCATAACTTCCTTAATTTTGACTCTTTGGAGGTGTTTTTGGACTTTTTAGAAATCTTGAGATGTCCTATAAGCAAACCTTTTTGTCTCATCTCATTTTGATATTTCATGCTCATGTATGAAGCTTTGAAAAAAAAGTGTTTTTGTTGACTTTTCAAAATGACCTATAATGTCCAAATTCATAACTTTTTGTGAGTGCATATTTTGAACTTGGGAGCTGAAGATGGATTGTAGGGAATTGCATCCTCTTAAAAATGAGCTTTTTATGGGTCATTTCTCATAAAGTATGAGAAAGTTATGCTTGGTCAAAGTTGAGTTGACTTTTCCTATAAAACCCTAATTTAACAACTTTTGCATCTTGATGAATTATGAGCAATCCTTGATGAATCATGATCAAACCTTGATAAAATGATTAAATATCCTTCAAAATGAGGATTTTGACCAAAAATCTTGAAGTTTGACTGTATGTAGGCCACAGTTGACTTTTGTCCTAGCATAGTCGATTTTTGGGCTTTTGAGCAATTGACTGAGCAAATTTTCTCCGCAAGGCTTGAAAATTGACATGGATGATATTGAGAACATTTTAGGACATTGGTGAGCATTTGGGATCACTTGTATTCATGTATCTTGATGCAACATGAAACCCTAATTTGAGGTAGACTGCCTTAGGAGAGATCTTGTCTGGCCAACCCTTGGACTATCTTGAGCAACTTGGGGATCTTTCTTGAAATGTTTTGAGAAATATGGGAGGGAAAATTTTGGGGTACAACAGGTAAGACTAAAACCAATCAATTAGAAAACCCTAATCAAAGATAAGACAAAGCATGAAAACAATATACTTGCGCACAAGCACCCCTAGGGTAAATCCACTTGGTTGCCTTACAAAATGGCCATATTACGCATGTGAGGTATCTTAGCAAAAAATAGCAAAATAAAAAAGATCATAGTCCCTCGATGACGCTATCTATGTTTCCTTTCAAATGATCTTAGTCCCTAAATAAAATTCTAAGGTACCTTGCAACATTGCTAACCATGGTTATACGATGACCCACGCCCGTCCTATTTACATCCCAAGATAGGGTTGCTTACCAAATCAATGGTAAGATAACAATGTAAAAGGAAAGAGGAAATGAACATGAAAGACTTTTGAGTAGGTATAATGCCCCTAGTTACTTGCTCACTTTCAAAACAAAACATCCTTGCTATTTTCAAAACAAACACCTACACTTTCAAAACATCTTACAAACTTGAAAACATTTTCAAAAGATCAATATCTTTGTATACATTCTTACGAACGAGAATCATTATAAAGTTTACCTAAACAATGGCCTCTTTACAAAATACTTTCAAAAACCATACAAAGCACAATTTCAAACAAAAGCAAGTGATCTAGCAAGTAACTAAGAGCCCATGGAAAACCATGGATGAGAAGGGTGCTAATACCTTCCCTTTTCATAATCTACCCCCCGAACTTAAGAAATAATCTCAAAGGTCTTTCCTGTGCTTTTTCACCTTTCCTTTTGGATAAAAGAAAATTCGATGGCGACTCTTGCTAACCGCAACATTTGCGATCAAATGCAAAACACCCAAGCCAGTTCTCCCACCGTATCACAGAACTGGCGACTCTGCTGGGGAAAATTCTAAAAGTGGGGTTACCTTAGGGTTAGATCACATTTACTTGCTTTCATTGTTTAACTTGTATGCTTTATATTATGGTTCTTTGTTTGGGTTTGAATCCTCTACCCGGATTTGGGATTCCTTATAGGTAAGTAGCAATACGTTGTGGAAACTGTGCGGGGTATACCGACATAGTCTAAGCAATAGCTACGTTAGCGCGACATATTTGTGGGTACCGGTTGTCCTTGAGTTAATCAAGGAGAATACGAGGCCGTTGAGTGATGTCATGAAGCACTAATGAACTTTTAGACCCTTTACTTGACCAACTTAGCCTTTAGGACGTAGTGAGATGACCGACTTTGGTGCAGTCCGAAGTGGTAGATACTCGATACTACACTCATTGAGGTTTGGTTTTTTGGGATATTTCGGTCGCCGTTAAAGAGGCTTGTGCTGAAACAATGACCAAAGAAACAAACCAGTGATATTGAGCTCCTTAGAACCCGGTTACTATTACTAGGACAGGTTTGAGCCAACTAAATTTCAAGAGGGTACTTACCTATGAGACTCCATGCAAGCCTAAACCTAAGGACTTGTTTGCTTTGTTTGTATATATTTACTTGTATATAACACCATGAACATCATAACATCATGCTCATTCACTAACCATTTCAAGGATCTTGGGATTTATCTTTGTTCTGTTTTGTAGGACATGGATTCTATTCGAAGGAAAACTATTAAAGTCAATCTTGTAAGGATCCCTCCATAACTTAAAGAGTTGGCATCAACAATTCCTGAAAACTCCCCATTTACTGAAAGACATGGTCGCCTACTAAACTTGGTCACCTCCAACACTGATGAAGACATGATGAAGGTAATCTTTCAGTTCTTTGATCCTTTACACCATTGCTTCACATTTCCTGATTATCAACTTGTGCCAACTTTGGAAGAATTATCCCAACTCTTGAGGATTCCCATTCTCAATCAACTACCTTTCAACGGTACAGAAAGAGATCTAAAGCAAGAAGATATTGCTCAAGCTCTACACTTGAAATCATCTAATGTCACAACCAATTGGGAAACAAGGAGTGGTGTCAAGGGTTTCCTAGAAAAGTTCTTTTTTGAGAAAGCCTAAAAATGTTGGAACTCTTTAAATTTGCAAGCTTTTGAGGAAATTGTGGCTCTCCTCATCTATGGGATGGTTTTGTTTCCAAATCCTGACCAACTCATAGATGTCAGCACTATCAAAATCTTCATATCCTGCAACCCGGTGCCTACCTTGCTAGGGGACATCCTACATTCTTTTCGCACTATGAGGAAAAGAGTTGTCCTTATGTGTTGTACCCCTCTCTTGGCAAGATAGTTTATTTCGCATCATCCTCAATCTGTATTGAAGAATGAGCAAGGTTTAAGGTGGTCACAAATGTTGATGATGCTCAAACATTCAGACATTCATTGGTGTTCCCGATCCTTAGAGAATGTTACTATTGTCGATCATTGTGGAGAATTCCCTAATGTCCCTTTACTTGGAATTAGAGGAGGTATCACCTACAACCCTTGCTTAGCCTTAAGAAAATTTGGTTACGCCCGAAGGGATGGCCCACATGAGATTCTCATTCAAGGTTTGGTATTGACTACGAGAACGACGATCAAGGTCATCACCAGAGGTTTATCCGAGCTTGGAGGATGTTGAACAAGGTAGATAGAAAGACATTGGGGCATAAGAATTCCATCCCGCTTGAGCCTTACCTCGAATGGGTACGAACTCGTGCTTAAAGTCTTATGATGCCTTATCCCTCCATTCTCCCGGTAATCATTGAGCCTCTTATGGAAGGAGATGTTCCATACACTATCATGCATCCTGACATGCCCACCTCTCTTGAAGACTTACAAAGAGATTGGATATAACTCAAGGGGGAGAGAGGAACTTTCGAGGCCCAATTCTATGCTAGCGAGAAGAAGGTTTTGGAACTCACTAAGCAACTTCATGAGGAACGGAGCCTGAATGCCTACATCGCACCAAAGAGGATGCGTACAACCTTTTTATCTTAAAGTTTTTGTATTTTTGTCTAAAGAGGCATTGATGTACTCAAGCTTTAATTTATTAATATAACATGTGTTTCCTTTTTGTCTAAAACGAATTTGAATCTTTAAAATCCTTGAAATCATTGCATATGCATATACCATTCATCATAACATAAGAAGGTTTCTTGCAATAAGTCTCCTCATCTTTCTACAGTTTATTTCAGTAAGATGGATCTCGAGAAGATGGTGAAAGACCTCCAAGCACAAAATTCTCAGTTTCAACAGATGTTCTTAACTCTAGCCAAATGACAAGAAGAGTTGAAGACCTTGCTGGTTGAAGAGAAAAAGAAGAAAACAAAGAAAATAACCGGAGTTCTAAATATGGGAAGAAGATTTCAAGGACAAGCAAGAAGGATCCTAGACTTTGCAGCGTCATCTGGTGAGAAAGAAAATCAAGATGGGAAAGGCAAGGAAACCGTTGTCCATCCAGATTCAGAAGAGGAAGAGGAAGAAGAAGATTATTCTGAAGAACAATATCCTCCGGCCGACGACAAGTATAAGTATTTGGAAGAAAGATTAAGTGTAATGGAAATTCAAAAAGTGCCTGGATCGGACTTTGAGGAGTTGGGTTTAGTAACTGGGATTGTCATTCCTCCAAAATTCAAGGCACCGGTGTTCTCCAAGTACGACGGAGTTTCATGTCCCAAAATGCATCTCCGGTCCTATGTGAGGAAAATACATCCTCACACTGCTGACAAGGATTTATGGGTACACTTCTTTCAAGACAGCCTATCCAGAACTCAACTTGATTGGTTTTATCAACTAGAAAGAGCCAACGTTCATAATTGGGAAGATCTAGCCGCCGCATTTTACAAACAATACCAATACAACGCAGAACTTGCTCCCACCCGTACTCAACTCCAGAGTATGGCCATGGTTTCAAATGAAGGCTTCAAAGACTACACATAAAAATGGAGGGACTTAGCAGGAAGAGTCCATCCTCCCCTATCTGAAAGAGAGCTAGTAGACATGTTTTTGAGCACCTTCTCTAGTCCTTCCTTTAATCACTTAATTGGGAGTTCCTCAGCAGGTTTTACCGAATTGATATTGACCGGAGAAAGGGTGGAAGCTGGGATAAAGAATGGGAAAATTCAAAGAGACGCATCCTCCACAGATGTAATAAAACCATTTGTTGGAAAAAAAGAAGTTGTTGCTGTATATCCTCAGAGAAATCAAGATAGGACTGAACGTCTTCCAATGGTGGTGTTGTACCCCAAAATTTTCCCTCCCATATTCCTCAAGACATGACAAGAAGAAAGCTTCAAGTTGCTCAAGCTGGCTCAAGATTTGGACAGTCAAGTCACCTCCTAAAGCAGTCAAATCAAAATTAGGGGTTTGTGTTGCATTAAGGTCCTCACATCCAAATGTCCTCAAGTGTTTCTCAATGTATTAATATGCTCTCAAGTTCATCCATGTCAAATTTCAAGCCTTGCAGAGGAAGTTTGGTCAGTCAATTGCTCAAGAGGCCCAAAAATCGACTATGCTAGGGCAAAAGTCAACTGTGTCCCAAATACAGTCAAACCTCAAGATTTTTTGTCACCATTCTCATTTTGAAGGATAATTCATCATTTTATTAAGGGTTGATCATGATTCATCAAGGATTTCTCAAGATTCATCAAGATTCAAAAGTTGCTAAATTAGGGTTTTGTAGGAAAAGTCAACTCAACTTTGACCAAGCATAACTTTCTCATACTTTATGATAAATGACCCATCCAAAGCTCATTTTGAATAGGATGCAATTTCCAACAATCCATATTCACACCCCAAGATCAAGAAATGCTCTCACAAAAAGTTACAAATTTGGACATTATAGGTCATTTTTGAAAGTTAATAAAAACACCTTTTTTTACCAAAGCTTATAACTTGAGCATGGAATATCAAAATGATATGAGACCAAAAAGGTTGATTAGAGGAAATCTCAAGGTTTATAAAAAGTCCAAGAACACCTCCAAAAGTTCAAAATTGAAGAAGTTATGCATTGTTGAAGTTGGGCATTTTTCTAAATTTGCCAAAAGTCAACTATCCTCAAAGCTCCAATTTTTGACAAAAGGGCCCACTTTTTCCCACTTGATTTGGTCTTGTCATGCCGCACACGTGTCCCATCTTTAATTTCATGACCAAACATTTATTTTTCTATTTTATTTCATTTTTATTGATTTAATTCATTATTAATCAATATTAAATCAAATAAAATCTAAAAAATTATGTAAAGGGATTCTTGTGATTTGTACAGCTTGCAAATACCATGTGACACTCAATCAATTCATATCAAGTCAAAACAAGCACAAAAAAAATCAGATTTGGCCTATTTTTGGAAAGCTTATCAATGGTGATCAAATCCAATATTCCCTCTTCAATACATAAGGATCATGGCCCATATTTTGACCTAAAATCATTCTATTATATGCACACAAGCTAGCCAGACCTAGGACACACATAGAACTCTGCAGAAACGGCCATACAAAGTTGTGAAAAAAAGCTTGAAAAGTGGGAGATGGAAAACAACATTGGAGGCCAATTCAGACCAAAAGCTCAACACTACTCTCTTCCCTGCCATCCAGTGAAGCAATACCAATCAAAACCAAGCTTTCTCATTGCCTAAATCGCGCTGTAAGTCATCCTGAACATAGCCCTGTGCACAAATTTGTAACTTTGAATTCTTGCGTTTTCTTGCCAAGATATTGATATATTTGTGACCCTTGCATAATTTCCAAGCATTCTGCAGTGTTTGATTTTATTTTCGTGGCTTCTAACCCCATATCCAGAACCTAGGGTTCTTGTTCTTGTTTTTAGGCGTTTTGGGTACAGGAAAAATCAAGACGATTCATGGCTATATTCGTGTTCAGGAAAGCAAGACGAACACGATGATGGCCTTAGCTTGCATTTACATTGCCTGGAGAGGATTTTTGAGATGACCTACGAAACTTCCTGCGGATAAAAATCTGCAGGTAAATAACCAGGGTTGCATTGAAGAAGATGATAGCGTGTCCTTGTGCCATTGGTCCATTCGAATCAGTGGCGCGTTTTTATTTTATTTTTTAGGCTTAGTGCGTTGTTTCATATATTATATTTACTTCTTATTCTATTAACAATAATGCAGTGTAGTTGGATTGGTGAGCGTGCGTTGCAAAACCCTTTGGGATCTGGGTTCGAATCCCAGGTCCCCCAAAACTTTATTTGATTTTGTTCTTCAGGTATTCATGTGCAATGCTCCTAGCGTGGTTCACCAAATGCCTCTAGATCTCAATTGCCATGTGGCCCACCAGACAGATCCAATGATCAAGATTGAAGGAGCACCATGGACTAAAGTCAACCAGCACATATTGGAATGGAAAAGTCCAACAGGCTGGACGTTTGGGCCCAAAAAATTTCTAATCATGCTCTCAAATTCAGCCCCCCTTGAGTTTGTTCTTCTTTTATGTTTTCTTTTCATTATTTTTCTATTTTTATTTTTATTATTATCTTAATTAATTAATTAACAAATTAACCTTTTATAAAAAAAATCAGAAAACCAAAAATAAAATAATATTTTCTATTTCGTTATTTTTGTAAATAAATTTTAATCAATTAATTTAGTTTACTTAGGTACAATTTTAACATATTTTGCATTAAATTAAAATTAATATAGAATTAGGTTTTTAATATTTTTTAACCATTCTTATTTTTTCCCTAATTAAAATAAAAAAACCAAAAATATTTTCATTTAATTAATTAATTCAATTATTAATTTAGACTAATTTTTAATTCAAAAATAACAAAAATATGCTTTATTTAATAAAAAGGGTCAAAACCCTAAAAAACTCTCCGATTTAATTTTCTCGCGCGCGTATTATTTTGATCCATATTTCAATATTGTAACTGCTTTTAGAATGTAATAGTTTAACTTAGGATTTTATTTATTTATCGCTTTTATTTACTTTTCGCAATTTAATTTTTAAGGGTTTGTCTTTGGCGATGTAAATATCCGACGCCTTGTAATAGCTTAGATTTATCTTCCGCAATTTAATTTCCGCAACCATTAACTGTTAGATGTTTGAATAATAGGCAATGCATGACAAGATCAACTTTTAATTTAAAATCAACAGTAGCTCACCATTAACATGTAGAAAGATAAATAACTGAAAAAACGATACACTCGCACATGCGCACTCTTAGGGTACACCTCACTTGGTTGCCTCGAACGTGGTCATTAAGTATAGGAAGTTTTAGAGGTCTCCCTCTTGTCCAAAGATCATAGTTGCCTCGAAACGGTTGCCTCGGAAAAATGATCTAAGACATTAGGGTTACCGCTAAGGCATCCTAACATTGCTTTAGTGACCACACGTCCCTTAATCGAATTGACCCGAAAACTCCAACGATGATGCTACCTACTCCTCAATAGTGGGATAGCATTGTCTAGAGGACATTTGCACAGTCTAATTCCTTTTTGAGTAGGTAGATGTTCTTAAGTACTTGCTCCTTTTAAAAACAAAACAAAACTTTTCGCACTCACACTCTCTTCAAAAACAAAACTCTTTTCAAACCCACAAACTCAAAGAAAAGCAAACTTTTGAAAACATAATGAGCAAGTACCTAAGAGCCCGTAGATAACCACGGATAGAAAGGGTGATAACACCTTCCCTTTCTATAATCTACCTCCCGAACTCGAGAAACATCTCAAAAAGGAATTTTTCTGTGCTTTTGTCCTTTCCTTGTTGGATAAAATAAAAGACGGTGGCGACTCTTGCTTACTGCGATATTTTGCAAAAACAAACGCAAACGCGAACCAGCATTCCAAAACAGTCAGTTCTATTCCCACCGATCATAGAACTGGCGACTCTGTTGGGGAATATTATATGTGAGGTGTACCTTAGGATTAGATCACTATGTTTTCAATTATATGCTTTGTATGCTTTAATTTTGTGGGCTTGTATCGGAGTTCTATAGATCCTAACCTGGATCTGGGGATACCCTTTAGGTAAGTAGCAATAAACTGTGAGGGATCTGTACGGCGTAGACTGATACGGATGAAGCAGTAGCTACGTTGGTGTGGCACCTTGGTCTGTACCGATATCCCTTGTGTTGGAACGAGGAGAATATGGGTCTTCTAAGGAGTCATTAAGCACCAACTGACCTTAGAACCTTAAATTGACCAACTTGGCCATAAAACAGTAGCAGTATGCTACACTCATTGAGACTAAACTCTCGCGATGATTCCGGCTACAAGAAAAGGTTTCTAAACTGGAATTATGACCGATTGAGGGTAGTCATTGATATTGAGATCCTCTAGAACCCGGTTACTGTTTTTAGGACAGGTCTTAACCAACTGAAACTGAAAGAGGGTAGTACCTAAGCTTCATGCCAGCCTGAAATCTAAGGGATCTTTTTGTGTGACTTGTGTGCCTTTACCATGTTTGTCTTTTGTGGATAATTGTGGTGTGCCTTTATCATGACATCATGACATCATAACATTGCATACATATTGCATAAGGACTAACCTATTTCAAAGACAAGAGGGTTTCATCTTTGCTCTGTCTTGTAGGTCATCATGATGCCCATGCGTAGGAATACTATCCGGATTAACTTTGTCCAAGTACCTACCCTGCTTAAAGATTTGGTTGTCAGGATTCCAGACACTACTTCTTTCATCAAGAGGCATGGTTCTCTCCTCAGTTTGGTCATCTCAAAATTGGACGAACAAATGATGAGTGTCCTGGTCCAGTTTTATGATCCGCTATACCATTGCTTCACCTTTCAAGACTTCCAGCTGGTTCCTACCCTGGAAGAGTTCTCTGAGCTGCTCGGTATCTCCGTCTTGGAACAGACTCCGTTTACTGGTTGGGAAAAGACTCCTAAGCCCGAAGAGATTGCTGTAGCCCTTCACTTGACCAAAGAGGAGGTAATGGCTAACTGGGAGACTAGAAGTGGAGCTAAGGGTTTTCTAACTAAGTTTTTGGTTGACAAAGCTAATTACTTCTGGGACAACTTAGACTTCAAGGCGTACGAGGACATTCTGGCTCTCTTGATTTATGGTCTGGTATTGTTTCCGAATCCTGACACTTTTGTTGATATTAATGCCATAAAGATCTTCGTCTCTCATAATCCGGTACCCACTCTCTTGGGTGATATCCTTCATCAGCTCTATGCTCGTACTGCCCGAAAGTGGGGAACTTTGATGTGCTGTGCTCCTTTATTGTCGAGGTGGTTTATTTTGGACCTCCCTAAGTCCGTGCTGAAAAACAAAGAAGGAATGGGCTGGGCTTATAGGGTGATGTCTCTTTCTAGTGATGACATTATCTGGACTCTCAAAGGTATGGATGAGGTGACTGTCATTGATCGCTGTGGAGAGTATCCTAATGTTCCATTGATCGGACTCCATGGAGGGATTTCTTACAACCCATGCTTAACTCTCCGTCAGTTTGGAAGAGCCAAAAGAGAAGGGCCTCATGAGATGTTGATGCCTCATATCATCTTTGATTTTCAGGGAGATAACGACGAGCTGCGTCGTAGATTCCTAAGGGCTTGGGACAGAGTTCACCAATCTGACCCACATGAGTTGGGACCAAAGACTTCTCTGCCAATGGAGCCATACCTCAGATGGGTCCGCATCCGTGCCCAAAAGTTAGGTATGCCATATGAAGCTGTCAGGCCTGTTACTCTAGAAGTTGCTAATGAGGATGGGGTTCCTCCAACTATTTTACACCCTTATATGCCCACTGATATTGGGACACTGAAGAGGTCTTGGATGCAGTTGAGGGATGAACGGGATTGCTACCGAGAGAGGTTCAATGAACAAGAGCAGAAGATCCAAAAGCTGACCAGACAGTTGGAGAACGATAGGATCCTGAATGATTATGTCCGCACTGAGAAGAAGAGACCATGGGAGCGTTGATGGACCCTTGATGATTTCTTTACAGTTTTTGTTTACTTTTTAGTATTTCCAATCTTGTAACACCTAAGGGCAATTTGTTGAAAAATTTAAATTTTGAAGTTTAAATCTAATAAAGTGTGTTTCCTTTCTTGTTTACAAATTTGAATCTCGATTGTCTTTGAAATCATAAATCATACGCATTTCATCCCATGCACTTCATAAACAGGTACCCCATTACAGGTCTCTTATCTTCTTCGTTGTTTATTTCAGCAATCATCATGTCTACCGAACCTTCCACTGAGCAAGCTATTAAGGCCCTCCAGGCCCAGAATGCCCAGTTTCAAGAGCTGTTCATGAATCTGGCTAAGGGTCAGCAGGACCTGAAGACTTTGATTCTGAAGGAGAAAAAGAAGAAGAAGAAGAGGACCATCCTGTTCAATACTGGACGCAGGTTTGGAAACAGGCTGCAAAATGAAGTTGATCTGACCACATCATCTGGAGGGAAAGATAGTCCACAAGAAAGGAGGGCTCCTAGCCCTATGTTCTCCGACAACGAGACGGACTATGATGAAGAACAATATCCTCCTGCTGAGGATAAGTACAAACAGCTGGAAGACCGTTTGAGCGCTATGGAAATTCAGAAGGTGCCCGATCTGGACTTCGGAGATCTGGGTCTATCATCTGGGGTGGTGATTCCCCATAAAGTTCAAGGCACCTGCCTTTGCCAAATATGATGGAGTTTCCTGTCCGAAGCTGCACCACCGGTTATATGTGAGGAAGATCCAACCTTACACTGCTGATAAGAACTTGTGGATCCATTTCTTTCAAGACAATCTCTCAGGGACTCAGCTTGAGTGGTTCTATCAGTTGGACGAAGCCAGTATCCGTAGCTGGGAAGATTTGGCTACTGCATTCTACAGGCAGTATCAGTACAACTCCGACCTCGCTCCTACGCGTACCTAACTCCAGGGTATGTCAATATGAACGGGTGAAGGATTTAAAGAGTATGCTCAAAAATGGAGAGACCTTGCCGGAAGGGTGCAACCACCTTTGGCTGATCGTGAACTTGTTGACATGTTTTTGGGGACCCTGTCTGGTCCGTTCTTTAACTATCTAATTGGAAGCTCTTCAGCTGGGTTTACAGATCTTATTTTGACTGGTGAGAGGATTGAAGCTGGTATTAAGGCTGAGAAGATACAGAAGGGTGCCTCATCGAGCACCAAGAAGAAGCCGTTTAAGAAAGAGTCCAGTGCTGTCTACAGTTCGAGAAGACAGAATAGACCTGAACACCGCCAAGCTATCAACGCGGTTGTTATTTCAAAACCTGCTGGTGCTCCTCAGCATCACAATCAACAAAAGGACGAGAGACCTTGAAGGCAATTCACTCGTCTCAGCATGACTTTGTCTCAGATTCTGCCACAGTTGCTGAAGACCAATCTGGTGACTCTAAAATAAGCTCCAAAGAATCCGAGCACCACGTCACCAAAGTACAACCCTAATGCCCGCTGCGCTTTTCACTCTGATAGCCCAGGGCATAATACAGATGATTGTTGGGTTTTGAGGAACAGGGTGCAAGACCTAATTGATGCAAAGGAGATTGAGTTTGAGGCGCCCGAGAGGCCTAATGTTGTGACTGCTCCCATGCCCAAACATGGAGTAAATGCTGTAGAGGAAGACTTGTTTGTAGTTTCCGTGGATGATATTGTTACCCCTCTGATGACTGTCAAGAAGAACCTGTTGCTAGCCAGTTTATTTCTGGGCTGTGGCAAAGGTTGCCATATGTGTTCTGTTTTATCTACTGGTTACCCATTTCTGAAGTCAGGTATCCAAAACCTGATGGATAATAAGGAGATCCTGTTTGAGAAGATTGCTGCTCCTTCCATTCCTACTGAAGAAGTCGCCATCATTACCATTTTCGACAATTCTTCCAAGGCTCCCTCGAGGAAGCCTGTTAGAATTACATCTGTTCCGAAGATCGCACCTGTAATCATCACTGTTCCGGGGCCCATCCCCTACACCTCTGACAAAGCCGTCCCTTGGCACTATGGGGCAGACGTTTATGTTCTTGGAGTTAAGCAAGAGTTGGATGCTGATACCGACATCAGCAACATTACTGGGCCTGCTAAATTCACCCGCAGTGGTAGACTTTTCTCACCTGATATTGCTCCACCGACTGTCCGAAGACCTGTTGTCATTACACCTGCAAGTGTGCCTAATGCCATTCCTGATCAAGTTCTTAGTCCTACCCCTGTCGCCGAGTTATCTAATGCTTGGGGCAAAGGGATCACCACTGATGTTCCTGCCCAGACGGAGGCACCGAAGACCATTACTGTTGAAGCTTCCAAACAGGAGATGGAAGAGATTTTGAAGATTATTAAGAAGAGTGATTATAACGTAGTTGAGCAGCTGGGGCAAACCCCATCCAAGATTTCTATGTTGTCACTGCTGTTGTGTTCAGAGGCCCACGCCAAGGCTATGATTACCTTCCTGAAGTCTGCCCACGTGCCACAAGAGACATCAGCTGATCAGTTTACCGATTGTGTGGCTAATTTAACTGCTGATAATGGTTTGGGTTTCTCCGACGCTGATTTGACTGTTAAAGGGAAAAATCATAACAATGCCCTACATGTCTCTATCGAATGAAGGGGCACTACTCTTGCACATGTATTGGTTGACACTGGTTCCTCGTTGAACGTTTTTCCTAAGAATGATCTAGACCGGTTGGATTGTGAAGGGTTGGAGCTAAAACCAAGTAACATCGTTGTCAGGGCCTTTGACGGGTCTAAAAGGATGGTGCATGATGAAGTTGATATTCCAATTAAAGTTGGTTCTCAGGTCTTCAATTCTACGTTCTATATGATGGACATTCGGCCATCCTACTCTTGTTTGCTGGGTCGTCCATGGATCCATAAAGCTGGGGCCGTAACCTCAACGCTCCACCAAAAGCTGAAGTACCTTGTCAGAGGAAAGATTGTGACAGTTCAAAGGGAGGAAGAGTATATGGTCAGGCACATCAACTCATTCCGATACGTAGAGATGGATGGGGAGTTCATTGAAATCCCATTTCAGCACTTTGAAGAGGTTCCTCAGACAATGGCATCAGCTGAGACTGTGGTTGAAGATTCTCCTATGAAGATGGCTTCCTTAAAAGATGCCCGGGCTGTTATTGAGAAGGGTGAGTGTGCAAATTGGGGCCGACTTCCTGGTTTTACACAGAAGACTAACAAGTTTGGTTTGGATTTCATTGCAGAAGCTCAAAGGGTTGTTCGTAATGCAAGGATTGGAAGACCTCCCGTGTTCATCAGCAACTCGAGAGTAAATGCCATTGAAGATGATGTGGAGGAGTCTGAATTCGACAGCTGGATCTATCCTACGACCAACGGTTGACTAAGAAACTGGACAGCAAAGGACTTCATCCCTATTACTTTTGTTAACCAGTAATGAACTCTTTGTTTTGAATTTGTAACAGACAATGTTTTGAAACTTTATGGCCCAGTGTCTTACCCGAGGCACCGTGGCTTCATTTGTGAGGGCTTTTGTGTGTCATTTTCATATATCATTAATAAAAGCATTGGACGTTTCTTGCATTTCAAATTTTATGCTCCTTGTTTTTCTTTATTATATATTGAAAAACAACTATTTTACACACACTCACATATACAGGTCTCAATCCACTCTGGATCTCACTGGTAACGACTCTGCTACTGCCAATTATGACTTTGAAAATCCGATCAACTTAGCTGAAGAAGAAGGTGAAGATGATTACGAAGTGCCTGGTGAACTTGCAAGACTGCTACTCCAGGAAGAAAGGGCCATTCAGCCACATGAAGAGCCGGTGGAAACAGTGAATCTGGGTACTGAGACAGACATGAAGGAAGTCAAGATCGGTGCAAATTTGGAGCTTAGTGTGAAGCAACGATTGATTTAGATGCTGTATGACTATGTTGAAATCTTTTCCTGGTCTTACGAAGATATGCCTGGGTTGGATACTGACATTGTGGTTCATCGCCTGCCTACCAAGGAAGACTGCCCGCCCATAAAATAGAAGGTTCGCCGTATGCGCCCAGAGATGTCTGAGAAAATCAAGGCCGAAGTTATGAAACAGTTTGATGCCGGTTTTCTAGCAGTTAATTCTTACCCTCAGTGGGTCTCCAATGTGGTTCCCGTGCCGAAGAAGGATGGTAAGGTTCGAATGTGTGTTGACTACATGGATTTGAACAGGGCAAGCCCTAAGGATGACTTCCCTCTACCTCATATTGACGTTCTGGTTGACAATACTGCTCAGCACAAGGTCTTCTCCTTTATGGACGGTTTCTCCGGTTATAATCAGATAAAGATGGCTCCCGAAGACATGGAGAAGACGGCCTTTGTTACTCAGTGGGGCACTTTTGTTACAAGGTCATGCCTTTTGAATTGAAGAATACTGGGGAAACATATCAGCGTGCCATGGTTTCTTTGTTTCATGACATGATCCATCATGAGATTGAAGTTTACGTCGACGACATGATTGCGAGGTCCCAGACTGAGGAGGAGCACCTTGACCATCTACAAAAGCTGTTTGACAGGTTGAAGTTGTACAAGCTGAGATTGAACCCGAACAAGTGCACCTTCGGGGTGAGGTCTGGTAAGCTACTGGGTTTCATCGTGAGTGACAAAGGTATTCAAGTTGACCCTGCCAAAGTGAAAGCCATACAAGAGATGCCAGCTCCCAAGACGGAGAAGGAGGTCAGAGGCTTTCTGGGACGACTGAACTACATTGCCCGATTCATCTCGCACCTAACTGCTACTTGTGAGCCAATCTTCAAGTTACTGAAGAAAGATCAAGTGGTACGTTGGAATGATGAATGTCAGGCCGCTTTCGAAAGGATCAAAGAGTATCTCCAAGAGCCACCCATCCTAATGCCACCAGTTGAAGGGAGACCTCTGATCTTATATTTAACAGTACTTGACAACTCAATGGGTGTGTGTGCTGGGGCAGCGTGACGAGTCTGGCCGAAAAGAGCATGCTATTTATTACCTTAGCAAAAAGTTTACCGACTGTGAGACCCGATACTCACTGCTTGAGAAAACTTGCTGTGCTTTGGCATGGGCTGCTCGCCGGCTGAGACAGTATATGCTGACTCACACTACTCTATTGATTTCAAAGATGGATCCAATCAAGTATATCTTCGAAAAGCCTGCCTTGTCCGGAAGGATAGCAAGATGACAGATGATCTTGACTGAGTATGACATCCAGTACACGACTCAAAAAGCAATCAAGGGAAGTGTATTGGCAGACCATTTGGCGCACCAGGCAGTGGATGATTACCAGTCTATGAACTTTGAATTCCCGGACGAGAATATCATGCTGATAACTGATTGTGAGACACCTGGACTGGATGAAGGACCTGAGGAAGGATCCCGATGGTCTATGTACTTTGATGGAGCTTCGAACGCTTTGGGTAATGGCATTGGCGCTGTGATCATATCTCCTAAAGGCTCTCATACTCCGTTTATCGCCCGACTATGTTTCAACTGCACCAACAATATGGTGGAGTATGAAGCATGCATCATGGGTATTCGAGATGCAATCAACCTAAGGATTAAGTTTCTAAGTGTCTTCGGAGATTCCACTCTCGTGATCAGTCAGATCAAAGGCGAGTGGGATACGAAACACCCAAATCTTATTCCTTACAAGGAATATGTATTGACGTTGCTTCCCCATTTTGAGGAGATAACCTTTGAGAACTTCCCAAGAGAGGAGAATCAGTTGGCAGACGCGCTAGCTACAATGTCTTCTATGTTCAAAGTCAAATGGGACAACGAGGCTCCCCGGATCATTATTGAAAGATTGGACAAACCTGCACATTGTTGTGACATTGAGACTGAAGAAGTAACAAAAAAGCCCCGGTATCATGAGGTGAAGAGGTATCTTGAAACTAAGGAGTATCCCGAGGGTGCATTTGTTAATGATAAGAAGTTTCTGAGGAGGTTCGCGGCGAAATTCTTCATCAGCAATGGCATTCTTTACAAGCATAACTATGATTCGACCTTACTGCGTTGTGTGGATAAGAATGAAGCAGAAAGGATCATGACAGAGCTGCATGAAGGTACCTTCGGAACTCATTCCAGTGGACATACCAAGGCAAAGAAAATCCTTCGGGCAGGATATTATTGGTCAACAATGGAAGCTGACTGTTATCAGCATTCTCGGACATGTCACAAGTGCCAAGTCTATGCTTATAAGGTGCACATACCTCCAGTTCCTCTGAACGTCTTGACGACACCTTGGCCTTTTACAATGTGGGGAATTGATATGATCGGCGAGATCAGACCTACGGCATCCAACGAGCATCATTTCATCCTGGTAGCGATTAATTACTTTACGAAGTGGGTTGAAGTAGCTTCCTTTGCTACGGTAACCAAGAACATCGTGGCACAGTTCATTCGGCACAACCTAATCTGCCGATACAGTGTACCAGAGAGGATCATCATGGACAATGGTACCAATATCAACAACAAAATGATCACTGAGCTCTACGAGCAATTCAAGATACAACACCATAACTCTTCTCCCTACCGGACGAAGATGAATGGGGATGTCGAAGCAACAAATAAGAACATTAAGAAGATTATGCAGAAGATGACAATGACATACAAAGACTGGCACAAGATGTTACCATTTGCTCTTCATGGGTACCGTACCTCAGCACAGACGTCAACAGGGGCAACACCCTATTCTTTGGTTTATGGCATGGAGGTAGTCTTGCCTATCGAAGTTCAGATACCCTCTCTCCGGATCATGAAGGATGCAGGTTTGAGCGAAGATGACTAGATTCAGACTCGACTTGATCAACTGAATCTAATCGACGAAAAAAGACTTACTGCTGTTTGTCATGGTCAGACATACCAAAAATGGATGACCAAGGAATTTAACAAGAAAGTCAGGCGACAAGAGTATCAAGTTGGGGACCTGGTAATCAAGCGCATTATCTTACCTCAAGGTGATCCCAGGGGCAAATGGACCCCTACTTACGAAGGGCCATTTGTGGTTAAGAACATTTTCTCAGGAGGAGCTATGATTCTAACCACCATGGATGGTGATGACCTTCCTCACCCCGTCAATGCAAACATAGTAAAAAGATACTACGCATAATCAAAGACCCGCTAGGTTGACTGGCCTAGGCAAAAATAAGGGCTTACCGGCGAACCAAAAGGGTTCGGGCAAAAATAAGGGATGAAAATAAAAATCTGTACACCCGGCAAGTCGAAAACCTGAAAAGGCGGCTTGGGCAAAAAAGGGTATCCCGGTGGACTGAAAACCCAAAAGGGAAGTCCAGGAAAAAGTTAGGGATCAAAGCGTAATACTATGTCTCATTGGATCACCTTGCATCCAGACTTCGGTATCAGCTATCAAGCTCGGACAACACCAATCAAACAGATTCATCTTCAACTAAGCAGCCAAGTGATGAGACGCTTGAAGACATAAAGGCAATAGCAGAGTCGGAACCCAGTGGGATTATTCACATAGCTGTTTTATTTTCTTTTAACAAAATTGTATAAATTCTATTTGTTCGGCGGTGTTCTCTTACTAGGACGTCAGCCTCTTGTACAAAAACGCCTATTTATAGGCAAACTTCAAAATCAATACAAATTCATTTTCAGACAAATTTCAAATTGTTTTTCCTTTATCTGTTTTGTTTTGCAAAGAACGTCCAATGTTCATTTTTGATATATGCATTTGACACTAATTGCTGCTCATAAAATTTACATGCGAAACAAAGGACGAATTACTGGTGATATCAGAAGCAGGGGCAAATAAGAATTGTCCGAACTGTACAAGTTGCTCTATCCACTAGGTACCAAGGTATATTCAGCTGAAGAATATGACCAAGATACCATCACTCCCCGCAGAGTAAAACAGTAATGGTAGCTCTCCCCACTGAGACTTGCAGCTATGTACAAATCAGCAACACTCTCCCCAAGCAGAGTTAATCTATCATCGACCCTAAAAAGGTTTGGTATCCTCAGAAGGTCTTAATCTTCCCTAGAGGAGTATAAAGATATCCCCCAGCAAGTATAAGAGCATCCCCGACAGTCTTAATATTCCCCAACAGAATATAAGAATGTTCCCCGGCGGAATGCAAGATACCCTCAGTGGAGCCATTTCCATAGCACAGTCTAATAAAGGCTTCCCCGCCAGAGTTGAATCATCTTACCCAGTAGATTCTGGAAGCTTATCCCCTGCAGAGCACAAATAAAGCTCCCCATCCAAATTCAGAAGGTTATCCTTACAAGGGTCTAACTGGGTTATCCTCAGCAAATTGCAACTGAAAGATCATCCCCAGCGAATTTCTTTCTATCCCCAGTGGAGTTCATCATTAAAATCCCCAACAGAGCTTATCAACAGAATCCCCATCGGAGTTATCGTTAAAATCTTTAGCAGAACGTCTCTTCCCCATAGAGTATTTCCCCTCAGAGTAATCTCTTCATCAGTTTATTCCCCAACAGAGTTCTTCTCTCCTACAGGTTTATCATCTTCGTTCATCCTCCCCAGCAGAAACGAAGAACTCTACTCTATTCTCCAGCAGCTCCGGGATTTATTTTCCCCGGCTAAAGCATCATATTCCCATACATCATGATACATGCATACACGCATCATACCATGCAATCTCATTTATGTTGAGAACATCATTTCTTGATCCATCTCATGGATTGCATGTGACTGACCTTTTACCTTTCAGGAAAGATGCAGTTAAGTCCCCAGCTACTTCGAAGACCTGACTGTTTCTTTAATCTCAATTGAATTATCCTCGGTTGAATTTCAGATAAGGTTCTCAATCTCGGCAGTTTCCCTACGTCATAGTGTGGACGAGTACTATAACCTCAACGGTATACTCCGTGGAGCACGAGTCAGTTCCTAGATCTTGATGTTTTCCTCCGTCATAGTATGGAGAAGTTCTATAACTTCAACGGTATACTCCATTGAGCATGAGACAATTCCTAGATCTTGATGAAGATGTTTCCCTACGTCATAGTGTGGAGGAGTACTATAACCTCAACGGTATAATCCATTGAGCACGAGTCAGTTCCTAGATCTTGATGTTTTCCTCCGTCATAGTGTGGACAAGTTCTATAACCTCAACGGTATACTCCATTGAGCACGAGACAGTTCCTAGATCTTGATGAAGATGTTTCCCTACGTCATAGTGTGGACGAGTACTATAACCTCAACGGTATACTCCATTGAGCACGAGTCAGTTCCTAGATCTTGATGTTTTCCTCCGTCATAGTGTGGACAAGTTCTATAACCTCAACGGTATACTCCATTGAGCACGAGACAGTTCCTAGATCTTGATGAAGATGTTTCCCTACATCATAGTGTGGACGAGTACTATAACCTAAACGATATACTCCATTGAGCACGAGTCAGTTCCTAGATCTTGATGTTTCCCTCCGTCATAGTATGGACGAGTTTTATAACCTCAATGGTATACTCCATTGAGCACGAGACAGTTCCTAGATCTTGATGAAGATGTTTCCCTACGTCATAGTGTGGACGAGTACTATAACCTCAACGGTATACTCCGTTAAGCACGAGTCAATTCCTAGATCTTGATGTTTTCCTCCGTCATAGTGTGGACAGGTTCTATAACCTCAACGGTATACTCCATTGAGCACGAGACAGTTCCTAGATCTTGATGAAGATGTTTCCCCCCAATTGAATTATGGAGAGGTTCTTAAAGCTCAGCCGAAGCATTCTCTCAGTTGTAGTACAAGCAAGTTCCTAAATCTCAACAAAGGTTAGACTTCCCCAGCGGAATCTTTCACAACAACAGGTATGCAAGTTCTCGCTAAGGAATCTCTTATGCGATCGACACTCATGCAGATGGAATCTGTAAGCCCATCCTCCCACCAACAATCTCCAAATGGCATCTGCAAGCCCATTCCCGACATCACAATGCTGATACTACACCATGCGAGTGCAAATTTTTGGGCACTCTAGTGTTCAATTATCTTCCACCTTCGGATCACGAAAGGCTCAAAAGCCAATCTATATCCTCAGGTTTAAGAAAATTGAACAGGGGCAACTTTTGCACCCTAAAATTTGCCCTCCCATATTCCTCAAGACATGCCAAGAAGAAAGCTTCAAGTTGCTAAAGCTGGCTCAAGATTTGGACAGTCAAGTCACTTCCTAAAGCAGTCAAATCAAAATTAGGGTTTTGTGTTGCATTAAGGTCCTCACATCCAAATGGCCTCAAGTGTTTCCTAATGTCTTAATATGCTCTCAAGTTCATCCATGTCAAATTTCAAGCCTTGCAGAGGAAGTTTGGTCAGTCAATTGCTCAAGAGGCCCAAAAATCGACTATGCTAGGGCAAAAGTCAACTGTGTCCCAAATACAGTCAAACCTCAAGATTTTTTGTCAACATTCTCATTTTGAAGGATAATTCATCATTTGATCAAGGATTGATCATGATTCATCAAGGATTGCTCAAGATTCATCAAGATTCAAAAGTTGCTAAATTAGGGTTTTGTAGGAAAAGTCAACTCAACTTTGACCAAGCATAACTTTCTCATACTTTATGATAAATGACCCATCTAAAGCTCATTTTGAAGAGGATGCAATTTCCTACAATCCATCTTCACACCCTAAGATCAAGAAATTCTCTCACAAAAAGTAACAAATTTGGACATTATAGGTCATTTTTGAAAGTCAACAAAAACACCTTTTTTTCCAAAGCTTATAACTTGAGCATGGTATATCAAAATGAGATGCGACCAAATATGTTGATTAGATGACATCTCAAGGTTTCTAAAAAGTCCAAGAACACCTCCAAAAGTTCAAAATTGAATAAGTTATGCATTGTTGAAGTTGGGCATTTTTCCAAATTTGCCAAAAGTCAACTATCCTTAAATCTCCAATTTTTGACAAAAGGGCCCACTTTTTTCAACTTGATTTGGTCTTGTCATGACACACACGTGTCCCATATTTAATTTCATGACCAAACATTTATTTTTCTATTTTATTTCATTTTTATTGATTTAATTCATTATTAATCAATATTAAATCAAATAAAATCTAAAAAATTATGTAAAGGAATTCTTGTGATTTGTACAGCTTGCAAATATCATGTGACACTCAATCAATTTGTATCAAGTCAAAACAAGCACAAAAAAAAAAATCAGATTTGGCCTATTTTTCGAAAGCTTATCAATGGTGATCAAATCCAATATTCCCTCTTCAATACATAAGGATCATGGCCCATATTTTAACCTAAAATCATTCTATTATATGCACACAAGCTAGCCAGACCTAGGACACGCATAGAACTCTGCAGAAACGGCCATACAAAGTTGTGAAAAAAATCTTGAAAAGTGGGAGATCAAAAACAACATTGAAGGCCAATTCAGACCAAAAGCTCAACACTACTCTCTTCCCTGCCATCCAGTGAAGCAATACCAATCAAAACCAAGCTTTCTCATTGCCTAAATCGCGCTGTAAGTCATCCTGAACATAGCCCTGTGCACGAATTTGTAACTTTGAATTCTTGCGTTTTCTTGCCAAGATATTGATATATTTGTGACCCTTGCATAATTTCCAAGCATTCTGCAGTGTTTGATTTTATTTTCGTGGCTTCTAACCCCATATCCAGAACCTAGGGTTCTTGTTCTTATTTTTAGGCGTTTTGTGTACAGGCAAAATCAAGACGATTCATGGCTATATTCGTGTTCAGGAAAGCAAGACGAACACGATGATGGCCTTAGCTTGCATTTACATTGCATGGAGAGGATTTTTGAGATGACCTACGAAACTTCCTGCGGATAAAAATCCACAGGTAAATAACCAGGGTTGCGTTGAAGAAGATGATAACGTGTCCTTGTGCCATTGGTCCATTTGAATCAGTGGCGCGTTTTTTTATTTTTTAGGCTTAGTGCGTTATTTCATATATTATATTTACTTCTTATTCTATTAACAATAATGCAGTGTAGTTGGATTGGTGAGCGTGCGTTGCAAAACCCTTTGGGACCTGGGTTCGAATCTCAGGTCCCCCAAAACTTTATTTGATTTTGTTCTTCAGGTATTCATGTGCAATGCTCCTAGCGTGGTTCACCAAATGCCTCTAGATCTCAATTGCCATGTGGCCCACCAGACAGATCCAATGATCAAGATTGAAGGAGCACCATGGACTAAAGTCAACCAGCGCATATTGGAATGGAAAAGTCCAACAGGCTGGATGTTTGGGCCCCAAAAATTTCTAATCATGCTCTCAAATTCAGGCCCACACCCCCCTGAGTTTGTTCTTCTTTTATATTTTCTTTTCATTATTTTTCTATTTTTATTTTTATTATTATCTTAATTAATTAATTAACAAATTAACCTTTTATAAAAAAAATCAGAAAACCAAAAATAAAATAATATTTTCTATTTCATTATTTTTGTAAATAAATTTTAATCAATTAATTTAGTTTAATTAGGTACAATTTTAATATATTTTGCATTAAATTAAAATTAACATAGAATTAGGTTTTTAATATTTTTTAACCATTCTTATTTTTTCCCTAATTAATATAAAAAAACCAAAAATATTTTCATTTAATTAATTAATTCAATTATTAATTTAGACTAATTTTTAATTCAAAAATAACAAAAATATGCTTTATTTAATAAAAAGGGTCAAAACCCTAAAAACTCTCCGATTTATTTTTCTCGCGCGCGTATTATTTTGATCCATATTTCAATATTGTAACTGCTTCGGGAATGTAATAGTTTAACTTAGGATTTTATTTATTTATCGCTTTTATTTACTTTTCGCAATTTAATTTTTAAGGGTTTGTCTTTGGCGATGTAAATACCCGACGCCTTGTAATAGCTTAGATTTATCTTCCGTAATTTAATTTCTGCAACCATTAACTGCTAGATGTTTGAATAATAGGCAATGCATGACAAGATCAACTTTTAATTTAAAATCAACAGTAGCTCACCATTAACATGTACAAAGATAAATAACTGAAAAAACGATACACTCGCACATGCGCACTCTTAGGGTACACCTCACTTGGTTGCCTCGAACATGGTCATTAAGTATAGGATGTTTTAGAGGTCACCCTCTTGTCCAAAGATCATAGTTGCCTCGAAACGGTTGCCTCGGAAAAATGATCTAAGACATTAGGGTTACCGCTAAGGCATCCTAACATTGCTTTAGTGACCACACGTCCCTTAATCGAATTGACCCGAAAACTCCAACGATGATGCTACCTACTCCTCAATAGTGGGATAGCATTGTATAGAGGAAATTTACACAGTCTAATTCCTTTTTGAGTAGGTAGATGTTCTTAAGTACTTGCTCCTTTTAAAAACAAAACAAAACTTTTCGCACTCACACTCTCTTCAAAAATAAAACTCTTTTCAAACCCACAAACACAAAGAAAAGCAAACTTTTGAAAACATAATGAGCAAGTACCTAAGAGCCCGTGGATAACCACGGATAGAAAGGGTGCTAACAGCTTCCCTTTTTATAATCTACCTCCCGAACCCGAGAAACATCTCAAAAAGGAATTTTTCTGTGCTTTTGTCCTTTCCTTGTTGGATAAAATAAAAGACGGTGGCGACTCTTGCTTACTGCGACATTTTGCAAAAACAAACGCAAACACGAACCAACATTCCAAAACAGTCAGTTCTATTCCCACCGATCACAGGTGGGGGCTGTCATGATTCCTAAACCCGTACCTGCTCAGCAAAGAAGCAACCAACTAAGAATGGAAATACCAGTCAGACAATTCACTCGAATTAATATGACACTATCTCAAGTATTGACGCATTTGTTAAGATCCAATCTAGTGACTTTGAAAGAAGCTCCAAAGAATCCTAACACAACCTCTCCTCATTATCATCCTAATGCATGCTGTGCATACCATTCTGAGAGTCCCGACCATGACACTAACAACTGTTGGGCTTTGAAAAACAAGGTACAAGACCTTCTTGAAGCCAAAGAGATTGAATTCGATGCGCCATAAATTCCCAATGTTATCATTGCCCCTATGCCCAAGCACGACTGTGACGTCAACACCGTTGAGGAAGATATGTTTGTTACTTTGGTTGATGAACTGGTGACCCCACTCCTGATTATCAAAAAAAACTTGTTGAATGCCGGTGTATTCCCAGGCTGTGATGAAAGCTGTCATTTCTGTTTATCCTCACCAACCAGCTGTCATTTGTAAAAGCAGGCGTTAAATGCCTAATAGATGACAAGGAGATTTTGTTCGAGAAGACTTCTATTCCAACTGTTTCTTATAATGATGTTTCCATAGTGACCATTTCCGCCAATTCTTCCAGGGTCTCCACCAAAAGACCCGTTAGAATTACATCAGTTGCTAAAGTAGCTCCATTGATAATTACAATGCCTGCACCAATCCCGTATTCGTCAGACAAAACCGTCCCATGGAATTATGGAGGTGATATCACGGTTTCAAGAAAGATTGGCCAGCTGCTGAAAATTCAAACTCTGAGAAAGTTGACTCTGATGTCAGTAATATCGCAAAGACTAGTAAGATAATCCCAAGTGGAAGGGTATTCTCTCCAAAAATTGCTCCTCCAAAAGCTATTTCTGGACCTGTAATCATTCCTGTTGTTGTTGCTCCTCTAAAGGCTATTCCCAGTCCTAAAATCATCTATGCTAATACTCCTATTGACAAAACTGCTGCAATCCCTGTTATCACCCCTACTGACATTCCCACTGCCGAGTCAACTGAGACTCGAGGAAAAGGTATTCTGGTTGAGCCTGTCCGGATGAAGGCACAATCAGTAGCTATCCCTGAGACCTCTCGAAAAGAGATGGAGGAAGCTCTAAAGATTATAAAAAGAAGCGACTACAACATAGTCGAACAACTGGGGCAAACTCCATCAAAAATTTCCATGTTGGCTTTATTGTTATGTTCTGAGGATCAAGCAAAGGCCTTGGTAAAATTCCTTAAAACTGCCCATGTACCCCAAGAAACATCTGCCGATCAGTTCCAAGACTGCGTAGCCAGCTTGACCGCAAATAATGGTTTAGGTTTTTTGGATGCTGATTTAACGCCAAGGAGGAGGAAGCATAATGAGGCATTGCATGTCTCAGTCGAATGAAGGGGCACGACTTTGGCTCATGTATTGGTTGATACCGGTTCGTCTCTAAATGTGTTGCCTAAGAACGCTCTTGATAGGCTTGACTGAAGGATTGACTTTGAAACCTAGCAACATAGTAGTGAGGGCCTTCGACGGCTCAAAAAGGATGGTGCATGGGGAAGTGGACATCCCCATAAAAGTTGGAACCCAAAAATTTGATTCAACTATTTATGTAATGGATATTCGCCCTTCATATTCCTGCTTATTAGGACGACTGTGGATTCACAATGCTGGTGCCATTACCTCTACGTTGCATCAAATGCTGAAATATCCAACTCAGGGGAAAATCATTACTGTTCATGGAGAAGAAGAGTATATGGTCATTAATCTAAATTCCTTCAGATATGTGGAATTAGATGGTGAATTTATTGAAACTCCATTCCAGCACTTTGAAGAAGTCCCGCAGACTGTGGCAGTAACCAAGGCTGTTTCCCAAGTCACAAAGATTACAAGGCCTCCGCTCAAGATGTCGTCTTTGAAAGATACCAAGGCAGTGATAAAAGAAGGTGAGTGCACTATTTAGGGCTAAATCCCAGATATCCCATACAAATCTGACAAATTTGGTTTGGATTTCACTTCAGGAGCTCAGAAAGCTGTATGTCGTGCTCGTGCCGGAGGACCACCCTTGAAGATCAGCAACCGCGAAGTCAACACCGTGGAGGATGATGAAGACAACTATAACCTGGAGGATTGGATTTTCCCAACTGTCAATGGATGGCTCAACAACTGGGAAGCTAGATATTTTGTTCCGATCACTTTTATCCAACATTAATTTTTCTTTAAATTTTGTTAGACCTGTAATATTAAAACAATTCAGACTCTTAAAACCTTGTGTCTTACCCGAGGCACAATGGTCCATTTGTAAGGGTTATTATCTCATTTCCATATGACATCAATGAATCATGGACGTTTTTGCATACAAACTTTGTGCTCATTATTTTTCTTTTTTAAATTTTCATTTCTTTCAAAGATAGCTATACTCTTACATACACTCACATTCAAAATGCAAATCTACATCCATTTGGGATCCCATGGGTAACGGTTCTGCTATGGCCTTCTGTGATTATGAAAATATAATCTACCAAGCCGAAGACGAAGGCGAGGAAGATTGTGAAGTGCCAGGGGAACTCGCCAGGTTACTACAACAAGAAGAGAGGACCATACAGCCCCACGAAGAACCAGTGGACACAATTAACCTAGGTACCGAAGAAGACAAAAGAGAAGTCAAGGTGGGTGAAAATCTGGAACCCAGTGTCAAAGAGCGTCTAATTCAGTTGCTACATGATTTTGTTGAGGTCTTTGCCTGGTCGTACAAAGACATGCCAGGACTTGATGCAGATATCGTAGTACATCGTCTACCTACAAAAGAGGACTACCCATCGGTAAAACAAAAGGTCCGTCGCATGCGATCAAACATGTCAGAGAAGATCAAGGCGGAAGTCATGAAACAATTCAATGCCAAATTCTTGGCCGTCACCTCCTATCCGCAATGGGTCACCAATGTTGTTCCCGTGCCCAAAAAGGACGGCAAGGTACGAATGTGCATGGACTACAAAGATTTGAACAGGGAAAGCCCTAAGGATGATTTCCCACTTCCCCACATTGATATTCTAGTTGAAAATACGGCACAACATAAAGTGTTTTCCTTCATGGACGGTTTCTCAGGCTACAACCAAATCAAAATGGTGCCTGAGGACATGGAAAAAACAACCTTTGTCACACAGTGGGGCACATTCTGCTACAAGGTTATGCCATTCGGGTTGAATAATGCTAGGGCAACCTATCAACGTGCCATGGTAGCCCTATTTCACGACATGATACATCACTAAATAGAGGTCTATGTGGACGACATGATATCCAGATCTCAAACAGAAGAAGAGCATCTTGGTCATCTCTAGAAATTATTTGAGAAACTAAAGAAATACAAGCTGGGGTTAAACCCAAATAAATGCACATTTGGGGTGAGGTACGATAAACTCTTAGGTTTTGTTGTCAACGGTAAAGGTATTGAAGTAGATCCTGCCAAGGTGAAATCAATACAAGAAATGCCTGCTCCTCATACCGAGAAGGAAGTCAGAGGATTCTTGGGACGGTTAAACTACATTGCCAGATTCATTTCTCACCTGATAGCTACTTGTGAAC